>CM065593.1:311398928-311998928 GCA_033119425.1 Bufotes viridis | reverse complement strand
CCCCTTCAATAAACACATATCCCCTGCCAAAGTTTATCACAGCTCCTTCGTTTAGTTCATCCCCTCCTCTATCTCCCACATACAAGTTCATTTTACATTAACCCTTCCTTAGCCCTATGTAATCATCGATCTCTACCATCAGTCCCCTTTACATCTCACATCTCAATCACCCCTCCCCTCGGCAAACACACATCCCCTGTCAAACTTTATCACAGCCCCTCCTCTGAGTTCATCCCCTCCTCTCTCTCACATACAAGCGCTCCTAGACGCACTATATCGGTCCAGTACATAGCATCACTCTGGACCACGCCCCCTTAGCATCGCAGCAGACCTCAGGGAGATCGCGCCTCCCTCCTCCTCTTCCTTAACCCCAGCACATCGCGCGCCTCCTGACAAGAGTCGGCGTCCTACACGTGCTGCGGACCGCACTGTCAGCATACCGCTGACTGGGAACTTAAGGTAAAATTATACACTAAATATCCTTGCATCAGGACAAAAAACATTAGAAAAACTAATATGAAAATAAGATACAAATAAGGAGGATAAATCATAAGGAATAGATAACTCAGTTATTAAGCACTAGCTGTTGCCATAGGGGAATTTTCACCCCATTACCCCCCTCATTTAACCAGATATTGAGGATCACCATACCCTCCCTCCCCCCATCAGAAATAACAGATATACATATATATAAATGCACTTCCCCTCCCTCCAGTTCACAGAACTTATTAGGCTATCAGGCTCAAACCCAAGCCTCTAGCCTCCTTTGAAGGACCCCCTTCTCCTGAAGACACCTTCTTTCCTACAAGAAACAGGTCCCTATCAGCTTCTAATGCATGTTAGACAGAGTCTGAATTACCGCTTTTTGACATATATATGTATTTTTTTTTTTATGTATTTTATATATATAATTTTTTTTTTTTTCTTTTTTTTTTTTTCTTTCTCTATATATATACTGTCCATATATATTTTTTATGTACCATTTTCTACATCCAAAAAATAGATACATTTTTTAAGAAAATACCTTTTAAGCACAAACAGATTCTTCACTAGAACAGTACATAAATGAAGATCTAATCATTTTATGCAATTTTTATGAAATTTATGGCATATTTTATTCCAGTTTATGGTATTTATTTATTGTATTATATTGTATTTCTATATATGCACATTTTCTCTTAGACTTGATAAAGGGGCAGTCGCCCCGAAACGCGTTGTCTATTTAACCAATAAAAAACCCATAATCCTACCCATACGGATCTCTCGAGTGTCAGAGTGCGCCTTGGGCTGTCCTGCGTTGAATCAACCAGATCTGACGCCTCCTCTTCCTAGTTCTATAATAAGGCAGACCAAGCGGCTGCCTTAGGGCGCAGAGAAGGGGGGGGGGCGGCGAAAAATTAACTTTATTTTTTTTAATCACTTGCAGCGAGTTGCGCCACAGCGCCGCCGGCCACCCAACCCAGCCTGCATGTGCCATGCGGCCCTGGTCCTCACTCACAGAGCGACAGCACGGCAGCACGGTCATGGGGGCACTCAGGGTGTGTGACTGGCGAGTGGCTCCGCGGCGGGCAGCAGCAGGGACTGGAGCAGCTGTTGGTGACTGTAACTCACACAGCCTGCCTAGACGGACTGTCGACTGCCGTAGGGTAGGTGGTAGATGCAGAGCGCATATTGTTTATAATTATTACACAACATTAATGGGGGGGGGGGTCACGGGTGACATGATGGGACGGGGGACAAATCAAATGTCTGTAGTCTGTGCCATGGAGGGGGAGAAATGTGACATAGGGGGATGATGTGCCATGGGGGAAGGGGGGGAGACTTGTGGCACAATAGGGTGGTGGCACCAAAATGTAGCTTCGCTTGTGTTGGCAAAAATCCTTGCACCGGCCATCACTTATAATGTTTAACAGGGTCATCTCACCTGCAGGCCCTCACATATAATGTTTAACGCCTTAAGGACTCAGCCCTATTTCACCTTAAGGACTCTTAAGGACTCTGCAAATCTGACCAGTGTCACTTTATGTGGTGATAACTTTTAGATGCTTTTACTAATGCAGGCCATTCTGAGATTGTTTTTTCTTCACATATTGTACTTCATGACAGTGGTAAAATGGCGTTGAAAAATTTCATTTTTATTTATAAAAAAATACAAAATGTACCAAAAATTCGGAAAAATTTCCAAGTTTCAATTTTTCTACTTCTATAATACATAGTAATACCGCCAAAAGTTATTGTTTTACATTCCCCATATGTCTACTTCATGTATCGATCATTTTGGGAATGCCATTTCTTTTTTTGGGAACGTTACAAGGCTTAGAAGTTTAGAAGCAAATCTTAGAAATTTTCGGAAATTTTCAAAAACCCATTTTTTGGTTACCAGTTCAGGTTTGAAGTCACTTTGTGACGCTTACATAAAAGAAACCACCCAAACTACACCCTTCAAGGTATTCAAAACTGATTTTACAAATGTTGTTAACCCTTTTGGTGCTCCACAAGAGTTATTGGCAAATGTAGATGGAATTTCAGATTTTAATTTTTTGCCAAATTTTCCATTTTAACCCATTTTTTACACTAACAAAGCAAGGGTTAACAGCCAATCAAGATCTTTATTGCCCTGACTCTGTTGTTTACAGAAAAACCCCATATGTGGTCGTACACTACTGTACGGCCACACGGCTGGGCGTAAAGGGAAAGGAGCGCCGTGTGGTTTTTGGAAGGCAGATTTTATGGACCGGTTTATTTACACCGTGTCCTATTTCAAGCCCCCCTGATGTATCTGTATTGCCCTGACTCTGTCGTTTACAAAAACACCCCATATGTGGTCATACACTGCTATTTCAAGCCCCCCTGATGTATCTTTATTGCACTGACCCCATCTAAGAAACTACACCCCTCAACGTATTCAAAACTGATCTTACAAGCTATTTTAACCCTTTAGGTGCTCCACAAGAGTTATTAACAAATGGAGATGAAATTTCAGAATTTAATTTAATTTTTTTGCCAAATATTCCATTTGAACCCATTTTTTCAACTAACAAAGCAAGGGTTAACAGCCAAACAAGACTGTATCTTTATTGCCCTGACTCTGTCGTTTACAGAAACATACGATATGTGGTCGTACACTACTGTACGGCCACACGGCAGGGCATAGAGGTAAAGGAGCGCCGTGTGGTTTTTGGAAGGATGATTTTTATGGACTGGTTTATTTACACCGTGTCCTGTTTCAACCCCCCCTGATGCCCCCCTGGAGTAGAAACTCCCTAAAAGGAACCCCATTTTGGAAACTACGGGATAAGGTGGTAGTTTTGATGGGACTATTTTTAGGGTACATATGATTTTTGGTTGCTCTATATTACATTTTTGTGAGGAACACGTAAAGGGTTAATAAAGTTTGTAAAATCAGTTTTGAATACCTTGAGGGCTGTAGTTTCTTAGATGGGGTCACTTTTAGGGAGTTTCTACTCTAGGGGTGCATCAGGGAGGCTTCAAAAGGAACATGGTGTCAATTAAAAAGGCCTTCCAGAAACCATGTCGGTCCTTTCCTTTTGCGCCCTGCCTTTTAGTGATACAGCAGTTTACGACCACAAATGTGGCGTTTCTGTAAACTGTGGTTTTTAGGGTAATAAATATTATGTTTTGTTTGGCTGTTAACCATTGCTTTTTTACCGGTAAAGACAGATTGAAATGGAATGTTTTGGCACCGTTTTAAAAAAAAATTTGTACCGTGTTAATCTGGGGGTTAGGTCATGGGGTATTTTTATAGAGGAGATTATTACGGACGCGGCGATACTCAATAAGTATACTTTTTAGCAATTATTTTGGTTTTAGACTATATTATCCTTTTTGATCCAAAAAAAAAATTTGTATCTCTAGTCTGAGTCATTTTTTTTTAAAGTTTTTTAGCCTATTGTATTAGGTAGGGGCTAATTTTTTGCAGGATGAGGTGACGGTTTTAATGGCACTACTTTGGTGGGCATGTGACTTTTTTATCGCTTGCTATTACGCGTTTTATTATGTAAGGTGACAAAAAAAAAAACTTTTGCACTTTTTTTTTTCCCGTGTTAATCTAAGGGGTTAGGTTATGGGTATTTTTATACGGCAGAATATTATACGGACGCGCCAATAACTAATTTGTCTACTTTTTTTACAATTTTTTTGTTTAACACTATATTATCCTATTTGAAACAAACTAAAAAAATGTAACTATCTACACAGTCTAACAGTCAGTTTTTTTTTAAGTTTTTACCCGATTGTCTTCGGTAGGGGCTCATTTTTCGCGGGATGAGGGGACGGTTTCAATGGCACTATTTTGGGGTGCATGTGACTTTTTGATCGCTACTATTATGCATTTTATTATGTAAGGTGACAAAAAAAAATCCTTTTTTTGCACCTTTTTTTTTCCGTGTTAATCTAAGATCATGGGGTATTTTTATAGGCCAGTTTATTACGGACGCGGCTATACCTAATTTGTCTACTTTTTTAATTTTTCTTTTTAGTATTTTAGATTTATAAACTATCATTTTTGCAAAAAAAAATTTGTGGTGTCTCAAGTCTGAGAACCATAGTTTTTATACGATTGTCAGTGGCTACATGGAAAAGGGGATAATAAATTTAGTACTCCATGGAAGTATGGTACTCCCTGAAGCAACCAATAACGCAGAGGCCTGGATGATCGGGGGACATGTCACACTGAGTGGTGGTGTCCTTTCGTATCCCCCTCCTGTGACACACTCTGCATCTTTTTTGGGTTCGTCCCTTCTTTCCAGTATGGGGGACAACACCTGGAAAGTGTTGGCCAGGGACGATCCGAGTGCCCCCAATTCCTGAGGTACAGAGGCCTGCTCTTTCCCGGTCAGAAAAGATCAGGGTCTTGAATACTGCCTCATAGAATTGAAGGAATTTCCCTGTGTTGCCAGCGCTCCGAAACAGTACAAAAGAGTTGTACAAGTCAACCCGTACCAAGTAGACCACAACTTTTTTGTACCATGTCCGGGTTTTGTGCATCAGAGAGATCAACTCCTCCCATATACCGATTGTAGTCGACGATACAATCGGGCTTGAGGACCGTTGCCGTGGTACCTCGCACAGGGACAGGGGACATGTCGTTACAGTGAATTGTGGTCAGTACGAGGACATCCCTCGTGTCCTTATATCTGACCAAGAAAACCTATAATCTGGATCAATAAGGGCCACATATGTACCAACAAAAACCTACAAAAAGCATGTGTGTAACCCACATATAAATATAAGTAATCAGTAATACTCAGTCAAACACTAATAATTACAAAAAAAGTAGCTTTATTGAAAATTTACCATTAAAGAACACACATATGGAGTAGAGATGGCCCGAACTATTCGCCGGCGAACATAGCTTGTTCGCGTTCGCCGCGGCGAGCGAACACATGCGATGTTCGGTCCGCCCCCTATACATCATCATTGAGCAAACTTTGAACCTGTACCTCACAGTCAGCAGACACATTCCAGCCAATCAGCAGCATACCCTCCCTCCCAGACCCTCCCATCTCCTGGACAGCATCCATTTTAGATTCATTCGGAAGCTGCAGTCTTAGTGAGAGGAGGGACAGTGTAGTTGCTGCTGATTTAATAGGGTAATCGATAGCTAGGCTAGTGTATTCAGTGTCAAATCCAGTCCTGAAAGACTCATCTGATCTCTGCTGTAAGGACAGCATCCTGATAGCACCCCAAAAAGCCCTTTTTAGGGCTGCTACATTAGTCTGCTTTTATTTATTTTTTCTCCATATATATATTGCAGTTGCCTGGCCTTCCCGTGTGTGAGGAGCTTCAGGCCCACAGACAGTAGTGTGCCCTCTGCCAGTGCTGCCTATCAATCGTACCGTGTGGCACTGGACGTTGCCTTAAAATAAGGCACTTTATCTGTACACTTTAAACTAATTTCAGTTGCCTATCGGCCAGTGTGTGTGTGTCAGGCCCACAGACTGTAGTGTGCCCTCTGCCAGTGCTGCCCATCAATCATACCGTGCGGCACAGGACGTTGCCTAAAATAAGGCACTTTATCTGTACACTTTAATCTAATTTCAGTTGCTTGCCTGTCAGTGTGTGCGTGTCAGTCCCACAGACTGTAGTGTGCCCTCTGCTAGTGCCCAACAATCATACCGGGTGGCACAGTACCAAGCAGTAGTACCACTTATCTAAAAAAAAAATGACAGGCAGAGGCAGGCCACCCCGCAGGGGCCGTCGTGGTCGGGGTGCTGTGATTTCCACTGGCCCTGGAATAATGCCCAGTGTTCAGAGGCCACGTACCCCAAACCCGAAAAATTCTAAGGACATAGTTGACTGGCTTAGACAGGACACCCAATCTTTAACAGCTTTCGCTAAGAACCTTGACGCACCATCCTCCTCCAGCTCAGCTTCGGTCACCTGCTCTCAAGTTACCACGCTCCCGCCCGCTGCCACCACCACAACTACCACCACAGCCACCACAGCCGCTTCACTTGATCCGTCAGAGGAGTTATTTACACATCAGTTGGATGCAATTAGTGACGCGCAACCATTATTGCCAGATTACAGGGATATGTCTCTGTCAGGCAGGATTACACACATGGACGTACAGTGTGATGATGATGATGTTGTACCCCCTGCTGCTTCCTTTGCTGAGGTGTCAGATACAAGTGAAGCGGTTGATAATGACGATGTGTCCACGGATGCCACGTGGGTGCCTGCTCAAAGAGAAGAAGAGGGGGAAAGTTCAGAAGGGAAGACAGAGAGAAGGAGGAGACAAGTTGGAAGCAGGGGGAGGTCGTCACAAGGAGTTAGTGGCACAGTCAGACAGCATGTATCGGCACCCGGGGTCAGCCAGACAGCACACCAGTCAACGCATGCTGTTGCCACCACCAGAATGCCGTCATTGCAAAGCTCAGCAGTGTGGCATTTTGTTGTGTGTCTGCCTCTGATAACAGAAATGCCATTTGCAACCTGTGCTAAAAGAAACTGAGTCGTGGGAAGTCCAACACCCACCTCGGTATAACTGCTTTGCGAAGGAACATGATCTCACATCACAAACGCCTATGGGATCAACACATGAGTGCAAGCAGCAAACAAACTCAAAGCCACCATGCTCCTCGTGGTCCAGCATCTTCAGCCACGTCAACCACTGCTGTCCTCCCTGCCCCCTCTCAACCAACCGCCACTCCGCCTCTCACCTTTAGCAGTTCCTGCTCATCTGCCCACAGTCAGGTGTCTGTTAAGGAAATGTTTGAGCATAAGAAGCCAATGTCACAGAGTCACCCCCTTGCCCGGCGACTGACAGCTGGCTTGACGGAACTCTTAGCCCGTTAGCTTTTACCATACCAGCTGGTGGAGTCTGAGGCCTTCAAAAAATTTGTCGCTATTGGGACACCACAGTGGAAGGTACCCGGGCGAATTTTTTTTTCAAAAAAGGCAATCCCAAACCTCTTCTATGTTATTGAAAAGGAAGTCATGGCATCTCTGGCATACAGTGTTGGGGCAAGGGTCCATCTAAATACTGATACCTGGTCTGCAAAGCACGGTCAGGGCAGGTATATCACGTACACTGCGCATTGGGTCAACCTGCTAACAACATACAAGCATGGAATGCGTGGCTTCGCAGCGGAGTTGGTGACATCGCCACGACTTGCAGGCAGGCCTACTGCCACCTTCTCTACTCCTACTCCATCCTCTTCGATATCCTCCTCGGCTGAGTCCTCTTCTGCTGCTACGTCTGGCTGCACATCAACTGATTCCCCCCAGCTCCCCAGGGGCTATTCCACATCCCGGATACGCTGTCACGCTGTCTTGGGGTTGACTTGCCTGAAAGCAGAGAGCCACACAGGACCAGCACTCCTGTCCGCCCTGAACGCACAGGTGGATCAGTGGCTGACCCTGCACCAACTGGAGATCAGCAAAGTGATGTGTGACAATGGAACAAATTTGTTGTCGGCATTGAATTTGAGCAAGTTGTCACATGTGCCGTGCATGGCACATGTGTTGAATCTCATTGTACAATGCTTTGTGTCTAAGTATCCAGGCACATATAAGTGTCAATTCCCCTTCGTGATCGTTACCTTGTTGTGGTGAAGGGGCTTGCGTATCACAATGAAGCAATCATCACCTCTATGAGTGTGTTGGCAATGTTGCCACACCCCAGATGATAAGGCCGTTGCTTCATTATGGTCAGACCAAAAGCGATCGGACGGCTGGATAATGTTTAATAGAAAAAACATTAATTTCCCCCTTTTTTTTTAAAAGTTGTATGTCGTAATGGTTCGTTAATTCGACAATGGTTAATCAATTCGACACACGTCCCCGGATAGGGTACGTAACAGGGATTAAACTGATAGGAATAGTACTAGTTAAGACACCACTCATATAGGGTGTCACAGCACATTGCTCTGTGCACGCGCAGTGCCCCAATTTGGGAGTAAGAGGACCGACTAAGCTGCTTTTTCCATCTCCCTTTTCCTAAAATCAATTCAGTTTGGTGTATGAGAGTTTGGTCTGTCACTGTGAAGGCAGTTGAAGGTATCCGGCCTAAAAAATTTTTCACAAAAGGCAATCCCAGATTGGGGATGTTAGAGTGATTAAACTGATGAGAAGAGAACTACAGAAAATACCACTCATATCGGGTGTGATAGTAAATTGCACGGCGCAGACGCAGTGAACGTGGATTAAAACAAAGGGGAGGGAGCCAGCGTTTTTTTTAACCATCTCCCTGTTTGAAAAATCAATTAAAAAAATGGACCCCAGATTGGAGACGTTAGAGGGATTAAACTGATGAGAATAGTACTACAGAAAATACCACTCATATCGGGTGTGACAGTAAATTGCACGGCGCAGACGTAGTGACCGTGGATTAAAACAAAGGGGAGGGAGCTAGCGTTTTTTTAACCACTCCCCATTCGAAAAATCTATTCAATAAATGGACCCCAGATTGGGGACGTTAGAGGGATTAAACTGATGAGAATAGTACTACAGAAAATACCACTCATATCGGGTGTGACAGTAAATTGCACGGCACAGACGCAGTGACCATGGATTAAAACAAAGGGGAGGGAGCCAGCGTTTTTTTAACCATCTCCCCGTTCTAAAAATCTATTCAATTCACCTTTCTAGGACCCTTGGTGTTGTACGTGACTGGGTGGAGGAAGAAACCTTCAATGACATCACCAGGACATGGGTAGCTTGGTATCCAACCTTGTGCAATTGGGGAGTTTGCGGTTGTGCAAATGGACTGTTTGCGGTTGTTTGCGGTGCATTAAAAGGGGAGTTTGGTCTGTCAATGTCTGTGAAGCGGGCGTAACCCTTACACTACCTGATCAATACAACATCATACTTGATCGTATACACACACTGGATGTTTTAAAGCATGTTATTCCAAACAATTTAGGAATGTTAGTTGATTTATGCCCTTTATGGATTAAAACCCGACTCTGTGTCCACTACGTAATTTTCCATGGGAGTTTTGTCATTGATCCCCCTCCGGCATGCCACAGTCCAGGTGTTAGTCCCCTTGAAACAACATTTCCATTACTATTGTGGCCAAAAAGAGTCCCTGTGGGTTTTAAAATTCGCCTGCCTATTGAAGTCTATGGTGGTTTGCCAGGTTCGCCCGTTCGCGAACATATGTGGAAGTTCGCGTTCGCCGTTTGCGAACGGAAAATTTTATATTCGCGACATCACTAATATGGAGTCTCACATGGAACAGAATGGAAAAAGTAGTCAGACGAAGGGTACTAGGAAGGGGGCTAGTACATAACATGTAAAAAAATAAATAAGAAAAAAAAAACAGTTTACATTGTATGGTCCCGTGTTGCTGCAGGCATAAGGTAAAATAAAGTGCAATGCAGGGCCCAACAGAAGTTGGTTCTAAAAAGCTATAAAGACACTGTGTTAGGCAGAGGTCATAGGCAATGATGTAAATAATGTTGCCATATAAATGGACCCAGCATGAAGGGATAGTAATAATAAGGGCCTAGACCAAACAATGCGGCATGCAGGCAAAAACACACATAGGCATATAATGGATCAAACAACATTCTGAATAATTGTATAAATAAATGCATGAACATGAGCTGCCCCCTTCCTAGTGTCCCCTCACCTACCCAATGCGTTTCGCCACCAGGCTTCCCCGACAAATTTTTGGTAATTATTAGTGTTTGACTGAGTATTACTGATTACTTATATTTATATGTGGGTTGCACACATGTTTTTTTATAGGTTTTTTCTTATATCTGACCAGCAACAGGTTTTCACTGGCGAGGGCACGGGTCTCACCCCTGGGGATAGGTATCTGGAGGGAAACGGTAGGGAGGCCGCACTGACTTTTCCGCACGGTCCCACAAGCGAACGTGGATCTGGCGGCGAGGGACTTGAACAAGGGAATGCTAGTATAAAAGTTATCCACGTACAGGTGGTAACCCTTATCCACCAGTGGGTTCATAAGGTCCCACACAAGTTTCCCGCTAACACCCAGAGTGAGTGGACATTCTGGGGGTTCAATACGGGAATCTTGTCCCTCATATACACCAAACTTGTAAGTGTACCCTGAGGTACTCTCACTAAGTTTGTACAGCTTCACGCCATACCTCGCCTGCTTTGAGGGAACATACTGGCGGAAAATGAGTCTCTCCTTGAAAGCAATGGGAGACTCACAAACCGCGACCTCCCTTCCAGGTACATAGTACTCCAAAAATGTGGCCTCAAAGTGATCGATGACCGGCCGTATCTTATACAGACGATCATAGGCAGGATTACCTTGGGGGGGACATGCTGCATTATCTGCATAATGCAGGCATTTCCGGATAGCCTCAAATCTGGGACGTTTAATGGCCATACTGTAAAGTGGGGTCTGGTAGAGGACGTCCCCACTCCAGTACTGGCACTAGGTTTCTTAACTAGGCCCAGTAAAAACGTCCTCATCTCGGCTGCACTGACCGTCATCCAGCCACTGGGCCTTGCCAAAAAAGAGCCCGGGTGTTGAGCAACGAACTGTTGGGCGTACAGATTAGTTTACTCCACTATTAGATTTACCAGTTGGTCACTGAAAAAAAATACTAAAAATGTCTTGAAGCCCACTGTGTAAATCTGGATTCCTGATTCACCAACAAATCGTCGACTCAAACTTCTCTGGGGTACACCAGCCAAGTTCACCTGCAGGGGGCTCAGGTGAACTGACCTGGTGGGCCGGGAAGCTAGTATGAGCCCCAGAGCTGCTCGTACTAGGGTGGGCCACAGGGTCCCTGACATGGCGGTCCCCTTGCTCCACCTGGCGGCGTCTCAGCCACCCTGGGGGCTCATCATCGCTAGATGATGAGGAGGACGCGGATGACAAATGGAACGTGGGGTCATCCTCGTCCTCACTGGGACTCTCAGATTCGGAGGCAAGTTGGGCATATGCCTCCTCAGCCAAGAACGTCAGGCAGGCCATAGGGGAGTGTATGAGTGCATGTGTATGTGCGTACATGAAAAACTATATTTAGTGTGCGTGTGTGTGGGGGCACGGGTGTTCACGACTTTTCCCTAAAGCTAACTAAAAAAATATAAAAAAGAGCCAAACAATGTATAAAGGGTTAAAAAAAAATCAAACTCGCTGATCAGCCATCCGGCTTGGCTCTACAGCTACGAATCCTGCCAAAAACACATGCGTGAAAGATTCACCACTGAAGGAAATCAAATTATGTTTCCTTCCAAGTCTGAAACATAGAAAAGAATATACCATGTGAGCTGACCCCCCATAAATTGTAGGTCAAGGCTTGCAGGTGAGCTGACTCTCCCTGAAGAGGGACATGAGGATATCTTATGCACTGATCCCCAAACTTTTCAGCCTCCAAAGTCAGAAGAAGATGGAGTGGGGGTGGCAATTAGTGTTTCACTTGCTGGATGATGGGGATGAGACACAGTTGTCAATCAGTAGGGTCTTGTTAGGTCAACACAAGTCAGGAGAATGACCAGAGTGAGGAAGTGGATTGGGAGATGGGGGACGATGACATCACTGACCCAACCTGGGAAGGTGGAAAGCCAAGCGAGGACAGCAGGACAGAGGGGCAGGGATCCACAGCATTGCAACAGGCTGGAAGAGGCTGTGGGGTGGCGAAAGGAAGAAGGCGGGCCACAACAAACAGGCCCGCAAATGTTCCCCCTTGCGCAAATCTCCCTTGCCAAGGGGTAGGTGTTCCGCAGTCCATACTCAACATTTCATAAATAACAATAACTATAACATATTTTACATCCTATTAACAAACTAACTCAAACCATAATAATAAAACCTCAAACACGGGAACATAATGGGGGAAGACTGTACACTGGAGGCTAAATGAGTAGAAGTGGGAACACTAGCAGAGAGTCAATATAAAATTTTGTAGGGCTGCGGTTTTTTTACAGTGAGAACCTTTCTGAGAACTTCGAGGAGACAGGCGCTGTGTAATCACGACTGGCTCCACGTGCAATGCTTCCACTTTCCCGGCACCAAACCCGCGGTCACTCTCCACTCTCCTCTCTCTTAACAAATTAAGACCCTGGACATAGTGTAATACCGCCAATGATCCGTATAGGGTATGATTCTATTGTACTTACAGAATATCCACTTTAATCAAGTGCATCGAATCCATCCAGTAATCGCACTACACTTCAAATACTCGTGCTGTAATCCCGGTCACTCTCCGCTCTCTTCAGAACATCCACTTTTGATACAGGCACATCAAATCCATAAAATGATCGTGTGCCATAGCACTAAATGCACACCTTTCAAAATTTGGAGCCATGGAAATGTTGCCATTTAGGCCTGTGGAAACTGAGGCTTTCCTCAGCCTCATGGTGGTGGCCATCCTTCGTTACTCAGTCCCCAGCCGCGACTATTTTTCTCGGTGTGCCATCCCCGCATGACACCAGCAATTGTGTCCATCACCCATGCCCTGAACAACAAAATTATTGGGAACGTCCACTTAACGACGGACACATGGACAAGTGCTTTTGGCTAGGGATGCTACATTCCATGACGGCACACTGGGTGAACCTTGTGGAGGCCGGTAGCGAGCCATACCCTGGGATGGCACAGGTGCCCCCGACGCCAAGGATTGCGGGCACTACTTCAATCAGGATTTCTGCCACCACCTACATTAGTGGCTGCAACCCCCCTTTTCTTCTTCGCCTCCACCTCCTCCTCCACTGCAAACTCTGAATTCTCATGGAGAAGCGGCAACAGGCTTTGCTGAAAATTATTTGCTACGGTGACAAACAACACACCGCCGCAGAGCTGGTTGGTTGTGTCTGATAATGGCCATAACTTGCTGGCAGCTTTGTAGCTCGGCAAGCTGACACACATGGCAATTATACAGCTTATATGTACCATGCACAACAAACCTCCCAAACGTATACATTAATATAACTAAAAACTTAACACACAAGTGTGGAGGCAAACCAAAGGCATGAACTTTTTAAGAAGTCATAAATAACCAAATAACCATAACATATTTTATTTTACAGCCTAGTCAGAAACTCAAACTCAAACCAGAACAATAAAAAATCAAACCCTGGAACACAACAGGCCCAGCCCTCAGCGAATCAAGGCCATCACAGGGGCAGAAAATAACCCCTGTCCAGTGAAGAAGGTTACATTTTACATGGGACAAATTCTGATATGGCCATGTGGAACCCACCTTAATGTCCAGGATCCAGCCATACCATTCCTAGGCCACATGTTCTCAATTTTCTCCCAACCTACCCCATTTTTCCTGAGCTACTGGTGAAGGTGCTTCGTGTGTGTGCCCATTTACGAAAGTCATCTACAGCTGCAGTCGGTTTGGCAACACTGCTGCAGCGCTTGCATTTGCCAGCTAACAGACTATTGTGTGACATGAGCACACGCTGGAACTCTATGTTCTACATGTTGTCCAGGCTTTGTGAGCAGCAGAGGGCAGTAGTGGAATACCAGCTGCAACATGCTCTTGTATGTCTGACCTCTGTGAAGTTTTAAGCAACTTTGGGGGATAAACACAGATGGTGAGTGAGATGGTGAGTGAGAAGCCGAACCATCAGTTCGGCTTCTCAGTGTGAATTGGATGATGAGGAGGAGTAGCAAGAGACAGTTGCCAATGGCTACGCTACACAGGGTAGTAACAATAGCAGGTTTATTACATCTGTTCTGCATAGATGGACAGGAGAGGAGGGAGAAGATAAGGAGAATAAGGTTCATCCTCCTGATGACTTGCCGGTTGGGAATCTGGCACACATGGTTAACTTCATGTTAGGCTGCCTTTCCCATGACCCATGCATTACATGCATGTTAGAAAACACGGATTACTGGTTGTTCACCCTTATCAACCCCTCCTATGAAGAGAACTTCTCATCTCTCATTCCTGTGGTGGAGAGGATGAGCAAAACTAATAGAAATGAGCGAACACCTGGAAGTTCGGGTTCGGGAAGTTCATACAAACTTCCCAAAAATGTTCGGGTTCGGGATCCGAACTCGACCCGAACTTTATCCCGAACCCCATTGAAGTCAATGTGGACCCGAACTTTTAGGCACTAAAAAGACTGTAAAATAGTCCAGGAAAGGGCTAGAGGGCTGCAAAAGGCAGCAAAATGTAGGTAAATCCCCTGCAAACAAATGTGGATAGGGAAATGAATTAAAATAAAATAAATAAAAATTAACCAATATCAATTGGAGAGAGGTCCCACAGCAAGGAATCATGCGTCATATCACCCACCACTGGAGAAAGCCACTTTCAGTTATTTCAGCCCCAGCACCCAGACAGAGGATACAGGTCCCACTGCAAGGAATCATGCGTCTTATCACCCACCACTGGAGAAGGCCACTTTCAGTTATTTTGGCCCAGCACCCATACCGAGGATACAGGTCCCACTTCAAGGAATCATGCATCATATCACCCACCACTGGAGAAGGCCACTTTCAGTTATTTTGGCCCAGCACCCATACCGAGGATACAGGTCCCACTTCAAGGAATCATGCATCATATCACCCACCACTGGAGAAGGCCACTTTCAGTTATTTTGGCCCAGCACCCAGACCGAGGATACAGGTCCCACTGCAAGGAATCATGCGTCATATCACCCACCACTGGAGAAGGCCACTTTCAGTTATTTCGGCCCAGCAGCCAGACCTAGGAGACAGGTCCCACTGCAAGGAATCATGCGTCATATCACCCACCACTGGAGAAGGCCACTTTCAGTTATTTCGGCCATGCACCAAGACAGAGGAGAAAGGTCCCACAATAAGGAATCATGCATCATATCACCCACCACTGAAGAGGGCCACTTTCAGTTATTTAGGCCCCAGCAACCCAGACAGAGGAGAGGTTCATTCAACTTTGGGTTGCACCGCAAGATCATGGTAAAGTTAAAAAAATGAGGATTCAATAAAGAAGTGCCCCGGAGTACAAGAATACATGTTTGAGGGGAAGGCAGTTATAAATGTCTATTCTGCACAAGGGAGGAACAGGTCCTGTGGGATCAATGCCCGGTTCATTTTTATGAATGTCAGCTTGTCCACGTTGGCTGTGGACAGGCGGCTGCGTTTGTTAGTAATGAAGCCCCCTGCCGTGCTGAATACACGTTCAGACAAAACGCTGGCCGCCGGGGAAGGCCAGCACCTCCAAGGCATAAAATGCTAACTCTGGCCACGTGGACAATTTGGAGACCCAGAAGTTGAATGGGGCCGAACCATCAGTCAGTACGTGGAGGGGTGTGCAGACATACTGTTCAACCATGTTAGTGAAATGCTGCCTCCTGCTAACACGTTCCGAATCAGGTGGTGGTGCAGTTAGCTGTGGCGTGGAGACAAAACTTTTCCACATTTCTGCCATGCTAACCCTGCCCTCAGAGGAGCTGGCCGTGACACTGCTGCGTGGGCGACCTCTAGCTCCTCCTCTGCCTTCGCTTTGGGCTTCCACCTGTTCCCCTGTGACATTTGGGAATGCTCTCAGGAGCGCGTCTACCAGCGTGCGCTTGTACTCGCGCATCTTCCTATCACGCTCCAGTGCAGGAAGTAAGGTGGGCACATTGTCTTTGTACCGGGGATCCAGCAGGGTGGCAACCCAGTAGTCCGCACACGTTAAAATGTGGGCAACTCTGCTGTCATTGCGCAGGCACTGCAGCATGTAGTCGCTCATGTGTGCCAGGCTCCCCAGAGGTAAGGACAAGCTGTCCTCTGTGGAAGGCATATCGTCCTCCGTATCCCCCCAGCCACGCACCAGTGATGGGCCTGAGCTGTGTCGGGTGCCACCCCGCTGTGAACCTGCTTCATCCTCATCCTCCTCCACCTCCTCCTCATCCTCCTCGTCCTCCAGTACTGGGCCCTGGCTGGCCACATTTGTACCTGGCCTCTGCTGTTGCAAAAAACCTACATCTGAGCCACTTCTAAAAGACTGGCCTGAAAGTGGTAAAAATGACCCCTCATCCTCCTCCTCCTCCTCCTGGGCCACCTCCTCTTCCATCATCGCCCTAAGCGTTTTCTCAAGGAGACATAGAAGTGGTATTGTAACGCTGATAACAGTGTCATCGCCACTGGCCATGTTGGTGGAGTACTCGAAACAGCGCAACAGGGCACACAGGTCTTGCATGGAGGCCCAATCATTGGTGGTGAAGTGGTGCTGTTCCGCAGTGCGACTGACGCGTGCGTGCTGCAGCTGAAACTCCACTATGGCCTGCTGCTGCTCGCACAGTCTCTCCAGCTTTTGCAAGGTGGAGTTCCACCTGGTGGGCACGTCGCATATGAGGCGGTGAGGAAAAAGGCCGAAGTTCCGCTGTAGCGAAGACAGGCGAGCAGAGTCAGGATGTGAACGCCGGAAGCGCGCACAGACGGCCCGCATTTTATGCAGCAGCTCTGACATGTCGGGGTAGTTGTGAATGAACTTCTGCACCACCTAATTCAGCACAAGCACCAGGCAAGGGATGTGCGTCAAACCGGCTAGTCCCAGAGCGGCGACGAGATTTCGCCCATTATCGCACACCACCAGGCCAGGCGTGAGGCCCACCGGCAGAAACTCGTCGGTCTGTTGTTCAATACCCCGCCACAACTCCTGCGCGGTGTGGGGCCTATCCCCCAAACATATGAGTTTCAGAATGGCCTGCTGACGTTTACCACGGGCTGTGCTGAAGTTGGTGGTAAAGGTGTGTGGCTGACTGGATGAGCTGGTGGAAGCAGAGGAGGAGGAAGCCGAGTAGGAGGATTAGGCTATAGGAGGCAAAGAATGATGCCCTGCGATCCTTGGCGGCAGAAGGACGTGCGCCAAGGAACTCTCCGCCTGCGGCCCAGCCGCCACTACATTTACCCAGTGTGCAGTTAGGGAGATATAGCGTCCCTGGCCGTGCTTACTGGTCCACGTATCTGTGGTTAGGTGGACCTTGCCACATATAGCGTTGCGCAGTGCACACTTGATTTTATCGGATACATGGTTGTGCAGGGAAGGCATAGCTGTCTTGGAGAAGTAGTGGCGGCTGGGAACAACATACTGTGGGACAGCCATGGACATCAGCTGTTTGAAGCTGTCTGTGTCCACCAGCCTGAATGACAGCATTTCAAAGGCCAGTAGTTTAGAAATGCTGGCATTCAGGCCCAAGGCTCGAGGGTGGCTAGGTGGGAATTTACGCTTTCTCTCCAAGGTTTGTGAGATGGAGAGCTGAACACTGCCGCGTGACATGGTGGAGATTCTTGGTGACGCAGGTGGTGGTGTCAGTGGCACATCCTCTGTTTGGTGGGCGGAAGGTGCCAACGTTCCTCCTGAGGCAGAGGAAGAGGCCGAGGCAGCAGCAGAAGAGGGAGCAGGGGGAGCCTGAGTGAGTTCCTTGTTTTTAAGGTGTTTACTCCACTGCTGTTCATGCTTTGCATGTAGATGCCTGGTCATACAGGTTTGCTATTGGGATTGCTATATGGGATTGCTATTTTGGCAATTGAATTTCACCCCAGAACAAAATATATGTTTTTGTGGACACTATGAAACTTGGCCAGCCACAGCTGAAACCACTGATTTATGGTATTGCTATTTTGGCAGTTGAATTTCACCCCAGAACAAAATATACCCTGTTACGGACAGATTTAAACTAGGCCTGCAACAGCTGGACCACAAGATTCAGGTAATTGCTATTTTGGCAATTGAATTTCACCCCAGATCAAAATATACCCTTTAACGGACAGATTAACACTTGGCCAGCAACAGCTGGGACACCAGATTCAGGGTATTGCTATTTTGTCCATTGAATTTCACCAAAGAACAAAATATATGTTTTGGCAGACACTATTTTACTTTGCCAGCAACAGCTGAAACCACTGATTTATGGTATTGCTATTTTGGCAATTGAATTTCACCCCAGAACAAAATATATGTTTTGGCGGACACTATTATACTTTGCCAGCCACAGCTGAAACCACTGATTTATGGTATTGCTATTTTGGCAATTGAATTTCACCCCAGAACAAAATATACCCTGTTACAGACAGATTTAAACTAGGCCTGCAACAGCTGGAACACCAGATTCAGGGTATTGCTATTTTGGCAATTTAATTTCACCCCAGAACAAAATATATGTTTTTTGCGGACACTATGAAACGTGGCCAGCCACAGCTGAAACCACTGATTTATAGTATTGCTATTTTGGCAATTGAATTTCACCCCACAACAAAATATATGTTTTTGCGGACACTATGAAACTTGGCCAGCCAGAGCTGAAACCACTGATTTATGGTATTGCTGTTTTGGCAATTGAATTTCACCCCAGAACAAAATATATAATTTGCAGGACACTATGAAACTTGGCCAGCCACAGCTGAAACCACTGATTTATGGTATTGCTATTTTGGCAATTGAATTTTACCCCACAACAAAATATATGTTTTTGCGGACACTATGAAACTTGGCCAGCCACAGCTGAAACCACTGATTTATGGTATTGCTATTTTGGCAATTGAATTTCACCCCAGAACAAAATATATGTTTTGGCAGACGCTATTATACTTTGCCATCCACAGCTATGACACCAGATTTATGGTATTGCTATTTTGGCAATTGAATTTCACCCCAGAACAAAATATATGTTTTTGCGGACTCTATGAAACTTGGCCAGCCACAGCTGAAACCACTTATTTATGGTACTGCTATTTTGGCAATTGAATTTCACCCCAGAACAAAATATATAATTTGCAGGACACTATGAAACTTGGCCAGCCACAGCTGAAACCACTGATTTATGGTATTGCTATTTTGGCAATTGAATTTCAGCACATAAAATAATCTATCTTTTTGCGGACACTATGAAACTTGGCCAGCCAGAGCTGAAACCACTGCTTTATGGTATTGCTGTTTTGGCAATTGAATTTCACCCCAGAACAAAATATATAATTTGCAGGACACTATGAAACTTGGCCAGCCACAGCTGAAACCACTGATTTATGGTATTGCTATTTTGGCAATTAAATTTTACCCCACAACAAAATATATGTTTTTGCGGACACTATGAAACTTTGCCAGCCACAGCTGAAACCACTGATTTATGGTATTGCTATTCTGGCAATTGAATTTCACCCCAGAACAAAATATATGTTTTGGCAGACACTATTATACTTTGCCATCCACAGCTGTGACACCAGATTTATGGTATTGCTATTTTGGCAATTGAATTTCACCCCAGAACAAAATATTTGTTTTTGCGGACTCTATGAAACTTGGCCAGCCACAGCTGAAACCACTGATTTATGGTATTGCTATTTTGGCAATTGAATTTCACCCCAGAACAAAATATATAATTTGCAGGACACTATGAAACTTGGCCAGCCACAGCTGAAACCACTGATTTATGGTATTGCTATTTTGGCAATTGAATTTCAGCACATAAAATTATCTATCCTTTGCCAGACAGCAGACAGTATTATACTTGGCTAGCCAAAGCTGGAACACCAGATTTAGGGGATTGGTATTTGTGCAATTGTATTTAACCCCTTAATAAAATATAGAAATTGCTATCCTGAGTTTCTAGGGGTGACAATTAGCACAGCCAAGCCCCTGATGTAGGATATAGCAAAAAAAAAAAAACTAGTATTGATGGACTTGGTGGCAGCTTGTTCTGGTGCACCACAAGTCACAAAATGGCCACCGATCACCCCAGAAAATAAGTGACAGAAAAACGTTCTGTGCAGCCTAAAAACCAGTGAGCAAGTAACTAGCAGAAGTTCAATCATTCACAGCTGTAGATCGATCAGTTCATTAGGTGCTGTTGCTGACTTTTCCCTGCCTAATCTTGCCCTCACATAAGCTGCATCCTCTCCCTACACTAATCAGAGCAGTGTGACGTGCGATGCTACGTGACTCCAGCTTAAATAGAGGCTGGGTCACATGCTGCACTTGGCCAATCACAGCCATGCCATTTGTAGGCATGGCTGTGATGGGCTCTTAGGGCAAGAAGTAAAACGCTAGCTGATTGGCTGCTGTGCAGCCCTTCAGAAAGCGGGAAGTAATCGCCAAACAACGAATCCGAACTTTTTTGAAAATGTTCGGGTTCGGGTCCGTGTCCCGAACACCCCAAAATTCGGTACGAACCCGAACTATGCTCGAACTGTTCGCTCAACACTAAAAACGATGTAAAAACAGAATGTCCTGGTTTAAAAATTGCTTAGAAACTTTCCATATGACAACACTGGAGGCAGAGTACGTAGTTCTGTGGGCAACCCAGGAGGGGAGATGACGGGGACACACCACAGTTCCAACAGAGGAGGGACAACACTCTACAATACAGTTTCATGACACCCCGCCAGCACCCTCACCCTGATGCGTGACGTAGTGTCACAAGGAGGGAAACGTTTTGGAAGATGGTGAAAGAGTACATAGCAGACAGTGTCAGCGTCCTCAGTGATCCCTTTGTGCCTTACAACTATTGGGTGTCCAAGCTGTACACGTGGCACAAACTTGCACTCTATGGCTTTGAGGGGCTGGCCCGTACACTGTATTCACTAAAACCTCATCCAAAACATACACATTACTATAAAATACAAACATAACATACAACAGTGGTGGTAAAACAATGGCATGGCCTGTTGAATAACTCCTAAATAACAAAATAACTTACAATAATAACTTATATCTTACAGACTAGTCATAAACTCTAACTCAAACCATAACAAAAAAAAGTCAAACACAGTACACAGGGTGATAGCCAGACCACCCTCAATTTGTCTTCTTTACGCCTCAGAGGTGCTGGCCTGCCCTGCCGCCATCGTTTTGTCATAGCGTGTATTTAGTGCTGCTGGGGCCATAATAGATAAGTGCATGCGACTGTAACTGAAAATGCTGACAGGTTGACTATTATAAAAATTAACTGGGCCTGGATTGTCCCCGACTTCTCTACTTCACCAGATAAAAGCGGCTGAATATAAAGGCACTAGAGTTGAGCGAACTTCTATTTTTAGTTCGGCGTCCAAAGTTCGGGTTCAGGTTCGGGTTATCGTAGCATCCCGTTATGGATTCCGCTTCCGCGGTCCATAACGGCATTTAGAATCCATAAGGGGCTGCTACGATAACCCGAACCCGAACTTTGGACGCCGAACTAAAAATAGAAGTTCGCCAACTCTAAGGCCCTTTCACACGGGCGAGTTTCGCGCGGGTGCAATGCGTGAGGAGGACGCATTGCACCCGCACTGAATCCGGACCCATTCATTTCTATGGGGCTGTGCACATGAGCGGTGATTTTCACGCATCACTTCTGCGTTGCGTGAAAATCGCAGCATGTTCTATATTCTGCGTTTTTCACGCAACGCAGGCCCCATAGAAGTGAATGGGGATGCGGGAAAATCGCAAGCAGCCGCAACCAAGTGCGGATGCGTTGCGATTTTCCCGCATTGTTGCTTAGCAACGGGACCCAATCTCTATTATTTCCCCTTATAACATGGTTATAAGGGGAAATAATAGCATTCTTAATAAAGAATGCTGTGTAAAATGAAGAGGAAGGGGTTAAAAATAATAAAAGTTAACTTACCTTAGCCACTTGATCGCGTAGTCGCGATCTGTCCTCTCTTTCCCTGCAGCATCGATGATCTAAAGGACCTGTGATGACGTCACATCACATGGCTCAATCACCTGCTCCATCACTATGGTGATGGAGCATGTGATTGGTCCATGTGACCATGTGACATCATCCAAGGTCCTTAATCACTATCCTCAGGCTGTGGCTAGTGCTTATGGACCTTGGATGATGTCACGTGAGTCACATGGACCAATCACATGCTCCATCACCATAGTGATGGAGCAGGTGATTGGGCCATGTGATGCTGTGACATCATTACAGGTCCTTTTCATCTTTCAAGCTAACGGAGAGGAGGCCGGGCTTCGCGATCAAATGGACCAGGTAAGTTAAGATTAGTTTATTATTTTTAACCCATTCTGCACCTGTTTAAACATTAGGGAGATGGCTAAGGGTATTATTTTACATTATAACTATGTTATAATGTGAAATAATACCAGCGGGACAATTTCTGACCCAAACATGCACTTCTGTGAAGAAGTGCAGGTTCGGGTCTGGGTACCAAAAGTGCCGATTTTTCTCCCGCGCGTGCAAAACGCATGACAGCGCTTTGCACTCGCAGGGAAAAATCGCGGCGATTCCCGCAACGCACCCGCACTGTTTGACGGAGTGCACCCGCAACGCCCGTCTGAAAGAGGCCTAAATGTGTTGTTTGTAATGTACTGAACACATTGTATTCACATACACCTCTGCCACCACCAAAAAGGTTATATGGTTCAATCTTCTTTTTCTCGTCCTTTTCCTCCTTCTTCTCCTCCATCATATCAACATGCTTTTTAGGCTGTCCTTGCTCATAATGTTTTATAGGGTCAGCGAAACTCTTGCACAGGTACCAGAGGCGACACTCAGAGCCTTCTCTGTGGGAACCCTTACACTTGAAAAAGTCTATGGTGCACCAATATGCATTACACTTTTCCTGCCATTTATCAGCATCGGGTATGCCATGAATGGCACAGGCAGCACATTGACTGTAGGCAGGCTATTATAGCTAAATAATAAGGAACATGGGAGATATACTATATTGGACTGTAGTATTCAGGGTAAATGATCGTGTGGGCACTTTGAGATAAATAAGTGTGTTTGTCGTTGCAGTTTGGGCAATCAGTCTCTAAAAGGTTCGCCATCGCATTCACAGTTTTAGAGGGTTAGCGCACCTGGAGGCCCTCAGCTACATTATTTTACTATGTTTCATTGAGCCCAGGGCCACAGCCTCTGCGCGAACCATCAGTATCACGGCCAGTTCCACGTCCCTTACTGGCCACCTTCTTAATATTAAATGTTTTATATACTTAAAAGTATGTCACACATACAGTATCGTAGGAAATGTACGTGTACGCGCCAACAAATTAAAACAGGTATTTTGGATGCACACACTTTACACAGGGGATGTAGCTCTGATAATATCACATACTACCATACACCATCTGCGAATGAATTACAGTATATGTTAGTGATTAGAATTGAGCAGACACCTAGATGTTCGGGTTCGAGAAGTTTGGCCAAACTTCACCAAAATGTTCGGGCTCGGGATCCGAACATGACCCGAACTTGACCCTGAACCCCATTAAAGTCAATGGAGACCCAAACTTTTGGGCACTAAAATGGTTGTAAAATAGCCCTAAAAAGGGCTAGAGTGCTGCAAAAGGCAACAGCAAAATGTAGGTAAATCCACTGTAAACAAAAGTGGATAGGGAAATGACTTACAATTAACCAATATTAATTGTCAAATTGAAGGAGGAGGTGGAATAGGAGGTTGGGGTTGTGTCAGGTGGGAATGCTAAGGTAGTTGAAGTTCTCCTCACAGCCATAAAGGATTAATGTCTGCCTGCAGCACCACAGGCCTCATTCACAGCTTCAGGCCCATGGCAACCATACATGGGAGTTCGAGAAGTTCTCATACCACCCAAAAAGGATTCATGTCTGCCAGCACTGCCACAGGCCACATTCACAGATTCAGGCCCAAGACAACCATACATGGGAGTTGAAGAAGTTGTCATCACAGCCAAAAAGGAATCATGCCTGCCTGCAGTGTCACAGGTCTCATGCACAGACTCAGGCCCCTGGTACCCACAAATAAGAGAGTTCAAATCACGCCAAAACAGTATTGATTTCACCCAGCAGTGCCAAAGGCAACAATCATTCATTCGGGCCCATGGCTCCAGCAAAGAGGGTAGCGGTCCTGTAACAGCAACACAGGCCTCGGGTCAACCTGCAATGGAAAAGGCCATTATCATTTATGTAGGCCCTAGTACCCAGAGGAGAGAGGTCCCATAACAGCAAAACAGGCATCATGTTACCCAGCAATGGAACAGGCCACTTTCAGCAATTTAGGCCCTAGCACCTAGACAGAGGAGAGAAGTCCCATAACAGCAAAACAGGCATCATGTCACCCACCAATGCAGCAGGTTATTATCATTAATGTAGGACCCTGGCACCCAGACAGAGGAGAGAGGTCCCATATCATCAAAATAGGCATCATGTCACCCACCAATGCAACAGTCCACTTTCAGGAATTTAGGCCCTAGCACCCAGACAGGAGAGAGGTCCCATAACAGAAAAACAGGCATCATGTCACCCACAAATGCAGCAGGCGATTATCATTAATGTAGGCCCCTGGCACCCAGACACAGGAGAGAGGTCCCATAACATCAAAACAGGCATCATGTTACCCAGCAATGGAACAGGTCACTTTCAGCAATTTTGGCCCTAGCACCCAGACAGAGGAGAGAGGTCCCATAACAGAAAAGCAGGCATCATGTCACCCACCAATGCAGCAGGCGATTATCATTAATGTAGGCCCCTGGCGCCCAGACAGAGGAGAGAGGTCCCATAACAGCAAAACAGGCATCATGTCACCCAGAAAAATGACAGGCCACTTTCAGGAATTTAGGCCCTAGCACCCAGACAGAGGAGAGAGGTCCCATAACAGCAAAACAGGCATCATGTCACCCAGCAATATGACAGGCCACTTTCAGGAATTTAGGCCCTAGCACCCAGACAGAGGAGAAAGGTCCTATAACAGCAAAACAGGCATCATGTCACCCAGTATGGTTACGGACGAGGCAGTTATAAATGTCTCTGCACAAGGTACGGACAAGTCCTGTGGGATCCATGCCTGGTTCATTTTAAAGAATGTGAGCTTGTTCACGTTGGTAGGACAGGCGGCTGCGTTTGTCTGTAATGACGCCCCCTGCCGTGCTAAATACACGCTCAGACAATACACTGGCCGCAGGGCAGGCCAGCACCTCCAGGCATAAAGGGCAAGCTCTGGCCATGTGGACAATTTGGAGACCCAGAAGTTGAATAGGGCAGACCCATCAGTCAGTACGTGGAGGCATGTGCAAACATACTGTTCCACCATGTTGTTGAAATGCTTCCTCCTGCTAACACTTCCCTATCAGCTGGTGTAGCAGTTTGCCAAGCTAACCCTGCTGTCTGAGGAGCTGGCCATGACACAGCTTCGTTGGCGACATCTTCCTCCTCCGCCTTCGCCTTGTGCTTCCACTTGTCCCCCCGTGTCAGTTGGGAATGCCCTCAGGAGCATGTCTACCAGCGTGCGCTTGTAGTCGGGCATCTTACTATCACGCTCCAGTGCGGGAAATAAGGTGGGCACGTTGTCCTTGTACCAGGGATCCAGCAGGTTAGCAACCCAGTAGTCAGCAAAAGTTAAAATGTGGGCAACTCTGCTGTCGTTGCGCAGGCACTGCAGTATGTAGTCGCTCATGTGTGCCAGGCTTCCCAGAGGTAATGATAAGCTGTACTCTGTAGGTGGTGTATCGTCTGTGTCCTCCGTATCCCCCCAGCCACGCACCAGTGATGGCCCTGAGCTGCGTAGGGTGCCACCCTGCAGTGAAACCGGTTCCTCCTTCTCCTCCTCTACCTCATCCTTCGCCTCCTCGTCCTCCAGAAGTGTGCCCTGGCTGTCCACATGTGTGTACCTGGCCTCTGCTAGTGCAGGAACCCACCCTCTGAGCCAGTTCTGTATGACCTGCCTGAAACCCTGTGAAATGCCCCCTCTTCCTCCTCCTCCTGTGCCGCATCCTCTTCCATCATCGCCGAAATATATTTTTTTCAAGGAGACATAGAAGGGGTATTGTAATGCTAACAACGGCGTCATCAGCACTGGCCATGTTGGTTGAATACTCCTTTGACTTCAACAAGTTACACAGGTCTCGCATGCACACCCAGTCACTTGTGGGGAAGTGGTGCTGATCCGTAGAGCGACTGACCCATGCATACTGCATCTGAAACTCCACTATCGCCCGCTGCTGCTCTCATAGTCTCTCCAGCATATGTAAGGTGGAGTTCCACCTGGTGGGCATGTCGCATATGAGGCGGTGAGCAGGAAGGCCGAAGTTACGCTGCAGCGCAGACAGGCAAGCGGCAGAAGGGTGAGAACGCCAAAAGCGCACACATACGGACCGCACTTTCAGCAGCAGCTCTGACATGTCTGGGTAGTTTTTAAGAAACTTCTGCACCACCAGATTCAGCACATGCGCCAGGCAAGGGATGTGCGTCAAACAGGCTAGTGCCAGAGCTGCAACGAGATTTCGCCCTTTATCGCACACTGCCAGGCCAGGCTTGAGGCTCACCGGCAGCAACCACTCATCAGTCTGCTTTTTTATGCCCCTCCAAAGCTCCTGTGCGGTGTGGGGTTTGTCACCCAAACACATGAGTTTTAAAATCGCCTGCTGACGTTTACCTCGGGCTGTGCTGAAGTTGGTGGTAAGGTTCTTTCGATGACCGGATGTGGGGGTGGTAGACGAGGAGTAGGAGGATGATGCGGAGTAGGAGGAGGAAGCAACAGGAGGCAACGAATAATGCTCTGCGATCCTCGGTGGTGGAAGGACATGCGCCAAACCGCTATCCGCCTCGGGCCAACTGCCACTACGTTTACCCAGTGCGCAGTTAGGGAGATATAGCGACCCTGGCCGTGCTTACTGGTCCATGTATCTGTGGTTATGTGTACCTTGCCACAGATGGCGTTGCACAGCGCACACTTGATTTTATCCTCCACTTGGTTGTGCCGGAAATGGACGGCTCGCCTGGAAAAGTAGTGACGGTTGGGAACAACGTACTGGGGGACAACTACGGCCATCAGCTGTTTAAAACAGTATGTCTCCACCAGACGGAATGACAGCATTTCAAAGGCCAGTAATTTTGAAATGCTGGCATTCAGGGCCAGGGCTCGAGGGTGGGTAGATAGGTATTTCCTCCTTCTCTCCAATGTTTGGAAGATGGAGAGCTGAATGCTGCCGTGTGACATGGTGGAGATGCTTGGTGATGGTGTCGTATGTGGTGGTGTTGGTGGAACATCCTCTGTTTTCTGGTCGCCAGGTGCCCTGGTGATGCCAGAGGTGGAGGGAGAGGCCGAGCCAGCAGCAGAAGAGGGAGCAGGAGGAGCATGAGAGAGTTCCTTGTTTTTAAGGTGTTTACTCCACTGCAGTTCATGCTTTGCATGTAGATGCCTGGTCATGCAGGTTGTGCTAAGGTTAAGAACGTTTATGCCTCGCTTCAGGCTCTGATGGCATGACATGCAAACCACTCGTGTCTTGTCATCAGGACATTGTGTGAAGAACTGCTACGCCAATGAACTCCTTGGAGCAGGCCTTGGTGTGCTCGGTGCCTGGGTGCGGTGGATAGTAGCAGGCGCACTGTCTCTGGAACGGCCGCTGTGCTTTTGCACCCTGCTCCCTCTTTTGCTGTGCTGTTGCCTCTGTGCGACCACCGCCTCTTCCTCAGAACTGCACGCCTCACTAGCACGACCTTCAGTTCAGTCTGGGTCTAGGACTTCATCATCCTGCACATTATCTTCCACCCATTCATGACCCCTGCCCTCCTCGTCGGTCTGCACATTGCAGAAAGCCACAGCAGTTGGCACTTCTGTTTTGTCATCATCAGAGACGTTTTGTGGTGGAATTCCCATGTCCTCATCCTGCAACAAAAGGTTGAGCTTCGGTGCATTCAAGGTCTTCCTCTTCTGGGGAAGGGCTAGGTGAATGGGCCAGGGAAACCCTGCCAACAGAGTCATCAAAAAGCATGAGACTTTCCTGCATGATTTGGGGCTCTGATTGCTTGGCTGATTTGCAAGCGGATGAAGTGGAAGACTGATGGGCATGGGCTGCAGGTGCCAACTCTGAGCTTTCTGCAGAGGAATGGGTGTTAAATACTGTGAAGGAACTGGAGGCACTGTCAGCCACCCAATCTACTATCGCCTGTACATGTTCTGGCTTTACCACCCGTAGAGCGGCATTTGGGCTTATCAAATAACGCTGCAGATTCTGTTGCCTACTCGCACCAGAGGAAGGTGTTTGACTTGGAGCGGTAGTTGGCATTGAGCTGCCACGTCGTCTCCCAGCAACAGGAGCTCCTCCAACACCACCACGACCATGCCCACGTCCCTTATTTGATGTTCTCCTCATTATTTGCGTTCACCCACCAAGTTGAAAGATTGGTCTCTCTCCGGTGTCAATTTACCTGCCACCAGTCGACAATTACGTTCGCTAAGGCAGTGCCCGTGTCATAAAAATGCTTTGTGGACCCAGAATAATGTTGTTTGTACCCAAAATACACTTATTCTCAATTTTTATGCGGAAATGTAAAAAATTGGTGCACTGTATGCACGAGTATTTTTGTAATAAAATACAAAAAAATTGTATTTCACTGCTGTAAATTGAAATTAGTTATTTATACGCCAGATGCACAATTGTTTTTTCGGCCTAAAACACGGCTTTTTTCAATAAAACCCCAAAATGGAGTTTTTAACTGCTGTACATTAACAGTAGATATTTATACTATGTATGGTGACCAGATTTGGAGATCCAGAACACGGATTTGGTCACCAAAATTCACAAATACAGTATTTGACTGCTATAAATTGAAAATAATTATTTAAACGACGGATGCACAACTCTTTTTTTAGCCTAAAACGCGGCTTTTTTCAATATAACCCCAAAATGCAGTTTTTAACTGCTGTACAATAAAAGTAGATTATTATACTATGTATGGACACCAGATTTTGGGACCCAGAGCACGGATTTGGTCACCAAAATTAACAAATGCAGTATTTAACTGCTATAAATTGTAAATAATTATTTTAACAACGGATGCACAACTGTTTTCTCGATCTACAACAAAACTTTTTTCAATAAAACCCCAAAATGCAGTTTTTAACTGCTGCACATTAAAAGTAGATATTTATACTATGTATGGACTCCAGATTTGGGGACCCAGAACACGGATTTGGTCACCAGAATTCACAAATGCAGAATTTCACTACTATAAATTGTTAATAATTATTTAAACGACGGATGCACAACTGTTTTTCGGCCTAAAACGCGGCTTTTTTTCAATAAAACCCCAAAATTCAGTTTATAACTGCTGTACATTAAAAGTAGATATTTATATTATGTATGGACACCAGATTTGGGGACCCAGAACACAGATTTGGTCACCAAAATTCACAAATGCAGTATTTGACTGCTATAAATTGGAAATAATTATTTAAACGACCGATGCACAACTGTTTTTTTGGCCTAAAACACGGCTTTTTTCAATTAAACCCCAAAATGCATTTTTTAACTGCTGTACATTAACAGTAGATATTTATACTATATATGGACACCAGATTTGGGGACCCAGAACACAGATTTGGTCACCAAAATTCACAAATGCAGTATTTGACTGCTATAAATTGGAAATAATTATTTCAACAACGAATGCACAACAGTTTTTCCGGCCTAAAACACTGCTTTTTTCAATAAAACCCCAAAATGCATTTTTTAACTGCTGTACATTAACAGTAGATATTTATACTATGTATAGACACCAGATTTGGGGTTCCAGAAAACGGATTTGGTCACCAAAATTCACAAATGTTGTATTTAACTGCTATATATTGGAAATAATTATTTAAATGACAGAGGAGGAACCTTGTTTACAGCAGGGTGGCACCCAACGCAGCTCATGGCCATCACTGGAGCGTGGCTGGGGGGGTATACGGACCACCTACAGAGGACAGCTTATCCTTACCTCTGGGCAGCCTGGCACACATGAGCGACTACATGCTGCAGTGCCTGCGCAACGACCGCAGAGTTGCCCACATTTTAACTTGTGCTGACTACTGGATTGCCACCCTGCTGGATCCCTATTACAAAGACAATGTGCCGTCTTTAATTCCCTCACTGGAGAGTGGTAGGAAGATGCGCTGGTAGACGTGCTCCTGAGGGCATTCCCAACTCACACCGGGGGACAGGTGGAAGCACAAGGCGAAGGCAGAGGAAGAAGAGGTCGCAAACGCAGCTGGGTCATGGCCAGCACCTCACAAGGCAGGGTTAGCATGGCCGACATATGGAAAAGTTTTGTCACCACGCCACAGCAACCGGCACCACCAGCTGATATGGAACATCTTAGCAGGAGTCAACATTTGAACAACATGGTGGAACAGTATGTGTGCACAAGCCTACACATACTGACTGATGGTTTTGCCCCATTCAACTTCTGGGTCTCCAAATTGTCCACATGGCCTGATCTTGCCCTTTATGCCTTGGGATGCTGGCCTGCCCTAAAGCCAATGTATTGTCTGAACTTGTATTTAGCACGGCAGGGGGCGTCATTACAGACAAACGCAGCCGCCTGTCCACAGCCAATGTGGACAAGCTCACGTTCATTAAAATGAACCAGGCTTAGATCCCACAAGACATGTCTGTACCTTGTACAGAATAGACATTTATACCCACCTCAACCATACATTCTTGTACTCAAGTGCACTTATTCTTTGATTTCTTTTTTTTATTTGTCCCATTATTTTGGGGGCTACCCCAATTTAAAAAACAAAATAAAAACTTTGTTAGCTGGCTACCTCCTCCTCCTCCATCGCCGCTTCCACCTACAACACCACATTCACCGCCTCCTCAACCTCCGACTCCACATCCTCCTCCTCCGAGTTGCAGGTTAATACGTTTTAATTTTATTTGTTTTATTTTATTTTAAGTTATTTCCCTATCCACATTTCTTTGCAGAGCACTTGCCGTGCTCTTAAGCACATTTTGCTGCCATTTGCAGCCCTCTAGCCCTTTCCATTACATTTTTAGAGCCATTTTAATGCCCAAAAGTTCGGGTCCCCATTTACTTCAATGGGGTTCGGGTTCGGGGTCAAGTTCCAGTTAAGTTCGGATCCCGAACCCGAACTTTTTTGTGAAGTTTGGTCGAACCTGTTGAACCCAAATTTCCAGGTGTTCGCTCAACTCTATCTATTAACAATTGTTTATTGGGCAACATCTAGCAAGCAACATGTCACTTACTCAATTTTCTCTCTGATTTACTGTCTAATCCCACCCAATGGTCAAAATTTTTAGCAAGCAGAAATCATCTTATAGAAAATGAAAACTCTTTATTAACGATAAATTACAACCCTAAAAAGTCATACGAGGAAGATTTATCAACCCTTATACGTCAGAAAACTGGTGCAAATAAGTAGCAAACTGCTGGTTGCACAAATGGTGTTTTTACATCACCCTACCTACTTTCCAAAAGGCGAGAATGGCATGGGCCTGATGTAGACGGTGGCTACCAGGCCTGGCAAATGTATCATCATGGTAACATTGGCTGCTGTACGCTGCTGTTCCCCCACTTATAGCCTTGGTCCTGGGCTCCGTGTTCAGCAGTGACCTGTGGCCGGTGCTTCTCATTTCACCGTTGCGATCCTGGGCTATGTTTCTGTAGGTGTTATTGCTTCTGAGGATTCTGCTCCACAGCTTCCACTCAGCCCTGGACACAGCTTGAGTTTGGCTGGTTTCACGTTACACTGCTTTACGGGAGAAGCGCATCCCTCCCTGGGCTGTGTGTGTTAGGTCAGGTGACCTCACTGACCAACTCTGGCTCTCCTGCATAAACTAAAGTGGCTTAGCCACCTTACCAGACGCCTCAGTGTCAAGGTCCTTGTGTTTACTGGTTCCAGATACCCATGTGTGCTCCTGATCTATACTTCGTTCCTGGACTCTGCTTATCATCTGATCCCTGCCTGCTTGCTTTGACTCTCCTGTTGCCGATCCGGATTGCCTGATCTGTACCTGTGCTGCCTGCTGTGACCTATTGCCTGTCTGACCACGTCTTTGCCTCATCCTTCGGTCCTACACCATTGCTCCTGGTAATGTCTCTGCCTGCCTGACTACGCTTGTACTTCCAGTACTGTTCATACTGGTAGTCAGTCAGGTTTTTGGTTAGGGCTTTCACTAGTAGGTGTCTATTTTCTTTCCCTAGATCTCAGACCTGATTCCCTATTCCCCCCTTCCCTCCTATGCTCAGTGTGGTGTTTCCCTACCACACCAAGGCGTGACAACCAGTCACCACAATTTTGGACTATAAACTAATGTAATACATGATATACCGTATTTTTTGCTTTATAAGACACACTGTTTTCCACAAAAAGTGGCAGGATAAATGGCTGTGTTATAAAATTAATACTAGTTAACGCCTCCTTTTCTGATGGGGGTCTGACATGGAGGGCTAATGGGGTTCTGACATGGAGGGCTGATCTAAGGTCTGATATGGGGGTCTGATGTGATTTCCTGATAATAAGGGTCTGATATGAGGGTCTGATCCTATTTTTTTTCTTATTTTCCTCCTAAAACATGGGGTGCGTCTTATCATCAGGTGCATCTTATAAAGCGAATTACATGGTGATTAACATAATATATACAGATCAGGAGTCCAGATCACTATACTGGAAAACCTTCCCATGTAATACTAAGCACTCCAAATCATCCTAATTATAAGACACTTTTTTTCCCATTAAGCCAAGTAATTATGGCCCCTATTGAGGTAGTTAGTATAGTTGCACTATGTGTAGTTAGCTTTGTATGTGACATACTCCACAGCAGATGTAATCTGCTTTTACTCCAATGATTACATCATCTTACTCTAAAAACCCATGTACTTGCAGTATAGAAATAGACAAATGCATTTATATACCAATTTCAATATTGACTGTTGAAGTACTGCTATTAATAACACCACCCCAATTTTCATGACAGTTTAAGTACTATATTTAGTATGTTTTTATTAGTTGTAAAGATCTATCTATCTATCTATCTATCTATCTATCTATCTATTATCAATCTATCTATCTATCTATCTATCTATCTATCTATCTATCTATCTATCATCTCTCTATCTAGCTATCTATCTCTACTGTGTTTAAATGCCATATGTTGACCAACTATTCTCTACTTACAAAATTAGGCCTCATGCACATGACCGTTGTGTGTTTTGCGGTCCGCAAATAGAAAATCCGCAATTCACGGAAGGCGTCCGTGTACGTTCTGGAATTTGCGTAACGGCATGGACAGCCATTTATATAACTGGCTAGTCTTGTCCGCAAAACGGACAAGAATAGGACATGTTATATTTTTTTGGCGGACCACGCAACGGAGCAACGGATGCAGACAGCACACGGAGTCCTGTCCGCATCTTTTGCGGCCCCATTGCAAAATATGCGGCTCAGATGCGGAACCAAACAACGTTCGTGTGCATGAGACCTTACAATGAAACTTCTTGTTTATTTCTAAAAAATTGAATTATTATGTACAATTGCTCTGTTTTCTTAGTTGTCTGATTAAATCATGATACTGTTTTTTCAGTATTAAAATACTATAGTAATTGAAGCACAATAGCTTGTGGGTTGAAATAAATCTCTCTTTGCATATATCATTCAATACTCTATTTCAATAAAATAAAAAAAACACGTGGCCTTTGGTCATATTTTTATGGGCTGACATAAAAATAGCATGTCAGCATTTTCTATTAAATTTGTCAAAAATTGACTAACTTCCAAATAAATCTTCGAACATGAGTAAAATTACTCCAATATATAAAATATATAATTCTGATTATTTTTCAGTGTTTTTTTTATTTTCTGTTTTCATGGCACATTGAGCAGTGGTGCATTTAAATTTTAAATGTGTTTTGTGAAGCCTTTATTCCAAGCACTAGATATATACATTAGGCTTTATAACAGATCAATCTCCAGCAATCATGTTTTAGATTTGTTTCTTTAATACAGCTGAGATGTTTGGAATCTCATGAGAAGATGTCTAACCTTTAACCTCATCAATCATATAGTGCTGGACATATAAAAAAAGATTTTGACAAGAGGTGAGACAACGGGGGTCACCCAGCAAGTGAGGACTCTTATTCATATGCATGGAACGCAATCTGGCTTTAAAACAAGAAATGCAATTGAAGAAATAGACTAGGAAATATTCTTGCACTATATCATTGTTTTCTTTATTTCTATTCTTAAATATGTACAGTACTCCAAGAAAAGGACATAGGTCTCAGTATGTGTCATTTGTTGGTTCCACCATTTTCAAGGCACTATTGGATTATTGTAATTTACGGTATATCATTTAATAAAATTTTTGCAATATTTAGCATTGGACAGATGTTACATTAATGTGATCATGATTTTTTGTTCACAAATTAAAGGGAATGTGTCATTAGAAAATGTCCTTATCATTTTTTATGTTAAACATATCTTTTTGGTGATTTGTGAAGATCTCGTAAAATCTTGCACTTTTCACACTGACCACTAAGCATAACGATATGTTCAGACTTCCTGTTCTGCACAAGTAACTTTTCACTAGCCATCAATTTATCATCATAGGCAGCATTACAATGACAGATATCACCTCTGTATATAAATTAGGATCCAGCATTCCCTATAGGTCCGGGATGGGCAAACAGCGGCTCTCCAGCTGTTGCAAAACTACAACTCCCGGCATGCAAAGACTGCTTACAGCTATCAGCCTACAGCAGGGCATGGTGGGAATTGTAGTTTTACAACAGCTGGAGAGCCACAGTTTGCCCATCCCTGCTGTAAGTGATATCAAAGCTTATCTACTCCCTCCTGACCTCTGCACAGGTCACAGAGCATGCCTAGACAAATCTCCCCAATAAGTGAATGAGGTCTCCTCTAGTTCATTGTAACTTTGGCCCATTTTTGTTTTCAAATAACAGGAAGTCCTGACATACTTAAGGCCTAGTGGGTAGTGTGAAAACGACATGATTTTACAATTTTCTTTTAAACATAGTGACATGGATAATTAAAAAAAAAAAACACCAAAATTCTTTAAAAAGTATGTTTAACCCCTTCAGGACCTTCCAATTCTCAGTTTTCCTTTTTTACTCTGCTTTCCCAAAGCCACCATTTTTTATTTTTCTGTTCACATTGATGTATGGGGGCTTGTTTTTTGTGGGTAACTTGAGTAACAACTGCAGCAGCAACAAAAGTGACTGCTATGAGTCCCACAGTGCCAGGGGGCTTGGAACACCCAATAGCACACCTGGCTCTAGACAACATCAGGATGTTGGATGCAACTGTATGACCCTCATTGGGGTAGGGTTGGCAGTTCTACTGTCATGGGTGGTTGGCAAAAGCAGAAGAAAAAGAAGTCAAATTCTGAATAGTGGAAGTTCTTTGCCTGTTGTTCTACATCTGGACTGGACAGAAGCGAGCAGGAGCTGAGCAGAAGCAGCAACAGCAGTACTGATACAGTGACTACAGTGGGAATGTAGAAGGGCCTATCTGCTTTATAGAGTCAAACACAACAATAGCTGATCTCAGGGAGACCAGCTACAAAAAACACCGCGGAGCCTCATTTAAGAGTCTCAACACAGCAATCCGAAGTGCAAAGCTCCCTGGGAAACAGTAATATGCAAAATAAATGTGGAGCCCCAGTTATGGGTCTACAACACAATGAAAGCCAGATATCCCTCAAAGGAAGGAAAATCGAGCAAAGGGGTGTCTCCATTACAGAGATCACCAAATACACCATATTAAGTGGCCCCTATGTCAATATCCCGCTTTTTTACAAGCTTTAAGGATGTGACGGGGAAAACCTAAGCCAGTTATCCATTCACAGACAGCTGTTTCGGGGTGTTGACCCTCATCAGTGCGGAGTAGGATTTTGGCTAACCGTTAGCAATGCCTCGGAGACTACTCAAACACAACAATAGCTGATCTCAGGGAGACCAGCTACAAAAAACACAGCGAAGCCTCATTTAAGAGTATCAACACAGCAATCCAAAGTGCAAAGCTCCCTGGGAAACAGTAATATACAAAATAAACGTGGAGACCCAGTTATGGGTCTACAACACAATGAAAGCCAGATATTCCTGAAAGGAAGGAAAACCGAGCAAAGGGGTGTCTCCATCACAGAGATCACCAAATCCACCATATTAAGTGGCCCCTATGTCAAGATCCCGCTTTTTTACAAGCTTTAAGGATGTGACAGGGAAAACCTAAGCCAGTTATCCATCCACAGACAGCTGTTTCGGGGTGTTGCCCCTCATCAGTGCAGAGTAGGATTCTGGCTAACCGAGAGCAATGCCTCGGAGACTACTCAAACACAACAATAGCTGATCTCAGGGAGACCAGCTACAAACAACACCGCGGAGCCTCATTTAAGAGTCTCAACACAGCAATCCGAAGTGCAAAGCTCCCTGGGAAACAGTAATATGCAAAATAAATGTGGAGCCCCAGTTATGGGTCTACAACACAATGAAAGCCAGATATCCCTCAAAGGAAGGAAAACCGAGCAAAGGGGTGTCTCCATTACAGAGATCACCAAATCCACCATATTAAGTGGCCCCTATGTCAAGATCACACTTTTTTACAAGCTTTAAGGATGTGACGGGGAAAACCTAAGCCAGTTATCCATCCACAGACAGCTGTTTCAGGGTGTTGCCCCTCATCAGTGCGGAGTAGGATTCTGGCTAACAGGGAGCAATGCCTCAGAGCTTTGTAGAGTCAGCAGTTGCAGTAGAGTCGCTTTGTAGAGTCAGCAATCTTATATATTATTTTTTAATTTCTATTTAATGGTGACCTCCCTCAACAGAGCCCATGCTAGACTACTTGTTTTTATATTTCTGCCATCCTCTCTCCTTCCTGCATCATCATCTACCTATCTTACCTGCTGCCCACATACTTAATGCACTGACAAGGTATGTCTGCAACCCAGAGAACTCTATATTCAGTATGTTTTCCCTCTACTGTTGCTCTTCTCCTGCTACTTTGTTTTGGCCCCCGCCCTTACAGCCCACAATGCTCCTGCCACCTTGTCTCCCCCCTCCTTCTGCCTCCTTTTCCTAGAGAGGCCTAGCTACCTTGTGCCACCTTTATGTTCACCTATTACCCTTACAGAGGATCTGTTATTTTGTGTCTTCATAGAGGTCCTGCAACCTTGTCCTATTACTTTCCACCTCCACATAGCCCTTGTCACCATCTTTTGCCCACAGAATGTTTTCCTTCCTTTCCATACAGACATGGTCCTTGGTAGTTTGGTGAGCTCGGTGACGTCATCGCAGGTCCTTTTGCAGGTCCTGCAGAAAGAAGAGCATACTGGCTTTGCGATCAAGTGGATGAGTGAGTTTTTTAAATTATTTTTAACCCCTCAATGGCCATTTTATTTAGCATTCTGTAATAAGAATGCTATTATTTTCCATTATAACATGGTTAATAAAGTAAAGTTCGGGTCCCAATTGATTTTAATGGGGTCCGGGTTCGGGGTCAAGTTCGGGTGAAGTTTGGGTCCTGCACCCAAATTTTGACCTGAAGTTCGGCCGAACCCGGTGAACCCGAACTTCCACAGGTGCGCTCATCCCTAGTTATTAGAGATTAACAAAGTTTTGAAAAACTCAATTTGGCAACTTTGTCGAAGTTAGACAAGAAATTTGATTTGTTACAAATTAATTCATCACAAATCACTATACCGAGGCCACTTTGCTTTAGGGTATGGCCACATGGAGCGGCTATGCTGCTGGCACATTACAGCCATGCTGCAGTGAAGAATCACAGACCGCATTGTATAGTCCTTCAATTTTAATGGCCACGCAATACCTTTACTTGCTGGTCTTTCGCTGGTATGGGGTTTGGCTGGTTAGGTACGGGCACAATATGCATATTATTGCTGTTCTTGCCTGAAATCTCCTTCAGGTTATTTGACAGTAAACACTGAATATTAATCATCTCCAGCATACCCACTTCTCCAACCCCAGCTGTCTCCTGCCCTAGAGGTGAGAGCCCTTCTTCTGCCATCTGCTTTTCCTCCTTTTCCATATCATCCAATATAGATAAGAATATGTAATTAGGAACATCCAGCTCCTCCTCTATCTGCATCTTGCTGACTTTTCAAGGACATAGAGACTTTGAAGGATGAAGTAAAACCAGCAAAAAATGAAGATGCTCATCATTAAAACCTGAACCCCTCTAAGTGGTGCAGGCTGGATGATATTGTTTGGCATGCTGCATCATAATAACAAAAGCTTCAATATTATTGGTATTGAATTACATACATTTAATAAATGTAGGAATAAATGAAGAAAACTGATGTAGCATAAGTCTCCCTACACTCTCCCTACACTCTCCCTGCATTCTCCCTCTCCAAGATTCTTCTATTAATCATTTTCATAAACACTGTCCCTAGCACATGAGCACTTGCCACGTCTCTCCTTATGCTCATCTCACAGGATAGTGGCAGAGACCACGCAGGGAAAGGGTTTTATAGGGCTGTGACATCACAGGGGATGTTTATCTGTGGATTGGCTGGCTGCATGGCATTATGGTTGATCTCATGCTCGCAGGCTTCTTATTTTCACTTTGTAAGACAAGCATCCGCTATTTTAGGAAAAACTGAGCCGTTACCATGAAGCACTAGAAAATTTGAATTCATTGTGAATCGAAGTTTTCCTAAACTTCTGACCAAATTCCACTTCTAATGTTTCTCTTTGTTCAACACTAGTAGTTATTCCCTCATTGTGCTTCCTTCACAGTATTTATTCCTTCATTGTTCCCCCCTCACAATAAATATGCCCTCTGTGCCCCATAACAGTTATGACCCTTCACAGTAGTTACGCCCTCTATGTGCCCCTTCACAGAAGTCATGCCCTCATTGTGCCCCATCACAGTAGTTATGCCCTCTATGTGTCCCCTTCAGAGTGGTTATGCCATCACTTTGCCCCCCCCCCCTCACAGTAGACAGGGCCGTCTTTAATATTAACTGGACCCTGGGCAAGAATTTACTTGGGCCCCCTGGATCCTGTGCAGTGTGTGAGTATCTCATAGCCAACCCACTGCTTTCCCATTGGGAGCATTGGGAGGCTATTGCGCATGCGTGGCTTCATAGAAATGCTTTAAATCAGTGCATTTTTATGAGGAGTGTTTAGTGTAAATGCCAGTGTTGCACAACGACTAGGAAGCACCTCTAGTGGCCGTCTGATGAATGGCCATTAGAGGTGTTCCTTGGCAGTAATGTAAATACTGCATTTTTTTTTTAGAAAAGGCAGAGTTTACATTAAAAACTTGCAGAGACATGCTATAGACACCAGAACTACTATGTTTAGCTGTTGTGGTTCTGTTGACTATAGTGTCCCTTAATATAGAGAAAAAAAAAGAATCAGCACAAAAGTATCAGAAAAATGACAGTATCATTATTCTAAAAATTAAAAAAGCACAACTTCTGACACAAATATATAGTATTTTGTAGATTACTTTTTTTTTACAATGTGCAGATAGTACTGTACTACTAATCCCTCCATCCACCCCTCCCTCCCCCTTCTCCAACCACCCAGCACCCTTACTCACATAAAACAAGTAATATATATAATATAGCTTACAGTGAATTACTGTAAATACTCACAGTTCTAAAGACCTCAACAGGCTCAGGATCAGGGCTCTGGGCAGCTGGGCTCAGGGCTGGAAGTGGGCACCGCTCTGCAGTTCAGGAAGGAGACCGGGGCTCGGCTCACCCTAGCGTTGCAGTGCCTCCCCGTGACGTTACGGCAAGTGGCGTATGCAAAGGGCAGGGGAGGTCGGGAGGAGGAGCAAGTAAGTAAGTCCTTCACTATGCGAGCCATGGCACTCGCATACTGAAGGATAGGATATGGACACGGAGCCGGCGGAGCCCCCAGAATTCAGAACACGCACAGTGTGACCTGAAGTCTGGGGCCAGGCTGCTACAGTGTGGGCCAAATTCTATATCCAGCCCCTCCCCATCACTACAGAAAATACAGGGTAATACAGCGCCACATGCCTCTAATATCCAGTGACGTCTCCTTTGATGTAGATGTTCTCTTTTCACGTCTTCTCCTTTCAGACCTTCAGACCAGACGACCATTTTTCAGCCATTTCTCGTCTCTGCAGTTTGACAAAAAAATTCTTAGTTTATCACTTTTCCATCATCCTCCCATCTTCTGGACAAATCTTCCTACCACCCCCAATACTGTGCCGCTGTGCCCCACAATATTATTCTGCAGAAGCCCATAAACCCCCTGATAATACTAGTACCACACAGATAATGCGCCCTTCAATAATTATTGGCACCCAATGCCCTAAAATAACTGTGCCCAGCAAATAGTGCCCTTGACACTAATAGTGTAGACATAGAGTTCCCCAAAAATAATTGTGGTAAGCTGATACTGTGTCAAGGTGCCCCCACAGTGATAGTGCTCCCAAAAGTCCCAACAATAGTAATAATTCTCTGCTAGAGCACACATGGTAGTAATAGTGCTCCTACAGTACCCCCAACATGTCCCCACTGGGCCACAGAAGTAATAATGCAATAATGCTACCATAGTGCTCATACTAGTAATCATGTTCCCCATAGAACCCCAGTAGTAATAACTCTCCTTATAATGTGCCAGTGCAAAAAATTCCCCATTTTAATGCCCCCAGTTGAGCTAATGTCCCTATAGTGCCCCCATAATGTGCCAGTATAAAATACCCCTAAATAGTGCCCCCAGTAAATGCTCCCATAGTGCTCCTGTCCCCCACTTCCTCCTAGTGCCCCCTATAATGTACCAGTATAAAATGCCCCATATATAGTGTCCTAGTAAATGCCCTCAGTGTCCCCCATAATTTGCAAGTATAAATACCCCTTCTTAGTGCCCCCCATAGATGAGCCCATAGTACTCTTCTCTCCCCTCCTCCATAGTATCCACCATAATGTGTTTCAGTATAAAATGCCCCTATACAGAGCCCTCCATATAAAATACCCCTTCTTTGTGGCCTCAGTAGAAGCCCCCATAGTGTCCCTATCCCCCCTTCCCCCATAGTGCCCCCCATATAAACTATCCCTTCTTTCTGGCCTCAGTAGATGCCCCCATAGTGCCCCCAATAATGTGCTAGCAAGAAGTTTCCCCCATAGATGCTCCCATAGTGCCACCAAATAATGTGACAGTAAAAAGTGCCAACAATAATGTGCCAGTAAGATGTGCCCCATAGTGCCCCCAATAATGTGCCAGTAAGAAGTGCCCCCAAAAATGCCCCCCAATCATGTGCCAGTAAGAAGTTCACCCATAAAGGCTCCCATAGTGCCACCCAATAATGTGCCAGTAAAAAGTGCCACCAATAATGTGCCAGTAAGAAGTGCACCCATAGATGCCTCCAGAGTGACCCCCTCCAAAGTACCATATTATACTTACCTCCATTAGGCTGGCAGCGATGCGATGAAGGCATCTTCCGGCCTGTGTCACGTGCTGTACAGCTCAGGCGGCATGATGACGTCATCGTGCCGCCTGCACCGGCCTCTGATAGGCTGCAGGCCAAGTGCCGCCCCCCACTTGTCACCAGAGCTGCGCCAGCTGAGGCGATCGCCTCACTTTGCCTAATTGGCAGTGCGACCCTGTAAGCGCCCACCTGGAATTTTGCCCCCCCCCCCAGCCTGCCCCATGCTATGCCACTGACCAGCGGGGCTCAAGAGGCAGCTGCCTCGGGCCCCCCAGGAGAGACTGGGCCCGGGGCAGCTGCCTCATTTGCCCCAGGTTAAAGACGGCCCTGACAGTAGATATGCCCTCTCTTTGCCCCCTTAACAGTTGTTCTGCCCTTTCACAGTAGTAATGTCCTCTCTGTGCCCCTCAGTGTTAATTCCCTTGCAAATTCCCAGGTTTGCAGGCTCCTCCTACACAGTCCAGCTCTCTGTGCCTGCAGGGCTAAATGGTGAAGCAGGGAGTAGAGGTCTGGAAGAGGGAAGGAGCATGAAGAGCTGAGCTAGTCAGTAAGAGAAAGGACTGTCAGCTCCCAGGCGCTTTAGCAATGAGCGCTTCCATCTGTATTGATGGAAGCATCCATTTCATCTGGCACCCCCCTAACAGCTAGTACTGGAGGCCGACCCCATCCCCTCACTTAGCATGCTGCGGCTATTGGAGACTTTCAGGCAAAACCTCCCAATATTAATAGGGCTATTGTGCTTATGGGACATCTGGCCATTGGTTTATACATGGTTTTCAGGTAAGTCTTCTAATAAGTCCAGCCATTTTACTGCATTTAAAATTGTTGCCAAAATATACACATTTTTATCAGGATTCATGTCTATGTGTTTGCATGCTATAAAATAACACAGCAACAGCAAAACCATGTGAAATGCTGAAAAACTGATGTTAATTAGTATAATATTTATGCATCAGTTGCCCAGTAACATTTGAACAGTTAATTCTTACCAGGTCTTGTTTCTGTCTATAATCAACTCAGGAATTTTACATTTTGTACGACATTATTTTCTAAATGCAAATAAATGAAATGGATAAATGAAGAACTTTACTCACCTAGCTCAAGCAAGTTTTAGGTATACATTAGCCATGAAATCAAAATACCCCCCCCCCCCCCCAAAAAAAAAAATTAAATGCGAAAGAAACTTCCAATTAGCTCACTTCAAAAAGTTTTTTATTTTGTCAGAAACTGTTTTCTTTAATCTAATTTCACCCTCAATTTACTCTGTCTTTGCAGCTGAATAAAGTTCTCCTGTGGTTATTAATGCACTTCCTAATTGCAACCAACTTAAAGCATGCTGGCAAACAGGTGACAACATATCTGGCAAGTTTAAGCATTTTTTTTCTTTACTTGGCCACAAGTGAAGCATGTTTAAAGAAGCAGAAATATTTGTATTACTTGTTGTTACACTTAAGAACATATGGTTTCACCAGATGGAAATTAAGTAACAGTTCACAGATCAGCAAATCTACAGAGATCCTCATTTCAGCAAGTATATAAAAATAATTAGTACATTGTCTTTTATTAATAAAGTTGATTGGTATATTAGGGTTTGCTTTAGAATGAGTATTCTTATGTAATATTGTAATTTTATGAATTTTATGAAAAATAAACAATAAATGTACTGCAGGATGTCAGACTTTCCTATTTTGCTAGTACTGATCTATAATTAATTAATTAGAGGTGAGGAAATCAATTTTGAAATTTGTAAATGTTTTTCAAAAATTCCGATTTGTTATAATTAGAATTATAGTGATTTTATTCTGTAAAACCAAGGATAGGGCAACAGAGACAGGGAGAGATAAAGACTTTTCCAGGCAATCAGAGCACTTTCGTTTTGGGTAAAATTTATTAGGCCTCAAATTGAAAGGGCTGGGGGATTCGGGGAAATCAGACCAAAATCAATTTTTAAGGAATTTGTTCACTGTGTAATTGATCATCAGGTGGCTTTTGCATTGGCCCATTCAAACTTTTGTTAATAGGGGATAACCTGAAGTACTATGAAACAATACCCCCGATGGGTGCCAACCTTCCACAAGCATTCCTTGGCAAAGAAAGGCTGAGATATTTTAGAGCTTTTAACTAAACAAGAAGAGCAGCCTTAAAGGTGTTATCTTCTTTTTTTATATTGATAACCTATCCTTAGGATAGGTCATCAATATCAGATCTGCGGGGGTCAACTCCAGGCACCCCCGCCAATCAGCTGTTTGATGAGACCGCAGTGCTTTTATGAGCGCTGCCTTCTCTTCACTATTTACCTGCTCACTGCCACAACTGCAGTAGTGAGTAGGTGTAATTACAACAACCCTGCCACATTCACTTCAATCAATGGTCATCAATGGGCCTATTCACCTGAGAATAGGTCATCAATATAAAAAAGCAGACAACACCTTTAAGAAATAGGGTATATATGCCGAGTGTGCATGTCTTGTCTTGTCAGATGCCACTCATCTCCTTTGAGAACAAATGGATCAGCATTGTGTTACAAAGGCGGTTTGTGCACTACACAGTCCTACTCTCCTGGGTGGGCACTGGAGCTATGCTACATGTCTTCTCTGAAGCCAGTGGCTGGGATCTATTCACTCCCTAGTACTCACCAGCAGCGGTCCGGCCATCGGTGTCTCATGTGATTTCTGCAAGCCCCAGCCTGCACTACTCTTTGAAGGCCTCCAGGCCTGCCTTTAGGGAGCCCCTACTCTTACCAAATCTTAAAGGACCAGCAGGCACCCTAGTTGCTTCCAAGCAATGGTTGGTTACTTGTGTCTATTTAAGGCTTCTTCCCTAGGTGGAAGGTGCCTAAGCTTTAGGTTCCTAGCATGTTATTATTCCATTAATTATGTTCTTATCTGTTTGCCTATGTACCGTAACTATGCCTGTTCATTGACTCTGATTATCTGTTTATTGCTTAGACTATATCAGACTATAGTCTGACTGCTTAATTGAACCTTTGCTACCTGCCCTGATCTCGGACCAGTTTCACAGATACACTAAAACCTTGCCTGCCCTGACTTCAGCCTACACCAGGACAAGAGGTAGCAGGCTGGTAGCTTCTTTGCAGTGAAGGCCAGATCCCTGTATAAGGGTATAAGCCAGTATAACACACTTAGATATAGCTTAAAGACGAACTGATTAGTCGGTACAGTGAACCCACTGCCCATTACACATTGGAATTTAACATACTTGGTCCCTTTTTTATCCAGAATCATCTCTATGGGAGCTGAGGCATAATGTGGTCAGCAGCTCTCTCTTATGTCTATGGCGGTCTTTAGAAGGGTTCTCCAACAATAAGCTGAAACGGTTGTCCTGCTGTAACCACATACTGTACACTTAAGGCACATCAATAAATAATGTTTTGGCTATAGCATTTAAAAAGCCACTATGCCGTTATGTTGCCTTGATATTTACCCTAAGCACATATTTACTTATTTTGTGCATATTTGTAGTTTCTTGTAACTACATTATATTACTTTTGTAGTACTTATTCTAATTTAAATTAACTGTTCAAAATAATACTGACAGCCACAACCACCAGACAAGCTTGCTGTCCAGAGTTTACCACCGTCCATAAATCCTGATCAGTCTGTAAAAATAGGGGACTCTTTTCCACTGTCTGTAAAAAAAAATTGCCAATTTTTTTTTAAGCTGGAGGCATTTATATATTGTAATCGTCATAATTTTACAGTTCACATTGAAAGCTGCTGATGTGAGCTATAGACATAGACATCCCTTTATCATTGTTATGATTCTTTAAGGTTTTATATTGTATGTGTAAAAAGTTGTCCAGAAACTTGCCAATCCTCTTGATGAAAGGCTCTTAACAGATATGGGTTATTTTCCCTCACCGTGAGGTTACTGCATATTTTCTTGTATAAAGATGACAGTTCCCACACAGTAGATCACCAGAGCAAGTTCTATATGGAGGTACTTTTGTAAAATTATGAATACAGCACTGTACTATAAGATAGACTAACTCAGGTTCTGTAATCAATGAGTAATGCAATGCATTTACACAGTTACTCAACATCTTATGTAGGCTGATTCTATATACAGTAGGCTGCAAAATGGCATTTGAAGTTAAACAAACATGCTTAAAGGGGTTCTCCAACATTATATCAGACCACTCAGAGTGGCCGATCTGTGGTGGTGATCATGCTTACCTGGTCATTGCCTCTAGTTTTGGTATCTATTACTCCCCAGCCATCCCTTTGTCTCCCTGGTATGCTTATATTAACATCCTGTTGATAGGAGGGAAGGCATAAGACCGCTGCAGCCAATCACTGGCTGCAGAAGTAACCTGCTGTTCTTGTGAACATACATGACCTTTTGTTGTGACGCAAAGGGAATAGGTCACCTCTTCAGTCATTGATTCGCTGCAGTGGTCACATTTCCTCTGTTCCCCATCAGCAGGATGTTGATATCAGCGCACTAAGGAGATAAAGAGCCAGCCCGACAGCGAATGAGAGCAAAGCCATTTTAGTACGATCACCACTGTGGGTCGACCACTCTGTGAAGTCTGATATAATGTTGCATAACCACTTGAAATTTCAGGATGCCCCATAAATTGTGTCAGTATCAGCTGGTGGGCCCTTTATTTAAATGGATTATCTAGTTTCTTAAAACTAACTAAACAGATAAAAAACACTGTATGCTATATGATTTAAAAAAAAACACCTTTTCTTTCCCCCATTGATCCAGCACAGATGCTCCTGTTGCCTCCAGTCTTTGTTGTCAAGTGGTGAGCACTTGCCTGATGCAGCCAATCAGAGGCTTTGCCAGTCAAATTTCAAACTAATAACATCATGGCTTCCATCACTGAGTGGTAATGGCAGTAGTATGGCTCATAACGATTGAAGCCACTGATTGGCTGCACTGGTCATGTGTTGACTACTTGTAAATAAAAAACAGAGGAACCACTGTAGTGTCTGCACTAAAGGATAGCAGAGATGAGTAATGTATAACTTGAATTTCATTCATTTATATTCCTGATCAATCTGGACTTTGAAGTCAGGGAGGGGGTCCTATCAGTGATTGTCAACCTTCCTTCAAAGACTGTGTATACAGATACAGCTGTCAATCACTGATAGGACCGCCTCCTGGACTTCAAAGGCCAGAATAAGCAGGAATACAAGTTATACTGTACTAACTCTTTTGCTGAATCATTCTACTCAGCTCCTCCTGTTTTTATAATTACAGGTTCCCTTTAAGGCTTAAACATGTTAATTTACTACAGATCTTAATTTTCATGCATCTTACAGTTTCATGTTCTGCCGATCTGATATCTGCAAACAAGCTATAGGTGTTTACTTTGTAGTGCTTTGGAGTTCATGATGAGAATGCCAGAAAAACAGGGTTTGATATTTATACAGGCAGCACAATAGGAATTATCAACAGAGTGATGCAACTTCAGAACAGGGTTGACAGCATGGTCTTTTTATAATCCAGTTTCAACTAATTTGGGTAGATCTTCAGTTAAGAGCCCAGTAAGAGTACAGAATAATAAAATATATTATGTAATATATTTATAGGAAAAATCTAGTAAACAGCATTGAAGATTTATACCATCCCAGTATATATCAAATATGTGTGTTGAATTGTTATATATGTGTACAATATTAACACAAATCAAGTAAAAAAAATTATACTTTCAGGTGTAAAACAGGTGAACTTCTATGCAAACTTTATTGGGTCTAGCATTGTATTCCAATTCAAACCCTTCTTCAATACTAATATAACAATACATTATAAGAAAATAGAAGTGAACTTGGCAACCAGCATGACTAATGGATAACAAGAAGCAAATTAAATACCAAGGAGATAAGCACCATCAGAGAGAGCCAGAATATATCAAAATTTGTTATGCCTCCAGGCTTCATGTAACTTTGTTGCACCATATAAAACAATGCTAACAGCACATCATTAAAAGATTTCATTTTTAAAAAGACAACTTTGTTAAATGTGTTTTTTTTCTTCTCCTAGCTTAACCGCTCTTGTGTAAATGAGGCCTGGGAGCACTGAATTCGATTTACTAACCAGACCTAACAATTAATCGTTGGTATACAATCATTTTAAAGTTTTAGGACTGTGCTAACACATATCCATTTGTTTCAGACAGTTAAGACAGCTCCCATTATGTTTATATGCACAGCATTGACACATTGCAAAATTAAAGCTTATTGAATAAAATAGGGAATATTAAGTTATGGTATTAATATTTTATAAATTATTATTTGTCTCATTTCATTTTAACTGTCTTTAAAACTTTTATTTTTTATCATTTTTCCCATTTTTATAGCGCTTTATGCACATAATGGTTACAGATCTAGTCTTGATGCTAAAGGTAATGAACAGAAAATAGAAAAATAAAATATATTAATTTGATAGACTAACAATGAATAGCATAGTTTTAGAACATTTTAGGTATTTTATTTTATTGTTTTTGAAAATATTATCTGCACACTGAGGAAAAAAAAATCTGTGTGGAAATTTACCCCCATTCCAAATAAAAAATCTACAGCATTACAACTGTTTATGTAAATTTTCACTGGGTGCTCTTGCAATTCATAGGGTGAAATCAAAATTACAGAGGAAAATGCACAGTGGAAATTTTGTGTGTGTAGAAGTATCATTTACTCTTTCCAGCCACAGCCAATTTTTTTTTAGTTTTGCTTTCTTCTCCCTGCCCTCCAAGTGCTTTTTTTTAATTTGTCAGTTGACATAACAGTATGAGGGCTTTTTTTAGTGAGACAAATTTTTAAGGGCACGATTTAATGTTCCATTTATTTGTGAAATTTTAATATATAATTTGTTGGATTGAAAAGGGAAAAAAATTTACCATTGTTCAGTATGCCATAAAAATGGGTCAGTATTATTACGTCTGCTTCAAATTTTATAGATTTTTTTGTTTTACCACATTAAAAAGTGAAAAACATTTTAGAAAACAAATTGCTTTGTGCCGCTATATTCTTAGACTCACTAACATTTTTAGGTTGGTAGAGATGTGTGAGGGTTAAATTTTTTTTTTATCCACAGGTTGAGCTGTAGTTTTTATTTGTGCCATTTTGGGATGCATAGAATTTTTTTGATCTATTTTTATTTTACATATTTTACATGTTATTTTACATTTTTTAGGTAAAATAACAAAACAGCAATTCAAACAATTATATATGCAGTGATACTTACTATGTCTATTTTTCATATTATTTATCTTTTTTATTTATAAAAATGAATAGAGAAAGCTGCAAAAATGCATAGACATCTCTCCGGCCATTATACACCTGTATGCAAAGACCCATTATCAAGCTCTCAGACATTTCTAACATAATATAAACAATGAGGTGATTGTAAATTTCAATATTTTTGAGTGGGATGCGAAAGTTTGGGCAACCTTGTTAATCGTCATGATTTTTCCTGTATAAATCATTGGTTGTTACGATAAAAAATGTCAGTTAAATATATCATATAGGAGACACACACAGTGATATTTGAGAAGTGAAATGAAGTTTATTGGATTTACAGAAAGTGTGCTATAATTGTTTAAACAAAATTAGCCAGGTGCATAAATTTGGGCACCACAAAAAAGAAATGGAATCAATATTTAGTAGATCCTCCTTTTGCAGAAATTACAGCCTCTAAACGCTTCCTGTAGGTTCCAATGAGAGTCTGGATTCTGGTTGAAGGTATTTTTGACCATTCTTCTTTACAAAACATCTTTAGTTCATTCAGGTTTGATGGCTTTCGAGCATGAACAGCTCTCTTTAAGTCACACCACAGATTTTTAATTATATTCAGGTCTGGGGACTGAGATGGCCATTCCAGAATGTTGTATTTGTTCCTCTGCATAAATGCCTTAGTGGATTTTGAGCAGTGTTTAGGGTCGTTGTCTTGTTGAAAGATCCAGCCCCGACGCAGCTTTAGCTTTGTCACTGATTCCTGGACATTGGTCTCCAGAATCTGCTGATACTGAGTGGAATCCATGCGTCCCTCAACTTTGACAAGATTTCAAGTCCCTGCACTGACCACACAGCCCCACAGCATGATAGAACCACCACCATATTTTACTGTAGGTAGCAGGTAGCATTCTTGGAATGCTGTTTTCTTTTTCCTCCATGCATAACGCCCCTTGTTATGCCCAAATAACTCAATTTTAGTTTCATCAATCCATAGCACCTTATTCCAAAATAAAGCTGGCTTGTCCAAATGTGCTTTAGCCCACCTCAAGCGGCACTTTTTGTGCTGTGGGCGGAGAAAAGGCTTCCTCTGCATCACTCTTGCATACACCATCTCCTTGTGTAAAGTGCGCCGAATGGTTGAACGATGCACAGTGACTCCATCTGCAGCAAGATGATGTTGTAGGTCTTTGGTGCTGGTCTGTGGGTTGACTTTGACTGTTCTCACCATTCGTCGCTTCTGTCTATCCGAGGTTTTTCTTGGTCTGCCACTTCGAGCCTTAACTTGAACTGAGCCTGTGGTCTTCCATTGCCTCAATATGTTCCTAACTGTGGAAACAGACAGCTGAAATCTCTGAGACAGCTTTATGTATCCTTTCCCTAAACCATGATGGTGAACAATCTTTGTTTTCAGGTCATTTGAGAGTTGTTTTGAGACCCCCATGTTGCTACTCTTCAGAGAAAATTAAAAGAGAAGGGAAACTTACAATTGACCCCCTTAAATACTCTTTCTCATAATTTGATTCACCTGTGTATGTAGGTCAGGGGTCACTGAGCTTACCAAGCCAATTTGAGTTCCAATAATTAGTTCTAAAGGTTTTGTAATCAATAAAATGACAACAGTGCCCAAATTTATGCATCTGCCTAATTTTGTTTAAGCAATTATAGCACACTTTCTGTAAATCCAATAAACTTCATTTAACTTCTCAAATATCACTGTGTGTGACTCCTATATGATATATTTAACTGACATTTTTTATCGTAACAACCAACGATTTATACAGGAAAATCATGACGATTAGCAAGGTTGCCCAAAATTTCGCATCCCACTGTATCTTGAAAGGTAGTAGTTATCATAATAGAAAAATGGATTCAGTTGATTTTCTATATTCACTTTCAAAAGCCTTAGTGCTGCTGTAACGGTATTGTAAATACAGGCTTTTGCTGCTTCCAAATGTGGCTACGCACATAAAAGGATTTGGGCAGACCTGGCTACCCATCTAATATATATGACGGTAGTCCGACTTCCTCTTATTGTATCAAGAAAAACAAGGGACAGGTATGTTGAATGAGCTGAGAGGGTATATGTATGGCTGGCTCAAGAAAAGGACAGCAGGATATTTCTGAGATTCAAATGTTCCAAAAGGCACAATTTTGGGTGCATGTAGAGCTCTGTAAGGGGAATTTATCAAGCCCAGCCCTGCAGAATTCTGGCTTCAAAAAGTCATAGCTGCAACATTTTTGCTCAATTATGCACACCACTCACTCCAGTTTTCAGAAGTGAATGGTCTCACTCTAGATTTATCTAAAAAAGTTGCAAGTTCAATCCAGTAGGGGGTGGTAAAAAAAAAGCAACAAAAAACTGGAGTACCATTTCTAACAAACATGGTGCAACATTTGATAAATCTGGTGCAAAGTACGCCAACACAAACTCAAGCAGATCAATGAGCATGCCGCATTATCTACATTGTTATGCATATACTTTCTGAATACTAGTGAAAATAGAGTTCTTATTTCGCATGTTTACTACTTAGCAGTAAATATGTTAATAGCAGCTAATATTTACTGCATATGCTGCAGTAAATATTGGCCCAGATTTATTCATGATCCTACAGAAGGTATAAGTTTAGCCCGGCTGTCTAGACCTGCACCAGATTTATCACAGGGGCTCAGGATTGATGATAAATCCCATTCTAAAGATGAATTCACCGCATACAAGCAATCCCTCCTCATTTTCAAATCCTCACTTGCTGATGCAAAACAGGCCTACTTCTCATCTCTCATATCTTCCCTATCCCACAACCCAAAACAACTTTTTAACACCTTTAATTCTCTTCTCCGTCCACCAGTGCCCCCACCCTCTCCTCTCATCTCAGCTGAGGATTTCGCCACATTCTTCAAACAAAAGATAGTCAACATCAGAGAAAGCTTCAACACACAGTCTCCACAGACCCTCCACACAGCTGCTCCGTCCTCTTCTCCCAAAACAAGCTTCTCGGCTATTACAGAAGAAAAACTCTCCACTCTACTCTCCAAATCCCATCTCACCACCTGTGCTCTTGACCCAATCCCATCCCACCTCATCCCTAACCTCACCACAGTGTTTATCCCAGCCCTAACTCATCTCTTCAACCTATCATTAACCTCTGGTCTCTTCCCCTCTGCTTTTAAACATGCTACCATTACACCCATCCTCAAAAAGCCTTCACTTGACCCATTTTCTTTGTCCAGTTATCGCCCCATATCACTTCTTCCATATGCCTCAAAGCTACCTGAGCAACATGTCCATTCTGAACTGTCCTCTCACCTCTCCTCCTGCTCCCTCTTTGACCAGCTACAATCTGGCTTTCGACCCCATCACTCAACCGAGACTGCCCTCACCAAAGTCACCAATGACCTACTACTTGCCAAAACTAAAAAACATTACTCTGTCCTCCTTCTCCTTGACTTGTCCTCTGCCTTTGACACTGTCGACCACTCCCTTCTGTTACAAACTCTCTCATCTCTTGGCATCACTGACCTGGCCCTCTCTTGGATCACATCATACCTCACAGACCGGACACTTAGCGTCTCCCACTCCCACACCACCTCCTCGCCTCACTCCCTCTCTGTTGGTGTCCCGCAAGGCTCCGTCCTAGGACCCCTGCTCTTCTCTATCTACACCTTCGGCCTGGGACAGCTTATAGAGTCCCATGGCTTTAAGTATCACTTATATGCTGATGACACACAAATCTACCTCTCTGGTCCAGACATCACCACCTTACTATCCAGAATCCCACAATGCCTATCTCCCATATCCTCCTTATTCTCCTCTCACTTTCTAAAACTTAATATGGATAAAACAGAATTCATCATCTTTCCCCCATCTTGCTCACTCCCCCCAACAGACCTATCTATCACAATCAATGACTGCACACTCTCCCCGGTCAACCAAGTCCGCTGCCTTGGAGTGACCTTGGATTCTGCACTCTCCTTCCGACCACACATCCAAGCCCTTTCCACCATCTGCCGCTTCCAACTCAAAAACATCTCCCGCATCCACCCTTTCCTCAACTTTGAATCGGCAAAAATGCTTGTACATTCCCTCATCATCTCCCGCCTAGACTACTGCAACATTCTCCTCTGTGGCCTTCCATCTAGCTCTCTCGCACCCCTACAATCTATCCTCAACTCTGCTGCCCAACTAATCCATCTCTCCCCCCGTTACTCCTCTGCATCTCCCCTCTGCCAGTCCCTGCACTGGCTCCCCATTGCCCAGCGAATTCAGTTTAAAATACTAACCAACACATACAAGGCCATCCACAACCAGTCCCCTCCCTACATCTCTGAGCTACTTTCCCGATACATCCCCACACGCAATCTTCAATCCTCACAGGACCTCCTTCTCTCCTCTCCTCTTATCACCTCTTCCCCCACTCGCCTCCAGGATTTCTCCCGTGCATCCCCTATACTCTGGAACTCGCTACCCAAACATATCAGACTCTCACCTACAGTGGAAACCCTTAAAAGCAACCTGAAAACCCACCTCTTCAGACAAGCCTACGATCAGTGACATTGCTGCCTCTATACCGCCATGACCAGCTTCACCCTCGCCTACTGTCTCCATCCCCCATACCATGTAGATTGTAAGCCCTCACGGGCAGGGCCCTCTATCCTTCTGTACCAGTCTGTAACTTGTCTCGTTCATGCTTAAGGCAATTGCCTGTATTATGTATGTGCACCGCTTATGTTATGTACAGCGCTATGGAATGAATGGTGCTCTAAAATAAATAATAATAAAATAATAATAATAAATATGGTGCCGTGACAGACACTTTTAACTGACTGCATACCAACTACAGTTGTGTTCAAAATTATTCAACCCCACTGAAATTGAGTGTTTTGGCCAGTTTGACATTGATTTTGATCATTTCAGTCATCTTGTTTACAATTAAATCAAAGAGGCACTTGTAAGTCAGACAAATATAACATAACATTTATAATGAAATAACCACAAATGTATTTTCTGTGCTCACATCATTATCAGTTTTATTCAACCCCCAAGTGACTTTCAATCTTAGTACTTAGTACAACATCCTTTTCCAGTTCTAACAGCTTTTAAACGTGAAGCATAGCTTGCAGCGATCTACGGGTATCTTCGCCCATTTTTCATGGGCAAAAGCCTCCAGTTCAGTCACATTCTTAGGCTTGCGCTCTGCAACTGCTTTCTTTAAGTCCCACCAGAGGTTCTCAATCGGATTTAAGTCTGGTGACTGCGATGGCCACTTCAAAATGTTCCAGCCTTTAATCTGCAACCATGCTCTGGTGGACTTGGAGGTATGCTTGGGATCATTGTCCTGTTGAAAGGTCTAACGTCTCCCAAGCCTCAGGTTTGTGACGGACTGCATTACATTTTCATCCAATATCTCCTGGTACTGAAGAGAATTCATGGTACCTTGCACACTCTGAAGCTTCCCTGTACCTGTAGAAGCAAAACAGCCACAAAGCATGGTTGACCCCCCACCATGCTTCACAGTAGGCAAGGTGTTTTTTTCTTCATAGGCCTTGTTCTTCCTCCTCCAAACATAGCGTTGATCCATGGGCCCAAACAGTTCTAATTTTGTTTCATCAGTCTACAGAACACTATCCCAAAACTTTTGTGGTTTGTCCACATGACTTTTGGCATACTGCAGTCGACCCTTCTTATTCTTTGGAGACAGCAAATGGGTGCGCCTGGGAGTTCTGGCATGGAGGCCTTCATTAAGCAGTGTGCGTGTATTGTCTGAGCTGAAACTTCAGTACCCGCATCTGACAAATCTTTTTTTCAGTTCCTCAGCAGTCACACGGGGACTTTTCTCCACTTTGCGCTTCAGGTAGCGCACAGCAATCGAAGTCAGCATCTTCTTTCTGCCATGACCAGGTAGCGTTTCAACAGTGCCCTTTGCCTTGAATTTTGCGAATGATGCTTCCTATGGTGTCTCTTGGTATGTTTAACATCTTTGCAATCTTCTTATAGCCATTGCCCTTCCTGTGAAGAGAAATCACCTCTTCTCTTGTCTTCCTGGACCATTCTCTTGACTTCACCATGTTTGTAAACACACCAGTAAATGTCTAGAAGGAGCTGAGTATCACAGTCATTTTAAATCTGCCTATTTGGTGCTTATTATGCTTGATTGCTGCTCCTTGACATCCACAGGTGTTTTGAATACCTGATCGAAAACACTTGAATGGACCTCTGTTCTTAAGAGTGGTAGTATTTAAGGGGTTGAAAAATTGTGTCAATGAAGAAATCACAAAAAAAAAACATTTAATACTGTATGACAAAAACAATTGATGTCATTTTAGTTGTATTTGGTTCTTTAAAAAGTCCTTGTAAGATTTCATTCTGAACACAATTACAAATGTACACTAAATTCCCTAAAACCTTTTACAGCATTGGGGGTTGAATAATTTTGAACACAACTGTATTAGTTGGCCTACTCCGAGACAGATTTTTATGTCATAATTGCACCAAAATTTTGATGCAAAATGGCAAATCATTTGGAACTCCTTTTCCACAAAGCTCCACTCACTTTCTACTAATCACCAGCTCCTTGTTGAGCATGTTAAAAAAAAGTGATTGCACCAATTGCGCCAATTTGTGCTATTTTTTAGGCACATTTTTGACACAGACAAATAAGTAAATCTGAGCCATTGTTTCTGATAGCTTTGGGTGATATTTCACTTCCTTTCTTGAATATAGGGTTGAGGGATAACTACAACTAGATAAATCAGAGCCGCGGAAAAAAAAAATTACAGGGTCATTTTTAAATAGCTACTAAAGTTCTCTGCATTCAGGTTTTAATACATTATGAACGTCTATATTAGTTAGTAAAATAAACATTACACACTAATAAAAGCAGCCACCCAGTATCATCTGACAATGAATGCACTTTGAATCCATCAAATGCCCCAATAACAGGAAGCTAGAGGGTAGTACTTCATGCATTAGTCTGGGTAAGAATTTATATACAGTATAAAACTTCAAATCTAAGTACACTATATACTTTCCAAGCATAGTAATACATTGTATTTGAAACCTTAACTCTGCATGTAGGTGCTTTGTGCTTGTAGTAGTTTAGTTCTATATTTCACAACCAAATAGATTTTCTTTTGTGGATGACACGTTCCATCATTTGAAATGATAAATGAGAGTGCAGCAAGTTGAACATAAATTAGATGTCCTCTACCAATCTGTGCTAGTTAGCCCATGTAAGCCCTCCTGTCATTGATGGCTGGGCAAATAGTTAATGAATTACCTGATTGACAAACCAGATGCTGGACTTGTCAATCAAAAAGACAATGGACCATACCATACACAATATGCTTGTGTGATTGATCAAGACACTTCACATCTACCCTTCTGCTCTGGTCTATCGTTTTGAGACAAAAAGATGTTACATGGACATTTTCTACCGAATTGTCTAAAAGGCAATATATACCGCAGGATACTACAATAACGCTAACTAAACTGAATTAACCATTTAGCCACAGATATTACATAGTTTCCTCAGGCCTTCCTCAGCCTCTAGTTTAATGCTCCAAACTGACTTTTGATGCATGGTGTTCAGTTACACAGGAGCTAGCTTGATCCTTAGGCACTCATGTGTTGAAAAGCTTTGTTCATAAATCTTTTTAATTGTTAAAAGTCTTTAACTATAGCATGGGATTCATTATCCACTGTGTTTGCCAAAATGCTATTTAATAAGTTGCTTGTTTTATTAACCCTGACAGAAAAGAAAACGTGTGTCTTTATCTCCAGCTGTTAGAGACAGATACAGGATTTGTCTTAGCAGTTTCCCCTTAACATTTTGCAAAGCAGAGTCTGATAGGCTCTAGGTAACTTCCCTATCTTCCACCCGGCAAATAGTAGCCAATCTATTTGTCTTCTAGTTGTGCACATCATACCTTAGCAGGCAGCATCCGTCTTGTAAACCACATCTAGAGGATCATAAAATCCCAGGCTTTAACTTCCACCGAGAAACATTGAAATACTTGGACGATGATTGTTGAACACAGAAGATTAAAAAGATGCATCTTTATTTTAATTGATGTAGCCATATGGACTGTCATCACAAGAGACCCTTTTTGATCTCAAGCTAAGATGTTAATTTTCTTCCTTCGTGCTTTTGTATAATGTTTGAGCTTATATTGCAATTTGATACAGATGTCTAGTGCATAGAAAGTGTTTTTATTTCTTAAGCATTCAACATATTGTTTTTCTTCTCAGCCGTGGAATCATCTAGGTTAAACCAATAGACTAAATGACAAAGTATGATGTTTACTGGATTTGTAAATCTCTATAATCTGCAGTTCAATGATTAAAGCAGTTTTCTGGGACATAAACATTGATGGGCTATACTTAAGATAGGTTATCTTCCTCAATGTTTGATCTGTGAGGGTCAAACCTTCAAGATACTCACCAGTCAACAGAATGAACACGGACTCCAATAAACCCAGTGACCCCAAAATAGGCACATGTTCAAATAGGCACTGACGCTACATAAGTACTATTTAAGTTTATTGGGACTAAACTGCAGTACCAGACACATAATTAGTCCAGTGTATTAAATACAGCAATTCATTACTTTATATTTCAGTGGTGTCACATAAAGGGGTTTTCTAGGAATACAGTATTGATGACCTGTCCTCAGAATTAGAGATGAGCGAACACATGGATGTTCGGGTTCGAGAGGTTCGGCCGAACTTCCGGAAAATATCCGGGTTCGTGATCCGAACTCAACCCGAACTTCATCCCGAACCCAAACCCCATAGAAGTCAATGGGGACCCGAACATTTGGGCACTAAAAAGGCTGTAAAAGACTCCCGGAAAGGGCTAGAGGGCTGCAAAAGGCAGCAAAATGTAGGTAAATCCCCTGCAAACAAATGGAGATAGGGAAATGAATTAAAAAAAAAAAAAAAAAAATTAACCAATATCAATTGGAGAGAGGTCCCACAGCAAGGAATCATGCGTCATATCACCCACCACTGGAGAAGGCCACTCTCATTTATTTCGGACCAGCACCCAGACAGAGGATACAGGTCCCACAGCAAGGAATCATGCGTCATATCAACCACCACTGGAGAAGGCCACTTTCATTTATTTAGGACCAGCACCCAGACAGAGGAGAGAGGTCCCACAGCAAGGAATCATGCCTCATATCAACCACCACCGGAGAAGGCCACTCTCATTTATTTTGGACCAGCACCCAGACAGAGGATACAGGTCCCACAGCAAGGAATTATGCGTCATATCAACCGCCACCGGAGAAGGCCACTCTCATGTATTTTGGACCAGCACCCAGACAGAGGAGAGAGGTCCCACAGCAAGGAATCATCCCTCATATCAACCACCACCGGAGAGGGCCACTCTCATTTATTTGGGACCAGCACCCAGACAGAGGATACAGGTCCCACAGCAAGGAATCATGCGTCATATCAACCACCACCGGAGAAGGCCACTCTCATGTATTTTGGAGCAGCACCCAGACAGAGGAGAGAGGTCCCACATCAAGGAATCATGCGTCATATCAACCCCTACTGGAGAAGGCCACTCTCATTTATTTGGGACCAGCACCCAGACAGAGGATACAGGTCCCACAGCAAGGAATCATGCCTCATATCAACCACTACCGGAGAAGGCCACTCTCATGTATTTTGGACCAGCACCCAGACAGAGGAGAGAGGTCCCACATCAAGGAATCATGCGTCATATCAACCACCACCGGAGAAGGCCACTCTCATTTATTTTGGACCAGCACCCAGACAGAGGAGAGAGGTCTCACATCAAGGAATCATGCGTCATATCAACCCCCAGCGGAGAAGGCCACTCTCATTTATTTCGGACCAGCACCCAGACAGAGGATACAGGTCCCACAGCAAGGAATCATGTGTCATATCAACCACCACCGGAGAAGGCCACTCTCATGTATTTTGGACCAGCACCCAGACAGAGGAGAGGTCCCACATCAAGGAATCATGCGTCATATCAACCCCCACCGGAGAAGGCCACTCTCATTTATTTTGGACCAGCACCCAGACAGAGGATACAGGTCCCACAGCAAGGAATCATGTGTCATATCAACCACCACCGGAGAAGGCCAATCTCATGTATTTTGGACCAGCACCCAGACAGAGGAGAGAGGTCCCACATCAAGGAATCATGCGTCATATCAACCCCCACCGGAGAAGGCCACTCATTTATTTTGGACCAGCACCCAGACAGAGGATACAGGTCCCACAGCAAGGAATCATGCGTCATATCAACCACCACCGGAGAAGGCCACTCATTTATTTTGGACCAGCACCCAGACAGAGGATACAGGTCCCACAGCAAGGAATCATGCGTCATATCAACCACCACCGGAGAAGGCCACTTTCATTTATTTTGGACCAGCACCCAGACAGAGGATACAGGTCCCACAGCAAGGAATCATGCCTCATATCAACCACCACCAGAGAAGGCCACTCTTATTTATTTTGGACCAGCACCCAGGCAGAGGATACAGGTCCCACAGCAAGGAATTATGCGTCATATCAACCGCCACCGGAGAAGGCCACTCTCATGTATTTTGGACCAGCACCCAGACAGAGGAGAGAGGTCCCACAGCAAGGAATCATCCCTCATATCAACCACCACCGGAGAGGGCCACTCTCATTTATTTGGGACCAGCACCCAGACAGAGGATACAGGTCCCACAGCAAGGAATCATGCGTCATATCAACCACCACCGGAGAAGGCCACTCTCATGTATTTTGGAGCAGCACCCAGACAGAGGAGAGAGGTCCCACATCAAGGAATCATGCGTCATATCAACCCCTACTGGAGAAGGCCACTCTCATTTATTTGGGACCAGCACCCAGACAGAGGATACAGGTCCCACAGCAAGGAATCATGCGTCATATCAACCACCACCGGAGAAGGCCACTCTCATGTATTTTGGACCAGCACCCAGACAGAGGAGAGAGGTCCCACATCAAGGAATCATGCGTCATATCAACCCCCACCGGAGAAGGCCACTCTCATTTATTTTGGACCAGCACCCAGACAGAGGATACAGGTCCCACAGCAAGGAATCATGCCTCATATCAACCAGCACCGGAGAAGGCCACTCTCATTTATTTCGGACCAGCACCCAGACAGAGGATACAGGTCCCACAGCAAGGAATCATGCGTCATATCAACCACCACCGGAGAAGGCCACTTTCATTTATTTTGGACCAGCACCCAGACAGAGGATATAGGTCCCACAGCAAGGAATCATGCCTCAAATCAACCACCACCGGAGAAGGCCACTCTTATTTATTTTGGACCAGCACCCAGACAGAGGATACAGGTCCCACAGCAAGGAATCATGCCTCATATCAACCACCACCGGAGAAGGCCACTCTCATTTATTTAGGACCAGCACCCAGACAGAGGAGAGAGGTCCCACAGCAAGGAATCATGCCTCATATCAACCACCACCGGAGAAGGCCACTCTCATTTATTTTGGACCAGCACCCAGACAGAGGATACAGGTCCCACAGCAAGGAATTATGCGTCATATCAACCGCCACCGGAGAAGGCCACTCTCATGTATTTTGGACCAGCACCCAGACAGAGGAGAGAGGTCCCACAGCAAGGAATCATCCCTCATATCAACCACTAGTGATGAGCGGCAGGGGCAATATTCGAATTCGTGATATTTCGCGAATATTTGGGCGAATATTCGCCATATATTCGAAAATTCGCAAATTCGTAATCTCCAGCCATTATTTTCTTGTTTGCGAAAATTCGCATAAAAAATTCGCATTAATTAGCATAAAAATTCGCATAAATTAACATAAAAATTCGCATAAACTGGCATTTAAAATACCTTTTAAATACCAGTTTATGCGAATTTTATGCTAATTTATGCGAATTTTTACGCTAATTTATGCAAATTTTTACGCTAATTTATGCGAATTTTTATGCGAATTTTCGTAAACAAGAAAATAATGCCATTATTTTCTTGCATGCGAAAATTTGCATATAAAAAATTCGCATAAAGCGAATATTCGCAATTGCGAATATATTTTGAGATATTCTAAATATTCGCGAATTCTCGAAGTGCTGATATTCGCAATTAAAATTCGCAATTCGAAAATTCGTGATCAACACTATCAACCACCACCGGAGAGGGCCACTCTCATTTATTTGGGACCAGCACCCAGACAGAGGATACAGGTCCCACAGCAAGGAATCATGCGTCATATCAACCACCACCGGAGAAGGCCACTCTCATGTATTTTGGAGCAGCACCCAGAAAGAGGAGAGAGGTCCCACATCAAGGAATCATGCGTCATATCAACCCCTACTGGAGAAGTCCACTCTCATTTATTTGGGACCAGCACCCAGACAGAGGATACAGGTCCCACAGCAAGGAATCATGCGTCATATCAACCACCACCGGAGAAGGCCACTCTCATGTATTTTGGACCAGCACCCAGACAGAGGAGAGAGGTCCCACATAAAGGAATCATGCATCATATCAACCACCACCGGAGAAGGCCACTCTCATTTATTTTGGACCAGCACCCAGACAGAGGATACAGGTCCCACAGCAAGGAATCATGCCTCATATCAACCAACACTGGAGAAGGCCACTCTCATGTATTTTGGACCAGCACCCAGACAGAGGAGAGAGGTCTCACATCAAGGAATCATGCGTCATATCAACCCCCACCGGAGAAGGCCACTCTCATTTATTTTGGACCAGCACCCAGACAGAGGAGAGAGGTCCCACAGCAAGGAATCATGTGTCATATCAACCACCACCGGAGAAGGCCACTCTCATGTATTTTGGACCAGCACCCAGACAGAGGAGAGAGGTCCCACATCAAGGAATCATGCGTCATATCAACCCCCACCGGAGAAGGCCACTCTCATTTATTTTGGACCAGCACCCAGACAGAGGATACAGGTCCCACAGCAAGGAATCATGCGTCATATCAACCACCACTGGAGAAGGCCACTCTCATGTATTTTGGACCAGCACCCAGACAGAGGAGAGAGGTCCCACATCAAGGAATCATGCGTCATATCAACCACCACCGGAGAAGGCCACTCTCATTTATTTTGGACCAGCACCCAGACAGAGGATACAGGTCCCACAGCAAGGAATTATGCGTCATATCAACCGCCACCGGAGAAGGCCACTCTCATGTATTTTGGACCAGCACCCAGACAGAGGAGAAAGGTCCCACAGCAAGGAATCATCCCTCATATCAACCACCACCGGAGAGGGCCACTCTCATTTATTTGGGACCAGCACCCAGACAGAGGATACAGGTCCCACAGCAAGGAATCATGCGTCATATCAACCACCACCGGAGAAGGCCACTCTCATGTATTTTGGAGCAGCACCCAGAAAGAGGAGAGAGGTCCCACATCAAGGAATCATGCGTAATATCAACCCCTACTGGAGAAGGCCACTCTCATTTATTTGGGAAAAGCACCCAGACAGAGGATACAGGTCCCACAGCAAGGAATCATGCGTCATATCAACCACCACCGGAGAAGGCCACTCTCATGTATTTTGGACCAGCACCCAGACAGAGGAGAGAGGTCCCACATCAAGGAATCATGCGTCATATCAACCCCTACTGGAGAAGGCCACTCTCATTTATTTGGGACCAGCACCCAGACAGAGGATACAGGTCCCACAGCAAGGAATCATGCGTCATATCAACCACCACCGGAGAAGGCCACTCTCATGTATTTTGGACCAGCACCCAGACAGAGGAGAGAGGTCCCACATAAAGGAATCATGCGTCATATCAACCACCACCGGAGAAGGCCACTCTCATTTATTTTGGACCAGCACCCAGACAGAGGATACAGGTCCCACAGCAAGGAATCATGCGTCATATCAACCACCACCGGAGAAGGCCACTCTCATTTATTTTGGACCAGCACCCAGACAGAGGAGAGAGGTCCCACAGCAAGGAATCATGTGTCATATCAACCACCACCGGAGAAGGCCACTCTCATGTATTTTGGACCAGCACCCAGACAGAGGAGAGAGGTCCCACATCAAGGAATCATGCGTCATATCAACCCCCACCGGAGAAGGCCACTCTCATTTATTTTGGACCAGCACCCAGACAGAGGATACAGGTCCCACAGCAAGGAATCATGCGTCATATCAACCACCACCGGAGAAGGCCACTCTCATGTATTTTGGACCAGCACCCAGACAGAGAGAGAGGTCCCACATCAAGGAATCATGCGTCATATCAACCACCACCGGAGAAGGCCACTCTCATTTATTTTGGACCAGCACCCAGACAGAGGATACAGGTCCCACAGCAAGGAATTATGCGTCATATCAACCGCCACCGGAGAAGGCCACTCTCATGTATTTTGGACCAGCACCCAGACAGAGGAGAGAGGTCCCACAGCAAGGAATCATCCCTCATATCAACCACCACCGGAGAGGGCCACTCTCATTTATTTTGGACCAGCACCCAGACAGAGGATACAGGTCCCACAGCAAGGAATCATGCGTCATATCAACCACCACCGGAGAAGGCCACTCTCATGTATTTTGGAGCAGCACCCAGAAAGAGGAGAGAGGTCCCACATCAAGGAATCATGCGTCATATCAACCCCTACTGGAGAAGGCCACTCTCATTTATTTGGGAAAAGCACCCAGACAGAGGATACAGGTCCCACAGCAAGGAATCATGCGTCATATCAACCACCACCGGAGAAGGCCACTCTCATGTATTTTGGACCAGCACCCAGACAGAGGAGAGAGGTCCCACATCAAGGAATCATGCGTCATATCAACCCCCACCGGAGAAGGCCACTCTAATTTATTTTGGACCAGCACCCAGACAGAGGATACAGGTCCCACAGCAAGGAATCATGCGTCATATCAACCACCACCGGAGAAGGCCACTCTCATGTATTTTGGACCAGCACCCAGACAGAGGAGAGAGGTCCCACATCAAGGAATCATGCGTCATATCAACCCCCACCGGAGAAGGCCACTCATTTATTTTGGACCAGCACCCAGACAGAGGATACAGGTCCCACATCAAGGAATCATGCGTCATATCAACCACCACCGGAGAAGGCCACTCTCATGTATTTTGGACCAGCATCCAGACAGAGGAGAGAGGTCCCACATCAAGGAATCATGCGTCATATCAACCACCACCGGAGAAGGCCACTCTCATTTATTTTGGACCAGCACCCAGACAGAGGATACAGGTCCCACAGCAAGGAATCATGCGTCATATCAACCACCACCGGAGAAGGCCACTCTTATTTATTTTGGACCAGCACCCAGACAGAGGATACAGGTCCCACAGCAAGGAATCATGCCTTATATCAACCACCACCGGAGAAGGCCACTCTCATGTATTTTGGACCAGCACCCAGACAGAGGAGAGAGGTCTCACATCAAGGAATCATGCGTCATATCAACCCCCACCGGAGAAGGCCACTCTCATTTATTTTGGAACAGCACCCAGACAGAGGATACAGGTCCCACAGCAAGGAATCATGTGTCATATCAACCACCACCGGAGAAGGCCACTCTCATGTATTTTGGACCAGCACCCAGACAGAGGAGAGAGGTCCCACATCAAGGAATCATGCGTCATATCAACCCCCACCGGAGAAGGCCACTCTCATTTATTTTGGACCAGCACCCAGACAGAGGATACAGGTCCCACAGCAAGGAATCATGCCTCATATCAACCAGCACCGGAGAAGGCCACTCTCATGTATTTTGGACCAGCACACAGACAGAGGAGAGAGGTCCCACATCAAGGAATCATGCGCCATATCAACCACCACCGGAGAAGGCCACTCTCATTTATTTCGGACCAGCACCCAGACAGAGGAGAGAGGTTTTCACAGCAGAGAATCAGGCATTTAGATCACCCACCACAGGAGTAGGCCATCATTTAATGGGACCCCGGCAACCATGTCAGATGGCACAAACATCAGTTTCACATCACCCAGCACAAGAGATGGCCACTTTGAGAGACTTTGACCCCTGCACCCAGACGGAGGAGAGAGGTTTCACAGCAGAGAATCAGGCATTTTGATCACCCACCACAGGAGTAGGCCATCATTTAATGGGACCCCGGCAACCATGTCAGATGGCACAAACATCAGTTTCACATCACCCAGCACAGGAGAAGGCCACTTTGAGAGACCTTGACCCCTGCACCCAGACGGAGGAGAGAGGTTTCACAGCAGAGAATCAGGCATTCAGATCACCCACCACAGGAGTAGGCCATCATTTAATGGGACCCCGGCAACCATGTCAGATGGCACAAACATCAGTTTCACATCACCCAGCACAGGAGAAGGCCACTTTGAGAGACCTTGACCCCTGCACCCAGACGGAGGAGAGAGGTTTCACAGCAGAGAATCAGGCATTTAGATCACCCACCACAGGAGTAGGCCATCATTTAATGGGACCCCGGCAACCATGTCAGATGGCACAAACATCAGTTTCACATCACCCAGCACAAGAGAAGTCCACTTTGAGAGACTTTGACCCCTGCACCCAGACAGAGGAGAGAGGTTTCACAGCAGAGAATCAGGCATTTAGATCACCCACCACAGGAGTAGGCCATCATTTAATGGGACCCCGGCAACAATGTCAGATGGCACAAACATCAGTTTCACATCACCCAGCACAGGAGAAGGCCACTTTGAGAGACCTTGACCCCTGCGCCCAGACGGAGGAGAGAGGTTTCACAGCAGAGAATCAGGCATTTAGATCACCCACCACAGGAGTAGGCCATCATTTAATGGGACCCCGGCAACCATGTCAGATGGCACAAACATCAGTTTCACATCACCCAGCACAGGAGATGGCCACTTTGAGAGACTTTGACCCCTGCACCCAGACGGAAGAGAGAGGTTTCACAGCAGAGAATCAGGCATTTAGATCACCCACCACAGGAGTAGGTCATCATTTAATGGGACCCCGGCAACCAAGTCAGATGGCACAAACATCAGTTTAACATCACCCAGCACAAGAGAAGGCGACTTTGAGAGACTTTGACCCCTGCACCCAGACGGAGGAGAGAGGTCCCACAGCAGAGATTCAGGCATTTATATCAGCCAGCACAGGAGAAGGCCGCTTTCAGTGACTTAGGCCTTAGCACCGACACAGAGGAGACAGGTCAGATAGCACAAGCATCAGTTTCACATCAACCACCACAGGAGAAGGGCACTTTTAGAGACTTTGACCCCTGCACCCAGAAAGAGGAGAGAGGTCCCACAGCAGAGATTCAGGCATTTATATCAGCCAGCACAGGAGAAGGCCGCTTTCAGTGACTTAGGCCTTAGCACCGACACAGAGGAGACAGGTCAGATAGCACAAGCATCAGTTTCACATCAACCACCACAGGAGAAGGGCACTTTTAGAGACTTTGACCCCTGCACCCAGAAAGAGGAGAGAGGTCCTACAGCAGAGATTCAGGCATTTATATCAGCCAGCACAGGAGAAAGCCGCTTTCAGTGACTTAGGCCTTAGCACCGACACAGAGGAGACAGGTCAGATAGCACAAGCATCAGTTTTACATCAACCACCACAGGAGAAGGGCACTTTTAGAGACTTTGACCCTGCACCCAGAAAGAGGAGAGAGGTCCCACAGCAGAGATTCAGGCATTTATATCAGCCAGCACAGGAGAAGGCCGCTTTCAGTGACTTAGGCCTTAGCACCGACACAGAGGAGACAGGTCAGATAGCACAAGCATCAGTTTTACATCAACCACCACAGGAGTAGGCCACCTTTTGTTTCTTTGACCCCTGCACCCAGAAAGAGGAGAGAGGTCCCACAGCAGAGATTCAGGCATTTATATCAGCCAGCACAGGAGAAGGCCGCTTTCAGTGACTTAGGCCTTAGCACCGACACAGAGGAGACAGGTCAGATAGCACAAGCATCAGTTTTACATCAACCACCACAGAAGTAGGCCACCTTTTGTTTCTTTGACCCCTGCACCCAGAAAGAGGAGAGAGGTCCCACAGCAGAGATTCAGGCATTTATATCAGCCAGCACAGGAGAAGGCCGCTTTCAGTGACTTAGGCCTTAGCACCGACACAGAGGAGACAGGTCAGATAGCACAAGTATCAGTTTTACATCAACCACCACAGGAGTAGGCCACCTTTTGTTTTTTTGACCCCTGCACCCAGAAAGAGGAGAGAGGTCCCACAGCAGAGATTCAGGCATTTATATCAGCCAGCACAGGAGAAGGCCGCTTTCAGTGACTTAGGCCTTAGCACCGACACAGAGGAGACAGGTCAGATAGCACAAGCATCAGTTTTACATCAACCACCACAGGAGTAGGCCACCTTTTGTTTCTTTGACCCCTGCACCCAGAAAGAGGAGAGAGGTCCCACAGCAGAGATTCAGGCATTTATATCAGCCAGCACAGGAGAAGGCCGCTTTCAGTGACTTTGGCCCCCTGCACCCACACAAAGGAGACATGTCAGACAGCACAAGTATAACATTCATATCACCCAGCACAGGAGAAGGACACTTTCATGTACTTTGGCCCCGGCACCCAGACAGACGGAAGGTTCATTCAACTCTGGGTTGCACCCCAAGATCCTACTTAATTTCAAAAATTGATTTTTCAATGAAGAAGTGGCCAGGAGTACAAGACAACGTGGTTTAAGGCAGTTATTAAGGACTACTCTGCACAAGGGAGGGTCAGGTCTTGTGGGATCCATGCCTGGTTCATTTTTATAAACGTCAGCTTGTCCACGTTGGCTGCGGACAGGCGGCTGCGTTTGTCAGTAATGACGCCCCTGCCGTGCTGAATACACGTTCAGATAAAACGCTGGCCGCCGGGCAGGCCAGCACCTCCAAGGCATAACATGCTAATTCTGGCCACGTGGACAATTTGGAACCCCAGAAGTTGAATGGGGCCGAACCATCCGTCAGTACGTGGAGTTGTGTGCAGACGTACTGTTCAACCATGTTAGTGAAATGTTGCCTCCTGCTAACACGTTCCGTATCAGGTGGTGGGGCAGTTAGCTGTGGCGTGGAGACAAAACTTTTCCACATTTCTGCCATGCTAACCCTGCCCTCAGAGGAGCTGGCCGTGACACTGCTGCGTGGGCGACCTCTAGCTCCTCCTCTGCCTTGGCCTTGGCCTTCCACCTGTTCCCCTGTGACAGTTGGGAATGCTCTCAGGAGCGCGTCTACCAGTGTGCGCTTGTACTCGCGCATCTTCCTATCACGCTCCAGTGCAGGAAGTAAAGTGGGCACATTGTCTTTGTACCGTGGATCCAGCAGGGTGGCCACCCATTACACGTTAAAATGTGGGCAACTCTGCTATCGTTGCGCAGGCACTGCAGCATGTAATCGCTCATGTGTGCCAGGCTCCCCAGAGGTAAGGACAAGCTGTCCTCTGTGGGAGGCGTATCGTCATCATCCTCTGTATCCCCCCAGCCACGCACCAGGGATGTGCCTGCGCTGTGCTGGGTGCCACCCCGCTGTGAACCTGCTTCATCCTCATCCTCCTCCACCTCCTCCTCATCCTCCTCGTCCTCCAGTAGTGGTCCCTGGCTGGCCACATTTGTACCTGCCCTCTGCTGTTGCAAAAAACCTCCCTCTGAGCCACTTCTAACAGACTGGCCTGAAAGTGCTAAAAACGACCCGTCATTCTCCTCCTCCTCCTCCTGGCCCTGGCCCACCTCCTCTTCCATCATCGCCCTAAGCGTTTTCTCTAGGAGACATAGAATTGGTATTGTCACGCTAATAACAGTGGCATCGCCACTGGCCATGTTGGTGGCGTACTCGAAACAGCGCAACAGGGCACACAGGTCTCGCATGGAGGCCCAATCATAAGTGGTGAAGTGGTGCTGTTCCGCAGTGCGACTGACCCATGTGTGCTGCAGCTGAAACTCCACTATGGCCTGCTGCTGCTCGCACAGTCTCTCCAGCATGTGCAAGGTGGAGTTCCACCGGGTGGGCACATCGCATATTAGGCGGTGAGCGGGAAGGCCGAAGTTCCGCTGTAGCGCTGACAGGCGAGCAGCAGCAGGATGTGAACGCCGGAAGCGCGCACAGACGGCCCGCACTTTATGCAGCAGCTCTGACATGTCTGGGTAGTTGTGAATGAACTTTTGCACCACCAAATTCAGCACATGCGCCAGGCAAGGGATGTGCGTCAAAACGGCTAGTCCCAGAGCTGCCACGAGATTTTGCCCATTATCGCACACCACCAGGCCACTACTTGAGGGAGTTGGTTCACTACTTTGTGCGCCTGAGGCCGAACGGCCACGTCCTCTGCCAGCAACAGAGGCTCCACGGACACCACCACGACCGCGTCCTCGTCCCTTAATAGAATGTTTCCTCATTGTTGCGATTCAACTCACACCACAATAAAATATATTATTTTTTAGCCCCAAAATTCCCACACTGGAAGATATAATTTCTTTTTCCGGTATTAATTACAAGAAGACTGCTGCAAATTGGACACCCAAATTTTTAATATGCTAGTTTTGGTACATAGCTTCCCACACGGGGAGATATAATTCCTTTTTACAGGAGTACAATCGTGAGGCCTAGTGTTTCTGGTCTAACAAACACCAGATTGATTAAATTGGCCTTTTTTTCACCAAAATTACAACACTGGACAATAATGCCTTTTGGCGGTATTAATTACAAGAACACTGCTGCTAATTGGACACCAGAATTTTTATAATGCTAGTTTGTGTACATAAATTCCCACACTGGAAGATATAATTCCTTTTTCCGGTATTAATTACAAGAAAACTGCTGCAAATTGGACACCAGAATTTTTAAAATGCTAGTTTTGGTACATAGATTCCCACACGGGAGATATAATTCCTTTTACAGGAGTGAAAACGTGAGGCCTAGTGTTTCTGGTCTAACAAACACCAGATTGATTAAATTGGCCTTTTTTTCACCAAAATTACAACACTGGACGATATAATGCCTTTTGGCGGTATTATTTACAAGAAAACTGCTGCAAATTGGACATCTGAATTTTTAAAATGCTAGTTTTGGTACATAGATTCCCACACGGGGAGATATAATTCCTTTTTACAAGAGTAAAAACGTGAGGCCTAGTGTTTCTGGTCTAACAAACACCAGATTGATTAAATTAGCCTTTTTTTCACCAAAATTACAACACTGGACAATAATGCCTTTTGGCGGTATTATTTACAAGAAAACTGCTGCAAATTAGACACCAGAATTTTTAAAATGCTAGTTTTGGTTCATAGATTCCCACACGGGGAGATATAATTCCTTTTTACAGGAGTAAAAACGTGAGGCCTAGTGTTTCTGGTCTAACAAACACCAGATTGATTAAATTGGCCTTTTTTTCACCAAAATTACAACACTGGACAATATAATGCCTTTGGACTTCTGGTATTTCAGAACACCGGAATTTTTAAAATGCTAGTTTTGCTAGATAAATTTCCCACACTGGGAGAAATATTGCCTAAGCCTTTTTACAGTATTAATTACAACAGAAGTGCTTTTTCTGGTCTAACACCAGAATAATTTTATTATTACGGTGAAAGCTTTTTCTAATTTATATTTCTGGCACATAAAAAAAAAAAAAAAATTCTGGCTGACAGTATTGGACAAAGTAGTGGCACTGGCTAACCTAGCTGGAACAGCACATTCATGGGATTTGCTATCCAAGTGGGTTACTTTCAGTTTCACCACTGATATATTAAATATCTTTGCAGTTAGTATGGGTGACACAAGCACAGCCAAACCCCTGATGTAGTATATCTATGAAAAAATCGACTATTACATGAGATTAATGGACGTTGTGGCAGCTTTTGCTGTAGCACCACAAGTCCCAAAATGGCCGCCGCCTATCAGCCCAGTAACATGTGCCAGAAAACAGTCTGCCCAGCCAGAAAAAAAATAGACTTTGACTGAGCAGCTGAATCGCTGTTGTTCTGATTCACAGGTGTAGATTTTTCACTTCTTTGGAGCTTTGGTTTAGACTCTGTGGCAGCAAGTGCTGGAGCACCACAAGTCCCAAAATGGCCACCGCCGGTCAGCCCAGTTACATGTGCCAGTAAAAATCGCTCTGGCCAGTCTCAACAAAATAGTGACTTTCAGTGAACAGCTCAGCTGAGTTGTTCTGATGCACAGGTGTAGAATGGTAGATCATTCAATCACTTCTTTATCCCTGCCTATCTGGCCCTCACAGAAGCTGCATCCTCTCCCTACACTAGTCAGAGCATTGTGACGTGCGGCGCTACGTGACTCCAGCTTAAATAGAGGCTGGGTCACATGCTGCACTTGGCCAATCACAGCCATGCCATTAGTAGGCATGGCTGTGATGGGCTCTTAGGGCAAGAAGTAAAACGCTAGCTGATTGGCTGCTATGCAGCCCTTCAGAAAGCGGGAAGAAATCGACGAACACCGGACCCGAACCCGAACTTTTTGGAAAATGTCCGTGTTCGGGTCCGTGTTACGGACACCCCAAAATTCGGTACGGACCCGAACGATTTTCGAACTGTTCGCTCAACACTACTCAGAATAAATCATCAATACATGATTGGTGGGTGTCTGACACCTGGCACTGCAACCAATCAGCTGTTTTAAGCAGCAGGAGCGCTCAAAACATACCAAGCACAGTGCCATATATTATATAGAATATGTGCAGGGTATTGCAACCCAGACTTATTCATTAGAATTTTACTGAGCTGCACATTGACCATGTGGCCATTAAATGTGATGCCACTGGCCAAGGAACAGGGTTCAGCCTCTTCAAACAGCTGATTGGTGGGGGGAAGTGGGGTGCTGGGAGTTGTCCCCTCGCCATCAGATATTGATGACCTATTCTGAGTATAGGTTATTAATATTCTACTCCTAGAAAACCCCTTTAATAAAATTAGCAAATGCATCTGGCTAGTGGAAGGTGTATACGGCTAGAGATATTTTATAAATGCTATAAAGTAAGGAACTTATTGGTATAAATGCTCTGTAAAGAACTATGAAGATTCTTGAAGAACTATTGACATATCTGAGACATGTAAGAAGTTTTTTATTGGTTTGGATGATGTTTTCAATAATCTAAAAGCATGGCTGCTAACATGGCTGGTTTATAAGTTGGTAAACTAGGAAACTACCAATAGCCCCCATTTACTAGACAGGGTATCTGGCTACATTAACCACAGGGGCAAACTAAAACTACATAGTATTATTTTCCAATGTTATATGATCTATATGTCAGCATTATATGAGCTCTTTAAGGAAGTATTATTTGAATTCAAAATATTTTTTGGGATTTCTATGATGGTAATATAAATCAACAAGTAACATATATATTTTGCAATCTGCAGAACTCAATTACAGGGACATGTGCATGTAACCACAAAGATGAATCATAAAGTAAAAAAAAAAAAAAGATAAAAAAAACCCAAAAACTTAAATATCTTTTTCTCCATTTTACAAATAAAAAAATAAAAAAACAAAAAGTCCTACAAATCATCCTTGAGTGGCTAGTCCTACTGTTCAAACCCCCCCCCCCCCTTGTTTGACAGGGCCAGACATCTCACCTGTCGCTGTCAATCTTGTGCCTGCCCTGTTGCTCCAAGTAGTGGCACAAGCTCAGAGGCTCTGCTCCTGCTGCCCAAGCACCCCAAGCAGAACAGATGTCGACCGTGTGTGTGCCATTTCACTTCCCCTCGCTGCTCAAGAAATCTGATTTTTTAATGAATTTGATTTGCTCTAATCAGTGCTGGAGAAGGCAGGGAGGTGCCATTGCAGAATGAGCAGCATGTTATTCCGTTTAAGGCTAGAAAGAAGAATTGTGTAGAAATAGGGAAAGGCTGGGAATGTTTTTAGCCATGGACTGAGGAGTAAGGAGCTGAGGTTGGGTGTGTTATGCAGTGCCTTCTAGCTGCAGTTACTGCCTTATAACACAGCTGCACCTGCTGTAGAACCTCAGAAGCAGTGACCTGCAAGAACATTTATTTTTATTTTTTCCCATTGAAACATAGAAGAGCTTTTTTTTTTTCTCCAAACCTAAGTGTTGGTGTGAGGGAAATAAGCTCAATACAACTGTACAACTCGTGTTTTATAATCCAGAGGGTAGTGTTTAAATCTCAGTGGAAAAAAAAATGAAATAGTAGTCTGAAATCTGAGAGAGGGCATCTCCAGACAGTTCAAATTTTTTTATTTTTTTGGGGGGAAAATAAATAAAAAATAAAAGTTTACAACACATATTTTACAATCTCAAGGTTAACGTTTTAAATCTCTTAGTGAAAACATCATAAATAGAGATGAGCGAATCGAAGTTGACCAAGTAAAATTCAATCTGAATTTCAGGAAAAATTAGATTTGCACTGAAGCTCAATTTCCTCACGCTTCATGGTAACGAATCACATTTTTTCCTAAAATGGCTGCTGCACTTGTTAGTACATGGAGCAAAGAACTCTGGGAACAAGGGATCACTCACAATTCCATGCATGCAGCCAATCAGCAGCCAGCCAGCCCCTGTGATGTCACAGCCATATAAATACCCTCAGCCATTTTTGATTCTGCCATTTTTCAGTGTGCTTAGTGAAGGGAGAGACTTCAGCAGGCGCTAGGGACAGTGTTAGAAAATACTTTAATGTAATAAAAAAATGATTTACAAGATCAGGGAAAGATGATTCAAGGTGTCTGGAAAGCATAGGGAGTAGAGTTGAGCAAACCCGAACTGTACCCGTACCGAATTTTGGGGTGTTCGGGACATGGACCCGGACCCGAACATTTTCAAAAAAGTACGTGTTTGGGTCCGTTGTTCGGCGTTTTACTTCTTGCCCTATGAAGACATCACAGCCAAGCCTACTAATGGCATGGCTGTGATTGGCCAAGTGCAGCATGTGACCCAGCCTCTATTTAAGCTGGAGTCACGTAGCACCACACGTCACACTGCTCTGATTAGTGTAGGGATAGGATGCAGCTGCTGTGAGGACGAGATTAGGCAGGGAAAACTCAGCAAAAACAACTAATAAAGTGATCGCTCTACAGCTGTGAATCATTCAACTTCTGCTAGTTAATTGTTCACTGGTTTTTAGGCTGCACAGAGCATTTTTCTGTCACTTTTTTCTGGGGTGATTGGCGGCCATTTTGTGTCTTGTGGTGCACAAGCTGCCACCAAGTCCATCAACTCATCAATACTAGGTTTCCTTTTGCTATATACTACATCAGGGGCTTGGCTGTGCTTATTGTCACCCCTAGAAACTCAGGATAGAAATTTCTATATTTTATGGAGGGGTTAAATTCAATTGCCAAAATAGCAATCCCCTAAATCTGGTGTTCCAGCTGTGTCTAGCCAAGTGTAATACTGTCTGCTGTCTGGCAAAGGATAGATTTTTTTCTGTGGTGAAATTCAATTGCCAAAATAGCAATCCCCTAAATCTGGTGTCCCAGAAGTGGCTGGCCAAGTTTAATAGTGTCCGGCAAAGGATATATTTTGTTCTGGGGTGAAATTCAATAGCCAAAATAGCAATCCCCTAAATCTGGTGTCCCAGCAATGGCTGGCCAAGTTTAATAGTGTCCGGCAAAGAATATATGTTGTTCTGTGGTGAAATTCAATTGCCAAAATAGCACTACTGTAAATCAGTGGTTTCAGCTGTGGCTGGCCAAGTTTAATAGTGTCCGGCAAAGGATAGATAATTTTCTGGGGTGAAATTAAATAGCAAAAATAGCAATCCCCTAAATCTGGTGTCCCAGCAGTGCCTGGCCAAGTTTAATAGTGTCCGGCAAAGGATATATTTTGTTCTGGGGTGAAATTCAATTGCCAAAATAGCAATACCGTAAATCAGTGGTTTCAGCTGTGACTGGCCAAGTCTAATAGTGTCCGTCAAAGGATATATTTTGTTCTGGGGTGAAATTCAAATGCCAAAATAGCAATCCCCTAAATCTGGTGTCCCAGCAGTGGCTGACCAAGTTTATTAGTGTCCGGCATAGGATATATTCTTTTCTGGGGTGAAATTCAATTGCCAAAATAGCAATACCGTAAATCAGTGGTTTCAGCAGTGGCTGGCCAAGTTTAATAGTGTCCAGCAAAGGATAGATACATTTCTGGGGAGAAATTCAATTGCCAAAATAGCAATACTTTATATTACACTCAGCGTGCATCTCCAAGTGTATTTCTTTCCGTTAAAGGGTACAGTATATTACACAAAGTGTTAAAATACAAGTGCTGAAGGCATAATCCTATATATTTTTTCACACACTACTGTGCATTTCCAAGTGTTAATCTGTCCATAAAAGGATACCTTTCATCCAGGGCCTAAATACTAGGCCTACAATTGATATTCCCCAAAATCTGTGGTTACTGCAGTGCCTGTATTAGTGTAATATGGTACATAAATAGATAGCCAGATAGTATTAGGTGCACACGTCCTAGTGAACCAACTACCTCAGGTTGCAGTACCCGCCAGCATTTACAGCGATCTTTAGTGGGGCCCAATGACGTTCTAAGGATGGTAAGGCCTGAGCAAGTACAGGCGCTAGTCAATTGGGTGGCCGACAGTGGATCCAGCACGTTCACAACATTATCTCCCACCCAGTCTTCTACAGAAAGCGCACAGGTGGCGCCTGAAAACCAAGCCCATCAGTTTGTCACATCACCCCCATGCATATCAGGGAAACTGTCTGAGCCTCAAGTTATGCAGCTGTTTGAAGACTCTGCTGGCAGGGTTTCCCAAGGGAATCCACCTAGCCCTTCCCCAGTGGTGGAAGACATAGAATGCACTGACGCACAACCACTTATGTTTCCTGATGATGAGGACATGGGAATACCACCTCATCAGAGTCCGCACTTCTCTGATGATGATGAAACACAGGTGCCATCTGCTGTGTCTTTTTGCAGTGTGCAGACCGAACAGGAGGTCAGGGAGGAAGACTGTGTGGAAGACAATGCAGGGGACGATGAGGTCCTAGACCACACATGGAATGAAAGTCGTGCCACTGACTTTCATAGTTCAGAGGAAGAGGCAGTGGTGAGACCGAACCAACAGCGTAGCAAAAGAGGGAGCAGGGGGCAAAAGCCGCCAAGAGAGTTTGCCTGCTACTGGCCACCGCCACCAGGGACCGAGCACCCCAAAGGCAGCTTCAAGGAGTTCCCTGGCATGGCACTTCTTTAAACAATGTGCTGACGACAAGACCCGAGTGGTTTGCACGCTGTGCCATCAGAGCCTGAAGCGAGGCATTAACGTTCTGAACCTTAGCGCAACCTGTATGACCAGGCATCTATATGCAAACAATGAACTGCAGTGGAGTAAACACCTTAACAACAAGGAACTCACTCAGGCTCCCCCTGCTCCCTCTTCTGCTGCTGCCTCGGCCTCTTCCTGCGCCTCGGGAGGAATGTTGGCACCTGCCGCCCACCAAACAGAGGATGTGCCACCAACTCTACCACCTTCGTCACCAAGCATCTCCACCATGTCACACAGCTGCGTTCAGCTCTCCATCTCACAAACCTTGGAGACAAAGCGTAAATTACCACCTAGCCACCTCCGAGCCCCGGGCCTGAATGCCAGCATTTCTAAACTACTGGCCTTTTAAATGCTGTCATTCAGGCTGGTGGACTCAAACAGCTGATGGCGATGGCTGTCCCACAGTATGTTGTTCCCAGCCGCCACTACTTCTCCAAGAGAGCCGTGCCTTCCCTGCACAACCAAGTATGCGATAAAATAAAGTGTGCACTGCGCAACGCCATCTGTGGCAAGGGTCCACCTAACCACAGATACGTGGACCAGTAAGCACAGCCAGGGATGTATATCTCCCTAACTACACACTGGGTCAATGTAGTGGCGGCTGGGACCCAGGCGGAGAGATCTTTGGCGCACGTCCTTCTGCCGCCAAGGATCGAAGGGCATTATTCTTTGCCTCCTGTAGCCTCCTCCTCCTACTCGGCTTCCTCCTCCTCTTCTTCCACCTGCTCATCCAGTCAGCCACACACCTTCACCACCAACTTCAGCACAGCCCGGGGTAAATGTCAGCAGGCCGTTTTGAAACTCATATGTTTGGGGGACATGCCCCACACCGCACAGGAGTTGTGGCGGGGTATTGAACAACAGACCAACAAGTGGTTTCTGCCGGTGGGCCTCATGCCCGGCCTGGTGGTGTGCGATAATGGGCGAAATCTCGTTGCAGCTCTGGGACTAGCCAGTTTGATGCACATCCCTTGCCTGGCACATGTGCTGAATTTGGTGGTGCAGAAGTTCATTCACAACTACCCTGACATGTCAGAGCTGCTGCATAAAGTGCGAGCCGTCTGTACGCGCTTTCATCGTTCACATCCTGCCGCTTCTCGCCTGTCTGCGCTACAGCGTAACTTCGTCCTTCCCGCTCAACGCCTGATGTGCGACGTGCCCACCAGGTGGAACTCCACCTTGCACATGCTGGAGAGACTGTGCGAGCAGCAGCAGGCCATAGTGGAGTTTCAGCTGCAGCATACACGGGTCAGTCACACTGCGGAACAGCACCACTTCACCACCAATGACTGGGCCTCCATGCGAGACCTGTGTGCCCTGTTGCGCTGTTTCGAGTACTCCAGCAACATGGCCAGTGGCGATGACGCCATTATCAGCGTTACAATACCACTTCTATGTCTCCTTGAGAAAACACTTAGGGCGATGATGGAAGAGGAGGTGGCCCAGGAGAAGGACGAGGAGGAAGATGTGTCATTTTTAGCACTTTTAGGCCAGTCTCTTAGAAGTGGCTCAGAGGGAAGTTTTTTGCAAAAGCAGAGGCCAGGTACAAATGTGCGAGGAGGGTGAGGATGAGGAGGAGGTGGAGGAGGATGAGGATGAAGAATGTTTACAACGACAGCAGAGTTGCCCACATTTTAACGTGTGAGGACTACTGGGTTACCACCCTGCTGGATCCCCGGTACAAAGACAATGTGCCCACCTTACTTCCTTCACTGGTGCTACTGAGAGCATTCCCAAATGTCACAGGGGAACAAGTGGAAGCCCAAGGCGAAGGCAGAGGAGGAGCGAGAGGTCGCCAATGCAGCTGTGTCACGGCCAGCTCCTCTGAGGGCAGGGTTAGCATGGCAGAGAAGTGAAAAAGTTTTGTCACCACGCCACAGCTAACTGCACCACCACCTGATAAGGAACGTGTTAGCAGGAGGCAGCATTTCACTAACATGGTGGAACAGTACATGTACACACCCCTCCATGTACTGACTGATGGTTCGGCCCCATTCCACCTCTGGGTTTCCAAATTGTCCACGTGGCCAGAGCTATCCTTTTATGCCTTGGAGGTGCTGGCCTGCCCGGTGGCCAGCGTTTTGTCTGAACGTGTATTCAGCACGGCAGGGAGCGTCATTACTGACAAATGCAAACAGCCAACGTGGACAAGCTGATGTTTATAAAAATGAACCAGTCATGGATCCCACAGGACCTGTCCATCCCTTGTGCAGAATAGACCTTTATAACTACCTCCTCTTAACCATATATTCTTGTACTCCAGGTCACTTCTTTATTGAATCCTCATTTTTTTAATTTTACCATTATTTTGCGGGGCAACCCAAAGTTGAATGAACCTATCCTCCGTCTGGGTGCCAGGGGCCTAAATATCTGAAAGTGGCCTTCTCTATTGGTGGGTGACATGAAGCCTGATTCTCTGCTTCAGGACCTCTCTCCTCTGCTTGGGTGCTGGGGCCTAAATAACTAAAAGTGGCCTTCTCCGTTGGTGGGTGACATGATGCCTTTTTTTGCTGCTCAGGGACCTCTCTGCCCTGTCTGGGTGTCAGGGGCCAAACTTTCACGTACTTGCTTGCTGTCTTGGTGGCAGACATTTAACACTTTTTACTGTCTAATGACCGCCCCATTGTCTGGGTGTCAGGGGCCTATATGTTGTTTAATCATTTGTTGTCTTGGTGGGAGATATTAAACTCTTTTTACTGTCTAATGACCGCCCCATTGTCTGGGTGTCAGTGGCCTATATTTCGTTTAATTGCATGCTGTCTGGGTGAAAGACATTAAACTCTTTTTACTGTCAAATTGCCTCTCCTCTGTCTGGGTGTCAGGGGCCTACATAAATGATAATGGCCTGTTCCATTGCAGGTTGATCTGAGGCCTGTGTTGCTGTCACGGGACCGCTCTCCTCTTTGCGGGTGCCATGGCCCTGAGTCTATGAATGAGGCCTGTGGCACTGCAGGCAGACATGAATCCTTTTTGGCTGTGATGAGAACATCAACTCCCATAGCATTCCCACCTGATGCGACCCCAACCTCCTATTCCACCTCCTCCTCCTCCAAGTTGCCAATTGATATTGGTTAATTTTTATTTATTTTATTTTAAGTCATTTCCCTATCCACATTTTTTTGCATGGGATTTACCTACATTTTCCTGCCTTTTGCAGCCCTCTAGCCCTTTCCTGGGCTATTTTACAGCCTTTTTAGTGCCCAAAAGTTCGGGTCCCCATTGACTTTAATGGAGTTGGGGTTCGGGTGAAGTTCGGGTCGAGTTCGGATCCCGAACCCGAACATTTTCGGGAAGTTTGGCCGAACTTCTCGAACCTGAACATCCAGGTGTTCGCTCAACTCATATGGAGGCATCATCCACGCTATAAAAGGAGAACAGGGTCCAATAGGAGAGTGTACAGCCTGGTTAATAGGAGTGATTCTATTACACCTTGTAGCACTTATTGGGGATACAAATTGCTATTATACTGCTGCTTTTAGGTTTGCACTAGATCAGGGGTGCATAACCCGTGGCCCGAGGCCAGCATGTAGCCCCCAGAGCCTAGGATTGCAGCCCTCATCCTCCTGGACAGAAACACAGCTGATCGTGCGATTAGCTGTGTTTCTGCCCTCAGCACCGCACGATGGCGGCTGCACTGCAGCAGGAGCAGGACAGGTGCCCAAGGAGAAGGCAGAAGCAGTGTATCAGCGCTTCTGCCTTCTCCACAGATAGGTGAGCACTATGCAGGGTGGACCCGGCTTGGGGGCAGAGGAGTGCAGAGCTGCAGGGGGTCAGGAGACCCTGATCAGCTCTGCCTGTGAACAATGCCCCCACAGCAGGCTGGTTTCCCCTGTAACTGGGGCTCCTTTGGATGCCCCAGTTAAAGTGGAAATAGTACAAAAAAAAGTCTGTCCCTAAAGGTCTTTCAGTGATCTCTTGTGGACAAATGACGTGGAAAAAATGTATTTAAAAATAAGTTAAAAAAAATTATATAAAAAATTATTAAACAAAAATATATAACAAATCACAATTAAAAGAAAAAAAAGATATAAAATATGATATGGCAAAAAAAATATAAAAAAGAAATATATAAAAAATTAAGTTAAAAAAGATAAAAAATAATAAAATACAGTAAAGAAAAAACACTTACACCAACCAAAATCGTTGCCACTATCATCCCATTCACGTGAAACTATACATATTATATAACAAAACGACCGAATAGGTAACTAATTATACTGATTTATTTTGGTGTCAGTTTGCATATTTAAAGAATAAGGAGCTATAGTTTGAAAAAAAAAACTTTTTAAAAATGTTTTGTACAGTTTCCCCCAAATTAAACAAAAAAATAAATTATAAGGCCCTATGTGTCAAGTGAAAAATTGTTGCAAAAATTATTTTGGTAGTCCAAAAACATAAAAAAGTTACAACCGTTCGAACCACCACTTGCGCTAAATCCCCCAAAAAAGTGTCTGTTCAGGCCCGGTTATTAAAGTGCTAACCAATAAGTGCTTTCCCCACTAGTAAGAGAAAATGCTTACTAGTTATTGCCTGGAGCCTGTAACTGCCAGGAGGTGGTAATAACCAGGGAGCGCCATCCTCTTCAGTGAATAAACTTACTGATTTATGAACAAGTTCCTGTAGCATGGCCCCTGAAACAGAAGATTCATACTTACCTGCTTAATGCCGCCCTGGCCCCCTCTGCCTCCATCTTCCGATTCCTGCACTTTTACACCTGTTAGTGCATGGCCATGGTCACATACACCGCTCCAGTCAATGACTGCCTTCAGAAGTGACACGCTGCTTGTGGCCACATCACCGCTGAAGCCAGTGATTGGCTGGAGAGGTGCATGTGACAATGGCCATGCACTGCCGAGTAAAAACAGCATGGGGAGCAGGTGGCTCTTCAGGGGCCATGCTGCAAGAACAAGAACTTGTCATTTTTACTAGGAAATCCCTTTAAGCCAGGGGCGGATTGACCATAGACCTCACAGGGAAATTTTCAGGTAGGCGTATGCCCAGGGGGGCGCCTGGGCCCACTTCACGGCTGGCCAGTGAGAGTTTTTAGGGATGTATTTTGTGCTCATGGGAGCAGTATTTTGTGATGGGCTTTGGTATTTCGCTCTGTTGGGGTGGAAAATGTGCCACAATATGGTATTACTGGCCCTGACTTCCATCAATTTGTACCGGACTACAAAACAGGGCTACTTTTAGTATTTTTACAGGGCCACTTGAAGTTCCCAGTCCGCCCCTGCTTTAAGCCTTTATGACACTGAAAGATATTCAGGTCAATTACTGGGAACAAGCCTTCATAGGGTCTTCATAATAACTAACCGGTATAATCGTGCCGCACATCTTTCTGTGTAATCAGGGATGTGCTACTGATAATCAATGTAACTAAATGAAGGAAGAATGACTGCGATCATTCCTCCCCAGTCACTTTACATTGACCTGTGTAATAGGCTGATGCAAATGAGCATCAATCAACATTTTCTTTATTTGCAGCCCCTTGAAACAGAGCGATGTGACAATGTGGCGTTCAGACCAACCAAAAAAGGTTGTGCACCCCTGACCTAGATAATACCTTTGTAATTCCAGCAAACCTTGCTTGTTATTGGGGTGCAAGCGCTGTGTTGCAGGATGTATTTATAGGAAATATACTTATGTCATATTAATCATTCTGCGGTGCATTTAAATAGTTCGACAGTTTCTTTTGCGGTGTATTAGTGTAAAAAAAAGGATGTCTTATTTACCGTTCTGCTGTGCAGTTACATAGTTATACAGCTTTTTGGGGTGTATTAGTGTAAAAAAAGGACGTCTTATTTACCGTTCTGCGGTGCAGTTACATTGTACTACACACTTTTTTTGGGGTGTTTTTGTAACGAGGGGCAAGCGACGCGTGCTTCCTTCGCAGCACCGTCGGCACCCTTCATGGCAGCAGGTGAGTAGCAGGGGAGCCGAGCGCAGATAATTATGATCGGGCCTCAGCTGAGTTTTGCTGCTGTGAGTCACGTGATGCTGGCTACATCATGTGACTCACCAGCCAGTCCTATTTAAACAGGCAGCCTGCTGGCCACAGGTTGCCAGTGATTAAGGTCTTTATACGCTCCTGTATAGAGTTGAGCGAACACCTGGAAGTTCGGGTTCGAGAGGTTCGGCCGAACTTCCGGAAAATGTCCTGGTTCGTGATCCAAACTCAACCCGAATTTCATCCCGAACCCGAACCCCATAGAAGTCAATGGGGACCCGAACTTGTGGGCACTAAAAAGGCTGTAAAAGACTCCTGGAAAGGGCTAGAGGGCTGCAAAAGGCAGCAAAATGTAGGTAAATCCCCTGCAAACAAATGTAGATAGGGAAATGATGACTTAACATAAAATAAATAAAAATTAACCAATATTAATTGGAGTTAGGTCCCATAGCACAGAATCAGGCTTCAAATCACCCACCAATGGAGAAGGTCGCTTACTATTATTTCGACCCCAGCATCCAGACAAAGGAGAGAGGTCCCACAGCAGAGAATCTGGCATCATATCAACCACCACAGGAGAAGGCCACTTTCAGTGACTTAGGCCTTAGCACCCAGACAGAGGAGACATGTCAGATAGCACAAGCATTACATTTATACCATCCAGCACAGGAGAAGGCCACTTTTAGTTACTTTGACCCCTGCACCCAGAAAGAGGAGAGAGGTCCCACAGCACATATTCAGGCATCATATCACCCACCACAGGAGTAGGCCACCATTTAGTTAATTTGACCCCTGCACCCATGTCAGATGGTACAAGCATCAGTTTTACACCACCCAGCACAAGAGAAGGCCACTTTTAGAGACTTTGACCCCTGCACCCAGACGGAGGAGAGAGGTTTCACAGCACCCAGACGGAGGAGAGAGGTTTCACAGCAGAGAATCAGGCATTTAGATCACCCACCACAGGAGTAGGCCACCATTTAATCGGACCCCGGCAACCATGTCAGATGGCACAAGTATAACATTTATATCACCCAGCACAGGAGAAGGCCACTTTTAGAGATTTTGACCCCTGCACCCAGACGGAGGAGAGAGGTTTCACAGCAGAGAATCAGGCATTTAGATCACCTACCACAGGAGTAGGCCACCATTTAATCGGACCCAGGCAACCATGTCAGGTGGCACAAGTATAACATTTATATGACCCAGCACAGGAGAAGGCCACTTTTAGAGATTTTGACCCCTGCACCCAGACGGAGGAGAGAGGTTTTACAGCAGAGAATCAGGCATTTAGATCACCCACCACAGGAGTAGGCCACCATTCAATCGGACCCCGGCAACCATGTCAGATGGCACAAGTATAACATTTATATCACCCAGCACAGGAGAAGGCCACTTTTAGACATTTTGACCCCTGCACCCAGACGAAGGAGAGAGGTTTCACAGCAGAGAATCAGGCATTTAGATCACCCACCACTGGAGTAGGCCACCATTTAATGGGACCCCGGCAACCATGTCAGATGGTACAAGCATCAGTTTTACATCACCCAGCACAAGAGAAGGCCACTTTTAGAGACTTTGACCCCTGCACCCAGACGGAGGAGAGAGGTTTTCACAGCAGAGAATCAGGCATTTAGATCACCCACCACAGGAGTAGGCCACCATTTAATGGGACCCCGGCAACCATGTCAGATGGCACAAGTATAACATTTATATCACCCAGCACAGGAGAAGGCGACTTTGAGAGACTTTGACCCCTGCACCCAGACGGAGGAGAGAGGTTTCACAGCAGAGAATCAGGCATTTAGATCACCCACCACTGGAGTAGGCCACCATTTAATGGGACCCCGGCAACCATGTCAGATGGCACAAGTATAACATTTATATCACCCAGCACAGGAGAAGGCGACTTTGAGAGACTTTGACCCCTGCACCCAGACGGAGGAGAGAGGTCCCACAGCAGAGAATCAGGCATTTAGATCACCCACCACAGGAGAAGGCCGCTTTCAGTGACTTTGGCCCCTGCACCCACACAAAGGAGACATGTCAGACAGCACAAGTATAACATTCATATCACCCAGCACAGGAGAAGGACACTTTCATGTACTTTGGCCCCGGCACCCAGACAGAGGGAAGGTTCATTCAACTCTGGGTTGCACCTCAAGATCCTAGTTAATTTCAAAAATTGATTTTTCAATGAAGAAGTGGCCAGGAGTACAAGACAACATGGTTTAAAGCAGTTATTAATAAGGACTACTCTGCACAAGGGAGGGTCAGGTCTTGTGGGATCCATGCCTGGTTCATTTTTATAAACGTCAGCTTGTCCACGTTGGCTGCGGACAGGCGGCTGCGTTTGTCAGTAATGACGCCCCTGCCGTGCTGAATACACGTTCAGATAAAACGCTGGCCGCCGGGCAGGCCAGCACCTCCAAGGCATAACATGCTAATTCTGGCCACGTGGACAATTTGGAAACCCAGAAGTTGAATGGGGCCGAACCATCCGTCAGTACGTGGAGTTGTGTGCAGACGCACTGTTCAACCATGTTAGTGAAATGTTGCCTCCTGCTAACACGTTCCGTATCAGGTGGTGGGGCAGTTAGCTGTGGCGTGGAGACAAAACTTTTCCACATTTCTGCCATGCTAACCCTGCCCTCAGAGGAGCTGGCCGTGACACTGCTGCGTGGGCGACCTCTAGCTCCTCCTCTGCCTTGGCCTTGGCCTTCCACCTGTTCCCCTGTGACAGTTGGGAATGCTCTCAGGAGCGCGTCTACCAGCGTGCGCTTGTACTCGCGCATCTTCCTATCACGCTCCAGTGCAGGAAGTAAAGTGGGCACATTGTCTTTGTACCGTAGATCCAGCAGGGTGGCCACCCAGTAGTCAGCACACGTTAAAATGTGAGCAACTCTGCTGTCGTTGCGCAGGCACTGCAGCATGTAATCGCTCATGTGTGCCAGGCTCCCCAGAGGTAAGGACAAGCTGTCCTCTGTGGGAGGCGTATCGTGATCATCCTCTGTATCCCCCCAGCCACGCACCAGGGATGTGCCTGCGCTGTGCTGGGTGCCACCCCGCTGTGAACCTGCTTCATCCTCATCCTCCTCCACCTCCTCTTCATCCTCTTCATCCTCCAGTAGTGGTCCCTGGCTGGCCACATTTGTACCTGCCCTCTGCTGTTGCAAAAAACCTCCCTCTGAGCCACTTCTAACAGACTGGCCTGAAAGTGCTAAAAACGACCCGTCATCCTCCTCCTCCTCCTCCTGGCCCTGGCCCACCTCCTCTTCCATCATCGCCCTAAGCGTTTTCTCTAGGAGACATAGAATTGGTATTGTCACGCTGATAACAGTGGCATCGCCACTGGCCATGTTGGTGGCGTACTCGAAACAGCGCAACAGGGCACACAGGTCTCGCATGGAGGCCCAATCATTGGTGGTGAAGTGGTGCTGTTCCGCAGTGCGACTGACCCGTGCGTGCTGCAGCTGAAACTCCACTATGGCCTGCTGCTGCTCGCACAGTCTCTCCAGCATGTGCAAGGTGGAGTTCCACCGGGTGGGCATGTCGCATATTAGGCGGTAAGCGGGAAGGCCGAAGTTCCGCTGTAGCGCTGACAGGCGAGCAGCGGCAGGATGTGAACGCTGGAAGCGCGCACAGACGGCCCGCACTTTATGCAGCAGCTCTGACATGTCTGGGTAGTTGTGAATGAACTTTTGCACCACCAAATTCAGCACATGCGCCAGGCAAGGGATGTGCGTCAAACCGGCTAGTCCCAGAGCTGCCACGAGATTTCGCCCATTATCGCACACCACCAGGCCGGGCTTGAGGTCCACCGGCAGCAACCACTGGTCGGTCTGTTGTTCAATACCCCGCCACAACTCCTGCGCGGTGTGGGGCCTGTCCCCCAAACATATGAGTTTCAGAATGGCCTGCTGACGTTTACCCCGGGCTGTGCTGAACTTGGTGGTGAAGGTGTGTGGCTGACTGGATGAGCTGGTGGAAGCAGAGGAGGAGGAAGCCGAGTAGGAGGAGGAGGCTACAGGAGGCAAAGAATGATGCCCTGTGATCCTTGGAGGCGGAAGGACGTGCGCCAAGGAACTCTCCGCCTGGGGCCCAGCCGCCACTACATTTACCCAGTGTGCAGTTATGGAGATATAGCGTCCCTGGCCGTGCTTACTGGTCCACGTATCTGTGGTTAGGTGGACCTTGCCACAAATGGCGTTGCGCAGTGCACACTTGATTTTATCGGACACTTGCATGTGCAGAGAAGGCACGGCTGTCTTGGAGAAGTAGTGGCGGCTGGGAACCACATACTGGGGAACAGCCATGGCCATCAGCTGTTTGAAGTGTCCACCAGCCGGAATGACAGCATTTCAAAGGCCAGTAGTTTAGAAATGCTTGCATTCAGGCCAAGGGCTCGAGGGTGACTAGGTGGGAATTTGCGCTTCCTCTCAAAGGTTTGAGAGATAGAGAGCTGAACGCTGCTGTGTGAAATAGTGGAGACGCTAGGTGACGGTGGCGGTGGTGGTGTCGGTGGCACATCCTCTGTTTGCTGCTCGGCAGGTGGCAACATTCCTCTCGAGGCGGAAGCCGAGGCAGCAGCGGTAGAGGGAGCAGGGGGAGCCTGAGCGGGTTCCTTGTTTTTAAGGTGTGTACTCCACTGCAGTTCATGCTTTGCATGTAGATGCCTGATCATGCAGGTGGTGCTCAGGTTAAGAACGTTAATGCCTCGCCTCAGGGTCTGATGGCACAGCGTGCAAATCACTCTGGTCTTGTCGTCAGCACATTGTTTGAAGAAGTGCCATGCCAGGGAACTCCTTGAAGATGCCTTTGGGGTGCTGGGTCCCTGTTGGCGCTGGCCAATAGCAGGCGAACTCTCTGGACGGCGGCTGTTCTGCTTTTGCCCCCTGCTCCCTCTTTGGCTTCGCTGTTGTCTCGGTCTCACCACTGCCTCTTCCTCTGAACTATTTAAGTCAGCGGCACGACCTTCAGTCCAAGTGGGGTCTAAGACCTCATCGTCCTCTGCATCGTCTTTCACCCAGTCTTCCTCCCTGACCTCCTCCTGTTCAGTCTGCACACTGCAATAAGATGCGGCAGTGGGCACCAGTGTTTCGTCATCATCAGAGACTCGGTCACTCTGCTGTGGTGGTATTCCCATGTCCTCATCGTCTGGATACATAAGTGGTTGTGCGTCAGTGCATGGAATGTCTTCCACCGCTGGGAAAGGGCTAGGTGGACGCCCCTGGGAAACCGAGCAAGCAGAGTCTTCAAACAGAATAAGAGACTGCTGCATAACTTGAGGCTCAGACAGTTTCCCTGATATGCATGGGGGTGATGTGACAGACTGATGGGCTTGGTTTTCAGGTGCCACCTGTGCGCTTTCTGCAGAAGACTGGGTGGGAGATAATGTTGTGAACATGCTGGTTCCACTGTCGGCAACCCAATTGACTAGCGCCTGTACCTGCTCAGGCCTTACCATCCTCAGAACGGCATTGGGCCCCACCAAATATCGCTGTAAATTCTGCCGGCTACTTGAGGGAGTTGGTTCACTACTTTGTGCGCCTGAGGCCGAACGGCCACGTCCTCTGCCAGCAACAGAGGCTCCACGGACACCACCACGACCGCGTCCTCGTCCCTTAATAGAATGTTTCCTCATTGTTGCGATTCAACTCGCACCACAATAAAATATATTATTTTTAGCTCCAAAATTCCCACACTGGAAGATATAATTCCTTTTTCCGGTATTAATTACAAGAAAACTGCTGCAAATTGGACACCAGAATTTTTAAAATGCTAGTTTTGGTACATAGATTCCCACACGGGAGATATAATTCCTTTTACAGGAGTAAAAACGTGAGGCCTACTGTTTCTGGTCTAACTAACACCAGATTGATTAAATTGGCCTTTTTTTCACCAAAATTACAACACTGGACAATGTAATGCCTTTTTCAGGTATTAATTACAAGAAGACTGCTGCTAATTGGACACCAGAATTTTTAAAATGCTAGTTTGTGTACATAAATTCCCACACTGGAAGATATAATTCCTTTTTCCGGTATTAATTACAAGAAAACTGCTGCAAATTGGACACCAGAATTTTTAAAATGCTAGTTTTGGTACATAGATTCCCACACGGGGAGATATAATTCCTTTTACAGGAGTAAAAACGTGAGGCCTACTGTTTCTGGTGTAACTAACACCAGATTGATTAAATTGGCCTTTTTTCACCAAAATTACAACACTGGACGATATAATGCCTTTTTGCGGTATTAATTACAAGAGGACTGCTGGTATTTCAGAACACCGGAATTTTTAAAATGCTAGTTTTGCTAGATAAATTTCCCACACTGGGAGAAATATTGCCTAAGCCTTTTACAGTATTAATTACAACAGGAGTGCTTCTTCTGGTCTAACACCAGAATAATTTTATTATTACGGTGAAAGCTTTTTTAATTTATATTTCTGGCACATAAAAAAAAAATATTTCTGGCTGACAGTATTGGACTTGGCTGTAGTGGCACTGGCTAGCCTAGCTGGAACAGCACATTCATGGGATTTGCTATCCAAGTGGGTTACTTTCAGTTTCACCACTGATATATTAAATATCTTTGCAGTTAGTAGGGGTGACACAAGCACAGCCAAACCCCTGATGTAGTATATCTATGAAAAAATCGACTATTACATGAGATTAATGGACGTTGTGGCAGCTTTTGCTGTAGCACCACAAGTCCCAAAATGGCCGCCGCCTATCAGCCCAGTAACATGTGCCAGAAAACGGTCTGCCCAGCTAGAAAAAAAATTGACTTTGACTGAGCAGCTGAATCGCTGTTGTTCTGATTCACAGGTGTAGATTTTTCACTTCTTTGGAGCTTTGGTTTAGACTCTGTGGCAGCTTGTGCTGGCGCACCACAAGTCCCAAAATGGCCACTGCCGGTCAGCCCAGTTACATGTGCCAGTAAATATCGCTCTGGCCAGTCTAAACAAAATAGTGACTTTCAGTGAACAGCTCAGCTGAGTTGTTCTGATGCATAGGTGTAGAAAGGTAGATCATTCAGTTCTTTATCCCTGCCTATCTCGCCCTCACAGATGCTGTGTCCTCTCCCTACACTAATCAGAGCAGTGTGACGTGCGGCGCTACGTGACTCCAGCTTAAATAGAGGCTGGGTCACATGCTGCACTTGGCCAATCACAGCCTTGCCAATAGTAGGCATGGCTGCGATGGCATCTTAGGGCAAGTAGTATGATGCATGTTGATTGGCTGCTTTGCAGCCTTTCAAAATGCGCCATAAAACATGACGAACTATGAACCCGAACCCGGACTTTTATGAACATGTCCGGGTTCGGGTCCGTGTCACGGACACCCCAAAATTCGGTACGGACCCGAACGATTCTCGAACTGTTCGCTCAACACTACTCCTGTATTCCTGTCATTGTTTTCCTGTATCCTGACCTCGGCTCTGCTTGTTTGACCTCGCTCCTGCTCATCCCCTGTTGCTTGTCGTGATCTCCAGGTACTGATTTCCGGCTTGAGTTTTGACTCGCTCTTGTTTGCTCCCTGGTTTTGACTTAAATTCCTGGTATTGACTTCAGCTAGTTTGACTTGCTTTGTGTTCTGTTTGCCCTATCTTTTGTTCCTCTGCACCTACTTAAGTTAGAGACTGTTGTCCGGTTGCGCCCCGTTACCTAGGACGGATCGTGCAAGTAGTTAGGAGCAGAGGCGTGGGTGGCAGTAATGGGGGCACGTTTCCCTACCCCCACCTGTGACAGTTTTGATAGTATAAAAAGTATGTATTATTTACCATTCTGAGGTGCAGTTACATTGTACTACAGCCTTTTTGAGGTGTATTGGTGTAAAAAAAAGTACATCCTATCTGCAGTTCTGCGGTGCAGTTACATTGTATTACACATTTTTGGGGAGTGTTTTAATAGAATAAAAAGTACATTTTATTTGCCGTTCTTCGGTGCAGTTACATTGCTCTACAGCTATTTTTTGGGTGTAAAAGTGTAAAAAAGGGTACATATTATTTGCCGTTCTGCGGTGCAGTTATATTGTACTTAAGCCCTTTTTTGGGGTGTATAAGTGTAAAAAAAAAGTACATATTATTTGCCATTCTGTGGTACAGTTACATTGTACTACAGACTTTTTTGGGGTGTATTAGTTGAAAAAACAAGTACGTTTTATTTGCCGCTCTGCTGTCAAGTTACATTGTTCTACAGCTTTTTTGGGGTGTATTAATTTCCTTTTAATTTAATTATTTTATCTAACAGTATTACAGACAGACAAGTGACAGGCCCTTCAAAGGGAACGGGCAGTGGCCAAAATAATTCTGGCGCAGGCACAATTAGAAACAGAATAAGGGGGCGTGGCAGCAGGAGTCGCAGTGAGAGGCCTGACGCTTAGATGGCATGGCCAGGAGCAGGCCCTATGCCCTCACCTGTCCTCCACCTGCCTTTGTCCTTTTCTGTTCCCTCTATTAGAGAAGTATTATATGCAGCAGGCTTTGCTCAACTTTTCAGAGAGGATGAGCTACTAGAGGACAGTCAGCAGCTACTGCCAAGCCAAGATCTGGAGGAGAGATCTGCAGATTCGTCCTGTAGGTGGACAAGTAGTGATGATGAGAGTCGCGTGGGACTGAGACCATTGAGGGGGAAAATAAGTGACATGCAGACAGTAGTGGATGATGAGGAAGCCTATCGCACGTTGGAATCAGGTGAAGAAAGGGCTTCATTATCATCAGGAGCAGAGGGTTGCAGCTTCCGCGTGAGGCAGCGGCTGAAACAGCAAGGTGGTAGCATGGCCGGCAGTCAGCAGGGTGGCAGCAGTGGGAGGTCGGGAGCCAAGCGTGATCGGGGTAGACTACCCACTTTGCAGGAGCCTATTTGCATGGGAAGTATCGGTGCAGGGGTTCACAGAGGCAGCGCTAGCAGGCAGTCAGTATGGAATGTTGGGGGGAAAATGCCATACTCAGCGGTGTGGCAACTTATTGGTAGGCCGCCGGAGGAGGTTAACATGGCCAGGGTGCCAATGTTGACACCACCGCCCTGTGTCAACAAATGCAATGTCACCATAAAGTGGCCTGGGAGAACTGTAGCTCCGATGTGGTGGTCCAGTATGCCGCAGCAACCGCTGCATCACTGAGTGGCACGCTCCCAATTTCATGCAGTCAAGGCTCCACCACCTCAGCCGAAGGGAGCTGTCTGTCCTTACCATCCCCTGCTGGTCCTGATGCTCCTACTCCTCGTCAGTCATTCCGTCAGCAATCGATCACCCAAGAGATTGCCAAGAGACAAAGAGACAACAGTATGCGTGCACTCATCCAACGGCGCAGAAGCTGAACGTGCTCCTAGCCAAATTGCTGGTGCTGCAGTACCTCCCTTTCAGAGAACTGATGGTTTGTGCCAAGCCGAGGTGGAGAGTCCCAAACCATAATTTTTTTGCCAAAAGGGCAGTACCAGCCCTGCACACATATGTAGAACCGAAGGTGGGCCAGTACTTGAGGTTATCAGTGTCTGCTAAAGTTCACGGCATCAGCGATGTCTGGAGCTGTAACTATGGTCAAGGAAAATATATGTCCTTTACGGCCCACTGGGTTAATGTGGTGCCTGACCAGCCACACCAGCAACTTGGCCAAGTGACACTGCTTCCACCTCCACGTTCTCACGCAGTTGGTCCTGCGACAATGTCCGCCTCTGCCTCCTCATCCTCCACCTCAGCCTCCACTGCAGGGACTATTCACAGTGCCCCTCCAGCATACCATATGTGCAGGGCATGGCGGTGTCACGCTGTTCTGCCCCTAGTTTTTGTGTGCGAACGGAGTCACACAGGGGAGGAACTGCTACGTGTCTTTCATCAAGAAATCGAATCCTGGCTTTCTCCTCGACAACACAAAATCAGAATCATGGTAACCGACAACGGGAATAACGTGGTGTCGGCACTGTGTCAAGGAGGGCTGAGACATGCGCCCTGCATGACGCAGGTGTTCAATCTGGTTGTGAAGCGGTTGCTGAAGTCTCCTGCCAATCTGCAAGACATCCTGAAAATGGCCAGGAAACTTTGCATGCACTTCAGCCACTCGTACACCGCAAAGCACACCCTCCTGGAGTTGCAGTGGCATAACGGCATTCCCAAACATAGGCTGATATGCAACGTTTCCACCCATTGGAATTCCAACCTCCATATGTTTGGCCGATTATATGAACAGAGAAAGGCCATAAACCATTTCTTAATGATCCAGGCATACAGAGGTACTCCCCTGTGTAACTTCCATGTTAGCCAGTGGCAGCTCATGTGTGACACCTGCCATTTGCTCAGGCCCTTTGAGGTGGCCACATTATTTGCCAGTCACCAGGATTATGGAATGAACAACGTCATTTCACTGATTCATGTCCTGGAACAGATGCTGCTAAATCTGGCTGGCCAGGGGACAGGAGATGTGGCGACTACATCTCATGGCCACATTCGCCCTGTAAGGGCTGAACTAGAGGAGGAGCAGGAGCAGCCAGAGGAGCTACAGGGCAATGAGGAAGACGAGGCAGAGGACCCAGACACACCATGGAAGTATGCGGTGAAGATGGAGTCAGGGAGTCTCCCCAAGTCACTTGCACAAATGGCCTGATGCATGATCAGTTGCTCGTGTAGTGACAGTCGAATTGTCATTATTCGGCAGAGGGGTGACTACTTGCTCTCCACCATGTTAGACCCTCTCTACCGGTCCAAAAATGGGGGCCTTTTTTACACAACTGGTGAGAGGGAGGACAAACAGAACTACAGTTGTGGCCAAAAGTTTTGAGAAATATTAGCCTTAGTGCAAGGGGTTTATAAACTCCTACTACCCCTCAGATGCATTTCCTGGGGGTTGTGACTGGGTGAACTCTTTGCACCCGTTCACATGGCGCAGTACTGCGTGTCTGCCATTGCTGCCTCAGTGCTGTGCTGGTGGGGCGGTGGGGCCCAGGGCCAAGGAGGCTTTGCTGCACAGTGGGGTTGCTGTGTGGCTTCTGGGTCCCGCCGTCTGCTGCTGGTGCGGTTCTGGGGCGCCGGTGGTCGCCACGCACGGCTGCGCCATTATAGGTTAGAGTAGTTTCTCACTTGTAGAGGCTTCCTTGTCGTGGTAAGTGGGCCTATGCTCTTTGATCAAACTGCATACTAATGCCTCTTTTGCACAGCATACAATGTATTACAAATTGGGCGGATATGCCACGTAATTATGCTGAGACAGTCGTTATATCAAAAGCATACTGTTGAGGATGTGCGATCCAGATTCACTCTCCAGTATATATGACACAAATGCTAGTTTTCACAAAGTTTGCGGCTAAACTGCTTTTAGATCTTTGTTTCAGTTGTTTCTGTGATGTAGTGAAATATAATTACACGCACTTCCTACATTTCAAGTAGGAGGCCACAGTTCTCCTTGGCTTCGGAAAGGCACAACATTATTATTGAGGAGAAAGAGGATGAGATATTGGATTGGATGGCTCACTCCTCCTCTTAGTCACAGCAGGATGATATGGCTGTGACTTCTGAGCCTGACACCGTGCCTTGGAGCCAAGGGTCACAGCATTCCTCCTGCTCCTCCTCCTTGCAGCCCCAGAGAAGCTTTTCAGTGGAGTGTTCTCTGTCTTCATTGCCCCTTCCTAGTGGGGCATCTTCTTTTTTCTTAAGAAGAGACAACAAAACCCAACCACTTCCTACAGCAGATATTTTAGAGAGTCTCTCTGTTGAAGACTTGTGTGAGAGCAGTCAATGTTTGAATTACCCTGAAGAGGAGGTTCAGGAGGTGGCGGGGGCCCCATGCATAGCTGTGTTGGTGGTGGTAATAGTGGCACCCATAGCCACAGTATTGGCATAGGGGCAGTGACAGTGGCAATCAGGGAAAATACTGAAAAGGGTATCAGGAGGGGGACCAAGGAGCCAATAACTCACAGAAAAAATGCACCACATGGATAAGCAACTGACAACACTGGCTAATCCCTCACTCTGGTGTTAAAAGCTGAGAGATTCGCCAATATTTCCAATCAGGAACATATCGGAGCCCCTTTAGGCACCACTACACGGTATCTCAGCATGACATGGGGTCCTACCACTAGACTACCTATGGTGTGTGAACAAGGTCTGAACAGGTATTAAGTAGCCTAAGTAGTCTAGTGGTAGGACCCCATGTCATGCTGAGATACCGTGTAGTGGTGCCTAAAGGGGCTCCGATATGTTCCTGATTGGAAATATTGGCGAATCTCTCAGCTTTTAACACCAGAGTGAGGGATTAGCCAGTGTTGTCAGTTGCTTATCCATGTGGTGCATCTTTTTTCTGTGAGTTATGTGTTTATATATTTTCATCCGCACATGTTTTATTTTGTGTAGGATGTTTGTGTGGTGCTTGTGGTTCGCGCCGGCATCCTCCATTGTATGCAATTTTTGCTGGGGATAGCCGTTCGCTGCGAACCACATGCGGAGGAACTGCCCCCAGTTAGAAACACGCCACAGTGTTTGGGGTCTGGAGCAGTCCCACCCATTTAGGCCACGTTTATTTTTGTGATTCTTGTTTTATATGTATTGAATGTGCCATTGCATATGGCTTGTAAACATTCTGTTGCACCTGGAAGCCGGTGTCACATGGTCTGTTGTAGGTGTAGCTTGCGGCCTCATGTGTTCCCCATTGCATTGTTGGTCCTGCAGTGCAGGTGAGTGGGATGGGGCTGTAGGCTACTTAATACCTGTTCAGACCTTGTTCACACACCATAGGTAGTCTAGTGGTAGGACCCCATGTCATGCTGAGATACCGTGTAGTGGTGCCTAAAGGGGCTCCGATATGTTCCTGATTGGAAATATTGGCGAATCTCTCAGCTTTTAACACCAGAGTGAGGGATTAGCCAGTGTTGTCAGTTGCTTATCCATGTGGTGCATCTTTTTTCTGTGAGTTATGTGTTTATATATTTTCATCCGCACATGTTTTATTTTGTGTAGGATGTTTGTGTGGTGCTTGTGGTTCGCGCCGGCATCCTCCATTGTATGCAATTTTTGCTGGGGATAGCCGTTCGCTGCGAACCACATGCGGAGGAACTGCCCCCAGTTAGAAACACGCCACAGTGTTTGGGGTCTGGAGCAGTCCCACCCATTTAGGCCACGTTTATTTTTGTGATTCTTGTTTTATATGTATTGAATGTGCCATTGCATATGGCTTGTAAACATTCTGTTGCACCTGGAAGCCGGTGTCACATGGTCTGTTGTAGGTGTAGCTTGCGGCCTCATGTGTTCCCCATTGCATTGTTGGTCCTGCAGTGCAGGTGAGTGGGATGGGGCTGTAGGCTACTTAATACCTGTTCAGACCTTGTTCACACACCATAGGTAGTCTAGTGGTAGGACCCCATGTCATGCTGAGATACCGTGTAGTGGTGCCTAAAGGGGCTCCGATATGTTCCTGATTGGAAATATTGGCGAATCTCTCAGCTTTTAACACCAGAGTGAGGGATTAGCCAGTGTTGTCAGTTGCTTATCCATGTGGTGCATCTTTTTTCTGTGAGTTATGTGTTTATATATTTTCATCCGCACATGTTTTATTTTGTGTAGGATGTTTGTGTGGTGCTTGTGGTTCGCGCCGGCATCCTCCATTGTATGCAATTTTTGCTGGGGATAGCCGTTCGCTGCGAACCACATGCGGAGGAACTGCCCCCAGTTAGAAACACGCCACAGTGTTTGGGGTCTGGAGCAGTCCCACCCATTTAGGCCACGTTTATTTTTGTGATTCTTGTTTTATATGTATTGAATGTGCCATTGCATATGGCTTGTAAACATTCTGTTGCACCTGGAAGCCGGTGTCACATGGTCTGTTGTAGGTGTAGCTTGCGGCCTCATGTGTTCCCCATTGCATTGTTGGTCCTGCAGTGCAGGTGAGTGGGATGGGGCTGTAGGCTACTTAATACCTGTTCAGACCTTGTTCACACACCATAGGTAGTCTAGTGGTAGGACCCCATGTCATGCTGAGATACCGTGTAGTGGTGCCTAAAGGGGCTCCGATATGTTCCTGATTGGAAATATTGGCGAATCTCTCAGCTTTTAACACCAGAGTGAGGGATTAGCCAGTGTTGTCAGTTGCTTATCCATGTGGTGCATCTTTTTTCTGTGAGTTATGTGTTTATATATTTTCATCCGCACATGTTTTATTTTGTGTAGGATGTTTGTGTGGTGCTTGTGGTTCGCGCCGGCATCCTCCATTGTATGCAATTTTTGCTGGGGATAGCCGTTCGCTGCGAACCACATGCGGAGGAACTGCCCCCAGTTAGAAACACGCCACAGTGTTTGGGGTCTGGAGCAGTCCCACCCATTTAGGCCACGTTTATTTTTGTGATTCTTGTTTTATATGTATTGAATGTGCCATTGCATATGGCTTGTAAACATTCTGTTGCACCTGGAAGCCGGTGTCACATGGTCTGTTGTAGGTGTAGCTTGCGGCCTCATGTGTTCCCCATTGCATTGTTGGTCCTGCAGTGCAGGTGAGTGGGATGGGGCTGTAGGCTACTTAATACCTGTTCAGACCTTGTTCACACACCATAGGTAGTCTAGTGGTAGGACCCCATGTCATGCTGAGATACCGTGTAGTGGTGCCTAAAGGGGCTCCGATATGTTCCTGATTGGAAATATTGGCGAATCTCTCAGCTTTTAACACCAGAGTGAGGGATTAGCCAGTGTTGTCAGTTGCTTATCCATGTGGTGCATCTTTTTTCTGTGAGTTATGTGTTTATATATTTTCATCCGCACATGTTTTATTTTGTGTAGGATGTTTGTGTGGTGCTTGTGGTTCGCGCCGGCATCCTCCATTGTATGCAATTTTTGCTGGGGATAGCCGTTCGCTGCGAACCACATGCGGAGGAACTGCTCCCCAGTTAGAAACACGCCACAGTGTTTGGGGTCTGGAGCAGTCCCACCCATTTAGGCCACGTTTATTTTTGTGATTCTTGTTTTATATGTATTGAATGTGCCATTGCATATGGCTTGTAAACATTCTGTTGCACCTGGAAGCCGGTGTCACATGGTCTGTTGTAGGTGTAGCTTGCGGCCTCATGTGTTCCCCATTGCATTGTTGGTCCTGCAGTGCAGGTGAGTGGGATGGGGCTGTAGGCTACTTAATACCTGTTCAGACCTTGTTCACACACCATAGGTAGTCTAGTGGTAGGACCCCATGTCATGCTGAGATACCGTGTAGTGGTGCCTAAAGGGGCTCCGATATGTTCCTGATTGGAAATATTGGCGAATCTCTCAGCTTTTAACACCAGAGTGAGGGATTAGCCAGTGTTGTCAGTTGCTTATCCATGTGGTGCATCTTTTTTCTGTGAGTTATGTGTTTATATATTTTCATCCGCACATGTTTTATTTTGTGTAGGATGTTTGTGTGGTGCTTGTGGTTCGCGCCGGCATCCTCCATTGTATGCAATTTTTGCTGGGGATAGCCGTTCGCTGCGAACCACATGCGGAGGAACTGCCCCCAGTTAGAAACACGCCACAGTGTTTGGGGTCTGGAGCAGTCCCACCCATTTAGGCCACGTTTATTTTTGTGATTCTTGTTTTATATGTATTGAATGTGCCATTGCATATGGCTTGTAAACATTCTGTTGCACCTGGAAGCCGGTGTCACATGGTCTGTTGTAGGTGTAGCTTGCGGCCTCATGTGTTCCCCATTGCATTGTTGGTCCTGCAGTGCAGGTGAGTGGGATGGGGCTGTAGGCTACTTAATACCTGTTCAGACCTTGTTCACACACCATAGGTAGTCTAGTGGTAGGACCCCATGTCATGCTGAGATACCGTGTAGTGGTGCCTAAAGGGGCTCCGATATGTTCCTGATTGGAAATATTGGCGAATCTCTCAGCTTTTAACACCAGAGTGAGGGATTAGCCAGTGTTGTCAGTTGCTTATCCATGTGGTGCATCTTTTTTCTGTGAGTTATGTGTTTATATATTTTCATCCGCACATGTTTTATTTTGTGTAGGATGTTTGTGTGGTGCTTGTGGTTCGCGCCGGCATCCTCCATTGTATGCAATTTTTGCTGGGGATAGCCGTTCGCTGCGAACCACATGCGGAGGAACTGCCCCCAGTTAGAAACACGCCACAGTGTTTGGGGTCTGGAGCAGTCCCACCCATTTAGGCCACGTTTATTTTTGTGATTCTTGTTTTATATGTATTGAATGTGCCATTGCATATGGCTTGTAAACATTCTGTTGCACCTGGAAGCCGGTGTCACATGGTCTGTTGTAGGTGTAGCTTGCGGCCTCATGTGTTCCCCATTGCATTGTTGGTCCTGCAGTGCAGGTGAGTGGGATGGGGCTGTAGGCTACTAATACCTGTTCAGACCTTGTTCACACACCATAGGTAGTCTAGTGGTAGGACCCCATGTCATGCTGAGATACCGTGTAGTGGTGCCTAAAGGGGCTCCGATATGTTCCTGATTGGAAATATTGGCGAATCTCTCAGCTTTTAACACCAGAGTGAGGGATTAGCCAGTGTTGTCAGTTGCTTATCCATGTGGTGCATCTTTTTCTGTGAGTTATGTGTTTATATATTTTCATCCGCACATGTTTTATTTTGTGTAGGATGTTTGTGTGGTGCTTGTGGTTCGCGCCGGCATCCTCCATTGTATGCAATTTTTGCTGGGGATAGCCGTTCGCTGCGAACCACATGCGGAGGAACTGCCCCCAGTTAGAAACACGCCACAGTGTTTGGGGTCTGGAGCAGTCCCACCCATTTAGGCCACGTTTATTTTTGTGATTCTTGTTTTATATGTATTGAATGTGCCATTGCATATGGCTTGTAAACATTCTGTTGCACCTGGAAGCCGGTGTCACATGGTCTGTTGTAGGTGTAGCTTGCGGCCTCATGTGTTCCCCATTGCATTGTTGGTCCTGCAGTGCAGGTGAGTGGGATGGGGCTGTAGGCTACTTAATACCTGTTCAGACCTTGTTCACACACCATAGGTAGTCTAGTGGTAGGACCCCATGTCATGCTGAGATACCGTGTAGTGGTGCCTAAAGGGGCTCCGATATGTTCCTGATTGGAAATATTGGCGAATCTCTCAGCTTTTAACACCAGAGTGAGGGATTAGCCAGTGTTGTCAGTTGCTTATCCATGTGGTGCATCTTTTTTTCTGTGAGTTATGTGTTTATATATTTTCATCCGCACATGTTTTATTTTGTGTAGGATGTTTGTGTGAGTGCTTGTGGTTCGCGCCGGCATCCTCCATTGTATGCAATTTTTGCTGGGGATAGCCGTTCGCTGCGAACCACATGCGGAAGAACTGCCCCCAGTTAGAAACACGCCACAGTGTTTGGGGTCTGGAGCAGTCCCACCCATTTAGGCCACGTTTATTTTGTGATTCTTGTTTTATATGTATTGAATGTGCCATTGCATATGGCTTGTAAACATTCTGTTGCACCTGGAAGCCGGTGTCACATGGTCTGTTGTAGGTGTAGCTTGCGGCCTCATGTGTTCCCCATTGCATTGTTGGTCCTGCAGTGCAGGTGAGTGGGATGGGGCTGTAGGCTACTTAATACCTGTTCAGACCTTGTTCACACACCATAGGTAGTCTAGTGGTAGGACCCCATGTCATGCTGAGATACCGTGTAGTGGTGCCTAAAGGGGCTCCGATATGTTCCTGATTGGAAATATTGGCGAATCTCTCAGCTTTTAACACCAGAGTGAGGGATTAGCCAGTGTTGTCAGTTGCTTATCCATGTGGTGCATCTTTTTTCTGTGAGTTATGTGTTTATATATTTTCATCCGCACATGTTTTATTTTGTGTAGGATGTTTGTGTGGTGCTTGTGGTTCGCGCCGGCATCCTCCATTGTATGCAATTTTTGCTGGGGATAGCCGTTCGCTGCGAACCACATGCGGAGGAACTGCCCCCCCAGTTAGAAACACGCCACAGTGTTTGGGGTCTGGAGCAGTCCCACCCATTTAGGCCACGTTTATTTTTGTGATTCTTGGACCAAGGAGCCAACCATAAAATATAACAGTCTGATAAAAGTATAAGAGAAGGTGAGGACTCCAATGAAAATTGTGTGTTGGACAGGACCTGGGAGCCAGACCAGGGTGATAAAGAGGAGGTGATAACATCAGAGGAGGAGGTCACATAGTGCCAGAACCTCCCTAAGAACTGTCAGGGTCATATCTGCTTTGAGAAGTTGTGATACCGCTGACACTGTGGGTGCATTAGGCCCAAAATGTGCCATAGCTAAGCCAAGCTCACCTGACTCTAGCTTTGCAAGAGTATCTCCCATCTGGTAATTTCTCCAGGCTGCCAGAGGTGGTAGCCAGCTACCGCAAGAAGAGGTTCCTCCCTCTGTTGGTCTGCCTTGCGGCAGCCATCCTGCATCCACGGACATTACAGTGTTATTTACATCACCGCCTCTTCCTCCTCCCCCTCTTGTGCTCTGCTGACGGCCATCAATAAATTAATGCATGGCCAGAAAACATCTTTACATGCTCAGAAATCTGATGGCGCACATGCTTAATTCCCAGCTGGTGAAGGTCTGGAGGTGAAGTCACTGCTATACCAATTAGTAGAGCCTGTTGCATTTAGGGAGCTGATGGTGTATGCACAGCTGGAATATATCAAGCTGGCATTGTTTGTCCCAAAAATCCATCCCTGCCTTGTATTCTCACATGGTGGACAGCATGGGCCACTGTGTGGTAAGGTCCACTCCATGATGGAAACTTGAAGCAGCTGTTACGGACAGGGACAGTGCATGTCTTCCACAGCCTACTGAGTTAATACTTTTTCCTGCAGCATCAAGGCAGCACCATTGTAACAAGGCCAGGTCCTTTTGACCTCCTCTTGGTTGTGTCAGCCTGGCTCACACACCAGACATTTATCCACCTCCCCCTCCATGGATGCCGTCCCATCTCCAATAGCAGTAGGGCATAGCTACGCTCCCACTACCACTCCTTCCAATACATGTGTCAAGTCAAGCATTTCCATGTGGTGTTGAAGATGATTGTCCTGGGTGAGAGTAGCCATACAGGCAAGCATGCTTGCTAAAGTATATCAAGCAGCAAACATCCTATTGGCTGTCTCCCTGCCAACTCCAACTGGGCAAGGTGTCTAGCAATAATGGCTGCAAAATAGTGGCTGTGCTGAACCTGGAGAAAATAATACATGCTCCCCTTATATAGATCATGTGATTAACATAGTCGAGCAATGCTTTTTTAAAAAGAACACAGGCTTGCGCAAGAGACTGTCCTCGCATTTCAGCCATTCCTACATGGTGAGGAACAACTTGCAACAACAGAATCGTCTGCCATTACATTAATCCTCAATGTTCCAACTTATTTGAATTCAACATTGCACATACTAGAGCATCTGTACCAGCAGCGTGACCCACGCCTGTATTGTGCACGCAATAAGCACATATTACATTGCCGATTTTTGCAATCAAGAAAATAATGGCGATTTCTTGAATTTGTGAATTTATGATGAAAATGCCCAAATATTTGCAAAATATCGTGAATTCGAATATTGCCCCTGCCACTCATCACTAAACAGTGACCCTTACTGACCCAGTATGCTCTCTGTCTTCTTTTTGCATAGCCTCCAATGTCATCTCGAAGGCGGTTTTCCTCACCGCAGGAGGTGTGGTGACACCCAAATGGATCAAGTTGTACTCTGCAAGTGTCTAAGTTCAATTTTGTCAAAGAACCAATCCTGGATTCAGGAGGATTTTCACACTCCTCTTGCTGAGGTAGATAAATAGATCTGACCTTGCTGACAGTATCCCATCTTGCCATTGTTGCTGGCTACTTGCCTGCCGTACCGTCTACCATCTTGTTGCTTGTATAACATCATGTCCCATGCAGCGGTTGCTGCCACCATTTTGCCACTACTGCTGTCTGCCTTCCTGCCAACACGTACCATATAGCTGCTGCTGCTGCCACCAACGCAGCAGCTACTCCTCACTGCTAATCCCCTACTGCCACCACTATTAACGCAACACATCCACCGCCACTACTACTGCCACTACTGCTATTACTATTACTACATACTTCCATAGACAGCCGATCTATTGCTTTATATGCGGCAATCTATGCTAGGCTGCTGCTCCCAATTAAAAGGGAGACTTTTATTAGGCTTGTTCACAACGAGCCACACTCGGTCCCCAAACAATCTACAGTTTTTTTTTAGTTTTTAACCCATAACACTGTGTATGTTTAAACACCTTCTACCCCAATAAGGTACAATTTTTGGAAGATTTGGAATATGAAGAAGCATAACACATGGTGCACTGTGTTTTTAAACATGCTGGGGGAGATTTATCAAACTGGTGTAAAGAAAAACTCTCTTAGGGTGGGTTCACACTAGCGTTAGGGATTCTGTTATGGCTTTCCATTATAACATGGTTATAACGGAAAATCACGGAATCCATAAGACAGAAGGATGGATCCGTTCTTCTGCCCATAGACTTGTATTATGACGGAATGCAAAACGGAAGCCTTTAAAAGGCATTCCATTTGCTTTCTGTCCTAATAGAAGTCTATGGGAATCAAAACGGATCCCTCTGGTTCCCGTTATGCAAGAAGGAAAACAAAGTCCTGTCGACAGGACTTTGTTTTCCATCTTGCATAACAGTACCCAGACGGATCCGTTATGCTTTCCCACAGACTTTTATTTGGACGGAAAGCAAACGGAATGCCTTTTAAAGGCTTCCGTTTTGCATTCTGTCTGGGCATTCCGTTATTTTCCGTTATAGCCATGTTATAACGGAAAGCCATAATGGAATCCCTAACGCTAGTGTGAACCCACCCTTAGTTGTCCATAACAATCAATTAGAGTCCATCTTTGATTTTCCAAAGGAGCTCTGAAAAATGAAATGTGGAATCTGATTGGTTGCTGTGGACAACTAAGCCACTTTTGCTTTGCATCAGTTTTGATAAATCTGCCCTGCTGTTCGTTAACACCGTCAAACATGCGTTTATCCATAACTGTGTATGTTAGTGTCACACATGATTTGCTATTACTGTTATTGCGATTAAGAGCTTAGGGAGGGAGGTGAGAAAATGCAAAAAATTTTAAAAAATTAACAAAAAGAGATAACATCATCAGGACTTTGTTTCCGTCCTGCATTACAGAAACCAGATGGATCCGTTATTCTTGCCCATAGACTTCTATTAGGACGGAGCAAAACGGAATGCCTATAAAGGAATTCCATAGCGCTAGTGCTAATCCACCCTTATATGTATAAATTACATGCTTTGCTAAATCTTTTCCCACAAAACTATACATAAACATTTGCTTAGCTCCTCCTGCTGTAAACCATGCCTGCAGATTGAACTGCATTTTCTGATGACAGGTTATTCTCAAATTTGTGGACCCCCGGCATATTCAATTTTAAATCTCCTATGGGCCTCCTCATCCAACCAGTGAATCCACTGGAGCTTTCTGTGCATTAGTTCTCTGTCCTGATACTTTCTCTTTGGTGGAATATAGTAAAATATTCTAGAATTGGAAAAGATCATGAAAAATTCAGCAAAGTGTCTCGGCACAGGAGAATTAGGTTTATGCATCCCGATTGTCAATTTATAGTTCTTCAAGCAAATGTGACATTTCAATGTGGTCTCTTTTTTTTTCTTTTCAAAGTTCTTTTTATTATTTATATTAGGAGAACAATTCAATAACAATATGATTATACACATATGTCACATAATAGCAGAGGTAGTCAACATGAGGACATCTTGAGTGAAATCAGAGAGGTAGTACAGCTTTGCAGCGGTTGCTAACCAAAAGGGGGTCACGTCAACTAAACCTCCACGTTGTACAAAGAATAAAATACAGTATGCAACAGATTAGGGTAAGGGGGGGGGGACAGAGACAATAGGAGGGGAGGGAAGAGGGGGAGGAGGGAGGGGGTGAGGATAGCCGGAACCTGCGAGTAACGTGTAAAGTGATCACGCCTAAAATGATCACATAGAGAAATGACGATATGACGCCCATGGGGTCCAAATTTGATTAAAAATATTGTGTGTCTTCGAGTCCCAACTAGCGAGTTCCTCCAATCGGTATAGGGAATCCACTTTATCTACCCACTGAGTGAGTAAGGGTGGGTGTTTTGCTTTCCAAAACGTAGGTACCAGGATACGTGCGGCGGCTAAGAGGTGTCTCAGCAGCCTTGTTGTAAATGTAGACATGTTATCTGGGAGCAAATGGAATAAGCAGATCTCAGGGGATGTGGGTAGATGTGTTTTGGTAATAGTGTTGATCTGGGATATAACGTTTGCCCAGTATGGCATAATGCGTGGGCAGGTCCACCACATGTGGTAGTAAGTTCCCAAGTGTTGGCCGCATCGCCAGCAAGAAGGATTATAAGCTGGGTTGTATTTGTGTAAGAGTATCGGCGTCAGATGCCACCTAGTTAGAATTTTATAACCGCTCTCTTGCATTCTTACGCATCGTGACGTCCGCTTCGGCATTTCGAATAGGGATTGGATTTCCTTATCTGAAAATTTCTTAGAGAGGTCCTTTTCCCATAATGTAATAAAGGAATGTGTGATGGGTGACAAAGGAGTCGATAATAATTTGCAAAAACTTGAGATAACCTTTTAGGGGTTTAGTTTGGGCTAGGGAAGTTTCAAAGGGAGTCAAAGCACGGTGAGGATCCATAGTTTTGAGTAAGGCTCTAAATGAGCATGTTATTTTATTATAGAGCAGTGGGGGTAGCAAAGGGCATTTTAGCAGGTTAGACAAGGCCTCTCTAGAAGGTATAGTGCCATCCCTAATGACCGAATCTATGAAGGTGCAATTAGACTTTAAATCTTTGGGTATCGAGGCATTCGATATAGGATCTACGGTGTGAAGTAGGTCCCTGATTTGCAGTAAGGGAGATGGGAAAGGGGCGCATCTATCACGTAGGAGAGAATCATTCCAAAATGAACTAGTTTCAGAGATTAGTTCGTTAGAGATTGTAAGTTTCGCAATGATCTCTGGGGCAGAGAAAACCAACTGTCTCAAAGGGTAAAGGAGGATATCTTCCTCAATGGATACCCATAGCTTGTGGGCTGGCTTTCTGACCCAATCGAGGATTCTATTTAAATGGACTGCCTGTACAAAAGGCGGGTGCCGGCACGTCAATGCCACCATATTTCCGAGGCAATTGAAGAGTCGAGTATTTAATTCTAGGTTTCTTCCCATTCCATATGTATTTAGAGAAAATCTTATTCAATTGAGCGTAGAAACTACCAGGGATATGTATTGGGAGGGCCTGGAGTAGATAAGTCACTTTGGGCCATATAAGACACTTTGCAATATTTTTCCGTCCAAACCATGAAATGTAAGGAGTAGGCCAGTTTTTAAGGATGTTTGAGATATCTGTCAGAAGGGGAATAAAATTATTTTTGTATAGGGCTCGTATGTCCGGGAGATATTTATTCCAAGGAATTTAATGCAGGGTCGCGTCCAATCAAAAGGAGAGTCTGCCGCAAGACGGGAGGCTGTCGGGGCAGGAAGGGAGATACTGAGAGCTTGTGATTTACTCATATTCACCTTAAAATTTGAAATAACACCAAATGAGTTGAAAATATTGGTAATAGCCGGTAAGGCAGTAGCCGGATTTGTTATTAATAACAAGAGGTCGTCAGCGTATGCTGCCACCTTGTGCTCCCTACCTCCGCATGATATCCCGGAAATGTCGGGTTCTCGTCTCAGTCTCTGTAATAGTGTCTCCATCGTTATCACGAAGAGTAACGGGAGAGAGGACATCCCTGTCTGGTTCCGTTTGAGATAGGGAACACCGCGACAGCACTCCGTTGATAAGCACTCTCGCAGTAGGGCGTTCGTACATAGCAAATATAGCACGTATAAAAGGGGCGGGTATGCCAAAGGCGAGTAAAGAAGCTTCAAGGTATCCCCAGTCCACTCCTATCGAACGCCTTTTCGGCGTCAGTACTAAGGAGCAAAAGAGGGTTTTTGAGTGTTGAGCGTGACAGATCAGTTGTAGTACTCTATAAATATTGTCTTTCCCTTCCCTGCCTGTCACAAAACCGACTTGATCCGGCTCTATCAAAGATGGCAGAAGGGCCTGTAGTCTACGAGCAATGATTTTAGCGAAGGTTTTAAGATCAAAATTAAGGAGTGAAATAGGGCGGTAGTTGCTGCATAAACTAGGGTCTTTCCCTTCTTTATGTATGACCGTAATTTGGGCCATCAAAGTTTGTTCGTGAAAGGGAATGCCGGACAAAGCGGAGTTGTAGAGTTTAGTTAAATAAGGTGAGAGAGTATCCAGACAAGAGAGGTAATAGTGTGCAGTCAGGCCATCAGGGCCTGGGCTTTTGTTCTTGGGGGAGGACGTAATAGCCTCCTTGATCTCGGTCGGAGATATAGGAGAGCATAAATTGTGGGATTGTGTTGGCGATATTTGTGGTAAATCCAGAGAGGCCAAGAATTCAGAAATCAATTCAGATTTAGGCTTACCTGAGGGGGTTTGTGAGGGGCTAAGGTTATACAAATCCCTATAGAACGCGCTAAATTCACGGGCTATGTCCATGGTTTTATGAAAATTCAAATTGTTTGGGCCTTTGAGATTGGTGATGAAGGACCTAGCTTTCCTTTGTTTGATTTGAGCCAACATAAACCTGGTAGGTTTGTCTCCGTGCGCATAATGTTTGAATTGGGCTGATAAATAAGCTTTAGCCGAGGACAGGTTAAGCAGGTTCTTTAGCTCATTACGTAGTATAGTCAGTTCTTCTAAATGGGAAGCTAGAAGGGATCTCTTGTGCAGTCTCTCTAGGCGAGAAATTTTAGATTGTAGGTCAGCTAATTTTTGTGACCTAATTTTCCGGACATAAGCAGAAAGAGAAATAAGCTCTCCTCTGACATATGCTTTATGCGTTTCCCAAAGCGTCTGCACCGAGACTTCTCCATTATCATTCCGATTGAAGAACTCAGATAGGCGCGCATTTATCCTCTCTATGTTTTTGGGGATTTTAAAAGCAGGTCATTCAATCGCCAGCATTTATTCGGAGTGGGGGTATGGGGCAGTTCATAGACCATTTCTACTATAGAGTGGTCTGAAAGGACTTGAGACAGGATTGAGGCTGATTGGCAATATTGGACATGCGTGGTCGGGAGAAATAGATAGTCTAGTCTGCTATATGAGTTATGTGGATTTGAATAAAATGTATAGTCTTTGACGGATGGATGTATCGTTCTCCACACATCGGATAAATGCAGAGACTGGAGTGTACGTATCAATCTTGCTAGGGATTTAACACTTATGGAGGAGCGGCCTATAGATGTATCTATAATAGGGTTCAGTGTGACATTAAAGTCACCTCCTAATATTAAGGTACCTTCCGTAAATCAATGTGGTCTCTTATGCAAAAAATAAATCATAGCATTGTAACAATTAGATAACAAAAGATGACTGACAAAATTTCCTAATCTTAAAGCTCTTACTAATATGTGGATTAGAAAGTTCTTGAAAATTTGATTTGGCTGCTTTGCCGAATTTCCCCCCCAAAATTTGCTTTGTGACTTATTACTTTGTCATGAAGCACATTTCTTTGGAAGTAGTGGGTACAATGACAGGGAACGGCAATTGTGCAGCTCACTGTTGTTGTACCCCTCAGATGCCACGTGCATCACGGTCATCTGACATTAATATTAAGGAGGAAAAGAAAGGAATGGTTCCGGCACCTGATTGTGCAGTAAAAGCTTCCTTTATTCGGGGTTCAGTATACAATCGTGTTCACACAATGGCTGGTAGTTTACGCGTTTCGGACAGTCTTGTCCTTAGTCGTAACAAAAATAGTTTGATTGTGACCCATACTTAAATGGTTGCCCTGGGACCGCCCTAGAAAAGGCGGAGACACAGGGTTTAATCACAAGCAGACTATTCACTTGTTGGCAGGTGATATACATTAACAACATGATGGCTCTATATATGCAGTTGGAGAACATTTATAATAACAATGATAAACCACTTCGCCACATACATGAGTTGATGTTTCATTTGCCTTTAAACATAATGCTCTATAATTAAAAACATATACGTTACTGTTCACATGTGATCATAAAATCGCATGGATCATGTAAATACACAAATAGGCACATTTGTTCTAGACAGCTATGTTCACACAAAATGACCCTTATACTTGACTGCTGCAGGTCCGACTACTTCTTAACTGGTTTATTTTAATAGAAATGCATAATTTCTTTTCTTAGATTAAGACCCATAGGAACTCTTGTGTTGAGTCTGAATATCCAGAAAGCCTCTCTAAGCAGGATTTTTCTTCGATGGTCCCCCTTTCTGTCAGGTATGTTCACTTTTTCAATCACATGACATTGCATGGAATTGATTTTCCGATTGTGGATTGAAATAAAGTGTTTGGCAACGTTGGATATGTTTAACGCTGCAGGGTTTAGAACATAGTTCACATGCTCCAGAAAGCGATTCTTAAATTTACGGTGGTACTCCCGATATACATTAGATCGCAGTCTGTGCAAATTATTGTGTACACCACTCCCGTAGTGTTGCAATTCGTATAAGATTTGATTTGAAAAGTTTCCGAATGGTCGGAGTTTTGAAAGTTTGTTGTAATTTTAACGAAATTGCATGTTTTACAGGGGTGGTGTCCACATTTCGTAAAACCTTTATATAACAGCCAACATCGAGGTGTATTTGTCGGTTTTCGAAATAAAGAGGGTGGCAAAGAAGAGGATTAAACTGGGGCTCTCCTTGGTACAATTCTACAACCCTGTCGCAACACATTGTGGAGGAATTTATCCTCATATAGGATTGGTAGGCACTATTAAGGACTATAATTTTAAAAATAATAATAAAATCATACTTACTTCATCCATTTGATTGCAAAGAGCCCGTCGTCGCCAACTTGATTTAAGATCCAGCACAAAATCTCGCGTGACACATGATGACATCATCACTTTGGCCGGCATTGTGACATCACACGTGTGGGATCTTCAATCAAGATGGCGGTGGCAGGCTCTTCCCATTCAAAAGGATGAGGTAAGTATGATTTTTTTTTTTTATCCCATTTCAGGTAAAATCGATTTGTTACCACAAAGCACGAGGAATTTCGATTTAATGACAAATCAAATTTTCCCTGAAATTCAGATCGATGTGCACTTCAGACACTTTGACACTCAACACTAATGTAGATGGATAAATTTATCACACTTCATCATGTTCTTGCATCCATTCCCAGGGGATGATAGATATGTCTGTATTATTCCTATTTTTGGTTCAAGATCAGCCTCCACCAGTTTATCTTTAATATATCTACTTATGGAAAGCTATAATGGACCAAAATTCATTACAAAGGGGAATGCTTTTGTAAACAGACGCCAATCTTTCTGTATAATATTGCTATCCTTAGTACTGCAGAGAACATGGAAACAAATATTGTCTGTATATGTCCCTTAAAACGTCACTGTACTTTCACACAATTTAATTTCATTTAATAGTGAATTGTGCAACTATCACATTTCTAAATTACTTCATAAAAAAAATTATGCTGCACTCCCCTGAAAAAAAACTGTAAATAGCCTATGTCAGAGCTAGTTGAGATCCTGAGCCTGATAAAACAACTGCTTCTACACTGATTCTGAATTCACATGTAGATGTGATCGCTCCCTCCTTATGTGTTGAAAATAAACAGAGGGAAGTAAGCGAAAAAGACGTCACAGCAGTACAGTGCTGATAGATTAGACAGAAGGGAGACACCCGCTGCTTGTATGAGAGGGGACTAATTAGGCTGAAAAAGACTTAAGGGAAGTCCAAAAAAGACATATTCCTTCACAAGTATGATTGTACAAAGAATCACAGCCATTATGCAATCTTTGTTTGAAAATTAAGGTACTTGTTAGGTAAGGATAACCTCAACTGAGAAAATTCTTGCACATCTGGCTCGTCGTGGAACTGAAAAATCATGCATAACAGGTTTAACTGCAGGTCACATGTGTCCAACTGGCTCAATTGCAGGTCAATGTGTTACTTGTTCAACTGCAGGTCGATGTGTTAATCCTTCAATTGTGATATGATGTTATTACATTAAGTGAACTATATGTAGCATTATCTTGCAGCTATATGGAGGTATAAAAATATTATGTAGGATAAAAGAAATTACTAAATAATTAGATTAGAAAACGGTCTAAAATGTTTAAATTGTTAGCTGGGTGGTTAAAGACTACTTTGCCTTCCTAAAATGGCAATTTTCCATTTTTCTAGTTTAGTTTTTAACTCCCTTCCCAGAGCTGTAACTTTTTTTTCACATAGCCGTATGAGGGCTTGTTTTTTGCAGAACAAATAGTAATTTGTAATTACACCTTTTTATATTGCATACAATGTAATGGGAAGGTGCAGAAAATTCCCAATGAGGTGAAATTGAAATAAAAAAAAAACACTTTTCCTGCCACAGTTTTAAGGGTTATTTTTTTTTTTTCACAGAATTCTGTATGTGGTAAAACTAACCTGTTTCCTCTATTCTACAGGTCAGTATGATTACAACAATTCCATATTTATACAGTTTTTCTTGTCTTTTAATAATGACCAAAAACTTATTTAATCACCATATTCAGACCCTTTTTTTGTGTTATGCCATTCGTCATATGGGATAAATATTTTTATATTTTAATAGTACATTATAGTGGAAATGCCTATGATGTTTATTTTTTTATTTTTTTTATTATTTATTTAATTTTGGGGAAAGGGGGGAGATTAGAATTTTTATGGTCAGATGCCATGGTCAGATCTGAGAGGGAGGTCAGGAGAGAGAGGGAGAGAGGGAGGGAGAGAGAGACAGAGAGAGAGAGAGAGAGAGAGAGAGAGAGAGAGAGAGAGAGAGAAAGAGAGAGATACATCATCAGTATAGCAAAAACAGATAACACATTTAGCAATTTTCATTCACTTTTTTGGATCAACTTCAGATGAACAAGACAGGCTCCCAATGTCACATTCAACTCTCCCAATCGATTCATACCTAAACCGAATTTTTTTAAAAATTCATCAAACTTGAAATGAACCGAATCTTGCCAGGTTCGCTCATCTCTAGAGCAAAATTTGCAATCACATGTGGACCCTGGTACCATAGTAAAAGACACCAGTATTATAAATGACTTATGATATTTGAGTAAAGGGGGCTCACAAACTTTGTTACCCCTTTGTCACATTACACTTAAAACAAATTGAGACTGTATCAGTTTTCCTCTTCTTCTAAACTATTCCTTAGCTTTCACTTGTTTACAGAGATCAGCACTTAGAGGCAAAATGTCACTTCTCCTTGTGTATGTTTTAGTAACTACTAGCATTCTCAATGTAATAGGAGAATCATTTCTTATATCTTTATGTTGTGCAAATTATCTAATATAGTTAAGTTTATGAAATAAGGTTTAAAATAAAGGTCCAATTGAGTGTTACCAGATGGAGGTGTGTCCCTGCACAGTCTTCGACTATGCAATCAGTGCTGGCCATGTCAAAATATGTAGGGACACACCCTCAATGATAAAACTCAGTTGAACCTTTATTGCAGATTGTTGGCAATTAATTCATAAACTTCAAGTAGGAATGTCACAGCATATAGCCATAAGAAATGAAGCTCCAGAATTGTTATTACATGGGCAAAGCTGTAGTTACTAAAACAGCCATGTCAAGAGGTGACAGCTCCTCTTTAAATACAGCAAACCAGGAGCAGGACATGATTTTTTTTAAGAGTAGTGGGGGTTAAATTAAATTAAATTTTGAATAACCTACAATTTGTGAGTAGTATCTAGATACATATAGTGACTAGCTGACTTAGTCTTCTGTGCTATAATTGCCCCTTTCAATTGTGCAGCAACTGAAATGGGCTCCAAATGACTGCCTCATAGCTTTTTTAGTCCTTGGTGCATGGGTTACACACCTAGTGTTGGATTGTCTTCAGTTAATGCTGATACAGTATTTTATATGCAATCCACGTAGGGCGCAAACAACCTGTGAATCGTGATCAGGGAGAAATGTCAAAGATGAGGATCTCATTCCATCCTTCACACTCATGTATCCTCAACCTGCTCACCCTGTCCTAGTACCATTGAGTGAGGGCACGAGAGAAGATGTGAATCAGTATTGTACGTTGTCTGTGAAGGTTCTCATTCATCCAGGTCATGGTATATCAATTATAATAAGTCTGAGAAACAAGACTTTTATTTTGTCTTGAAGCTGTTTCGCTAGTCATCCAACTGGCTCTCTCAAATGAAATGACTTGTACAACAAAACTCTGGCACAAACAGATTATGCTGACTGAAGCATGAGTCACCAGTATTTAATGCAAGAGATTCCTTGAACAAGTCAGATGACTAGCAAAATGTCTTCAAGAGAAATTATGAGTCCAGTTGTTATGGCTTATTTCTGCTGATTGTATTGTATGTTGCTTTAAGTATTAACTTATCACTAGCTTCTCTCAGAGCACTGATATTAACGCAGCCAGCACAGCGTTACCCAGCACATTAAAAAAAAAAAAAAAATAGAAGAGCTGTACTGGGTTTATTTTGACTCCCCCTTCCCCATTGTGTGTTCCCCTTAAAGGGGTTATCCTTTTTTTTTATCTCAACATGCTCACATACATACATTGGGGGTTGAAACTGGGCTAGTGTACAGCAAATGATCCTGGAAGTGCCTGCAATGTAATTAGACCAGGAAGCGCAGCGCTTGCCCAGTGAGGGAATATACATAATCATAAGGCACTTCTTGTAACTGTGGGCACTGTGGGCATCTAGATATATACTACAGAGTAGCGTGCTTAACCACTTCAGCCCCCCTAGCTTAAACACCCTTAATGACCAGGCCACTTTTTACAATTCCGCACTACACTACTTTCACCGTTTATTGCTCCGTCATACAACTTACCACCCAAATTAATTTTACCTCCTTTTCTTCTCATTAATAGAGCTTTCATTTGGTGGTATTTCATTGCTGCTGACATTTTTACTTTTTTTGCTATTAATCAAAAATGACCGAAATTTTTGCAAAAAAATGACATTTTTCACTTTCTGTTGGAAATTTTTTTTAAAAAAACTACATTTCTATATAAATTTTTCTCTAAATTTATTGTTCTACATGTCTTTGATAAAAAAAGTCCAATAAGTGTATATTTATTGGTTTGGGTAAAAGTTATAGCGTTTACAAACTATGGTGCAAAAAAGTGAATTTCGGCATTTTGAAGCAGCTCTGACTTTCTGAGCACCTGTCATGTTTCTTCAGGTGCTAGAATGTCAGGATAGTATAAATACCCCCAAATCACACCATTTTAGATAGAAGACACCCCAAAGTATTCGCGGAGGGGCATGGTGAGTTCATGTATCATTTCATTTTTTTCACAAGTTAGCGGAAAATGACACTTTCTGAGAAAAAAAAAAAAAAGTTTCAATTTCTGATAACTTCTGGCAAAAAAAAAATTTCAGACGGACTCACTATGCCCCTCAGTGAATACCTTGGGGTGTCTACTTTCCGAAATGGGGTCATTTGTGGGGTGTGTTTACTGTTCTGGCATTTTGGGCGGGGCTAAAATGTGAGCCGCCATATAAAACCTAAAGGTACTCGTTGGAATTTGGGCCTTTGTGTACTCAGGCTGCAAAAAAGTGTCACTCATGTGGTATCGCCGTACTCAGGAGAAGTAGGGCAATGTGTTTTGGGGTGTATTTTCTACATATACCCATGTTGGGTGAGAGAAATATCTCTGTAAATTGTCAACTTTGTATAAAAAAAATTAAAAGTTGTCGTTTACAGAGATATTTCTCACACACAGTATGGGTATATGTAAAATACACCCCAAACACATTTCCCTACTTCTCCTGAGTACGGCGATACCACATGTGTGCCACTTTTTGCAGCCTGGGTGCAAGGCCCTAAACCAATGAGTACCTTTAGAGATTTCACAGGGCATTTTTACGCATTTGGATTCCAGACTTCTTCTCACGCTTTAGGGGCCCTAAAATGCCAGGACAGTATAAATACCCACATGTGACCCCATTTTGGAAAGAAGACACCCCAAGGTATTCTGTGAGGGTATGGTGAGTTCATGTAAAATTTTATTTTTGTCACAAGTTAGTGGAATATGAGACTTTGTAAAAACAAAATTAAAAAAATAACAAAAACAATTTCCGCTGACTTGTGCCAAAAATAAAAATTCTGTGGACTCACCATGCCCCTCACGGAATACCTTGGGGTGTCTTCTTTCCAAAATGGGGTCACATGTGGGGTATTTATACTCACCTGGCATTTTAGGGGCCCTAAAGTGTGAGAATCCAAATGCATAAAATGGCCTGTAAATCCTAAAGGTACTCATTGGTTTTAGGGCCCCTTTGCATCTTGGCTGCAGAAAAGTGTCACTCATGTGGTATCGCCGTACTCAGAGAAGTAGGGCAATGTGTTTGGGGTGTATTTTTACATATACCCATGCTGCGTGTGAGAAATATCGCTGTAAACGACAACTTTTTACATTTTTTATTCAAAGTTGTCAATTTACAGAGATATTTCTCTCACCCAGCATGGGTATATGTAAAAATACACCCCAAAACACATTGCCCTACTTCTCCTGAGTACGGCGATACCACATGTGTGACAGTTTTTGCAGCCAAGATGCTAAAGGGCCCAAATTCCAATGAGTACCTTTTAGGAGGGCATTTTACGCATTTTCTTCTCACGCTTTAGGGCCCTAAAATGCCAGGGCAGTAGAAATACCCACATGTGACCCCATTTTGGAAAGAAGACACCCCAAGGTATTCCATTAGGGGCATGGCGAGTTCATAGAAAATTTTTTTGGCACAAGTTAGTGGAAATTGATTTTTATTGTTTTTTCTCACAAAGTCTCCCTTTCCGCTAACTTTTGACAAAAAGTTTAATTTTCATGGACTCATTATGCCCCTCAGCGAATACCTTGGGGTGTCTTCTTTCCAAAATGGGGTCACATGTGGGGTATTTATACTGCCCTGGCATTTAGGGGCCCTAAAGCGTGAGAGAAAATGCGTAAAATGCCCTCCTAAAAGGTACTCGTTGAATTTGGGCCCTTTGCATTTGGCTGCAAAAGTGTCACACATGTGTGCCTACTCAGGAGAAGTAGGCAATGTGTTTAGGGTGTATTTTACATATATCCATGCTGGTGTGAGAAATATCTCTGTAAATTGACAACTTTGAATAAAAAATGTAAAAAGTTGTCGTTTACAGCGATATTTCTCACACCCAGCATGGGTATATGTAAAAATACACCCCAAAACACATTGCCCTACTTCTCCTGAGTACGGCGATACCACATGAGTGACACTTTTTGCAGCCAAGATGCGCAAAGGGGCCCTAAAACCAATGAGTACCTTTAGGATTTCACAGGCCATTTTTACGCATTTGGATTCTCACGCTTTAGGACCCTAAAATGCCAGGGCAGTATAAATACCCACATGTGACCTCATTGTGGAAGAAGACACCCCAAGGTATTCTGTGAGGGGCATGGCGAGTTCACAGAAAAAAAAATTTGGCACAAGTTAGCGGAAATTGATTTTTATTTTTTTACAGTCTCATATTCCACTAACTTGTGACAAAACATAAAATTTTGCATGAACTCACCATACCCCTCACGGAATACCTTGGGGTGTCTTCTTTCTAAAATGGGGTCACATGTGGGGTATTTATACTGTCCTGGCATTTGAGGGTCTCCGCAATCATTACACGTATGGCCAGCATTAGGAGTTTCTGCGATTCTCCGTATATTGAGCATACGGGTAATGAGATTATTTTTTCCGTTCAGCCTCTGCGCTGAAAAAAAAATGAACGGCACAGATTTTTTCATTCGCATCGGTCAATGTGGATGAAAAATCTCTGCCAAAATCAGTGACTGCGGTGCGGTGGGCTGGGCGCTAGCTACCTAACAAGTAGCTAACTAACTGGCGGTGATAAGGGACCCTTATGCCCCATTCACACGTCCGCAATTCTGTTTGCGGAACGGAATTGCGGACCCATTCATTTCTATGGGGACAGACTTTGTCCCGCTCGGATCCGGAATTACGGATCCGCGATTCGGGTCTGCACTTCCGTTCCGCAAAAATATAGAACATGTCCTATTCTTGTCCGCACTGCGGACAAGAAAAAGCATTTTCTATATAGTTCTGGCAATGTGCGGATCTGCAAAATGCGGAAAGCACATTGCCGGTGTCCGTGTTTTGAGGATCTGCGGATCGGATCCACGGTTCCGTGAATCCACGGATCCGCAAAACACATATGGACACATAAAGGGGTGTGATCAATGACAGGGGGGTGATCAGGGGGTCTAGATGGGGTGATCAAGGGGTTAATTGGTGAGGGGGGGGGTGGGGGGGGGGTTAGTGTAGTGTTTGGTGCAACTTTACTGTGTTACCTGGTCCTCTGGTGGTCGATCCCAGCAAATGGGACCACCAGAGGACCAGGTAGCAGGTATACCAGACGCTGTTCACAAAACAGCGTCTGGTATACATGTTTGATGCGATTTATATCGCATCTACAGCCTGCCAGCGATTGATCATCGCTAGCAGGCTGTAGTATAACTCTCCAGACGCACTCTCCAGGCGCGCGCGCGTTCACAGGAACTCACGGGTCTCGCGAGAGGACGCGCCGATGCGTCCACTCAGAAGATCCCGGCCGCCCGCAGGACGCAATCCTGCGTACGGCGGTCCGGGAGTGGTTAAAGAAGAGGGAACTCTTTTGGATTTTTACATTACAGACCCTTAAGCCTAGGGGTCTGAATGTTGAATTCAAAGTGGGTTAAAAGGTGAAACTACACCTAGTTCCTTACCTGTATAATCAAGGTGAAAAATAGTGTGTTTTGTAAAAGATTTATTATTCTTTATTTTGATATATTGTTTCTGTATTTTAGATATTTTACAAGCTATGGATTGGATGTCTCCGGTTGGGATCTGCGCAACATTTGACCGCCATGATATTGTCACAACACAAACATCAGTGCCGCAACTCGACTAGTTATTTGAAATTGTATTTTTGAATGAGTGTGCTCCAATACAGTCTCTGATCGGCTGAACTATATGACCCTTTTAAAATAATCTTTTGTATGGAAGTGTACCTCGACCCCGTATTTGACGGTGGACCCTCTTTGGGACATCCACTTGAAATATTGTGGGATGAGGTTTATAGAATAAAGGGATGCCATTGGCACGAAACCGCATCAATGCTAGTGATTTGGCATTGGCGGTAAGTAAGGCCAGGCTAGGGGTGGCGCCTTTCACGAGAGCGTCTCCTGTTGCCAGGTAACCCAAAGCTAATAGGTGTGTTTTTGGTTGAATGAGATTATCACATGACCAATGTGACGTAGCTATGAAGCAAGTGGCACAAAACTGCATGAATACTGTGGTCCGGTGATTCTGAAGGCCGGAAGAGGGATGTGCCTAGGATCATGTGATTGAGCAGCTGATCGAGAAGTAGTTGGAGCATGCGCGATAGTGAGTTGCTGGCTTTGTTCAGCCATGTTTAGTGTGGTACCGATCTAAGTGTGGGATGGACTATACACATTGCGAGATCAGCGCCATAGACGCATGCGCTGTGAACGATGTAGAACGCCATGCCGGACATGATGCGCGGACCCACATGTGAGAGTTTTCCATTCCTCTTTTTTTAACCCAAACACGTGGTGTTACACAGATGAAATTATTTACACAATCATGCACCAATTATGTGATTTTTATAATGTAAATCATGTTGGAGATATATATTTACTGCTCACTGCTATGTAATGAAATGAAGCACTAGCACTTTGATATACAGTACTGTATGATTCACACTATGTGGCTTTTTATGAATGTTTTTATGATATTTTGATTAATTGCCAATCAAGATGTTCACTGCCTTTATATACTGCACAAGACACATGCTGACTTGAGCTTGACAAAGACTGTATTGAACAGTTGAAACGTTGCTTGTACTACACTGGGCTAATAAACCACTTTGTTATTGGAGTGCTGCCTGCGTTTTCCGAATTTGTATCTAGTGGACCGCGTTGGGGACCAGTGCGGGAGTTGCACCAAGGAAGACAGTGTGCTGCTTCTCATTTCCCTTTATTTTATTTTTTTTTGATATATACTGTATAGATTTATTTAAAAAAAGCATAACCCCTTTAAGTTAGCTCTTAGTTCTGGCTTCTTTTTATACAATTCCATATTCTGTAATTTTAGACACAAAATGTATTCACTTAGAGGAGTCCATTCACACTATAGAGTTTATGTCCCATTCAACTAGTTTAGAAATGTGAGCGGAAACTGGAATATACTTAGAGGTGACCCAGAGAAAAATGGGATATCATAGCAATAATAGTAGCATATCAGTTGTGCATTTAGGGGTATGGAGTATCACCGAGTAAAATCTCAGGCATGGAATCTAAAATATGACCCTGTCAAACCTCTTTTTATATCGACTTTGAATATATAAGGTTATCAGTTCCCAGTGCAGTATGAAGTTTGTAAGTTGCCAATAATTAAAATCTTTCATGGGTCTTGAATACTATTGCATTTCCATACACATTTTTTGTAAATAGTAAAGCCATTAAAAATAAATTAAAAATGTAAATTGACAGTCAATTCTGTTGAAGAACAAAACTCACCCCATCTTTTTCTCCCATCCACTTGACTTCTTATTTTGAAAAGCAGGAATAAATCCTGGCAGCACAATTAAAACACTTGCTAAATATTACTTTGTTGGGCTTAACGATAGATTACAATGTGTGCATAATGACCCAGTTCTAGTAATATCATCTGATTTAGTAAGGAAATCAGAGTCTGCCATATGTTCACCAATAAGGCCTTAGAAATTCCCTTTCTTCTCAATGCCTTCATCAACTAATAGTAAGCATGTTGTTTCATTCCTTAAACCTTATTGTTTTTCATTTATCTCTCAATGCTAAACATTTCAGTGCTTTTATTTTACATCACACTCATATTATATGAGTTGAAAGTCACAAATTTAAAGCTCACATTTGTATGCATGATTTTATCTACTTCATTCCCCTGCATTCTTTAGAGTTAAGGACAATCATTATGTCATTCTTTCTCTCTTATAGATGCATAGGTTATGTTGCTTGTGTTTTCTGTGGCCATTTTATTTGTCTTGACACATTTATGATTAATAATGGAAAACATTTCTAATAATTGTAAATAACATTAACATGCAATTATTATGGCTATATATTAGAGCTGTGATCTAGTGTTAATCTGTTCGGTTAATAGGATTGTCTCATCACTGCCAAGTCTTTGAACATAAGAGCCACCTAGTCAAACCACTGTCAAAAAGTTGATTTTGATATGAGAGGCCATGGCTAGCTACAGGGTAAATGTAGTATTAAGTGGTTGCCTTTCAGATAAATATCCATCCTTGTACAGATGTATTCCCTAATTTTGTCAGAACTCATTAGAAGCTCTCTTCTGTGACTCTTCTATATATGGATACTGTACAATATATCCCTTAACACAGCCTAGGAAAGCAGTTGACTCCACATTGAAGTACCCCTTTAATTTTTCTGTGATTATATTACTGGGTTAATGTGAAGCCATTTTAAATAGCCCTTGATTAGAGATGAGCAAATCAATTATTCAGAATCAAAATTCTACCTGCATAAAAAAAAAAAAAATCATATTAGTTAGAATCCAAATTTTTCGATTTGGGCAAATCTTTAACACGGTAGATACAGTAGACTTTTCAAGGGATTCAAAGTACTGATTGATTCGGTGGAATCAGTTTGTACTTAAATCAAATCATGAGGTCAATTTGGATGAATCGGACCCGAAGTGAAGAAAGAAATTCCATCATCTCTACCCTTGATGTAAAAGAATGGTAGAAATAATAATGCTTTCATACGAAACATCTTGATTTCAGGTATATTATTAGATGCACAGTACTGAAAATGAATACCACTAGGGTTGAGCGAAACCGAACTGCAAAGTTCGGGTTCGTACCGAACTTTGTGAGTTCAGGTATCCGGACCCAAACCAGGACTTTTTCACTGTTTCACTTTTTCACCCAAGTTCGGGTTCAGTGTTCTGGTGTTTTTATTATTTTCCATTATAACAAGGTTATAATGGAAAATAATAGCATTCTTAAAACATAATGGTAAATAAAATAGCCATTGAGGGGTTAAAAATAATAAAAAAAACTCACCTCATCCACTTGATCGGGCAGCCGGTATCCTCTTCTTTCTTAAGGACCTGCAAAAGGACCTGCAAAAGGACCTGCGATTACGTCACCGTGCTCACCACGTAGTGAGTGCGGTAACGTCATCGCAGGTCCTGCTGAATGAAGATAGAAAAACCCCGCAATGGCCATTTTATTCAGCATTCTATCTTAAGAATGCTATTATTTTCTGTTATAACCATGTTATAACGAAAAATATTAAAGTGACGTTCGGGTCCCCATTGACTTTAACCCAAACTTCACCAGGTTCGCTCATCCCTAAAAACCACCAATAAGACATAAAAGAGAACAATTAGTTTTATCACTACAATAACCTTATTGACCAGGTACATTTTTGCATAACAATAATATAATGCAATGCAATGCGTCATAGATACATGCACTCATTGTGCATGTAAGACCCTAAATGTGGCAGTACAAGGTATAAAACTAATTCCCACCCTAACACACCTTTCATGTGATCCTCTTCCTAAGAATGATAGCATACACATGTGCAGATCAACTTAAAAAAATAAAAGAAAGATGATGAGTTAAGAAGACAATGCCAATATAAGTAATCCAGTAGAAGATAATGGAAACCAGTTATCTGGGGTTCCTTTCAACCTTGATATTTTAGGTCACTTGCTAAAATTAAGCTCCCTTTACATTTTGGCAATCTATATACGTCTACCATGAGGAACAGATGAAAACTAAAATTAGGTCTGGGATTAGGCCCATTGACAAGTCATAGGAAGTCTGAGTTTTCTACTGGCACACAGAGGCCATGAATTTGTGTGTCTAAACCAAAACACAAAGGCTAAGCTTACATTAATTTCTACAAACGGACCATATGAACAGCTCTGCCAGCTCAGGTAGGTGCCAATATAGAAGGCAGATCTCTTTTACTGGTGGGATTTGGGGGTAGCTGAAATTAGCCTTGATTAATCTTTAAATAACCCCATGTATTGTTGGTAATGTGGGGGAAGTCACGTGTACTTTTTTTACAATGTGGGTATGACCATTGATTTAGCCTTTTTAGAAACCAGTGGTTGAAATAATGAATGCCCAACTAGACATGAACTTTATAAATGATTCACTTCAATACCCCCCTAAAAATAAATCCAATCATGTTGTTTACTTACTACAGCATGCAGTATTATACTGAGACACTAGATGACCCAATCTATTCTGACATACCTTGAATGGCTCAAGATATTGTGCAATATGGAGAGATTTTAGAAATATTAGGGATATCTATAGAATTGACTGCATACTGCAGCACAATGATTTTCCTGGCAATTAAAATACCATATACCAGATACCATATACCCATAAGGGTATACCCATAAGGAGAGTATTATTATTTGCAAAAAGGAAATAAAAAATATATTTGTATATTTGTAACAAAATCCTATGGGCTTCTCCTTCCTGTCTTTGTTCCATGTTGGGAGTAGATAACCTGTCACCGCTTATAACATGCAGAATGCAACTATGGGGTTAAAACAGGTTCTTTGGGCTAGAACTTTGATGAACTGTCTTTAGGATAGGTCATCAATGCTTAATTAGTGAGAATTCTAACCCTCAAGACTAGAGTTGAGCAACACCTGGATGTTCAGGTTCAAGAAATTCGGCCGAACTTCACGAAAATGTTCAGGTTCGGGATCCGAACTTGACCCGAACTTGGACCCAAACCCCACCCCATTGAAGGCAATAGAGACCTGAACTTTTGGGAACTAAAATGGGTGTAAAATAACCCTGTAAAAGGCTAGAGGGCTGCAAAAGGCAGCAAAATGTACAGTTGTGTTCAAAATTATTCAACCCCCAAAGCTGTAAAGGGTTTTAGGGAATTTAGTGTACATTTGTAATTGTGTTCAGAATGAAATCTTACAAGGACTTTTTAAAGAACCAAATGGAACTAAAATTACATCAATTGTTTTTGTAATACAGTATTAAATGTTTTTTTTGTGATTTCTTCATTGACACAATTATTCAACCCCTTAAAAACTACCACTCTTAAGAACAGAGGTTCATTCAAGTGTTTTCGATCAGGTATTGAAAACACCTGTGGATGTCAAGGAGCAGCAATCAAGCATAATAAGCACCAATTAGGCAGATTTAAAATGACTTCTAGACATTTACTGGTGTGTTTACAAACATGGTGAAGTCAAGAGAATGGTCCAGGAAGACAAGAGCAGAGGTGATTTCTCTTCACAGGAAGGGCAATGGCTATAAGAAGATTGCAAAGATGTTAAACATACCAAGAGACACCATAGGAAGCATCATTCGCAAATTTAAGGCAAAGGGCACTGTTAAAATGCTACCTGGTCATGGCAGAAAGAAGATGCTGACTTTGACTGCTGTGCGCTTCCTGAAGCGCAAAGTGGAGAAAAGTCCCTGTGTGACTGCTGAGGAACTGAAAAAAGATTTGTCAGACGAGGGTACTGAAGTTTCAGCTCAGACAATAAGGCGCACACTGCGTAATGAAGGCCTCCACGCCAGAACTCCCAGGCGCACCCCCTTGCTGTCTCCAAAGAATAAGAAGAGTCGACTGCAGTATGCCAAAAGTCATGTGGACAAACCACAAAAGTTTTGGGATAGTGTTCTGTGGACGGATGAAACAAAATTAGAACTGTTTGGGCTCATGGATCAACGCTATGTTTGGAGGAGGAAGAACAAGGCCTATGAAGAAAAGAACACCTTGCCTACTTTGAAGCATGGCGGGGGGGTCAATCATGCTTTGGGGTTGTTTTGCTTCTACAGGTACAGGGAAGCTTCAGCGTGTGCAAGGTACCATGAATTCTCTTCAGTACCAGGAGATATTGGATGAAAATGTGATGCAGTCCGTCACAAACCTGAGGCTTGGGAGACGTTGACCTTTCAACAGGACAATGATCCCAAGCATACCTCCAAGTCCACTAGAGCATGGCTGCATATTAAAGGCTAGAACATTTTCAAGTGGCCATCTCAGTCACCAGACTTAAATCCGATTGAGAACCTCTGGTGGGACTTAAAGAAAGCAGTTGCAGCGCACAAGCCTAAGAATGTGACTGAACTGGGGGCTTTTGCCCATGAAGAATGGGCGAAGATACCCGTAGATCGTTGCAAGACACTTGTGTCAAGCTATGCTTCACGTTTAAAAGCTGTTATACCTGGAAAAGGATGTTGTACTAAGTACTAAGATTGAATGTCACTTGGGGGTTGAATAAAACTGATAATGATGTGAGCACAGAAAAAACATTTGTGGTTATTTCATTATAAATGTTATGTTATATTTGTCTGACTTACAAGTGCCTCTTTGATTTAATTGTAAACAAGATGAATGAAATGATCAAAATCAATGTCAAACTGGCCAAAACACTCAATTTCAGTGGGGGTTGAATAATTTTGAACACAACTGTAGGTAAATCCAAACAAAGAAATGTGGATAGGAAAATTACTTAAAATAAGATAAATAAAAATTAACCAATATTATTGGCAACTTGGAGGAGGAGGTGGAATAGGAGGTTGGCATGGCGTCAGGTGGGAATGCTATGGTAGTTGAAGTTTTCCTCACAGCCATAAAGGATTCACAGCTTCAGGCCCATGGCAGCCATACATGATAGTTGAAGAAGTTCTCATCATAGCCAAAAAGGATGTATGTCTGCCAGCAGTGCCACAGGCCACATTTACAGATTCAGGCCCAAAACAACCGTACATGGGAGTTGGAGAAGTTGTCATCACAACCAAAAAAGATTCATGCCTGCTTTGTAATGTCACAGGCCTCATGCACAGACTCAGGCCCCTGGCACTCACCAATAGGAGAGTTCAAATCATGCCAAAACAGTATTAATTTCACCCAGCAGTGCCACAGGCAACAATCACTCATTCAAACCCATGCCTCCCGCAAAAAGGAGAACAGTCCCGTAACAGTAACACAGGACTCAGGTCAACATGCAATGGAACAGGCCATTATCATTATGTAGGCCCTAGCACCCAGACAGAGGGGAGCGGTTCCATAACAGCAAAACAGGCACCATGTCACCTACCAATGCAACAGGCCACTTTAGGCCCTAGCATCCAGACAGAGAAGTGAGGTCCCATAGCAGCAAAACAGGCATCATGTCACCCACCAATGCAGCAGGCGATTATCATTAATGTAGGCACCTGACACCCAGACAGAGGAAAGAGGTCCCATAAAATCAAAACAGACATCACGTCACCCACCAATGCAACAGGCCACTTTTAGCAATTTAGGCCCTAGTACCCTGACAGAGGAAATAGGTCCCATAACAGCAAAACAGGCATCATATCACCCACCAATGCAGCAGGGGATTATCATTATTGTAGGCCACTGGCATCCAAACAGAGGAGAGAGGTCCCATAACAGCAAAACAGGCATCATGTCACCCACCAATGTAGCAGGCGATTATCATTAATGTAAGCCCCTGGCACCCAGACAGAAGAGAGAGGTCCCATAACAGCAAAACAGGCATCATGTCACCCACCAATGCAACAGGCCACTTTCAGCAATTTAGGCCCTAGCACCCAGACACAGGAGAGAGGACCCATAACAGCAAAACAGGCATCATGTCACCCACCAATGCAGCAGGCGACTATAATTAATGTAGGCCCCTGGCACCAAGACAGAGGAGAGAGGTCCCACAACAGCAAAACAGGCATCACGTCACACACCAATGCAACAGGCCACTTTCAGCAATTTAGGCTCTAGCACCCAGACACAGGAGAGAGGTCCCATAAAAGCAAAACAGGCATTATGTCACCCACCAATGCAACAGGCCACTTTCAGCAATTTAGGCCCTAGTACTCTGACAGAGGAGAGAGGTCCCATAAAAGCAAAACAGGCATCATGTCACCCATCAATGCAGCAGGTGATTATCATTATTGAAGGCCCCTGGCACCCAGACAGAGGAGAGAGGTCCCATAACAGAAAACCAGGCATCATGTCACCCACCAATCCAACAGGCCACTTTCAGGAATTTAGGCCCTAGCACCCAGACAGAGGAGAGAGGTCCCATAACAGCAAAACAGGCATCATGTCACCCACCAATGCAACAGGCCACTTTCAGCAAATTAGGCCCTAGCACCCAGACACAGGAGAGAGGTCCCATAACAGCAAAACAGGAATCATGTCACTCACCAATGCAACAGGCCACTTTCAGCAATTTAGGCCATAGTAACCTGACAGAGGAGAGAGGTCCCATAAAAGCAAAACAGGCATCATGTCACCCACCAGTGCAGCAGGAGATTATCATTATTGTAGGCCACTGATACCCAGACAGAGGAGAGAGGTCCCATAACTGAAAAACAGGCATCATGTCACCCACCAATGCAACAGGCGATTATCATTAATGTATGCCCCTGGCACCCAGACAGAGGAGAGAGGTCCCATAACAGCAAATCAGGCATCATGTCACCCAGTAATGGAACAGGCCACTTTCAGGAATTTAGGCCCTAGCACCCACACAGTGGAGAGAGGTCCCATAAAAGCAAAACAGTCATCATGTCATCCACCAATGTAGCAGGCGATTTTCATTATTTTAGACCCCTGGCACCCAGACAGAGGAGAGAGGTCCCATAACAGAAAAACAGGCATCATGTCACCCACCAATGCAACAGGCAATTATCATTAATGTAGGCCCCTGGCACCCAGACAGAGGAGAGAGGTCCCATAACAGCAAAAAAGGCATCTTGTCACCCACCAATGCAACAGGCCACTTTCAGCAATTTAGGCACTATCACCCAGACACACGAGAGAGGTCCCATAACAGCAAAACAGGCATCATGTCACCCACCAATACAACAGGCCACTTTCAGCAATTTAGGACCTAGTACCCTGACAGAGGAGAGAGGTCCCATAAAAGCAAAACAGGCATCATGTCACCCACCAATGTAGCAGGCGATTTTCATTATTGTAGACCCCTGGCACCCAGACAGAGGAGAGAGGTCCCATAACAGAAAAACAGGCATCATGTCACCCACCAATGCAACAGGCGATTATCATTAATGTAGGCCCCTGGCACCCAGACAGAGGAGAGAGGTCCCATAACAGCAAAAAGGCATCATGTCACCCACCAATGCAACAGGCCACTTTCAGCAATTTAGGCACTAGCACCCAGACACAGGAGAGAGGTCCCATAACAGCAAAACAGGCATCATGTCACCCACCAATACAACAGGCCACTTTCAGCGATTTAGGCCCTAATACCCTGACAGAGGAGAGAGGTCCCATAAAAGCAAAACAGGCATCATGTCACCCACCAATGCAGCAGGCGATTATCATTAATGTAGGCACCTGACACCCAGACAGAGGAAAGAGGTCCCATAAAATCAAAACAGACATCACGTCACCCACCAATGCAACAGGCCACTTTTAGCAATTTAGGCCCTAGTACCCTGACAGCGGAAATAGGTCCCATAACTGAAAAACAGGCATCATGTCACCCACCAATGCAACAGGCGATTATCATTAATGTATGCCCCTGGCACCCAGACAGAGGAGAGAGGTCCCATAACAGCAAATCAGGCATCATGTCACCCAGTAATGGAACAGGCCACTTTCAGGAATTTAGGCCCTAGCACCCACACAGTGGAGAGAGGTCCCATAACTTAAAAACAGGCATCATGTCACCCACCAATGCAACAGGCCACTTTCAGCAATTGTAGGCCCTAGTTCCCTGACAGAGGAGAGGTCCCATAACAGCAAAACAGGCATCATGTCACCCACCAATGTAGCAGGCGATTTTCATTAATGTAGGCCCCTGGCACCCAGACAGAGAGAGAGGTCCCATAACAGCAAAACAGGCATCATGTCACCCACCAATGCAACAGGCCATTTTCAGTAATTTAGGCCCTAGCACCCAGACAGAGGAGAGAGGTCCCATAACAGCAAAACAGGCATCATGTCACCCACCAATACAACAGGCCACTTTCAGCAATTTAGGCCCTAGTAACCTGACAGAGGAAAGAGGTCCCATAAAAGCAAAACAGGCATCATGTCACCCACCAGTGCAGCAGGAGATTATTTTTATTGTAGGCCCCTCATACCCACACAGTGGAGAGAGGTCCCATAACTTAAAAACAGGCATCATGTCACCCACCAATGCAACAGGCGATTATTATTAATGTATGCCCCTGGCACCCAGACAGAGGAGAGAGGTTCCATATCATCAAAATAGGCATCATGTCATGCACCAATGCAACAGGCCACTTTCAGGAATTTAGGCCCTAGCACCCAGACAGAAGAGAGGTCCCATAAAAGCAAAACAGTCATCATGTCATCCACCAATGTAGCAGGCGATTTTCATTATTTTAGACCCCTGGCACCCAGACAGAGGAGAGAGGTCCCATAACAGCAAAACAGGAATCATATCACCCACCAATGCAACAAGCCATTTTCAGCAATTTAGGACCTAGTATCCTGACAGAGGAGATAGGTCCCATAAAAGCAAAAACAGGCATCATGTCACCCACCAATGTAGCAGGCGATTTTCATTATTGTAGACCCCTGGCACCCAGACAGAGGAGAGAGGTCCCATAACAGAAAAACAGGCATCATGTCACCCACCAATGCAACAGGCGATTATCATTAATGTAGGCCCCTGGCACCAAGACAGGGGAGAGAGGTCCCATAACAGCAAAAAAGGCATCTTGTCACCCACCAATGCAACAGGCCACTTTCAGCAATTTAGGCACTAGCACCCAGACACAGGAGAGAGGTCCCATAACAGCAAAACAGGCATCATGTCACCCACCAATACAACAGGCCACTTTCAGCGATTTAGGCCCTAGTACCCTGACAGAGGAGAGAGGTCCCATAAAAGCAAAACAGGCATCATGTCACCCACCAATGCAGCAGGCGATTATCATTAATGTAGGCAGCTGACACCCAGACAGAGGAAAGAGGTCCCATAAAATCAAAACAGACATCACGTCACCCACCAATGCAACAGGCCACTTTTAGCAATTTAGGCCCTAGTACCCTGACAGCGGAAATAGGTCCCATAACAGCAAAACAGGCATCATATCACCCACCAATGCAGCAGGGGATTATCAATATTGTAGGCCACTGGCATCCAAACAGAGCAGAGAGGTCCCATAACAGCAAAACAGGCATCATGTCACCCACCAATGTAGCAGGCGATTATCATTAATGTAAGCCCCTGGCACCCAGACAGAGGAGAGAGGTCACATAACAGCAAAACAGGCATCATGTCACCCACCAATGCAACAGGCCACTTTCAGCAATTGAGGCCCTAGTTCTCTGAGAGAGGAGAGAGGTCCCATAAAAGCAAAACGGGCATCATGTCACCCACCAATGTAGCAGGCGATTATCATTAATGTAGGCCCCTGGCACCCAGACAGAGGAGAGAGGTCCCATAACAGCAAAACAGGCATCATGTCACCCACCAATGCAACAGGCCACTTTCAGATATTTAGGCCCTAGCACCCAGACACAGGAGAGAGGTCCCATAACAGCAAAACAGGAATCATGTCACCCACCAATGCAACAGGCCACTTTCAGCAATTTAGGCCCTAGTAACCTGACAGAGGAAAGAGGTCCCATAAAAGCAAAACAGGCATCATGTCACCCACCAGTGCAGCAGGAGATTATTTTTATTGTAGGCCCCTCATACCCAGACAGAGGAGAGAGGTCCCATAACTTAAAAACAGGCATCATGTCACCCACCAATGCAACAGGCGATTATTATTAATGTATGCCCCTGGCACCCAGACAGAGGAGAGAGGTCCCATAACAGCAAAACAGGCATCATGTCACCCACCAATGCAACAGGCCACTTTCAACAATTTAGGCCCTAGTACTCTGATAGAGGAGAGAGGTCCCATAAAAGCAAAACAGTCATCATGTCATCCACCAATGTAGCAGGCGATTTTCATTATTTTAGACCCCTGGCACCCAGACAGAGGAGAGAGGTCCCATAACAGAAAAACAGGCATCATGTCACCCACCAATGCAACAAGCCATTTTCAGCAACAGGCATCATGTCACCCACCAATACAACAGGCCACTTTCAGCAATTTAGGACATAGTACCCTGACAGAGGAGAGAGGTCCCATAACAGCAAAACAGGCATCACGTCACCCACCAATACAACAGGCCACTTTCAGCAATTTAGGACCTAGTACCCTGACAGAGGAGAGAGGTCCCATAAAAGCAAAACAGGCGTCATGTCACCCACCAATGTAGCAGGCGATTTTCATTATTGTAGACCCCTGGCACCCAGACAGAGGAGAGAGGTCCCATAACAGAAAAACAGGCATCATGTCACCCACCAATGCAACAGGCGATTATCATTAATGTAGGCCCCTGGCACCCAGACAGAGGAGAGAGGTCCCATAACAGCAAAAAGGCATCTTGTCACCCACCAATACAACAGGCCACTTTCAGCGATTTAGGCCCTAGTACCCTGACAGAGGAGAGAGGTCCCATAAAAGCAAAACAGGCATCATGTCACCCACCAATGCAGCAGGCGATTATCATTAATGTAGGCACCTGACACCCAGACAGAGGAAAGAGGTCCCATAAAATCAAAACAGACATCACGTCACCCACCAATGCAACAGGCCACTTTTAGGAATTTAGGCCCTAGTACCCTGACAGAGGAAATAGGTCCCATAACAGAAAAACAGGCATCATATCACCCACCAATGCAGCAGGGGATTATCAATATTGTAGGCCACTGGCATCCAAACAGAGCAGAGAGGTCCCATAACAGCAAAACAGGCATCATGTCACCCACCAATGTAGCAGGCGATTATCATTAATGTAAGCCCCTGGCACCCAGACAGAGGAGAGAGGTCACATAACAGCAAAACAGGCATCATGTCACCCACCAATGCAACAGGCCACTTTCAGCAATTGAGGCCCTAGTTCTCTGAGAGAGGAGAGAGGTCCCATAAAAGCAAAACGGGCATCATGTCACCCACCAATGTAGCAGGCGATTATCATTAATGTAGGCCCCTGGCACCCAGACAGAGGAGAGAGGTCCCATAACAGCAAAACAGGCATCATGTCACCCACCAATGCAACAGGCCACTTTCAGATATTTAGGCCCTAGCACCCAGACACAGGAGAGAGGTCCCATAACAGCAAAACAGGAATCATGTCACCCACCAATGCAACAGGCCACTTTCAGCAATTTAGGCCCTAGTAACCTGACAGAGTAAAGAGGTCCCATAAAAGCAAAACAGGCATCATGTCACCCACCAGTGCAGCAGGAGATTATTTTTATTGTAGGCCCCTCATACCCAGACAGAGGAGAGAGGTCCCATAACTTAAAAACAGGCATCATGTCACCCACCAATGCAACAGGCGATTATTATTAATGTATGCCCCTGGCACCCAGACAGAGGAGAGAGGTCCCATAACAGCAAAACAGGCATCATGTCACCCACCAATGCAACAGGCCACTTTCAACAATTTAGGCCCTAGTACTCTGATAGAGGAGAGAGGTCCCATAAAAGCAAAACAGTCATCATGTCATCCACCAATGTAGCAGGCGATTTTCATTATTTTAGACCCCTGGCACCCAGACAGAGGAGAGAGGTCCCATAACAGAAAAACAGGCATCATGTCACCCACCAATGCAACAAGCCATTTTCAGCAACAGGCATCATGTCACCCACCAATACAACAGGCCACTTTCAGCAATTTAGGACATAGTACCCTGACAGAGGAGAGAGGTCCCATAACAGCAAAACAGGCATCACGTCACCCACCAATACAACAGGCCACTTTCAGCAATTTAGGACCTAGTACCCTGACAGAGGAGAGAGGTCCCATAAAAGCAAAACAGGCGTCATGTCACCCACCAATGTAGCAGGCGATTTTCATTATTGTAGACCCCTGGCACCCAGACAGAGGAGAGAGGTCCCATAACAGAAAAACAGGCATCATGTCACCCACCAATGCAACAGGCGATTATCATTAATGTAGGCCCCTGGCACCCAGACAGAGGAGAGAGGTCCCATAACAGCAAAAAAGGCATCTTGTCACCCACCAATACAACAGGCCACTTTCAGCGATTTAGGCCCTAGTACCCTGACAGAGGAGAGAGGTCCCATAAAAGCAAAACAGGCATCATGTCACCCACCAATGCAGCAGGCGATTATCATTAATGTAGGCACCTGACACCCAGACAGAGGAAAGAGGTCCCATAAAATCAAAACAGACATCACGTCACCCACCAATGCAACAGGCCACTTTTAGCAATTTAGGCCCTAGTACCCTGACAGAGGAAATAGGTCCCATAACAGAAAAACAGGCATCATATCACCCACCAATGCAGCAGGGGATTATCATTATTGTAGGCCACTGGCATCCAAACAGAGGAGAGAGGTCCCATAACAGCAAAACAGGCATCATGTCACCCACCAATGTAGCAGGCGATTATCATTAATGTAAGCCCCTGGCACCCAGACAGAGGAGAGAGGTCACATAACAGCAAAACAGGCATCACGTCACCCACCAATGCAACAGGCCACTTTCAGCAATTTAGGCCCTAGCACCCAGACACAGGAGAGAGGACCCATAACAGCAAAACAGGCATCATGTCACCCACCAATGCAGCAGGCGACTATCATTAATGTAGGCCCCTGGCACCAAGACAGAGGAGAGAGGTCCCATAACAGCAAAACAGGCATCACGTCACCCACCAATGCAACAGGCCACTTTCAGCAATTTAGGCCCTAGTACTCTGACAGAGGAGAGAGGTCTCATAAAAGCAAAACAGGCATCATGTCACCCACCAATGCAGCAGGTGATTATCATTATTGTAGGCCCCTGGCACCCAGACAGAGGAGAGAGGTCCCATAACAGAAAACCCGGCATCATGTCACCCACCAATCCAACAGGCCACTTTCAGGAATTTAGGCCCTAGCACCCAGACAGAGGAGAGAGGTCCCATAACAGCAAAACAGGCATCATGTCACCCACCAATGCAACAGGCCACTTTCAGATATTTAGGACCTAGCACCCAGACACAGGAGAGAGGTCCCATAACAGCAAAACAGGAATCATGTCACCCACCAATGCAACAGGCCACATTCAGCAATTTAGGCCCTAGTAACCTGACAGAGGAGAGAGGTCCCATAAAAGCAAAACAGGCATCATGTCACCCACCAGTGCAGCAGGAGATTATCATTATTGTAGGCCCCTGATACCCAGACAGAGGAGAGAGGTCCCATAACTGAAAAACAGGCATCATGTCACCCACCAATGCAACAGGCGATTATCATTAATGTATGCCCCTGGCACCCAGACAGAGGAGAGAGGTCCCATAACAGCAAATCAGGCATCATGTCACCCAGCAATGGAACAGGCCACTTTCAGGAATTTAGGCCCTAGCACCCACACAGTGGAGAGAGGTCCCATAACAGCAAAACAGGCATCATGTCACCCACCAATGCAGCAGGCCACTTTCAGCAACTTAGGACCTAGTACCGTGACAGAGGAGAGAGGTCCCATAAAAGCAAAACAGGCGTCATGTCACCCACCAATGTAGCAGGCGATTTTCATTATTGTAGACCCCTAGCACCCAGACAGAGGAGAGAGGTCCCATAAAAGAAAAACAGGCATCATGTCACCCACCAATGCAACAGGCGATTATCATTAATGTAGGCCCCTGGCACCCAGACAGAGAAGAGAGGTCCCATAACAGCAAAAAAGGCATCTTGTCACCCATCAATGCAACAGGCCACTTTCAGCAATTTAGGCCCTAGCACCCAGACAGAGGAGAGAGGTCCCATAACAGCAATACAGGCATCATGTCACCCACCAATACAACAGGCCACTTTCAGCGATTTAGGCCCTAGTACCCTGACAGAGGAGAGAGGTCCCATAAAAGCAAAACAGACATCATGTCACCCACCAATGCAGCAGGCGATTATCATTATTGTAGGCCCCTGGCACCCAGACAGAGGAGAGAGGTCCCATAACAGCAAAACAGGCATAATGTCACCCACCAATGCAGCAGGCGATTATCAGTAATGTAGGCCCCTGGCACCCAGACAGAGGAGAGGTCATTTGTCAGTAAAATGAGGTTAATGTCTCCCACCAATACAGAAGGCCATTAAACGAAATATAGGCCCCTGACACCCAGACAAAGGAGAAGTCATTTGACAGTAAAAAGAGGTTAATATCACACACCAAAGCAGCAGGCGATTAGTTGAAATGTAGGCCCCTGGCACCCAGACAGAGCAGAGGTTCATTCAACTTGGGGTTGCCAAAATAATGTTCCAATTAAAAAGAAAGGATTCAATAAAGAAGTGCCCTGGAGTACAAGAATGTATGGTTGAGGGCAAGTCCTGTGGGATTCATGCCTGATTCATTTTAATGAACGTGTGCTTGTCCATGTTTGCTGTGGACAGGTGGCTTTGTTTGTCTGTAATGATGCCCCCATGCCTTGCTAAATACACGTTCAGACAATAGACTGGCCACAGGGCAGGCCAGCACCTCCAAGGCATAAAGGTAAAGCTCTGGCCATGTGGACAATTTGGAGACCCACGTCACATATGAGGCGGTGAGCAGGAAGGCTAAAGTTACGCTGCAGCGCAGACAGGCGAGCAGCAGCAGGGTGAGAATGTCGAAAGCGCGCACATATGGACCGCACTTTCAGCAGCAGCTCTGACATGTCTGGGTAGTTTTTAAGAAACGTCTGCACCACCAGATTCAGCACATGCGCCAGGCAAGGGATGTGCATCAAACAGGCAAGTCTCATAGCTGAAACGAGATTTTGCCCATTATCGCACACCCCCAGGCCGGGCTTGAGGCTCAACGGAAACAACCACTCATCAGTCTGCTGTTATATACCCCTACAAAGCTCCTGTGCAGTGTGGGGTTTGTCACCCAAACACATGAGTTTTAAAATCGCCTGGTGAGGTTCTTTCGATGACCAGATGTGGGGGTGGTAGAAGAGTAGTAGGAGGAGGAGGAGGATGATGCAGAGTAGGAGGAGGAAGCATTAGGAGACAACAAATAATGCCCTGCGATCCTCGGTGGTGGAAGGACATGCGCCAAACCACTCTCCGCCTCAGGCCCAGCCACCACTACGTTTACCCAGTGTGCAGTTAGGGAGATATAGTGACCCTGGCTGTGCTTACTTGTCCATGTATCTTTGGTTATGTTGACCTTACCACAGGTGGCGTTGCGCAGCGCACACTTGATTTTATCCTCCACTTGGCTGTGCAAGGAAGGGACGGCTCGCCAAGAAAAGTAGTGGCGGCTGGGAACAACGTACTGGGGGACAGCCACCGCCATCCACTGTTTGAAAAAGTCCGGCTCCACCAGAAGGAATGACAGCATTTCAAAGGCCAATCATTTTGAAATGCTGGCATTCAGGTCCAGTGCTCGAGATGGGTAGGTGGGTATTTCCCCCTTCTCTCCAATGTTTGGGAGATGGACAGCTGAATGCTAGTGTTGAGCGCGAATATTCGAATTGCGAATTTTTATCGCGAATATCGCAACTTCGAGAATTCGCGAATATTTAGAATATGATGCTATATATTCGCTAATTCGAATATTCGTCATTTTCCAATATCTGAAAAGCCTTGTCCCTGCTTCTTTCTTGTGGGCCAATGAGTCATTGGCCCACAAGCAAGTTAAGCAGGAAGGAATTATGTGTTCATTGTAAATGGGAATCCATCAACCCAACTCTGACGTTAATTCTCAATGCGCGCATATGTTCGCATCGCGAATTAAACTTGGATCTGAGTTCCAATCCTCATGGTTGTTGCTAGAAGATGATTGAGAATATAGCGCTATATCCTCAATCTTCGTCAATTATAGCACTGCAACCGTTAAGAGCTCAACTCAAAGTTTAATTCGAGATGCGAAAACATACTCGCATCGTGAATTAAACTTTGAGCTGAGCTCCAAATGGTTGGTTGAACTTGCTACTTGCTGGGATATAACGAAGATTGTGAATATAGTGCTATATTCGTGAATTCGTTATAATCGTAATATTCTAGTAAGCCATTGCCAACCATTTAGGAACCCAGCTCTAAGTTGAATTCGCTATGCGAGCATTACAGGTTATATTAATCGCAATGCGAATTCTACTTAGATCTTATGACCTAGACGACCAAGACAGCCCATGAAATGAACCTAATAGTATATTTCCCTCATGCGGTGCGATTCACGCGCATAGGTGATTGCCGATTTTTCGCATGATGTAAAATACAGTTTACTACAAGAAGAGGCAGATTATAGATCACAGTAACAATTCTCATAACTGATTTACAATTGTCCTCTGTATGTAAGATAGTTTGTGTAGTGCGAAAAACGGCAATTACATATGCGCGTGAATCGCACAGCATTAGAGTATGATATTGTGTTCATTCAATGGGTTATCTTGGTCTACTCGAATAGACGAATATTGCGAATATAGCACTACATTCGCTATCTTCTCTATATTCGACCCAACATGCCAACCTAATAGTATACTGCCCTTATGCTGTGCGATTCACGCGCATATGTAATTGTCGATTTTTCGCACTACACAAACTATCTTACATACAGAGGACAATTAGAAATCAGTTATGAGAATTGTTACTGTGATCTATAATCTGCCTCTTCTTGTAGTAAACTGTATTTTACATCATGCGAAAAATCGGCAATCACCTATGCGCGTGAATCGCACCGCATGAGGGAAATATACTATTAGGTTCATTTCATGGGTTGTCTTGGTTGGTCTACTCGAATAGACGAACATTGCGAATATAGCACTACATTCGCTATTTTCTTTATCTTCGTCTATTCGACCCAGCAGACCAACCTAATAGTATACTGGCATTGTGCGATCCGATTCATGCGCATATGTAATTGCCGATTTTTCGCATGCCGTAAAATACAGTTTCCTACATAAAGAGGCAAATTATACATCACAGACTGTGATGTATAATTTGCCTCTTTATGTAGGAAACTGTATTTTACATCATGCGAAAATTCGGCAATTACATATGCGCGTGAATCGCACCGCACAAGGGCAGTATGATATTGTGTTCATTCAATGGGTTGGTTGGTCTACTTGAATAGACTGAATATTGCGAATATAGTAGCATATTCGCTATCTTCTCTATATTCGCCCAACAAGCCAGCCAACCTAATAGTATACTGCCCTTATGCGATCCGATTCACGCGCATATGTAATTGCCGAATTTTCGCATGACATAAAAATACAGTAAAGAGGAAAATTATACATCAGTATTCAGTAATTAGAGTCATTTAGAATGCAATATTTGCATTTTTGTAACTGCTTAGGGGCATCAAGCTATTTTCGTACAGGTTTTGTTTGTTTGAATTTTCGAATATGTAGAATATAGTGATATATTCTCTCCATGCGATTTTTTTTTTTTTTCTCTACAATGTATGTGGTGACTCATCATTATCATTTTCCCTCCCTTCTCCTAGCTTGAATAGCCAATGAGAAGGCTTTGTCACAACTTAGCAACATCCCTAGCAACCAATAGGAAACTAGACTACCCCTTCACTATATAAGTGACGACATCACCCAGCAGCCATTTTGTGGTGTTGGATTTGTTGGAGCTTGGAGCTGTGTTATTTTGTCTGCTGTGCGTTTTATATAATCTTGATTTAATTTATAATATTCTAGTTAGTTAGTTTCAAGTAGTGATTAGGGAACAGTGTAGTTTAGTTTTATAGCTGATAGGGTCGAAATAATTTGAGGTAGTTTAGTAGTTTAGTAGAGTTAGGAGAAAAACATAGTTAGTGTTAGGGCCTAGTGTAGCAGATAGGGTTCAGTGCAGGGTTAAGTGTAGGGCATCGAGTTAGGTAGTTAGCTGTTAGATAGATAGATAGATAGATAGATAGATAGATAGATAGATAGATAGATAGTGCTTGATAGTTTAGGTTAGGTATTAGGGCTACAGTTAGGGAATACTAAAGTTTAGATTTTTCAGGGCAGGGTGTAGTTTAGGTTAGTTACTTATATAGTATAGTGTAGGGTCTATCTGTCTGTTTTGTCTGTCAGTTAGTGTCCGTCCAGTTAGTGTATTTTTTTTATTTTTTTTTATTTTCCATTGTTTGTTAATTTTAAAAAGTGTTTTAGTCTAAGTTAGTGTCTGCGTTTAGTTTAAGAAAAAAATAAATATATTAAGTTTTATATGTTCTTTGTTTAGTCTAGTTCTGTCTGTCCTCCGTTAAAGAAAAAAACTTTTTTTTTTTTGTCTGTGTGTCAGTTAGTGTCTGTCTTAGGTTTAAAAACAAAAAACTTCAAAAAAAGGTTATAGGTTTACGTGTTTAGTGTAGTTTTTCTGTCTTACGTTAAAAACCCCGTCTTGTAGTCTCTGTGTGTCAGTTACTGTTTGTGTCAGGTTAAATATTGAGTGTACGTTTTAAGTGTTTTGCATTTAGTGTAGTTTTGTTAGTCATCCGTTAATAAAAACGTTTTTAGTCTCTGTGTCAGTTAGTGTCTGTCTTAGGTAAAAAAAAAAAAAAGTTTTAAAGTTTTACGTTTTTTGTGTTTAGTGTAGTTTTGTCAGTCCTCCGTTAAAAAAAAAAAAAAAAAAAAATTTGTGTCTGTTAGTTTAGTCTTAGTTTTGATAGTTTTACGTGTTTAGTGTCGTGTGTTACAGTTTTCGTCCTTTCTTGTTTTCACCCATCGTCCCCACCCCAATAAAGTTTTCCCCTCATCCCCAGTATGAGTGCAGGCAGTCGTGGGCGTGGTCGGGGTAACAGGGGAGTTGGTTCCCGCGCTGGACCACTCCCAGCATGGGGCCGCTCATCAAGCCACGGACAGGCAGGCGCAGGTGGCAGGGGTGTCCGCCTGATCCGTGACTTTTTCGCAAGTGGCAGCCGGCCCATAACTTCCCAGGATACAGAGGCTGTCTTGGCTCTCGTGGCCGATTCGAGTGCCACGGAGTCCTCTCCCCAGCTGCCAGCAACTGCAGCACACCGCCTCCTGTAGAACCAACTCCCAGCTCCCAAGAATTGTCCCCTCTCATGTTTGAAGACTTTGAGACTGAGAGGGACATCTTGGGGAGGCAATGCAGGAGGCGGAAATACTGTTCAGCCCTGCGGATGGGCAGGACCTGTTGGAAGGGATTGGGGATGAGGAGGAGGAGGGGCCTATAAATCCCCTATGAGATCCCTTCCAACTAGTGCAGGTGGTGTTAGCCACACAACCCCTGCACCTATTCAGACCCAGGCGCCAGCAAGGGGACAGCGGAGCCCGGTCAGGGGCTCCATGTCAGCTGTTCCCGTCAGTCCACCACAGGTTGGCCTTGGGTCTGACATATCAGGGGGTGAAGAGGAGGGTGACCTCGAATGGGTGCCGCCTCCTTTGTCAGGTGACGGCAGCACCGATGAAGGTAGGCACCCGAGGCAAATGGTGCGCCAGGTCACCAGGGAGCCCAGTGTCAGGGGCTCCACTGGTAATGGCAGCAGGAGTAGGCAGCAGCAGCCAGCTCCACCTGTGCGCACCGAGCCCGAACAGGCGCAAACCAGCACCACTCCATCTGACAGGAGGTCGGTGCGGAAGTCGCCTGTTTGGGCTTACTTCACCCTGGCAGCAGATGATGTCACAGTTGGCATTTGTAAGCTGTGCAATGCCAGGGTGAGGAGAGGGAGATCTATGGCTCGGCTGGGTACCACGGCCCTCAACCAGCACATCCGAGTCAACCACTGGCGGGAGTGGGAACAGATGCGGGGTGGTCAAAGCAGCAGCGCCATCAGCAGTGTGCGGGAGACAGCAGCTCCTGCCACTGTACTGCAGCCACCCCAACCCGTTCCAGCAACTCATTCCCACTCCTCCGCTCCCTCTAATAGAGGTACTGGTACCGGCAGCCATACCTCTGCCTCCACTGCACCCTCCTCTGCCGTCCGGCGCCAGCCATCTATTCCAGATGCTTTTGAACGCACCGCGCCCTACGCCCCGGGGACCGTCGCGTGCGTTCACTCAATGGGCTCCTGGCAAGGGTTATCGCCCAACATCTGCTGCCTTACAATCTGGTGGATAGCAATCCATTTAGGCAGATGTTGGAGCAGGCCCAACCCAGATGGCGTGTCCCCAGCCGCCATTATTTTGCCAGGACCGGCGTCCCTGCCCTTCACCAGCACATTGTGCGGAATGTATCCCTGTCGCTGGATCATGCTGTCAGCGACAGGGTGCATCTCACAATGGATGCCTGGACCAGCAGGCATGGGCAGGGACGCTATATAAGCTTCACAGCCCATTGGGTGTCCCTCCGAGGCGCCGGGAGGGATTGGCGGCATCTGATTTTGTGGTGCCGCCCGGGGTGTCCAGGGAGAACTGCTGCTCTCCCGCAAGCCACTGTCTCCACAGCTGCTGAGCCCCCAGCAAGCGTCCCCGTTGCTACGCAAGTGTGGGGCACGTCCGCTGCCAGGCCGTGCTCCAGCTTGTGAGCTTAGGGGACCGGAGACACACTGGACCTGATGTTCTGTCCGCACTACAGGCTCAGGTTCAGAAGTGGCTGACACCCCGAAGGCTCCAAGCAGGTATGGTTGTCTGTGACAACGGCAGCAACCTACTCGCCGCCCTTCATGCTGGCAGTCTGACCCACGTGCCCTGCATGGCACATGTCCTCAACCTAGTGGTACAGAAGTTCCTTCGTACGCACTCCAGGGTTGAGTGACATTGTGCTGAGGGTACGTAGGATTGCCAGCCACTTCAGACGCTCCCCAACTGCCGCCGCGTCCCTGTCCAAACTACAGAGGGACAACAGCCTGCCCCACCACAGGCTGATTGTGGACAGTGTGACGCGGTGGAACTCCACCCTCCACATGCTGGAGAGGTTGTGGGAGCAGCGACGGGCGGTGAGGGAATACCTGCTGGACCTAGGCACTTCAGGGCCATCACACCCACTCCCCTACATCACCAATGCGGAGTGGGGGCAGATACAGCAGGTCTGCCACGTGCTGGCCCCATTCGAGCAGGCGACAAAGATGGTCAGCGCGAGCATGTCGGTCTGAATGACGTGCTCCCCTAGTGTTCCTGCTGGACAGGACACTAGATCGCCTGCTCGAAGCTGGGGAGAGTGCCTTGGTGGAGCAAGATGAGGCGGCCTTGCTCCACCAGGACCAGGCCCAGGACGAGGAGGAGGAGGAGGAATCAGTGTACGTCCAGGAGTCTGGGCCTGGTCAGGAGGGAGAGCCGGTGCTGGGGGCACCGTTAGTCCGGGGTGGGGCATCTCCGACCGGGAGCAGCAGCATGAGCAGCAGGAGGACCAAGAGGTCATGGTCCCGGGCAGTCGTGAAGAGTCACAGCGGGCTGTGCTCTTCCCCATGGCTGCCCATATGCTGCGATGCCTCCGGAGGGACCCCCGGATCAAAAATTTTAAGGAGAGGGAAGACATTTGGTTGGCCACCCTTTAGACCCTCGCTGCAAGGGGAAACTGGAGCAGTTCATCCCAGCCAGCCGGAGGCAGGCCCGTCTCGACAAATTGCGGGCCTGTCTTATCCACCGGCTGGAAGAGGCAAACCCTCGGCCTGAAGCTCCAGTTCTCCCCGCCCATCTCACCCAGCAGGCGGCTGGCACTAGCAGCACCACCAGCACCAGCCGAGCAGGTGACCTTCTGGGTGAGATGAGGCTCTTCTACCAGTCTGCGCGACCCAGTACCAGCAGCAGCAGCATCAGTCACCACCAGCGGCTGGCCCGCATGGTGGCAGACTACATGGGGTCGGTCGGTGCTTCTGACAGCATGACCACCGACGACCCCATGGAGTACTGGGTTGCCAGGCTGGACACCTGCCGTGAGCTCGCTCAGTATGCGCTGGAGTTACTATCTTGCCCTCCCTCCAGCGTACTGTCTGAGCGGGCATTCAGCGCGGCAGGTGGGGTGGTCACGGACAAGCGGACCCGTCTGTCCACAGACTCCGTGGACAGACTCACATTCATTAAGATGAATGAGTCCTGGATCGGCAGTGACTTCATGGCCCCCGCTGTCGGTTCAGGGCGCTGAAGGGTCCCTTGTCCATCCCTCTCCTTTGCTCTCCCTCCCAAATTCTGTTGTTTTTTAATTGTTCCCTCTGTTTTTAACTTTATATGAATTACTTTTTTTAGTTATTTATTGATATTTATTTGATCGATATTTATTGTCTAGTTTGTATAATGTATATTGTGGGGAGTCGCTCTGGTAGACAGCGGTGCGGGTGCAGTTTAGAGGCAAAACAAGGAGTCCAGATTGTGCAACAAACAGTGTTTTATTCACACTTGCACACCATAAAGGAAAAACAGTCTCTTTGGTGACAGTTCACACACAACGGAAATAACGTGGCAAAACAAAAACAGGCCAACACAGGGTCCAGTCACCTGGGTGGTTTAGGTGCGGGTTCACACCTAGCAGTCGGCCCAGCCGCAGGCGATTCCACCTTCAGGTTGCAGGGAAACACCACCTTGCTGAGCTCCGTCCTCCAGCACAGAGAACCTCACAGTCCTGTTAGCAGGCTCCAGGATAATCACCACCCAGACACAGCTGCTGGCTGTGTTTTTATATCCAGCCCAAAACCAGGACTGGACCGTGGGGAGTAGGCACCCACCCTACACTTTACCTACTCCCAGTAAGAGCCGGCCCGGATTAGCTTTGCAGCCAAACTAAGTAACAAAGTCTAGCAGCATAAGCTGCTGCAGACAAAAACCCCGGCTCTCACCTCACCGAGGCCAGCAACCTCGGTGACACGTACCTGCCATCGCATATGATACCTTGCACCCTCTTACACACCCCCTTTGTTCAACCCTGAGGGGTGAACACACGTGAGGCAGTGGACGCGGGACAGGGCATCTGCGTTGCCCTGCAAGCGGCCTGCCCTGTGTTCCACGGAGAATTTGAAATTTTGAAGCGATAGGAACCACCTGGTGACCCGAGCATTCCTCTCCTTGGCCTGACTCATCCATTTGAGGGGGAATGGTCGGTCACCAGACGGAACCTCCTCCCTAACAGGTAGTAGCGGAGACTTTCGAGTGCCCACTTGATAGCCAGGCACTCCCTCTCCACTATACTATATCTGGACTCGGCGGGGCTGAGCTTACGGCTCAGGAAGACAACGGGATGTTCTTCCTCGTTGACCTCCTGCGACAGTACCGCACCGAGGCCTACCTCCGAGGCGTCGGTCTGTACGACAAACTCCTTTGTTGAAGTCGGGTGTCACCAAAACCGGGGACCCACACAGGGCCGACTTCAACGCGGAGAAAGCCTCCTCCGCCTTCTCACTCCAGCTAACCCTCCCAGACTTTCGCCCCTTCAACAGGTCTGTCAATGGCGCTGCTATTGTGGCAAAGTGGGGCACAAACCTCATGTAGTATCCTACAATCCCCAGGAACGACTTTACCTGCCTGGTGGTGACCGGTCGGGGCCAGTTACGAATGGCCTCTACCTTAGTTACCTGAGGTTTGATGACTCCCGCCCAATAACATATCCCAGATATTTTGTCTCCTCTAACCCTATGGAGCACTTCTTTGGGTTAGCGGTCAGTCCGGCTTTCCTCAGGGCATCCACTACCGCCTGCACCTTGGGTAAATGGCTTTCCCAGTCGGTGCTGTGGATGACTACATCATCTAAGTAGGCCGAGGCGCACCGACGATGTGGTCGCAGCACTATGTCCATTAACCTTTGGAAAGTGGCGGGGGCGCCATGCAGGCCAAAGGGTAACACCTTGTAGTGATACAGGCCCTGCGGGTAACAAATGCGGTTTTTCCTTAGCCGACTCCGTTAAGGGTACCTGCCAGTACCCTTTAGTGAGGTCCAGCACAGAAAAATAACGGGCTTGTCCTAAACTTTCAACAAGCTCGTCTACTCGGGCATGGGATACGCTACAAACTTGGATACTTCATTTAACTTGCGAAAGTCGTTGCAGAACCGCAACGTCCCATCCGGCTTGGGTATTAGGACTATGGGACTGGCCCACTCACTTTTCGACTCCTCAATGACATCGAAGCTTCAACATTAACTGCACTTCCTCCGCGATGGCCCGCCGCCGAGCCTCGGGTACCCGGTATGGTTTTAACCGGACCTTGGCCTGAGGCTCAGTGACGATGTCATGTCGGATGAGAGACGTGCGGCCAGGGAGGTCCGAGAACACATCCGTGTTCCGACTGAGGAACTCCCTGACTTCCTGAACTTGTTTGGAAGACAGGCTGTCTGCAATTTTACCGTGGTTACGGCTTCACAGGCCTCGAACTGTGGGGCTGGACCCTTTTCACCTAGAAGCCCTGGCCGGGGGCTGTGGTCGTCGGCCGCGTCCCTATCTTTCCACGGCTTAAGTAAATTCACGTGGTACACCTGCTCCGGCTTGCGCCGCCCTGGCTGGTGTACCTTGTAATTCACTTCCCTACCTTCTCGATCACCTCATAGGGGCCCTGCCACCTAGCTAGGAATTTGCTGTCAAGGGTGGGTACCAGAACCAAAACCCGATCTCCCGGATTGAAGTCCCGCACCCGAGCCTGACGGTTGTACACCCTACTCTGGGCTTGTTGCGCTGCCTCCATATGCTCCCGGACCAAGGGCAACACCCTTTCCATCCGTTCCTGCATCTGGGCGACATACTCAATGACACTTTTGTGGGGGACAGGCTGTTGTTCCCATGCTTCCTTGGCGATATCCAACAGGCCCCGAGGGTGTCTGCCATAAAGCAGTTCGAAGGGCGAGAACCCAGTAGAGGCCTGGGGCACCTCTCGCACTGCGAACATGAGATAGGGCAGAAGCAGATCCCAGTCCTTCCCATCTCTAGACACCACCCTCTTTAACATATTTTTTAGAGTTTGGTTAAACCTCTCCACAAGACCGTCTGTTTGCGGATGGTAAACGGACGTCCGTAACTGCTTTATACGCAACAATTTACACAGTTCCTCATTACTTTGGACATAAAAGGGGTCCCTTGGTCTGTCAGAACCTCTTTTGGCAGGCCCACACGGGAAAACATCTCCATTAACTCTTTGGCAATGAGCTTAGCTGAGGTATGTCGCAGAGGCACCGCCTCCGGATACCGAGTGGCATAGTCGAGAACTACCAGAATGTGTTGGTGGCCCCTGGCAGACTTTGGTACAGGCCCAATTAAATCCATAGCGATTCGCTCAAACGGTACTTCAATGATTGGCAGAGGTACCAGAGGACTACGGAAATGTGGCTGGGGGCTAGTTATCTGACAGGTCGGACAGGACTTACAATAATTCTCTACCTCCTTGAACACACTGGGCCAATAAAATCGCTGCAGTATGCGGTCCTGGGTTTTCTGCCACCCCAGGTGTCCCCCAAGAACATGTTGGTGGGCAAGCTCCATGACAAGCTTGCGATACGCTGTGGGCACCACCAACTGTTCAACAGGTTCGCCTCGGATTTGGTTCACCCGATACAACATATCCTGCAGAACAATAAATCGTGGGAACATTAATTCAGCCCCTGGTTTCTGGGGTTTCCCATCAATTTCCAGCACATTCTCCCAGGCCCTGGTTAGGGTTTGGTCCCGGTGTTGTGCGGTCCCAAAATTTTCCCCGGAGACATTGAGGTCTGCCAACTCAGGTCCCGGTGGCAAGTCCTCCGTGTCTCCCACCATTACACTCAGTGGGGTTGTCTCCCCTCTACCGCTGGAGCAGTGGTCACCCCTACCGCCGGCCCTTCAGACTCGGGCTCCCAGGGTTCTGGCCTTCCAGTGGTATCAGGCCACTCCACTAGGGTCACCCCTGTCTCGGGTCCCTCAGATACCTTTATTACCGGCCACAGCGCCGGAAAACCGGGAAGTCCCTCCCAAGTATCAGTTCGTGTGGGAGTTTAGTAGCGACAGCCACCTCGTGGGTCCACCTACCAGCCGCGGTGGACAAAGTCACTAGTGCAGTGGGGTAGTCTTTCAGGTCTCCATGGATGCACAGGACCCCGACTTTACGGCCAGTATACTCCGCAGGCCGTACAAGGGCAGCCCTTACCAGGGAGACTAAACTCCCGGAGTCCAGCAGAGCCACCGCCAGAGAGTCTCCCACCTCTACCTGACACAGGTGGTTATGGTCCTGCACCTCACGGGTGCCAGTTGCGCACAGCTTCCGTGCATACAGGGAGTGACGACTCCCGTAGTTCATATCCATCGGCTCATCCCGATGCGGACAGTCGGCCCTGATGTGGCCTGGCTCCTGACACCTCCAGCATACCATGGGAGGCGGACTCGCAGGGGGTATATTCCGTGCAGGCCGCTCTGTCGCCGGACGTCGGAACTGGGGCAGAGGCCTCCGGGTTTGACTGACCCCTTCCCCGCAAGAGTCCCCTGCAGGTTTCTGGTGGCCTCGTAGCGCTCCACCAGGTCGACCATCTCCAGGGCATTGGTGGGCGATACCTGGCCGATCCAGTGCTGGAGGGGATAAGGCAGGGCCCTCCAAAAGATGTCCGCCAACAGTCGATCCAGCATGGCAGTGGGACTTAGTAGATCGGGCTGCAGCCACTTTTGCAGCCTGTGCAGCAGATCGTAGTACTGCGGCCTAGCGGGTTCAGTCGTTTTAAAGTCCCACTGGTGGACTCTTTGGGCGCGGACCAGCACGTTCACGCCCAGTCTGGCGAGGATCTCTCCTTTCACGGTGTCATAATCTGCCGCTTGGTCGTCCGACAAGTCGAAAAACACCTGCTGGGGTCCGGAAGCCAGGAAAGGAGCGACCACCTCAGCCCACTGGTCACGGGGTAACTTTTCCCTCACGGCGACCTTCTCAAAAACCGCCAGGTACGTCTCAACGTCGTCTGCGGGGGTCATTTTTGGGATCGCCGCACGGACCGCTTTCCGGGCATCATGGACGTGGTGGGACGCTCCTGCCGCCTGTAACGCCATCACATGTTGTAGCAGTAGCTGGTTAGTCTCCCGCTGCTGCACGTTAGCCTCTATGAGAGCCTTCACAGCAGCCTCCATGTTGCCAGAAACTCCTGCTTGCAGCTTTGCTGGCTTAATATATTCCATGCACTTTAGAAAAACAAAACTTCGGCGTTCACGCCAGCCTCACTGCGCATGCCCGCATCCGACACCAAATGTGGGGAGTCGCTCTGGTAGACAGCGGTGCGGGTGCAGTTTAGAGGCAAAACAAGGAGTCCAGATTGTGCAACAAACAGTGTTTTATTCACACTTGCACACCATAAAGGAAAAACAGTCTCTTTGGTGACAGTTCACACACAACGGAAATAACGTGGCAAAACAAAAACAGGCCAACACAGGGTCCAGTCACCTGGGTGGTTTAGGTGCGGGTTCACACCTAGCAGTCGGCCCAGCCGCAGGCGATTCCACCTTCAGGTTGCAGGGAAACACCACCTTGCTGAGCTCCGTCCTCCAGCACAGAGAACCTCACAGTCCTGTTAGCAGGCTCCAGGATAATCACCACCCAGACACAGCTGCTGGCTGTGTTTTATATCCAGCCCAAAACCAGGACTGGACCGTGGGGAGTAGGCACCCACCCTACACTTTACCTACTCCCAGTAAGAGCCGGCCCGGATTAGCTTTGCAGCCAAACTAAGTAACAAAGTCTAGCAGCATAAGCTGCTGCAGACAAAAACCCCGGCTCTCACCTCACCGAGGCCAGCAACCTCGGTGACACGTACCTGCCATCGCATATGATACCTTGCACCCTCTTACAATATATTAATTTAATTTTTTAATTATGAATTTGTTTTGAACATGTTGAGTTACATTTGGGCCTTTAAACATAATGTCTGCTGTTGGCTGTGCTGCTGAATTTGGCCAAGCTACATGTGGCCATGATAATAGACCACTTCTGAAATCCTGGTTGGGAACTGAGAACATGACCTAGCAGCCAATCCTTTACAGCTTTACAGTTTAAACACTCCCCTACGAAATTCTCCCCTCTGCCTGTGATAAAATTACTTTACACAATGGGTTGATGTAATTATCAATCACAGGCAGGAGAATACATAGTTTTAAACAATGTCTTCTGTCCTGGAGACAACAGAGGAGTCATTCAATTATCTCTCAGGACAAAGGGAAATCGCCAATACACATGTGGGGACAATAGGACAGACATCACTATTCAATATACAATGTCCCACCCTTTACAGTACACACAGACATTTAACATATCCCCAGATGGCTTGGATCTGAGCGCTCAATATATCCAAACAGCGCTCAGATGCCACAAACACAGTCAAATCACCATGGGGTTTAATTTTAGCATGGGCTGATGAGAGGGGCCATAATCCTGGGTCAAGATCAAGAAGCTGGCAACAAGGCTTCTCAAGCACCCATTGGCCTGGTTGGTTCCGCCACACTGCCGTTGATGCCACCGCCGTTGATGCTGCTGCATGTCATGAAAAATTTGACTTACATTTGATCCATTTAACATAACGTCTGCTGCTGCCTCTGAAGTCGAATCGGGCCTAGCTACATGTTGGCCTGATAATACAACACTCCCTAAATCCTGCCGTTGATGCCGCTGCATGTCATGAAAAATTTGACTTACATTTGATCCATTTAACATAACGTCTGCTGCTGCCTCTGAAGCCGAATCGGGCCTAGCTACATGTTGGCCTGATAATACAACACTCCCTAAATCCTGCCGTTGATGCTGCTGCATGTCATGAAAAATTTGACTTACATTTGATCCATTTAACATAACGTCTGCTGCTGCCTCTGAAGTCGAATCGGGCCTAGCTACATGTTGGCCTGATAATACAACACTCCCTAAATCCTGCCGTTGATGCCGCTGCATGTCATGAAAAATTTGACTTACATTTGATCCATTTAACATAACGTCTGCTGCTGCCTCTGAAGTCCAATTGGGCCTAGCTACATGTTGGCCTGATAATACAACACTCCCTAAATCCTGCCGTTGATGCTGCTGCATGTCATGAAAAATTTGACTTACATTTGATCCATTTAATATAACGTCTGCTGCTGCCTCTGAAGCCGAATCGGGCCTAGCTACATGTTGGCCTGATAATACAACACTCCCTAAATCCTGCCGTTGATGCTGCTGCATGTCATGAAAAATTTGACTTACATTTGATCCATTTAACATAACGTCTGCTGCTGCCTCTGAAGTCGAATCGGGCCTAGCTACATGTTGGCCTGATAATACAACACTCCTAAATCCTGCCGTTGATGCTGCTGCATGTCATGAAAAATTTGACTTACATTTGATCCATTTAACATAACGTCTGCTGCTGCCTCTGAAGCCGAATCGGGCCTAGCTACATGTTGGCCTGATAATACAACACTCCCTAAATCCTGCCGTTGATGCTGCTGCATGTCATGAAAAATTTGACTTACATTTGATCCATTTAACATAACGTCTGCTGCTGCCTCTGAAGCCGAATCGGGCCTAGCTACATGTTGGCCTGATAATACAACACTCCCTAAATCCTGCCGTTGATGCTGCTGCATGTCATGAAAAATTTGACTTACATTTGATCCATTTAACATAACGTCTGCTGCTGCCTCTGAAGCCGAATCGGGCCTAGCTACATGTTGGCCTGATAATACAACACTCCTAAATCCTGCCGTTGATGCTGCTGCATGTCATGAAAAATTTGACTTACATTTGATCCATTTAACATAACGTCTGCTGCTGCCTCTGAAGCCGAATCGGGCCTAGCTACATGTTGGCCTGATAATACAACACTCCCTAAATCCTGCCGTTGATGCTGCTGCATGTCATGAAAAATTTGACTTACATTTGATCCATTTAACATAACGTCTGCTGCTGCCTCTGAAGCCGAATCGGGCCTGGCTACATGTTGGCCTGATAATACAACACTCCTAAATCCTGCCGTTGATGCTGCTGCATGTCATGAAAAATTTGACTTACATTTGATCCATTTAACATAACGTCTGCTGCTGCCTCTGAAGTCGAATCGGGCCTAGCTACATGTTGGCCTGATAATACAACACTCCCTAAATCCTGCCGTTGATGCTGCTGCATGTCATGAAAAATTTGACTTACATTTGATCCATTTAACATAACGTCTGCTGCTGCCTCTGAAGTCGAATCGGGCCTAGCTACATGTTGGCCTGATAATACAACACTCCCTAAATCCTGCCGTTGATGCTGCTGCATGTCATGAAAAATTTGACTTACATTTGATCCATTTAACATAACGTCTGCTGCTGCCTCTGAAGCCGAATCGGGCCTAGCTACATGTTGGCCTGATAATACAACACTCCCTAAATCCTGCCGTTGATGCCGCTGCTGCAATTCATGAAAATTTTTAGTGACATTTGATCGCATAGGGAATAATCATAGAGTCCAGACCTTCACACTTTTTTAAAGTAAAATTTCTATTGAGTTATTTAATTTTGTATTATAAACTGGAAGTGTGCTTACCTGCCAGTGCCTGGCGTTATTCCGCCTAGTTACAAATGGAAACTTATGAGTCAGCATTCTAGTACTGTGTTAACTCTAGATGCTGTATGTCCTGATAGTGTGTAGACAACCATCATGGACCTGATTTTATCTTTTGCACTTTAACAAGTATAGAATTATGAATTCTCTTAACCTGGTTTGCATGTTTCGTATTCTCGCATGTGCTCAGCTTCTTTATGTATTGTCAATATTTCGACATAAAAATATTAAATTAAATAATCTTTTTAAAAGACATTTCATCTAGCGTTGTTTGGCTTCATTCACAAAATGAAATGTTTTTACTTTATTTTGTTATTTTTATTTTAAATTAAGTGTGGTTTGGGGCGGCTATGTTGTGGTTCACGCTGTAGCACGGTGTGGACCGCATGTGGCCTTCCCTTGTCAAAAGGTCTTGTGCAGTTGGCATTGTACAGGACTGATTGATGAACCTACGCAAATTTATATATTTTATTTTTATTTTATTTTTTTGTTGTCACACGGATTTAGGATCCAACACGGTGTTGTCTGTCGTTCTGGGAGGGATGGCTGACTTCCGTGTTGACCTCTCTACATGGTTGGGTGTGACTGGCGTTATACTCATCCGTGTGGAAATCCGGTTTTGTGAATGGAGCCATGTAGCAACATGTAAATATGTATAGTTACTTTGCTTGTTTATGTCACTTATTGGCAATTATGTAATAAGGATTTGCACATGCTAATTATATATAACCACTGCTTTAAGATTTTAGGTATAAAATGTGCACTATATGATGTTCTTGGAGACATGTCACCGGTTAGAGAATTCATATAATCATAGTCATGTAATCAATCATATGTTTCTATGTGTGCAGGCGGAAGCAATGCTACAACATGCAAATTATTATAAAATTGGGCGCTATCGAAGATCCATGCTGGTTAGTTCTTACCCCCACCATTTTATTGTTCCAACATTGTTCCTTTTTTTTTTGTTTTATATTTCTGATAATAAGATTGTAAAGAAATTTTTAGAATAAGTAAAAGTTTATAATTTTGCTAATTTTATCAATCAAACAAGGTTTTTGTAGGTATTATTACTCTGTTCAAGTTTTGTATTTTAGTAGTTAATTGTTTGATGAAAAAATACATTTATTATTCACGATAATTTGAAATTTATCTTACTACATAAAATAATTTAGTTACTAGGAAATTAACCAAAAATTTATTTTGAATGTAACTCTGGACTATTAGAATGCTTTGCTTTGTACTTAATATTTAATACACAACCATTACCAATGACTACTACTATCGTGATCCATTTGAGTTATGTGTAGGCCTCATACTACCCTATTTCTATATACCTGCGGATGCTGTATGTCAGGATACTGATTAGTTTGGGAATGTACTCTAGGGGCCTTCATTAAAAAATAAATGTTGAACCATTGTAATAAAAACTTTAAAGTTTTTAATAAAAAATAAAATAAAATAAACTATATAATTACAAAAAAATAAAATAAAAGTATTTCAGAAGATGTAATTAGGGCAATGCCCTCATATCTTGAACCATCTTCTCCAAATCCTCCACGTCCTTGGCGTTCTTTTCCTCCATTTTTCTGAGGCCATTTAAGAACTGGAGCTTCATCTCCCGCATCTTCCGGAGTTGATGCTCCCGGAAGGCCTTCATTTCGGCCTGTTGCTCCATTTTGAGTTTACGGATTTTTAAATCCATTTGTTTTAATACTGTAAAAAATAAAAACAATAAATAAAATAGACGGTGTCGTTTCTGAAGAAACCACATGATGTTGGCTTAAAAATCTGATTGGCTGTTGGTGGCTCCACCCACTTTTTTGAATTTTAATCCCAGTCCTCCAGTGACCAACTTTGCAAAGTTTGAAGACTGTGACAATCAAAGTCTAAGAGCAGCGGCAGTTTGATTTCCCACCTTTAAACAAATGCCTGTAATTTGATTGGGCAGTGTAGACTCCACCCACTTTTTATAAATTTTAATCCCAGTCACCTAGTAACCCACAGTGCCAAGTTTGGGGACCCTGGCTTAAATATCGTGGGAATGACAGCTTTTAACGTTTTCACACTGAAGTCATCAGTGAAAATTTGTTTGGTTGTTTGTGGCTCTGCCCACTTTTTAATGTCCCCCAAATTTGACACAGATTTTCAGGGTGACCCCATGAATAAGTGACACAAGTTTGGTGACTTTAACTTGAAAGCTGAAGGAGTGACAAAACCTAATAGTTTTCCTATGAAAGTCGATTGGACAAAATGGGGTCTCCGGGGGCCGCTCCAGGGGCCCGGACGGAGGATCGGTTAACAAAGCACAAGCAAAGTTTGTTAATTGTACTCCTACAACTGTGGGAGGAGTAGCGTATAGAAAATAGCTAAAATTTCATTGGCCAATGGTATCTCCGCCCCCCAAATATACCCGTTTATTTGGGTTGACAACAACAATATCTGGTCTGAGTTTGGGGAATAATCATGGCTGCTCGGTATGTCTCAATGGGAATGTGGGAATGTATACCTCGGTGAATCAGTACACCTGTAACTATCGGTTTCAGGGAGGTTTTCTTTAGAAATTATTTTGGGCCTGGGTTTTAATAGTCAGAGACATTGGGTGGGACAGGTCACACCCGTACTACATCTTGGGGTTTTCATAACATTGTGGTTAAAAAGGCTGGTAAAGTACAGTTTGGCTAGGCGATTGGAGCACAGAACAATCCTAGAGGGGAACCAGACCTCTGGAAGACTGTAAAGAGGGTTGAGATAGTACTTCTTTGTTATCCCACTTGTACCGAACTGTAAGTGTGGGACTATAGGTTCTCCGATATGTGTGGGCTCAAGAAAGATTATTAGTAAAGCTTTAAAATGCTTATTGTTTGCTCCAAAAAGTGTGTCTATGGTGAAGACTAAACTGACACGTGTGTGTGTGAACAGTGAGTGAGTGAAAACAGCCACAGCACATACTTACTCTCCTTGTGGGGGTGGTGATAAGCTCCTCCTCCTCCTCCTCGTCCCCGTTATCAGCCACTTGAGGGGTGAGGTGGGTTGGGGTGAGGGTCCACCCTCCGCTCCTGCCTCTGACTCCTCTGGGGGCTAGGGGCATGAAGATGCCCTGAGGGTCCGGCCTCCTCCTCCTCCTCCTCTGGCGCAGACACCTCCCACACCTGCTGCTGTCTGCGAGGCCTGCGCCTGACTGCAGGCAAAGGAACACCTATAATAACAAATTTTACTACTTTTAGAAAAAAAATCCAAAAACAAAAATGTACAGATGCTTTACTGAGTGTTGGAATAAAGATACAAAAGTAATGTAATCATTATACCTGGGCATGTCTCGTCCCGTATTTCGCGGATTCTTTCCGCGTGCCTCCGTTTAGATCTGACCATTTTTTAAAATGGCCAGACGCAGGTGTTTCTTCCCAAACTCCGTCCAGAGTTCATAGGCGACCCTGCGAACAATGGCCACCTTCTCTTCATGGGAGCGGGTGAGGTCATACCCCTTCTCTAACATGCGCTAAAAAGCATATAATCAGATTTTATAACGGTAACTTTAAATCTAATATTTCACTTTCAAACACTAATCATTTTTTGTTCGGTGGTTGAGATGATGAATAAATGTTGGTGACTATGGCTAAGGCAGCGCACGGCGAGAGTTTCCCCGGGCTTAAACTTTGACATGCAGATCTTTCAGTTAGACTGTCTCTCGCCGTGCGCTGCATTGCTGATGCTGTACCGCCGCCCCCGCCACCATTATAGTCAATAGGGACGAAGCGTGGGAGAAGTAGCGGCAGTACGGATCCAACAGGCTGTTCATCCCCCTAGAATAGTCAGATGTACTCCCCTGCCGCTAATGTGAAAGTCGCCTAATCGTATTTTTTTAAATTTGGGATTGTGTTGAAATTGTTTGTGTGTGTAGTATGAGATATTGGATATTGGCCATCTGAGGAGAGATGTACCCGTCTAGTGAAGTGACGGTGCGGGGTGTAAGGCTGGTTCGCCTCCCGTGGTGCACCCTGGGTAACGCTAAATGAACCAGCAAATACTGAATGTCAAACATTACTTCTCCTGGCCAGCAGGACACTTATTAGAATCTATATACTAGGCATCCTCAAACTGCGGCCCTCCAGGAAACTGCGGCCCTCCAGCAAACTGCGGCCCTCCAGCAAACTGCGGCCCTCCTGCAAACTGCGGCCCTCCTGCAAACTGCGGCCCTCCTGCTTTTTCCAAACTAAAAATCACAACATTCCATGACATCCTACAGCTATCATCCTATAGTGGGGCATCATGGGAGTTGTAGTTTTACAACAGCTGGAGGGCCGCAGTTTGAGAATGCCTGCTATAGACTGTGTATGTGTGTGTGTGTGTTGGGGGTGGGGGGTGGTCAGAGGTGGTGTGGGTTTGAGGGGGTCTGGTGGTATGTAGTGGTGGGTATATTGTGTGAGGCGGAAGATTAGATGTGCAATGTGAATCATATCTAGATTTATCTGCTATCCTTTTTTTTTAACCATTAGAAAACGTGGTGTGGTGTTTAACAAGCAGGATATGCTCGAACCCACATGCGGTCGTGCATATATATATAGGGAGCACATCCTGCACTTGTAGTCCGTTGCTGATGGCGATCAACAGCAAAAAATGCATACAATGGAAGATGCCAGCAATGGACTACAAGTACCACAATGACCATCCTACATACGATAACGATAATGTGGAGAACAATCAAAAACATAACCATAGCAAAGACTGGCTGGCATCTTCCACTGTATGTATTTTTTGCTGTTGCTTGCCATCAGCAGCGGATTTCCGGCATCAGGATCCACTGGGCACCCGTAGAAGGCAGGTCCCGATGCCATGCAAGGCATTGGGCAGCCTCTGCACGGCATCAGTCTGCCTTCTCACACATCGCGTCCCGTCACAGCAGCACGGGGACCCGATGCGCTCGTTCACTAACCGCAAAAACACTTCTATGTTGCAGTCAGCGCTGACCGCGACATAGAAGGGTTTAATCCGCCAGCATCGCTGTAAACAGCGATGCCGGCGGATACAGCAGGGAGCCTGGCTATCAGGGACTGCCGTACCCCTGCAGTGATTGGTCAGGCGCAGCTCCTGCACCCGCCCGATCATCTAGCCGTGCATGCACAGCGTTTTGCGTTAAGGGGTTAATGACAGTGAACTCCACAATGCCCGCCCCTTTAATAGTGGCCCCTGCCCCCATGCATGTAGCAGTGTAGTTTTATCGTCATACATGATATAAATGAACATTTAAGGACCTGAAAACTATTGAAACCTGTGATCACTTGTTATGGCAACCTGGGGACAAGCGAGCTTCTATTGGCTGATAAGGGACATGTGACGTGTGGATGGCAGTTGGGGGCTTGTTTTTGCTAATGCAGGTCATTTTTGGGGAATATCTCAGAAATAATATTTCCTATAGAGCTGAGCCCGGTCTAAAACCTTCCCAGACACCTAATGTACCCGTCTGCCAAACTTAGTGAAGATCGGTCCAGTCGTTTACGTCGGCCATAAATAACAGACAGAAACTCATTTTTAGATATATAAGAGATCAGTAGATATTAATGATTTGGGGCAATAAGTATTGTTTTTGAATGCCAACAATACTTGTTTCCACAAATCATCTCTATATAAGCACTGCAGTAAGCAAACTATGTGAGATGAGATTTTATATGTATTGCAAAAATGTGTGAATGTTTTATCTCCATAAACATACATTTGAATGTTACAAGCGTGTGACATCATGTACTTATAGCTGTAATGTAATGTTCAATCACTTACTGTAATCAGGATATCCTCCTCCTCTCTTGTAAAATTGCTGCCCACCATCTTGATTCGCATGGATCGCATGCACAACAAGAAAACGTGTTGGAACTGCTCCCAGGAAGAAGCCACGCCTGTATGTGCGCGTGCGCATGCGCTGCTGCAGCGCACAAAAGCGCGCATGAGCACATACGAATGAGTTGTTATTGCCACCTAGCTGAACAATAACATCTGTACGCACACGAATGTTTATATGAAAATTATTCGCATTAAAGTCGTGTTGTACATCTACAGAAATACGAATACATTATTGGCTTGTTCGAATTAGCGAATATGGTGAATGCGAATATATCGCTATATTCTATACCGTGAATTCAAAAATGCATTTGCAATAGGAGTTGCCTATATTGACACTCAGCTCCAAGTTGGATTCGCAATGCGAAAAAAAAATTTTTTAACCAATGAACAGAATATGAAATTGAACACTTCTAAGTAAGTATTGTGATTGTTGAAAAAAAAAATGGTAATTTTTTTTTTTCGCAATGCGCATATAACTTAGAGTATTCGGTCATGTTTGCAGGCCATCGGGAGATATGAAGTTCAATTCGCGTGTATGCGAATAAAATATTCGCATATTATCGCGATTAGGTTAATAATTGCGAATATTCGATTTCGGCGAATATATTACGAATATACATTCGAATATTCGCGATATATCGCGAATTCGAATATGGCACCTCCCGCTCATCACTACTGAATGCTGCCATGTGACATGGTGGAGATGCTTGGTGATGGTGTCGTATGTGATGGTTTTGGTGGAACATCCTCTGTTTGCTGGACGCCAGGTGCAACGGTGATGCCAGAGGTGGAGGGAGAGGCCGAGCCAGCAGCAGAAGAGGGAGCAGGAGGAGCATGAGAGAGTTCCTTGTTTTTAAGGTGTTTACTCCACTGCAGTTCATGCTTTACATGTAGATGCCTGGGCATGCAGGTTGTGCTCAGGTTAAGAACGTTTATGCCTCGCTTCAGGCTCTGATGGCACAACATGCAAGCCACTCGTGTCTTGTCGTCAGTCACGTTGTGTGAAGAACTGCCATGCCAATAAACTTCTTGGAGCAGGCCTTGGTCTGCTCGGTGCCTGGGTGCGGTGGCAGTAGCAGGTGTACTATCTCTGGAACGGCCTTTTGCACCCTGCTCCCTCTTTTGCTGTGCTGTTGCCTCTGTGCGACCACCGCTTCTTCCTCAGAACTGCACGCCTCACTAGCACGACCTTCAGTTCAGTCTGGGTCTAGGACTTCATTATCCTCCAAGTCATCTTCCACCCATTCATGACCCCTGCCCTCCTCGTAGGTCTGCACATTGCAGAAAGCCACAGCAGTTGGTACTTGTGTTTCGTCATCATCAGAGATGTTTTGCGGGGGTATTCCCATGTATAAAGTAGATATTTATACTATGTATGGACTCCAGATTTGGGGACCCAGAACACGGATTTGGTCACCAAAATTCACAAATGCAGTATTTGACTGCTATAAATTGGAAATCATTATTTAAACGATGGATGCACCACTTTTTTTTTTTTCGACCTAAAACACGGCTTTTTTCAATAAAACCCCAAAATTCTGTTTTTAACTGCTGTACTTTAAAAGTAGATATTTATACTATGCATGGACACCAGATTTGAGGACCCAGAACACGGATTTGGTCACAAAAATTCACAAATGCAGTATTTGACTGCTATAAATTGGAAATAATTATTTTATCGACGAATGCACAACAGTTTTTTCGTCCTAAAACACGGCTTTTTTCAATTAAACCCCAAAATTCAGTTTTTAACTGCTGTACATTAACAGTAGATATTTACACTATGTATGGACACCAGATTTGCGGACCCAGAACACAGATTTGATCACCAAAATTCACAAATGCAGTATGTAACAGCTATAAATTGTAAATAATTATTTAAACGACGAATGCACAACAGTTTTTTTCGGCTTAAAACACAGCTTTTTTCAATAAAACCTCAAAATGCAGTTTTTAACTGCTGTACATTAAAAGTAGATATTTATACTATGTATGGACACCAGATTTTGGGACCCAGAACACGGATTTGGTCACCAAAATTCACAGCTGCAGTATTTAACTGCTATAAATTGTAAATAATTATTTAAACAATGGATGCACAACTGTTTTCTCGTCCTACAACACAACTTTTTTCAATAAAACCTCATAATTCAGTTTTTAACTGCTGTATATTAAAAATAGATATTTTTACTGTGTATGGACTCCAGATTTGGGGACCCAGAACACGGATTTAGTCACCAAAATTCACAAATGCAGTATTTGACTGCTATAAATTGGAAATAATTATTTAAACGATGGATGCACGACAGTTTTTTCGGCCTAAAACACAGCTTTTTTCAATAAAACCCTAAAATTCAGTTTTTAACTGCTGTACATTAACAGTAGATATTTACATTATGTATGGACACCAGATTTGCGGACCCAGAACACGGATTTGATCACCAAAATTCACAAATGCAGTATTTAACTGCTATAAATTGTAAATAATTATTTAAACAATGGATGCACAACTGTTTTCTCGTCCTACAACATAACTTTTTTCAATAAAACCCCAAAATTCAGTTTTTAACTGCTGTACTTTAAAAGTAGATATTTACACTATGTATGGACACCAGATTTGCGGACCCAGAACACGGATTTGATCACCAAAATTCACAAATGCAGTATGTAACAGCTATAAATTGTAAATAATTATTCAAACGACTGATGCACAACAGTTTTTTTCGGCTTTAAACACAGCTTTTTTCAATAAAACCCCAAAATTCTGTTTTTAACTGCTGTACATTAAAAGTAGATATTTATACTATGTATGGACACCAGATTTTGGGACCCAGAACTCGGATTTGGTCACCAAAATTCACAAATGCAATATTTAACCGCTATAAATTGTAAATAATTATTTAAGCAATGGATGCACAACTGTTTTCTCGTCCTACAACACAACTTTTTTCAATAAAACCCCAAAATTCAGTTTTTAACTGCTGTACTTTAAAAGTAGATATTTACACTATGTATGGACACCAGATTTGCGGACCCAGAACACGGATTTGATCACCAAAATTCACAAATGCAGTATGTAACAGCTATAAATTGTAAATAATTATTTAAACGACGGATGCACAACTTTTTTTTTCAGCTTAAACACAGCTTTTTTCAATAAAACCCCAAAATGCAGTTTTTTACTGCTGTAAATTTAAGATTAGATATTTAAAAAAAATACACTTATGCTGTATTTCACAGCAGCATTGTAAAATATGTGGTTGGAATGGGTATTTCAGACTGTTTGGTGGACCTTGAATATCATTATTTTTCTAGAAAAAACAAAGAAGCACTATATCCCTGCAGAAATATAAAATATGTCGTTGGACGGTGTATGCAGAACTGTTTTGTGGACAAGGAATATGTTTTTTTGCCCAAAATTACACGGATTCTCTATTTCACCGCAAAAATGTCAAATATATATTTTTGCGGTATAAAATAGGCTTGGTGGATTAAGATGACCACTGTTTTAAACTAAAATACACTAATGCACTATTTGATAGCTGAAATGAAATATACGGTTTAGTGCATAGTATACAAAAGTGCTCCGTGGCACCACAGGTCCCAAACTAGACAAATGGACTATGTCACGGCTTTTGTCACCAAAATTCACGAATGCAGTTTTTCACTGCTGTAATTTAAATGTAGGTATTTTGTAAATGTAGGTAAATTAAAAGCAGGAATTTTACTTTTTTTCACACAAAAAAAGAATAATGCACTATTTCTCAGCTGTAATGTGAAATCGGTATTCAGGCAGTATATTTCAAAATGCTTTGTGGATCAGGATTTCCACTCTTTTGTCAAAAAAATATACTTATGCTGTATTTCACAGCAGCATTGTAAAATATGTGGTTGGAATGGGTATTTCAGACTGTTTGGTTGACTTTGAATAAAGTATTTTTTCTATAAAAAAACAAAGAAGCACTATTTCCCTGTCGTTGGACGGTGTATGCAGAACTGTTTTGTGGACAAGGAATACGTGTTTTCAACCAACATTACACAGATTCTCTATTTCACCCCAAAAATGTCAAAAATATTTTTGGGCAGTGTAAAATAGGCTTGGTGGATCAGGATGACTACTTTTTTTTAACTAAAATACACTGATGCACTATTTGATAGCTAAAATGGAATATACGGTTTAGTGCATTGTACACACAAGTACTCTGTGGCACCACAGATCCCAGACTACACAAATGGACTATGTCACCCCTTAAACATACAAAAGGCAATATAGGGAACTTGAGCAGCCAGAAAAAAAAAGTTTTTTTTCCTTCACTGAGCTACAAAATAGGATTAGGCTGATGTCCCTGGCTTGCTGGCACACATGCAGTACACTGCAGTGGCTAAAATGTCCGCCGAGCACCACCTCAGTAACAGATGGATTACAAAAAAATATTTCCCTTGCAGTGGCTGGGTACAGTAATGTTGGATTGCTGAAGCTCCCTCCCTCTCTATTTGCTGTATCTTGTGGATTTAAGTAGCACAGGTTCTTCAGATTTTTGCCCTATTCTGTCCCTTATCGCAGCACCAGCATCCTCTCCATAGGCAAATCAGCAGAGTGACGTGCGGCAGTACGTGACTACAGCTTATAAAGAGGCTGGGTCACATGCTGCACTTAGCCAATCACAGCCATGCCATTAGTAGGCATGGCTGGGATGGCTCCTTAGGGCAAGAAGTAAAACGCTTGCTGACTGGCTGCTGTGCAGCCCTTCAGAAAAAGAAATCGCCGAAACAACGGACCCGAACCCGAACTTTTTTGAAAATGTTCGGGTTCGGGTCCCTCTCCCGAACACTCCAAAATTCGGTACAAACCCGAACTATACAGTTCGGGTTTGCTCAACTCTACAGACCCATGCTGACAAATATAATGAATCGATGGCTATGCTATTTCGAGTGTTAGACATTCTGGTCACATTATCAAGACCACTTCCTACCTTCGATGTCGGCAGTGCATAGCTCATAAAGGAAGTCACATGTCATGAGCTGGCTTGGTGGGTATATCAGGTGGGTAATAGCCTGTCTGCAAACATATCCCTCGTTACTGTCATGGGTAAAAGGGTGATTTATCAGAGATGCAAAAAGGGATGTGGCCATGGGTGCCAGTATTTATGAAACTTGTGAACTGTTTGTGTGCTGCTGTGGTGAGAGTGTATCATGAGTGGACAAATGGCACCATTGTGAAAAAGAGATGTGGAAACTGCGGAGCACCACGTACCATTGATGTGAGAAGATAACATCAGCTATTAAGTTGTGTAAGGGTAGGCCGACATGCTAGAGTGAAGTAGCTCACAAGCAAAAAGAACCTGTGGGCTACCAGAAGTTTTTCTAAAGTGAAAGTTCAGTGAACCCTACTGCATACGGGGCTCTGAAGAAGACACATGGTCACTGCACCTCTATTAACAAAGTTGAATTTTCAGAAAAGGCTTCAGTTTTCTCTGCAGTATCAAAACTGAACCTCTACTGATTGGCAAAGGGTTTCCTTCTCTGATGAGTAGCATTTTCTGCTTAATTGAACGGATGGACGCTGGTGTGTCAGTGGAGAAAAATCTGAGAACAAACATCCTGCAATCATTGCTGGAAGAACAGAAATCTGGTGGTGTCAGTGGTATGGTCTGGGGAATGTCTTTGTGGCATTCTCTGGGCCCACTCATCCATGTTGAAGACATTATCAACCTATTGGTTATGAATCTATCCTTGCAAATAACGTACACTCATGCCTGCTGATTGTCTTCCCTGGGACTCATGGGAGCTTCCAGAAAGACAATTTAACCGTCATTAGTTGTAAGAGGATGACCAAGACTTCCATGTACTTCCATGTGCTTATGTGTTAGTGTTGTCCCAATAAACTTTTCTTATTTATTGATATTGGTGGGATGTGCATCTTTGTCTGTGGTTCTCTTGACTGTGCTACAGTCCTTTTTTGTGTTGCATTTCCTTTTTAACCACTGTTGCACTCCCTGCACATTCATATTTAGGTGCCCCCTAACTTTCATTGTGATCCAAGACTTCCATGTACTACATGGCCCCCTAATTCCTTAGATTTTAACCCAATTGAGCATCTATGTGATCACCTCAATCGTCGTGTTTATGTATGGATACTTGCCCAAGCACACTCCAGCAGTTGGCATGGCTCCAGATGACCGTGACAACCTACCAGGACATTATTGAGTAATTCCCGACCTGTCTAGCTGCTGTATGTGCTACACATGGGGGTTACTCTAGATATTAGCTGGTGGTCACAATAATTTGACTTGACTGTGTATACTCCTTTCATTATTTACCTAGGCACATATTGTTAAAAATATTGACGGGTGTGCCTTTTACTGCAGATCATCCCTTCACTTGCAATACAGAAAAATGAATAAATACAATAAATAAAACCATTAAGGTAAATATCATTAATGATACTTAAATATTAAACCCACTACTGCAGTTCTCTTTTTCAATCTGTACCAGATGACTAAAATTCTTCTTTTCACACAGATCTTGTGAATAGTGTAGATAAGTCTTTAGAAGGGGTGTATACTGTATATGCATCCCAAAAATGCAGCAAAAAAAAAAATCTTAGACTTTTATGTCAAAATTAGAGATTTTGGATGTGTTCCAGTGTGAACTGAGTATCTTTGTGCATTATATTGACTAGTATCACTTACAGTCTCATCTTTTTCATCTTTAGTAATTAAAGAAAATGCTTAAACTACATTTGTCATCTGTGTAAATCTGGGGAGGAGTGCGGTAAATATTTATAACAGACAAAGTACAACAGAAAAACAAGTAAATGACACATTTATTAAATACAGTAAAACATTGTAATCATAAAATCTATTTACATATTTGCATCTACATATGGACACAATATGCTCCACATGTTCCTTATTAAACAGTCTTACCAATAGTTTGCTCTTTCATAGGAATGGATTGCAGCTAAAAATGCCTTAAATTATTTAAATTGGAAATATGTAACTTTACTAATGCACTAAAGATGAGTGAATTGATTCTGATCAAATTGGATTTTTTTTTAAATTTCATAAAAATCTGTCTGCCAAGGGAATCCGAAGTTATTGCCATTCGCTTTGGGTGAATTGCATAAAAACAGTGCCCAGCACCTTTTTACGGTGAAAATTGGTGGGGAAAATAGGAGGGTGGATGAAGATGAAGGATCATATGACACTGGAAGGGAGGGTGGAAAGGCTTGCCCTTATTGGTTCAGAGGCTTACTGACACATTGGTCAGCCAGTCGGGGCAGAATTCAGTCAGGTCCTTTTGCTGAGAATGCCAAAGAACACCATTCTGTGTTCAACTTGTGACCAGAGAACCTATGTCTGTCTGTCTCTGGCAAAATGCTATTACAGAGAGAAGCCAGTAATCTTGCTGTACTACTATCAGTGACGTCACCAGTTCCTAAGCTGACAACAATAAAAACAGATCTGGCCTTACCAGTTATTTTGGTCATTTTAGCCGTAAGTTGGATTCGCTCTTTATTGGCACCCCCCCCCCCTCCTTTGATGTGTCCTCCTGCTCCTCCACCTAAGCATCTTGATCACCCTGCAGCAATAATAAAAAGTGGAGGCAACATATGGTTAAACCTATATAAAAACTAGCAGGACCAGATCTGCTTCTATTCTGGTCAGCTCTGGAACTGGTGATGCAACAAAAGCCCTTGTGCTATGGTAGAGATTCAAGATAGTCACCCTGCTGATGAGTTGTGTAAGATGTGTCAGATTTAGCATGTGGACTTCTATGAGGAGGAGGTTTGGGTGGAGGAGGAGGACCCCATACATAGCTGTTTTGGTTGTGGTAGTAGTAGTATTGGCACTTGTAGCAGTGGTGGTAGGGGCAGTGGTAGCGAGAGTTGCACTCGGAGCAAATACTGAGCAGGTATTCAGGAAGGGGCAAGCCAGCCCACAATGATCCACAACAGTCTGATAAAAGTGGTGGGGAGAGTGTTTTGGACAGGACCTGGGAGCCAGATGGGAGTGCTGAGGAGGAGACATCAGATGAGGAGGATGGTGGTGGCTGTATTGGCAATAAAGAATGAAGGCAATGCACAGCTAAACCCTTATAAACAACTGGCAGGACCAAATCTGCTTCTATTGTGGTTAACTCTGGATATGGTAATGCCACTTATACTGCGGGTGCAGTAATACTATAGAACAGAATAAAAATTTGTCCTTAAAATTTGTCTCATTTTTAAAATGTCGTGCAGTTCCGTGCACATGAGGTGGCATCACTAGATAAAGTGGGAAAATAGAACTGCCCAGCAGTCTGTCCTCTGTTCCCCAATCTTCTTTGTGACTGCCAGGCAGCATCCACAACCAGTAGTGTCCTTGACATCATCTATTTTTTCTTCCACTGTGACTCCTCCTCCTCTCCCTTGGCTCTGTTATCAGTCACCGAAAATAGAATATGTGGCCAGACTCTATGTGTATAGCTATCCTGTTGTGAGAAAGCTGAACTCCCACCTGGCCAGGTTGCTGGTGGTGCATATGCAGCTGTGCCACTTAGTAGTGGTAATAGTGGAGCGGTTCCATACCTTCACCAAAAAATAATTGTTCTCACTGCCATCAGTCGGACATTTGGCCAGGTTTTTCAAAAAAATTGTTTAAAAATGTTGTAAAAGACTGTGGCCTTTCTCTGGTGCATATAATGTTTCATAACTCAATGGATTTCTGGGCAGGAAGATTGGAACAGTGGGCAGAATTGGCTGGTGGTATCGTCAAACCCAAATGGACAAAATTGTCTTCCGCCAGTGTACAAAATATCACATTTGTCAAAATGAAGAAGGCATGGATCCATAATAATTTTCACACACCTTTTGCAGAGACCAATAAATAGAACTGCCATTGCTGATGGTGACTATTGATCACCAGCTTAATCATACCACTGACGCTGTCTGCCTGTCTACCATCATGTTCCGTACTGTATGGCTGCTGGTCCCCCCACTGCTACTACCATTAGCACTACCCAGTTGCCACAAATACTAATATTATCCACCCTACACAGCAGCACATGCATCTATTCTACTGCCTTGTCTGTTACATGCTGTGCTGCTACTACTGGTGCTATTATTACCTCCACATGCCACTATCACCCTATCCTTTCGACACCCTCATATGATGCTGTCAATTAAAAGGAAGAATTTTTACAGGCTTGTGCAGAACAAGCCAATGTTTCTTTTGACAAGTAACAATTGTATTTGTATAAATAGGGGTAGGCATCCTTTCTCTGTTAATGCATAATTGTTGGATGCTTTGTCCCAACATGACACTTTTATTTTGTGATAACACTGTGTGTTTAAAGACCATCTGCCCCCAATAAGGGACCATTTTTGGAATGTGTCTAATATAAAAACAGTGCAATGTCTTTTTTAAGACACCATCAACCATGTATTTACCCATAGCTACCATTTATATGTCAGTGTCACGCTAACATTATTAGCGTTTTGCAGTTATTGCATTAAAGAACTTAATATGGGTGCAGAAAGAGAGCAAAAGAAAAAAAAGAACAGCTAAAATTAACATAGACTGTCAAAAGGAGAGTGTCATATACCAAGGTTCAGGCCAATTAGAGTACTTTTGATTTGTGTATTGTAGAATCGATTCAGCCACAAATCAAATTTTTAGAAAAATTCACCAAATTGGACATGAATCAAGTTTCAAGAAGTACACTTATTATGTACATAAATTAAAATTTAAAGAAACTTAAACTATGGTAGTCTGAACATCAGTATCAAATTTATACAGCATGGTTTTCTGTAGTACACACAGCAGTGCCTTCCTTTCAAGAGTTCATACAACATTTCCCCCATTCCTCTAATACACACAGCCATGCCTTAAATCCACAACATTGTCCCCTTTCCCAGTACACAGTGCAATACTCCAGTACCCTAATTACACACAGCAGTGCTCTCTTCCTACAGCAGGGTCCATTCAGATGTCCATAGTGTTTTGTGGTCCGCAAATTGTGGACCGCAAAACACTGACGCCGCACATCGCCTACACTTTCATAGATCATTCCTATTCTTGTCCGCATCTGCGGACAAGAATAGGACATGCTCTATTTTTTTCCAGAGCCGTGGACCGGAAGTTCTGGGCCGCGGACCAGAAATGCGGATGCAGAAAGCACACTGTATGCTGTGCTCATCCTTTCCATCCCCATTGAAAATGAATGGATTCGGATCGTTTCCGCAATGTTGCGGAACGGATCCGGACCCATTCTATGGACGTCTGAATTGACCCTAACTGTGGGGTATGAAATTCATGAGCTCAGTTCCTAACATGCAATCTAGTAGATAGGAGTACTAGCAGCTTTCAAGATGTCATTATCACCCTGGCGTGCAAAGTTTTCTAAATGGTGGGCTCTAGATCTCTTAGTATTCATTTATTTGTTTAATAATAAGAGCATCTATATTGATGTCCCCTTCTATGCAGTACCAGTCTCTTGAACTGGTATATAACCAACCTGCCCCAAAATAGCCACTAATGGAGGGACTCCATCAGCAGCATCCATTGAGTAACACTGTGCATGGCAAGGGGACTGGTGCATGAACAGTGCCATGTACAATGTTATTCAATAGAGGTTACTCATGGAAGGTTCTAGTCATGTGCCCCTCTATAAGCAGCCATGTTGGAGCTTTATTATTATGTATACATGGGAACCAACTATCAGCCCAAGGGGGCCAGAGCTGCACAAAAGGGGGCTTAATGAATGATGATCTGCTATTAAAGCTATAGTGCCGTTTCCAGCATATTTGCTAAAGCTGACATAAAATTGCTAACATAAGGCATATAGGGGTTGGAGGCTTTCTTTAAAGTCTTAGGTGGACATTTATCGAATCAGATAAAAAAAAGTCGCAAATCATGGCAATTGAGACATTTTTCTGCTACATCTGGTTAAATTTGCAACATTTTGTGTTCCTCAAAACTTTTCACAATGGTCTATGTTTAAAGGGGTTGTCGCATGAAAAATATTTTACGGTTTTCAAACCAGCACCTGGATCTGAATACTTTTGTATTGCACCTAATTAAAAATTTTGTATAGCCGCTGAGCTATTCAATAAAATGCATCTGTAAAGTGTGACCTGCCTTTGTTCTTCATATACTATATGATGTCTGATTTTCATTTTTTACATTAAACATGGGATAGCCCTTTAAGAGTTAAAAGTGAGATAAGACCTGGATTATGGCTCATTTACTACGTGTAACTTTTTGCAGAAGGTGCAAAAAAACTTACAACCTACGTCAGGCAACCACCTGGTGCACTTTTGCACCTAAAGGTGTAAACCACATTGCACTCACATCACATGTATTATTAAGGTGCACCAGTTAATAAATTTGGTGCAGGCAGACAAAGCTAAGCCAGACTTACACTGGGTTCAGACCTGAGCGTTTTGAAGCCTAGCGTTTTTGGTGCGTTCAAGACTGGCGTGTAGGCGCGTTTTTTTCAAGCGTTTTGGTAAATAGTGTAGGCGCGTTTGACGCGCGTTTCTGTGATTGACTGCATAGTTGGCCAATGACCAAACAGCCCTCCCTATATAGTTTGGCCAATCTGAGGTGTGAATTGTGAAAAACGCGCGTCCATAGGCGCATTTTACGCAGCACAAACGCCCGAACAACACGCCTATCGCGTTTCCCATTGAAGTCTATTAGCACCAAACGCTCGAAAAAAGCCCGAATTAACGCGAACAAACTTGCCTATGCGTCGGACGTTTATAGGCGCCTATGAACGCGCATAAAAACGCGCAAGTGTGAACCACCCTCATTGGAATGCATGGTTCCTTTACTGTTGTGCGTTTTTATGTGCGTTCAAAAGCGGCGTTTTACGCGAAAGTGTGAACTGAGGGTCAACATTGACTGAACAAATGCATAAAATAATAAATTACCCCCTTAGATAATATTGCATCCTACTACGAACTTAAATATTAATTGAATCCTGTTTGACTCAATTGGAAAAATAAAGAAAATACCACCTTCTAAAACATTAACTACATTGTAACTAGAACAATAACACTGTACAGTATCTCTAAACCATTGCTAATCATCTGAATCATTAACTTTCGCTCTCACTAGTAATTTCTACCTGTGGTGTATATTAATACACACATACACAGTAGTTTGTTGACTATGTAATATAACAATTGTGTTGTGTTTCTATCAGTATTATACATTATCCTTCATAAACTCCTTCAATTACTTTTAGAGCATTGACTATGTTATTAAAATTATGATGATGCTATTGGTGATCACAATACAATTTCATTGACTTACGTTACATTGATTTTAATAATCCTCCTTAGGGTACTTTCACACTAGCGGCATATCTATCCTGCAAGCTGTTCCAGCGGGTGACCTGCAAGCTGTTGCCATGCCGCAAGTACCTGTGTGCTGCCGTGCTGCTGCTCCGTCCCCATTGACTACGACGGAGCACGGCAGTGCACAGCCGGAGATCGCGGGACTAAAAGTACTGCAGGTCCGACTTTTTAGTCCTGCGATCACTCCCGTCCACGGCTGTGCTGCGCCGTAGCTCTGCCCCATTATAGTCAATGGGGACGGAGCGGCAGCACACGGGTACTTGTGCCACGGCGGATCCAGCAGGCTGTTCACCCGCCGGAACAGCCTGCCGGATAGCTATGCCACTAGTGTGAAAGTACCCTTAGGCCTGTATATACACAAGCATGTTAGGAGTCTATTGTCTATTTTTTTAACCAAAGTAATGCTTCATTCAGGTCAATGGGTCAGTGTTTCACATACATGTGCTGTACGTGTTCTCTATGGACAGCACACATACCTATTCATTTTAATTTGTGTATCCACACATCAGTTTTTTATAACAGTCCGTGGGTTTGTATTTTTAGCACGAAATCATGCTCTGTTTTGTCCGTGATCATGGATCCAGCACACCCATCAAAGTCTATTCTATCGATGACATCCGTGTTTTATCCGTGTTTCACAGATCATTAGGAAGCAATGTTTTGAAAATTGTTTTTCAGCAGCACATTGTCTGTGAAACACAGATGACACAGGGACAGCAAAACACAGACCACACACAGATTCTTTACGGGCATCTTCATGGAGGTATCATTGACCACCTTTTCATGGATTTAAGCACAGACACATGTGAATAAGGCTTAACGTTAAAGTTAACAAAAGAAATAAAATAGACAAAATAAAAGTATGCACATTGCAGGAAACAATCTAGTTATTTTGTAAAGTGAATAGTTACAATGTGTGAAATGAAGAAGCACAACATTTCTAATTAGTCATATTGAAAGGGTCCATTTTCAGTTTTTTAATGGCTAATAAAAAATGCATAATAAAAAGCTGTCCAAATGTTTACTTTAATGAAATATAATAAAACCAATGAATCAAACATAATATCATTAAATAAATGCACTAAACCATATCACCTACCTTTTCTACACCCAGAACTATTCCATTGGGATCTAAGTACTATATTTGAGGGTAATGCATTTTTTATAAAATATATAATCTTACCGGAGTACAATTTCTTTTTTGTAAGAATGTTTCACGAATCCCCACTTATAAACCAATCACAGAACCACTAGTGGTCTGCTGAAATCTGTGGAAGCACTTGAGATAAAGTGTTCCTTTCTTGTAAGGTTAATTAAGTATTATATAACACCCTAGAAACTCAAGTTGGGAAAACAAATTATCGTTAGAAATTAACGATTCCTTTACGTCCTACCAGCAGCACAGATGGGGAGATAGCAAAAAGAAACCCCTAGGGAGGGCCTTCCTGCCTGGCATAACTAAGAATAGTCTGCCCAAAGGCCGAAAACTCAGCTAGACTGGCATCTAGTCTATAATGGGAGATAAATGTCGATTCAGAGCTCCAGGAGACAGCTTTGCAAATCATGTTGAGAGGCAGAATACTCCTCTCGGCAAAAGAAGTAGCCACAGCTCTAGTAGAGTGGGCCTTCATGAATCCCGGAGGGTCCAGAGATTGGGAAACAAAGGATTCCTTAATAGCCTCCTCGATCAATGACTGATGGAAGGTTTGGATGCCTTACAGCCTTTAAACTTACCGGCAACAGGATTAGCAGATTCTCATCTTTCCTGAATTCCTTGATCTATTCACATAGATCCGGAGACATCTCAAGACGTCCAGAGGATGTCTAGCAGGTTCCTAGGAGGAGGTGGTAGATATCACCTGGTTGATGTTCTGGAAGGAAGGAACTTTAGGCCTAAAATACGGGAGGAATCTAAGAAGGACCCGGTCATGTAAGAAAATGGTATAGGGCTCATGTGCTGAGAGAGCTTGAAGCTCAGAGACCCTCTTGGCCAAAGTCACTGCAAGGAGAAACACAAACTTCCAAGTGACAAACTTGATGTCCACCTCCTCTAACGGTTCAAAGGGGGGAGATGCTAACCCCCTGAGAACTACTGATAAATCCCATTGAAAAAATGTGTCTCAGTACTGTAGGCTTTAATCTTTCAGCTCCTTTAAGGAACCGTTTGATCAGCGGGTCCTGAGAAAAAAGTCTGTTAAGGCAAGCTGAGATGGCTGAAACTTGAACCTTCAGAGTAGAAGGGCAAGGCCTCTTTTCAAGGCCGTCTTGCAGGAACTAAAGGATAGCGGAGAGGGGCGGATCTGCAGACGCCACCTCAGTTGAGGTACCACAGGATGAGAATATCCTCATAATACGAGAGTAGGCTCTCTTGGTAGAGTCCGCTCTATAATGAGACAGTGTTCTGAGGACCGACTCTGAAAGCCCTTCTATTCTGGGAAGGGACTGATCAACCTCCAGGCTGTCAGTTTGAATCTGTGCAGATCTGAGCAGAGGTGAGTGTCCCACGACACCAGGGTCTGCTGTGGGGGGAGCCTCCAATATTGTTCTCGACTCAACTGGGTTAGCTAGGTAAACCAGGATCTCTTCGGCCAAAACAGTATGATGGCTATCACCGAGGCCTGATCCTGACGGATTTTCATCAATACCCTCAGAATCATGGAAAACGGAGGAAAGATGTATGCCAGCCGGAACCTCCATGATATTGAAAGAGTGTCTTACGCCTGTAAAGGGAGCAAAACCTCTCCACCTTGGCATTGAACCTTGCTGCCATGAGATCCACCTCTGGCATACCCCACTTGAGGACTATCTGCTTGAATATCTCCGAATGTAAAGACCACTCCACCGACAGAAGACCGCGGCTCAGCCGCTATCATATTGAGGGAGCCTTGGATGTGGATCGGTAACAGGAGGGGAAGTTATCTCGTGCCTCCCTGCTTGTTGATGTAAAGTACCGCAGTCATATTGTCTGACTGGACTTTCACCGCTTTGCCCCGGATCTGAGGGGCTACTGTAAGTGAAGGAGGGCTAGCCAGATAGCTTGAATCTCGCGGAGATTGGATGAAAGAAGCCACTCCTGAGGAAACCAGGTCCCGTGAACTGGAGAGTCGTCTAGGTGAGCGTCCCAGCCTACTTGGGACGCATCCGTAGTCAATATGACCCAGGTTGGCTGGGTCATAGACTTCCCGTCTAAAAGATGGCACCACCATCTGAGGGAATACCGAGTTCGCCAAGACAGGGATCACAGGGAGTTTAGCCCAGCAGGGCTGCCATTCCATTTGGAGAGGACCTCCGACTGTAGAGGGCGGAGGTGCCATAGAGCCCAAGGGACTGCTTCCGCAGACGCTGACATGAGCCACAACATCTTCATGAGAGTCCGGATTGGAACTCGCCGGGGAACGGAAAGGAACTTGCCGTGTTCTGAACCCGGCATCTTCTTTCTGGAGTCAACTGGAGCGACGTCTCAGTGAAGTCGATTATGGAGCCTAGATATCTTACTGAAGTCGATGGGCTCACATTCGACTTTTGCCAGCTAATGATCCAACCTAGGCGGAACAGAAAGGAAATTGTTACCTGAAGAAGTTGGGTTAGGACCACTAGAGCAGAGGCTTTCAAAGCCAGTCGTCCAGATAAGGAATGATAGTCAGTCCTTGAAGCCTCAAAGCCGCCACCACAGAAACCACCACCTTGGTAAAAGTGTGAGGGGCAGAAGAAATGCCAAAGGGAAGGGCAACAAACAGAAGATGCCTGACGACACCGGACACCTTGACCATGATCCTGACATACTTCCTGGAAGCAGATATCCTGGATGTGCAGATATGCATCCTTGAGGTCCAGGGTTGCCATCACGTCTCCAGGATTGAGGACGTGAAATACTGACCTGATGGTTTCTATACAAAACTTCACCTTCCTTATAAACCGATTGAAATATCTCAGATCGATAATCATCTGGAGATCTCCTGAAGCCTTGGGAACCAGAAAAACTGGTAAATAAATCCTTAGGCCCCGTTCTCCTGCCGGAACCTCCTCCAGGGCCTCCTTGCAAATGTAGTCCTGAATGTAGGCCTCCAGGATCGCCTGCCTGGCAGCTTGTAGAAGGTTGATCTTGACAAACCTGTCCAGAGGAATAGAGGTGTGGTTGACTAAATAACCGTCGGAAATGATGTTCAGGACCCAGGGATTGATTGAAATAATGTTCAGGACCCAGAAGTGGGAGAGACGACTCCCGACGGGTACATGAAGCATATGAGTGGGGAAGCTTATTGGCAGGACGGCAGGAGTAACGGGAATTAACCAAGAGCCTCAAAGAGGCCCGTAGTCAGGAGGTAGATTTTCCATCTTTGGCTCCTCCACGAGAACGCCTCAAACCCTTTCGCTGCGCTCTCCAGTCACTTTGAGAGCTTGTTTACTGACCAGACCTACCACCGCGGTCTTGTCTGCCCTGCCCTCGAAAGGACTGCTGGGGAAGGCTCTTCACCTTCTTGTCTGAAATGCCCTCCATGATCTTATCCAGCTCCAAACCGAACAAACGGTTGGGCTCGAATGGAAGGCCGCATAAGCTGTATTTTGAGGAATTGACAGCCACCCAAGGCTTAAGCCAAAAAGGCATATCGGCCACCGACTATGCTAAATATACAGTAGACAATAATTCAAAGAATTACTACATTTTATTATACAATAATACATACATAGTGAAAGACCACAAAATATTAAAAATATATAAAACCACACAAATGTGGTCCGTGGATCTGGAAGCAACCCCTTGAGAAAGCTGACGGCGAAGCGTGCGTCGGGGTATGGTCTGTGGATCTGGTGACGACTGGACTCAGGTGTGTATAACATTGATGTTATGATTATATTGTGGTGCTGGTTCTCCAACTTTCAGTGGTATAGGTTATGGCAATGATTTACTGATATATAACTTGTGGATTATTGTCTTAATCATGCCGATATAACTTACCACTGAGTTGGTCTCAGCCACGTATTACTCTTTTCACCTGAGTTCAGTGGACCCCAGATCCACGGACCACATTTGTGTGGTTTTATATATTTTTAATATTTTGTGGTCTTTCACTATGTATGTATTATTGTATAATAAAATGTAGTAATTCTTTGAATTATTGTGTATAGTTTAATTATGTTTTCAATAAAATACACATTTACTACATATTGTTGATTGGTTGTTTTTCTGGACATTAGATATGTAGTTTGGTTACTTTGTAGGGAATATTGAATTGGTGTCTTATGCTAAATATAGGCCCCTGGCTTCATTTGATAGTATTGTCACAGACTTCCAAAGTCACACTTGGTCTCCCATCAACCACAGACCTGCTGCTTAGCTTTAGGAACAAAGATCAGTGCTTGGCCTCGCTCCCAGGGCGGCTTTGCTAGCGAGGAAGCTTTAGCTGGAGCTGTGCGGTATCGCACAAGAAGTACGTAGCCAGGTTGATGGTCTTGAAGGCAGCCAGTATATAGTCCTGGAAATACCCTCTGGATCACGTGAACTTGAATTTGATTCAGGCGAGACTGGAGGAACGTAGAGACTTCAGAAGCCGCTATGGCTGTGGAAGCGGAAGCCGCAGCTGCCGTATGACCCCGTCTTAGTGTGCACTCTGCAAGGGTGTCCTGCAGGCTAGACCCATCATCTGCAGGAACCAGAGTGCGCTTGGACAACTTGGCAATAGCCATGTCCACCTTGGGAATGGATCCCCATGAATCCACCAAGAGTTTAGCCATCGGGAACATGGATTTAAACGTCTTTGTTAAAACCGGACCCTCCAGGTTTTTTCCACTCTGTAAACATGACAGAGAGGAGGGTCTCATCCGCTTTGAAGACACGAGGTGCCCGACTAGTGGGATCGGAAGGCTCCCCACGGTCAACATCATGGTCCCCCGACCTGATGGACTTGAGCAATTTCTGTGTCTTTTCAGGGGGGAAGAAACACAACGTCAGCTCCTCCTCATCCGAGGAGGAAGAAACTAAGGAGACCAAGAAGGTCTGCTGGGACAGAGGTCTCCCTAGCAGATATTGCCCAGCTTTTTTTTTATTTTATTTTTTTTAAATGTAAACAGAACCAGGGATTTCCAACCAAGCTGGTACTTGCCTAGCCTTAAGCTGTTTACCCTCTGCAATCTGACGAGTACAGGTATGATCAGCTTAGAATAACTGTTGACCACTGCAATGGTAGCAGGATGGATGCTTCCTCCTGGAATCCACTTTCCTGCTTTCCGAATCCCGCGGAGAAGGCATCACTGCGGGAAAAAAGGGACAAATAAAACATTTGTAAACCACCTATCTACGCAGGAAAGGTAGAAAAACAGACCGGAGGCAGCTGAGGACCGGAGGAAAAAAACACCACAAGTGGAACAACACAAATTTTAGGACTCTGAGAATCCTGGACCGAGGACGCCGCCAAAATACCCCAGCCAGGCACAACTGCGCGGGGCCTGCAGCAGATAAGCTGCCGGCCAAACTGACAAGGTACTTAGGAAAGGGCAACGCCATTACCCAAACGAAAAGAAGGCTCCCCACAATTTCCATAAAAAAGGGGGGAACAAACCGCCTAGTCCACCTGTCCGGGAGGACAGAAAGAAACACAGTGAGCTGGGGGTTGACTTCCTCCTTTTAAGGAGATACTTAATTGTTAAATTGAGTTATTAGTCGTGGGCTCATTAAACATTCCACCAGTCCTGCCAGTCCACGGGGGGTGGTTAACCCCATCTGTGCTGCTGGTAGGACATAAGGGAATCTGTAATTACACTGTGCCACTACTGCAAGGACAATGGACATTATAATGAGGAGAGAGCAGTATTCACATGGATTGAAGACTCCTCTTGAAACAGCTGATCAGCAGAGGTGCCAGTTGTCAGTATCCCATCAATTCTGGCTACAAAATGGACCAAAGTTGTAAACATTTAGAATTAGATGAATTGCCGTGCTGTTTGTGCTGAACAGAGACATGCACATGATTGTGAATCACTGGATTAACCCCTTAAGTACCAAGCCATTTTTCACCTTAAGGACCAGGCCATTTTTAGCAAATCTGACATGTGTCACTTTATGTGGTAATAAATGTAAAACTCTTTTACTTATCCAGGCCATTCTAAAATTGTTTTCTCAACACATATTGGACTTCATGACAGTGGTAAAATTGAGTCAAAAAATTTCATTTCGATTTATAAAAAAAACACTAAAGTTACCAAAAATTTGGAAACATTTGCAAATTTCAATTTCACTACTTCTATAATAGATAGTAATAACTTGAAAAATAGTTATTACTTTACATTCCCCATATGTCTACTTCATGTTTGGATCATTTTGTGAATGCCATTTTATTTTTTGGGGACGTTAGAAGGCTTAGAAGTTTAGAAAATTTCCAAAACTCACTTGTTAAGGACCCGTTCAGTTATGAAGTTACTTTGTGAGGCTTACATAATAGAAACCACCCAAAAATGACCCAATTTTAGAAACACCCCATATGTGGTCACAAACTACTGTACGGGCACACAGCATTGCGCAGAAGGAGCGGAATGCCATATGGTCTTTGGAAGGCAGATTTCACTGGGATAATTTTAAGTTGCCATGTTACATTTGAAGACCGCCTGATGCACCCCTAGAGTAGAAACTCCAAAAAAGTGACCCCATTTTAGAAACTACACCCCTTAAGGTATTCAAAACTGATTTTACAAACTCTGTTAACCCTTTAGGTGTTCCACAAGAATTAAAGGAAAATAGAGAATTTCATTTTTTGGCAGATTTTCCATTTTAATCCAGGCAGATTTCACTGGGATAATTTTAAGCTGCAATGTCACATGTCACATTTGAAGACCACTTTTTGTGAGGCAAGGTAAAAAAAAATAGCTGTTTTGGCACCATTTTTATTTTTCGTTATTTACAATGTTCATTTGACAGGTTAGATCATGTGATATTTTTATATTGCAGGTTGTTACAGATGCAGCGATACCTAATATGTATACTTTTTTATTCATTTAAGTTTTACACAATAACAGCATTTTTTTAATTTTAAAAAATCATGTTTTAGTGTCTCCATATTCTGAGAGCCATAGTTTTTTTTTTTTATATGATTGTCTTAGGTAGGGTCTCATTTTTTGTGGTATGAGATGATAGTTTGATTGCTACACTTTTGGGGTGCGTATTACTTTTTGATCACTTGCTATTACACTTTTTATGATGTAAGGTAACCAAAAAATGGCTTTTTTTTTACTCCGTTTTTATTTTTTATGGTGTTCACCTGAGGAGTTAGTTCATGGGATACAACGATAACTAATATGCATACTTTTTTTTATTTATTTAAGTTTTACGCAATAACAGCGTTTTTTAATTAAAAAAATCATGTTTTAGTGCCTCCATATTCTGAGAGCCATATTTTTTTTATTTTTGGGTGATTGTCTTAAGTAGGGTCTCATTTTTTGCAGGATTAGATGACAATTTGGTATAATTTTGGGTTGCGTATTACTTTTTGATCGCTTACTGTTACACTTTTTGTGATGTAAAGCGAAAAAAAAGGCTTTTTTGACACTGTTTTTTTATGGTGTTCATCTGAGGGGTTAGGTCATGTGATATTTTTATAGAGCAGGTTGTTACAGATGTGGCAATACCTAATATGTTTACTTTCTTTTATTTATTAAAGTTTTACACAATAATATCATTTTTGAAACAAAAAAAAATCATTTTCGGAACAATTGTATTAGTTAGGGTATCATTTTTGCGTGATGAGATGACGGTTTAATAAGAACTATTTTGGGGTGCATATGACTTATTGATCGCTTGCTATTACACTTTTTATGATGTAAGGTAAAAAACATGGCTTTTTTGGCAAAATTTTTATTTTATCTTTTTTACGGTGTTCACCTGAGGGGTTAGTTCATGTGGTATTTTTATAGAGCAGGCTGTTATGCACACTGCGATACCTAATATGTATCATTTTTTATTTTTTTACATTTAACACAATAAAAGCATTTTTGAAACAAAACAAAATCATGTTTTAGTGTCTCCATAGTCTGAGCCAAGTTTTTTTATTTTTTGGGCGATTGCCTTAGGTAGGGGTCATTTTTTGCGGGCTGAGGTGACAGCTAGATTAGTACTATTTTGGGGGGAATACATCTTTTTGATTGCTTGGTGTTGCACTTTTAGTCGTGTAAGGTGACAAAAAAATGTTTTTTTACTTTTTATATTTGTCCCACTGTGGGGCTTCACCTTTTCAGGGTTTGATCCCTGTTTCAATTCGGTACAATACATTCTGTATTGTACTGAATTGAACTGTCAGCATCTTACACAGAAAGACGCTGACAGTTGCCTAGGAGACCCTGCCCTCAGGCGGGATTTCCTGGGCCTCTGTGGCTGGCAGCCCTGATGTCTGTGTAAGGCATCGGGGCTGCAATGACAACAATAGGGTCCCCACCACCGCAGCACGGGGACCGGATGGCGAAGAAGAGGGAGCGCAAACCTCCCATAAGCCGCGGTCAGCGCAGACCTCGGCATATGAGGGGTTAATCCACCGGCATCGGTGTTATCGCTGATGCTGGTGGATGCAGCACAGATCCGGCTGTCAGTAACAGCCGGATCCGTGCTGCTGATTGCGGCACAGCACATGAAGTACCGGCCGTTTAGGACGAGCATTCTCGTCCTGGTTCCTAAAGGAGTTGTCAAGACCCTTTCTCCCCTCTGGACAGATGCATCTTCGGCAGTTGTCAAAGCAGCCACATTTCTGCATAACTGATGTCAGAACCGGTCAAAGAAAGGGGTTACAAAAATAAAGGCAAGTCATCTGTCATTATGCTTAGGTTAAAATTTGGAATTCTAATTATTTTTGATTGCCCCTTTTTCACTATAAGTTTACTGATTTAAAGGGGTTATCTGAGTCTATAAATATAAAAAAAAAAAATCACTAAAGTGGGTTATAATATAACAGACTAAACTGAGTACCTGTAAACAGGTTTTGATCAAGCAGAACTTTTCTCATTTCTTCCATACAGCCTTCCCTTCCTGCTCATCTCATCCTAGCTGTGGGAGTGTCAATTGTGAAGAAGCAGCTCTCTAAGCATCCACCCACTGCCCCAGTAGTGTTCCACATCCCCTACTCCTCTTTCTCTTGTTCCTTCCCACCTACTACACCAACTTAGCAAAATGGCTCTGCTCACTACACAAAAAACATCATCATTCACAGCCTATTACTCCAGCGAACATACTCAGTTTATTTTTATGTACAAGACTATAAACTTCCTTATTTCTACTCTCTCTAGCAAACTTTTTTCACGTCCTTCACCTCCTCCTCCAATGCACAGCCCCATGTAAATAAAATAACCCCCTCCAGCCTCCCTCACTACAGTCCCATGTAAATAAAATCACTCCTTTCCTCCAGCCTCCTCCAACGCACAGTCCCACGTAAAAATATAAATCACTCTCTCCCTTCAGCCTCCTCCAATAGACAGTCCCATGTAAATAAAATCACTGCTTCCCTCCAGCCTCCTCCAACGCACAGTCCCATGTGAAAAAAATCTCTCCCTTCAGCCTCCTCCAATGCACAGCCCCATGTAAATAAGATCACTCTTTCCCCTCAGCCTCCTCCACTGCAGTCCCGTGTAAATAAAATCACTACTTCCCTTCAGCCTCCTCCAACGCACAGCCCCATGTAAATAATATCACTCTTTCCCCTCAGCCTCCTCCACTGCAGTCCCGTGTAAATAAAATCACTCCTTCCTCCAGCCTCCTCCAACACACAGTCCCATGGAAATAAAATCACTCCCTCCCTCCAGCCTCCTCCAACATACAGTCCCATGTAAATCACATCTTCCTCCATCCCCAACTTACAGTCTCATGTAAATCACATCTCCCTCCTCCCTCATCCCCTATCATACAGTCACATGTACATCATATCTGCCCCATAGCCCTCATCATACAGTCCCATGTACATCACACCTGCCCCCCAGCTCCCATCATAAAGCCCCATGTACATCACATCTGCCCTCCCAGCCCCCATCATACAGCCTTCAGTACATAACATCTGCCCTCTGCCCCATCATACAGTCCTATATACATCACATCTACCCCCAGCCCCCATAATACAGTCCCATGTACATCATATATCTGCCCCCAGCCCCATAATACAGCCCTATGTACATCACATCTCCCTCCCAGCCCCCATCATACAGTCCCATGTACATCACATCTGTCCCTAGCCACCATCATACAGTCCCATGTACATCACATCTGCCCCCAGCCCCATCATACAGTCCCATGCACATTACATCTTCCCTCATCCCCCATCATACAGTCCCATTTACATCACATCTGCCCCAGCCCAATTATACAGTCCCATGTACATCATATCCCCCCCAGCCCCCATCATACAGTCCCATGAACATCATATCTCCCTCCCACATATACAGAACTAACCTGCAAGGACCCACTGCTTTCTGCTGCAGTCTTTTGCAAACTGTGGGCTTTAATTGGATCATTACCTCCCCTTTCCTCGTTTATCTGTGTGCCTGCACCACAAGCAGGCACTATCACAGATAAAAGCTCTTAACTCTCCTGAGGTAAGCCAGCCATATATGAGCAGTTAGACAGCCACAGACGCTCCCTGCAGGCTCCTCTGCCTTGATGGAGGGGGTGGAGCCAAAACATTGCTGAATGGCACTAGGAGCAGAAATCAAGGGAGGCAGTGGGCAGGGCATGAACATGTCTCCCTGCTGACTGACACATTCATTGTGGGTGGGAATCAGGAGCCCAGAACACGTGCACAATGAATGGCATATGTTCTGGGAGCATGGAGAAAGTGAAGAGAGTGTACCATGTGACCAGGGAGGGGATCTCAAGCCCTGTACAAAATTTTTAATAAATGTAAATTATAAACTTCACTTCTATAGATCAATAAATAAATAAACCACACCCCATTTACATCTGAAGAAGTGAACAGGGGAGTGGCTACAGCTCTGAATAGAATTACTTTTTCTCCACAATAAAGCAACAGATCACCAAGTGAAAGGTATCATTATATTCAGCAGAGTGTGCCCTACAAGGCAGTATGCCTGGTTTATCAGTGAATTTCCTGGTGACAGGTTCCCATTAAGTATACAAAATTAATTTTGTTAATTTAGTAAGAAAAGTAATCTTACTAGAAAACATAGAGGCTACTGTATCCAAATTAATTGTTGATAGAGAGGGTCTCTGTACTTCTGGTTGTTTTAATTAAATTTTCACAATTACTTTGAGCTATATAATCTTGTTAGAGATGGACAGGAGTGCTGAATGGTTTGTCCATTTGTTTCTATACAATGCTTGGGACATCTATCTAGGAAAATATTTTAGTTTTCACTCTTGCTTCTTGGCTTCAGTGTAATGAGACATTTAGTGTTTGGTAGAGATAGAGATCACTTCTCAGCAGTCATTATATAATCATAACAGTCAGGATTACAATATTTTTTTTTTTTTTTGTATAAAAACAGATCTTCCACCTCTGACAATAGTATCGACCTGTGACCTGGTCTCAGTTCACCTCCCCCTTCCTTGCACAATGACTTCAGAAGAGAGCATGCATATGAAATTCTCACATAGAAGTCAATTTCACTCTACTGCATTCATGTGGTTGCTGTAAAGCAAAATCTCTGCACAGCTCATTACAGAGAAGAGCCACAGCTGAATACAAAATTATCATCTGGTTTTAATTAGCAAAAAATATAATACATTCCCTTTAATAAACTGCCCAAGGCAACCATATGTAATATAATTGGATTACTAAGAGACAACTCAATTGAAAGTTTTTCTCCATAGATACGAGGGATAAGTGAATCGACTTCAGATGAAACATCCGAAGTCGATTCGCATATATCTTCATTCTAAGACTGTAAAGAGAAGGGGCTCTGTACAGTATTAAAAAATTTTTGGCTCTGATGCGCTGAAGTTATCAGAGCCAATACCAGAGCCAATATCGGAGCCAATACATTCTAATACTGTACCGAGCTTCTGCTACGTACAGTATTAGAACAAAGTTTTATGCGAATTGACTTCGGATGTTTCCCCCAAAATCGATTCACTTATCCCTAGTAGATACCAGTGTGGTATGTGTCCAAGGCACAAAAGCGCAAAAGTAATCCTAAACATGCAAAAACTGAAAAAAGGCAATGATTAGGTCCTAGATAAAAGAAAATACTGGGGGTTTGGCTTTACAGGACATGCTTAGTTTTAAGGACAGCTAGCAATGCATGTAATGATATTTTAAAACTAGGAATCCACATTACCAAAAATTTACATTACAGCAAAGTGGTTGATATTGCAAACAAAATTGTCACTATTGTTACACTTTTAGTCACTTCTATGATTCAAGAGCTAATTCATATTATGTGTTTGTTCTAAATACGGTTATATAGAAAACCGATGAGGAAGAAATGGCTCATGTTATTATTATCATTATCACAATTTACGATGCATTATAAACACAAGGGTAAAGTAAAAGCATACAATGTAATGGAGAGCTATTAACAAAGACTTAATTGAATGGCATAAAGCCAAATTATAAATGAATAAAACCATAACAGTGCCTTTCTCATATGTGTAGTCATTTTATTCTTTTTAAAGATCTATGTTTTTTATCCCACCTTGAGGGCCCCTTGTTTCTCTACAACTCCACTGAGTCCAGTCATAATGCAATAAATAATTCCAGCATAAGATTGCCTAGGCTTCAATTGTAGCACTGGGTATAACATTTAGCCAGTCATTTTTCTACAATAAAGTGAAAAAAGATAAACAAATTAATTCTATTAATGATTACATGATGTTTTTATTTAAAGAAACAGACAAAACAGTAGGGTGTTGCATTCAAAAATGATTTAAAAACATTCAAAGCCCACCCTTTGGGATCATACACATGGAAAAGTCACTGCCTAAAGTTGACCATATAAAGTACGTGTATGGGGTTGTCCTGATTTTTTCATGACCATAAACGTGAACTTCACGTCGTGAAGGGATTGAAGGATCAAGCTTTCAACATGGCTTTCAACATGCCTGAGCCTTTTGTACTCATTGGAGGTAAGCCACTGCCAGAGGTGTCTGACAGTAGCTTTCTAACATCTGCGCATTCAGAAAATATGCACCTTGGCTGAGTCATATGATGAGGCTCAAGGCTCATGCACACACCTGGGCCATTTGCACAGAGCCTATATGGCAGACATAAATATAGGTAACAGTCCAGCTCACCTGCAATCACTATCAACATCCAGTTTCATCGGTGCCCTGAAAGATCATTTTTGCATATTCACTATATGGCAGACATGTCAGCGCACAGAGCTAGAACACAGCTGTGGTGATGAGGTAATTATGATTCCCACTACGGGTCTGGCCAAGCTGGGTGGCCTGCAGAAAAGGTTCCCATGGGTGAACAATCCCCTTTTAGATAGAGCTATGAAGCATACCATGAGTATTTGGGAAATTCGGGATGAATTTATTTTCGTTTAGAATCTATTTGCTCATCTGTAGTGCACCATAATCCTATAGACTTCAACAGATGCAGTGTTATGAACCCATAGAACATGGATATTGTGGTAACGAATCTAATTTTTTCCTAAAATGGCTGCTGCACTTGTGAGGACATGGAGCAAGGAACTCAGGGAACAAGGGATTACCCACAATGCCATGCATGCAGCCAATCAGCAGCCAGCAAGCCCTGTGATGTCATAGCCCTATAAATTGCCTCAGCCATCTTGGATTCAGCCATTTTCCAGTGTACTTAGAGCAGGGAAAGACATTAGCAGGCGCTAGGGACAGTGCTAGGAAAGACTTGAAAACTTATATTTTGCTCAATAGAAGTTCAGGGAAAGAGCATTAGAAGAGTAGGGAAAGGATAAGGAGTAAATATTCCACAGTATTGAAGCAGAACTGGGTTCAATAGGGGTGTTTTCAGCCTGGGATCCAAATTGCTATTATACTGCTGCTCATTTCAGGTTTGCAATACCTCTGTAATTCCAGCAAACCGTTCTTGTTATTGGGGTCTTATTAGCCCTTGTGCGGTGCAGTTATATATGTGTTCTAAAGCCTTTTTTGTCGTGTAGTAGTGGGGAAAAAGAAAAAGGGCTTATTAGCCAATGTGTGATGAAGTGAGAAAATTAAAGCCCTTTTTGGCGTGTATTAGTGGCAAACAAAAACCTTTATTTGCCGTTCATGGCAGCAGTTATATGTTCTAAAGTCTTTTTTTTGGCATGCATTAGTGGGGAAAAAGAAAAAGGGCTTATTAGCCGTTGTGTGGTGAAGTGAGAAAATGACAGTCCTTTTTAGCGTGTATTAGTAGCAAAAAAAAAAAGTATTATTTGCGGTTCACGGCCGCAGTTATATGTTCTAAAGCCTTTTTTTGTCTTGTATTAGTTGGGGGGGAGGGGGCTTATTAGCGGTTGTGTGGTGAAGTGAGAAAATTACAGCCATTTTTGGTGTGTATTAGTGGCAAAAAAAAATATTACCGTATTTCTCGCTTTATAAGACGCACCTGATGATAATACGCACCTAGGTTTTGGAGGAGGACAATAAGAAAAAAATATTTTTCATTAAACCTTAGATCAAGCCAGCAATCAGACACCCAATGTTAATCAGACCTCATCTAACAGCCCCAATCAGACCGCCAATGTTAATAAGACCCTCAGTCAGACTTCAGATCAGACCCCCAATGTTAATAAGACCCCAGTAAGACCTCAGATCAGCCTCCCATGCCTCAGATCAGCCCCCCTATGCCTCAGAGAAGCCCCTCCATGCCTTTTATCAGCCCCCATGCCATTTATCAGCCCCTATTATGAGCCCCTATGCTACTTATGAGACTCCATTATTAGCCGTTCTGGGGTGAATTTACATTATCATACAGACATTGTTGCCCTGTATTAATAGCAAAAATAAGTATGTGTTATTAGCCTTTCTGCTGTGAATTTATATTGTCATACAGCCATTGTTGGTGTTTATTAACAGGAAAAATAAGTACTTAATAGCCATTCTGCGGTGAATTTACATTGTCGTTCAGTGGTGAATCTTTTTTGTGATACAGCCTTTTAGGGAAAATTGGTCGATGAATGTAAAGTTTCTTCTGTAGGGACTAAGTAATTTCATCGATTAGCCATTCAGTAGTGAAATTTTTTTGTGAAACTGCCTTTTTTGGGAAAATTGATAGGTAATTGTAGAGTATCTTCCGCAAGGAATAACAATTTGTCGATTAGCCATTCAGTGGTGACATTTTTTTGTGATACATTTTTTTGGGGAAAATTGGTTGGTGAATGTAGACTTTCTTCTGTAGGGACTGAGTAATTGCATCAATTAGCCATTCATTAGTGAAATTTGTTTGTGATACAGCCCTTTTTTAGGAATATTGGCTTGTAGCTAGAACTACGGTCAAGGACAATATATATCATTTATAGCCCACTGGGTAAATGTGGTTCCTGCCCAGCCATACCAGCAACTTGGCCAGGTGACGCCGCTTCTGCTTCCACGTTCTCACTCTGTTGGTCCTTCGACAATGTCCACCTCTGCCTCCTCATCCTCCACCGTGTCCTCAGCCTCCACTGCAGGGACAATTCACAGTGCTCCTCCAGCATACCTCATGTGCAGGTCACGGCGGTGTGACACTGTTCTACAGCCTAATTTGCCTTGGCAAACGGAGTTACACAGGGGAGGAACTGCTCTGTGTCCTTCATCAAGAAATCAAATCCAAGCTTTAGTAACATAGTATATAAGACCGATAAAAGACATTTGTCTATCCAGTTCGGATTGTTTACTACAAATTGATCCAGAGGAAGGCAAAAAAAACCTGTGAGGCAGAAGCCAATTTTCCCCACTTAAGGGGAAAGAATTCCTTCCCGACTCCAATCAGGCAATCAGAATAAGTCCCTGGATCAACGCCCCTCTCTACTAGCTATAACTTGTAATATTATTACACGCCAGAAACACATCCAGTCTCCTCTTGAATTCCTTTATTGCACTCACCATCATCACCTCCTCAGGCAGAGAGTTCCATAGTCTCACTGCTCTTACCGTGAAAAATCATTTTCTATGTTTGTGTACAAACCTTCTTTCCTCCAGTCACAGTCCTGGGGATAAATAGATGATGGGAGAAATCTCTGTACTGACCCCTGATATATTTATACATAGATATTAGATCTCCCCTCAGTCATCTTTTTTCTAAAGTGAATAACCCTAATTTTGATAACCTTTAAGGGTACTGTAGTTGCCCCATTCCAGTTATTACTTTAGTTGCCCTCCTCTGAACCCTCTCCAGCTCTGCTATGTCTGACTTGTTCACAGGAGCCCAGAACTGTACACAGTACTCCATGTGTGGTCTGACTAGTGATTTGTAAAGTGGTAGGACTATGTTCTCATCACGGGCATCTATGTCCCTTTTGATGCCACCCATTATCTTATTGGCCTTGGCAGTAGCTGCCTGACACTGGTTTTTACAGCTTAGTTTGCTGTTTATTAAAATTCCTAGATCCTTTTCCATGTCAGTGTTGCCGAGTGTCTTACCATTTAGTATATACGGGTGACTTGCATTATTCCTTCCCATGTGCATAACTTTACATTTGTCAGTGTTAAACCTCATCTGCGATTTCTTTGCCCAAGCCTCCAATCTATCCAGATCCCTTTGTAGCAGAAAACTGTTCTCTTCAGTGTTAATTACTTTACACAGTTTAATGTCATCTGCAAAAATTTATATTTTACTGTGAAAGCCTTCTACAAGATCATTAATAAATATATTGAAGAGAATGGGGCCCAATACTGACCCCTGAGGTACACCACTAGTGACAGTTACCCAATCTGAGTGTGCACCGTTAATAATCACCCTCTGTTTCCTATTACTCAGCCAGTTACTTACCCACATACAGACATTTTCTCCCAGTCCGAGCATTCTCATTTTATATACTAACCTTTTAGGAGGTACAGTGTCAAATGCTTTGGAGAAGTCCAGATATACCACATCCATTGATTCGCCGCTGTCAAGTCTAGAACTTACCTCCTCATAGAAACTGATTAAATTCGTTTGGCATGACCGTTCCCTCATGAAGCCATGCTGATATGGTGTTATTTGCTTATTTTCATTGAGATACTCCAAGATAGCATCTCTTAGAAACCCTTTAAACAATTTGCCAACAACAGATGTTAAACTTACCGGCCTATAATTTCTAGGCTCTGTTTTTGGACCCTTTTTGAATATTGGCACCACATTTGCTATGCGCCAATCCTGTGGAACATTCCCTGTCCGTAAATATCAGAAATAAGGGTCTGGCTATGACATCACTTAATTCCCTTAAGATACGGGGGTGTATGCCAGATACGGCGATTTGTCTATTTTAATCTTTTTAAGTCGCTATTGTACTTCTTCCTGGATCAGACAGGTCACTTTTAATGGAGAATTTACTTTTACATTCTGCATTTCATCTGACAGTTTATTTTCCTCAGTGAATATAGTTAAGAAAAAAATATTTAATAGTTTTGCTTTATCCTCGTCGCTCTTTGCAACACCCCCCTCATTGCTATGTAGAGGGCCGACTCCTTCAGATTTATATTTTTTACAATTTATATAATTGAAGAACATTTTCGGGTTAGTTTGACTCTCTTTGGCAATTAATCTCTCGGTCTCTAGTTTGGCAATTTTTATTAGTTTTTTACATATTCTATTTTTTTCCTTATAGATTATCAGTGCTTCCTGGCTCCCCTCCTGTTTTAGTGATTTATATGCTTTCTTTTTGTCATTTATTGCTTTCTTTGCGGTTCTATTTATCCACATTGGTTTCTTATTGTTTCTTAGCCTTTTATTCCTATAAGATATGCACCTCTCACAATTAGATGTTACAATACTTAATACTAAAATCTCCCATTTCGTGGTTGTAATTTTATTTTTGAGGACTTTGTTCCAGTTAGCTAGGCCTATGGCCTCGCTTAATTGGCTAAATTTTGCTTTTTTGAAGTTTGGAATTTTTGTTCCTTTCTTTAGAAACTCTCGTCTGAAGGATAATTGGAAGGTTATTACTTTATGGTCACTATTTCCTAGGTGTCCCCCAACCTGCACATCTGTTGTTCTGTCAGGTCTATTGGTTAATACTAAGTCCATTATGGCTGTCCCTCTAGTTGGGTCCTGAACCAGTTGGGAAAGGTAATTGTCTTTGGCTATTGCCAAGAACCTGCTTCCTTTATGGGATGTACAGCTTTCAGTTTCCCAGTCTATATCTGGGTAGTTGAAGTCCCCCATAATAACGACTTCATTTTGATTTGCCGCCTCTTCTATCTCATTTAGTAATAGATTGTCTGTGGACTTTGGTATATTTGGTAGTTTATAATAAACTCCTATTAGTAATTTATTATTGTTTTTGCCTCCATGTATTTCTACCCACAGTGACTCCACATGTTCATGTCCCTCACAGATGTATTCTCGAATTGTGGGCTTTAGACAGGACTTCACATAAAGGCAGACCCCTCCCCCTCCGGTTTTGACGATCCTTTCTAAACAGATTGTAACCTTTTTATATTAACTGCCCAGTCATAGCTATCATTCAGCCATGTCACAGTTATTCCCACTATGTCATAGTCCTCCTCACACATCACTAATTCCAGTTCACCAGACTTGTTAGTCAGGCTTCTGGCATTAGTATACATACATTTGAGAGGTTTATGTGTATTTTTTACCCTACACCTTTCATTCTGAACTGTTCTAGTCTCCCCTTCCTTTCCTCCCCCAGTCACACTACCTCGCCCCTGGTCTCTATCTGCACTATTTTCCCCTCCTATAATGTAATTACCCAGTCCCTAGTTTAACCTCTTAAGGACTCAGCCCTATTTCACCCTAAGGACTCGGCCATTTTTTGCAAATCTGACCAGTGTCACTTTATGTGGTGATAACTTTAAAATGCTTTTTCTTATCCAGGCCATTCTGAGATTGTTTTTTCGTCACATATTGTACTTCATGAGAGTGGTAAAATGAAGTCGAAAAATTTCATTTTTATTTATAAAAAAATACAAAATTTACTAAAAATTTTGAAACATTTGCAATTTTCCAAGTTTCAATTTCTCTACTTCTATAATACATAGTAATACCGCAAAAAAAGTTATTGTCATGTGTTATTTTTATAGAGAAGGTTGTGACCGACGCGGCAATACCTAATATGTATACTTTTAATTTATTTATATAAGTTTTACACAATAATATAATTTTTTTAAAACAAAAAAATTCATGTTTTAGTGTCTCCATAGTTTGAGAGCCATATATATTTTTTTTTTTGGGCGATTCTCTTATGTAGGGGCTCATTTGCGGGATGAGGTGACGGTTAGATTGGCACTATTTGGGAGGTCATATGACTTTTTGATCGCTTGGTATTACACTTTTTGTGATGTAAGGTGACAAAAAAATGGCTTTTTGACAATGTTTTTTTTACAGTTTTTACTTTTTACAGTTTTTACTTGAGGGGTTAGGTCAGGTGATATTTTTATAGAACAGATTCTTCTGGATGTGGAGATACCCAATATGTCTACTTTATAGTTTTTTTTTTTTATATTTAACACTAAAAAGCATTTTTGAAACAAAAAAAATCATGTTTTAGTCTGAGAGGCATAGTTTTTTTATTTTTTGGCAAATTGTTTTAGGTAGGGGCTCTTTTTTTGCGGGATGAGATGGCGGTTTGATTGGTACTATTTTGGGAGGCATACGCTTTTTTGATCGCTTTGTATTACACTTTTAGTGATGTAAGGTGCCATAAAATGGCTTATTTACACCATTTTTTTTTTGGGGGGGGGGTTTATGGCGTTCACCTGAGAAGTTCATTCATGTGATATTTTAATAGAGCAGATTTATGTGTAGTGTATTTTATTTTTTTTAATTTTTATTCAGTGATATGTGTTTTTTTTCATTTTTACTTTTTTTTTTCACTTTTTTACATTATTTTTTTTGACCCAGACCCACTTGGTTCTTGTAGATCCAGTGTATCTGGTGTCTGTATAATACAGCACAGTACACTATATAGTGCACTGTGCTGTATTTTTTACTTTACAAAGTCTGAATAGACCTTTAGCAGGTCTATTCAGACTTTCAGAACCATGGAGAGCAGGACGCTTCTGAAAGCGTTCTGCTTCCATGGCAACCATCACCCGCTGCCATAAGAGAGCAGCGGGTGATGGATGGGGAGGGAGTGGGGCTTCCTCCCTCTGCGATCCAATCTTGTTGGGGGGCTGCAAAGGCACAGCAGCCCCCCGATGGGAGAGGGAGGGAGCTCCCTCCCTGTTAACCCTTCCATACCACGGTCCGTACGGACCGCGGTACGGAAGGGGTTAAACAGTTGGCATCTGATCAAGCACAGATGCCAGCCGTTTCTATCAGAGTGTCAGCAATGTGCTGACACTCTGGTAGATCCACTAGACACCAGGGAATAGACAGAGGAGGCCGGCCTCCCGCACCGCCTCCCGCCGCCCGCAACCAGCCCCCCTGCACCCCCGCAGCCAAAATTTGATTGGGGGCTGCAGGGGGGGGGTTATAAATGAACACTTTGGGGGCATTAACTCTCTGATCAGAGATCGCACATAGCGCTGCAAACCGTAGTTCTGAATTGACCTACGGTTTGCAGCGATCGCCGATATGGGGGGGGTCACAGGACCCCCCTGGGCATTGTAACGCGGTACCTGCTGAATGATTTCAGTAGGTACCTTGTTCCGATCACTGCCGGCTGAGCAGCAGTGATCGGAACTACTCATGACGTACCTGTACGTCATGGGTCCTTAAGGACTTGGAAACCATGACGTACAGGTACATCATGCGTCCTTAAGGGGTTAAACACTCCTTAAACCTTCTAGCCATCTTTCTCCCCAACACAGCTGCCCATTCCCCATTGAAGTGCAGCTCGTCCCTACGATAGAGCCTGTAGACGACAGAGAAGTCGGCCCAGTTCTCCAGGAACTCAAACCCCTTCTTCCTACACCAGTTCTTGAGCCACTTGTTAACCTCCCTAATCTCCCGCTGCCTTTCTTGTGTGGCTTGTGGTACAGGCAGTATTTCAGAAAATACTACTTTTGAGGTCCTTGCCCTAAGCTAAATCCCTGAAATCATTTTTAAGGACTCTCCACCTACCTCTAACTCTGTCATTGGTTCCGATATGGACCATGACCGCTGGATCTTCTCCAGCCCCTCCCAGTAATCTGTCTACCCGATCCGCAATGTGTCGAAATCTAGCGCCGGGAAGACAGCACACTGTTTAGCATTCACAATCTTTGTGACAGATCGCCCTATCTGCTTTCTTTGTGACAACTCAAAATCAGAACCATGGTAACCGACAACAGGAAGAACATAGTGTCGCGCTGCGTCAAGGAGGGCTGAGCCATGCGGCCTGCATGGCGCACTTGTTCAATCTGGTTGTAAAGCCATTCCTGAAGTCTTCCATCCATCTGCAAGACATCCTAAAAATGAGCAGGAAATTTTGCATGCATTCGTACACCGCCAAGCACACCCTCCTTGAGCTGCAGCGGCAGAACGGCGTCCCGCTGAGATGCGATGTTTCCACCCGTTTGAATTCCACCCTCCATATGTTGGATCGACTATACCAACAGAGAAAAGCTATAAACGATTTATTGATGATCCAAGCGGACAGAGGTACTACCCTGTGTAACTTCGATGTTAGCCAGTGGCAGGTCATGCGTGACACCTGTCGTTTGCTCGTGCTCTTTGAGGAGGCCACTTTATTTGTCAGTCGCCAGGACTATGGGATGAACAACGTCATTCCACTGATTCATATCCTAGAAAAGATGTTGGTAAATCTAGCTGGTCAGGGGACTGGAGACATGGCCCCTTAATCTCATGGCCACATGAGCCCTGTGGGGGTTGACCTGGAGGAGGAGGAGGAGAAAGACACAAGCAATGTGTAGCGAAATGGCTGTTTTTTTTACACAGGTGACAGGAGAGAAGGAGCAGGAGCATCCGGAGGAGCAAGAGGGAGATGAGGAAGATGAGGCAGATGACCCAGGCACATTGTGGCAGTATGCAGTGGAGATTGAGGCAGAGAGTCCCTCTGAGTCTCTTGCGCAAATGGCCTGATGCATGCTCATTTGCTTGCGTAGTGACAGACGAATTGTCACCATTTGGCAGAGGGATGACTACTGGCTCTCCACCATGTTAAACCCTCTCTACCAGTGCAAAATGGGAGCCTTTTTTACACCCGCGGAGAGGGAGAACAAACTAAACTACAATAGAGACATCCTATGTAGTCAGTTGGCCACTGCCTATCTGCACCATAGTCTGTCCTCTCTCAGGTCTGAATGGGGGGAGGGCCTTATGCGCTCATGTTTCACTGTGATGGCTGCTGGGGGGGGGGGGTCAGGAGCAGTACCAGCTCCATCAGCAGCAGCCTGAGTCTAGAGTCACTGATGAGCAGCTTTCTTCACCTGCATAGTGAAGAAACTACTCACCAGCAGCTAGACATAGAGCAGAACTTGAACCAGCAGGTGGTGGCATACTAAGAGTGCACCCTGCCATCCGTCATAGAAGATCCACTGGACTACTGGGCAGCCAAACTGGATTTGTGGCCGAAACTGGCCGAGTTTGCCCTGGAAAAGCTGTCCTTCCCAGCCAGTAGTGTGGTATTAGAATGGGTGTTTAGTGTGACGGCGGCAATAGTTACCCCAAGGAGAACTCATCTGTCTACCCAAAATGTGGAGAGACTGAACTTTATGAAGATATTATAGGCGTGGATCAGCCAGTATTTCCACCCACCAATGCCTGATGCATCAGATTAGATCATCCATGCTGCCTCACCCAAACCTTGACAAAAGAGACTGTTTTCTTCTGGCTAACTGCCTCAGCTACTATTCTGATACTGCCACCCGCCTGATGCCACACATCTGATGCCAATGCTCTTTCTTACATCCACCATTACTGTTATTGCCACCCACCTCCCCACTCTGTCACCGGTTCTCCTCATGCTGCTGCTGCTACCACCTCCACACTATGTCACCTTGCCCTCTGTGGTCTCCTCATGCTGCTGCCACCTCCACAGTATGTCACCTTGCCACTCTGTGGCCTCCTCATGCTGCTGCTGCCACCTCCACACTCTGTCATTGTGCCACTCTGTGGCTTCCTTATGTTGCTGCTACCTCAACACTATGTCACCTTGCCACTCCGTTGCCTCCTCATGCTGCTGCTACCTCAACAATATGTCACCTTGCCACTCGGTGGCCTCCTCATGCTGCTGCTCCAACCTCCACACTCTGCCATTGTGCCACTCTGTGTCTCCTCATTCTGCTTCCACCTCACCACTATGTCATTGGGCCACTCTGTGGACTTCTCAAGCTGTTCTCCCACCCGCCCCACTCCATGACTGGGCCACTATTCTTCCTTTTTGGCCTGGATGAAATCACCATTTATTTGGCCCTTCTTCTGATCTGTCAGAAGGAAGGAAAAATGAGACCCACAGCTGTAGCAGCTGTAAGGCCTGTATGGTTCCATCCGAATTGGCTTATGATTTGGTAGCCAAAAGCAAGAGTGGGTAGAAAACACAGAAAACATGCAAAGATTTTATTCACGTGTCATCTCTGTTTTGGATCCTCTTTTTTTGGCATTAGCAAAACTGATGGATTACTGACCAAATACTGACTGAGTGAAGGCAGGTGATCAACAGACAGGAGCCGTTTTTTGGGGGTTATTGTTCTGACGGATCAGAGGAAGGGCAAAATAACCAGTGAAGTCAACACAAACTTATTGTTGACACCCTCTCCACTCTGTTGGGGGCTCTACTTGTATAAGCATTTAATAGAACAGGTTCTGTAGACATCTATGTGATATCAGCTGACTACGGTGTAAAAGGAGTGTGTTTATTCTTGACACTAACATCGACCTGTAAGGCTGAGTTCATATTTGAGTTATTTGGTCAGTTTTGGCCCCATAACTGCCCAAATAAGTGAAGTGTGCAGTCACTAAGAGTGACGACTGTCAGCTGCGTGTCATATTGACTCACAGTATTGTTTCACTACCACAGCAGACTTCCTATTACTGCAAGGCACAGTTTTCTAAATAGCTGTTTTTTAACGTGATTCGCCACGAATAGATTCGTATCGAATCCAATCGTTTCGGACAATTCAGCGAACTGGCCGAATTTAATTTGCTCATCTCTACTAGCGAGTGCAGCATTCTCTTAACTGTTAACCTTCTCTTTGTCTAGATCAATGGGAAAGGATGGTGTAACTGTAAATACACTGCGCCACCACTACGTTATTGAAGGTGAGCAAGGAAGGACGAGGCACTCTCTAAAGAATAGGTCATAGGTCATCAATATCTAAGCACACACATTTTTTCATCATTTGTTTAGTGTTTGCTTAGATTTTGCTATCACATCCTACTACCACATTTATAGTTAGCTTAATCCAATATGATTTGATCTCAATTAGAGATGAGCAGACCAATTCTAAATTCTGTTACAAATTTTAAAAAAATTCTTCCAAATGAATACTAAGTTTTGACGATTCGCTTTGGACAAATTGTGCAAAGCAGCGCACACCATTTTACATTTAAAATTCAGTACACTAGTGAAGGAAACAGGGCAAGGAGGATGAGAATGGAAGATCACATGACCCCGGGCGTGGCTCCGGGCCTCCCCACAATTCTTTGCAGTCAGACTGAGAGCCAATCAGGAGGAAGGATGTTGGATGGTCTATAAAGCTCTGTGCTAGCTCTGAAGCATAGAAGTTATTGTGAATTTAGCCACTGATGTGACAAGACACAATCTGCAATAGACACACAAGAAAACAGCCATTTTAGCATCATGCAAGGACTTTGTAGCAATTCTGAAGAAGATATATTTAGTTAGGTAGATTGAAGAACTGGGGAGAATGTCAGGTTTTATCATTATGGGCAGGATATGGGCACCTAGTGTGCTATGTAAGGACAGATGGAGTTGTTCCTAGCTTAATTTGTTGCACTGCACAAAACAAGACACATAAGCTTTTAAAGAGACAGTACTCTTTTTTCCTGTGCACAAGCCAGTCTTTTTTGTCCAAGAACCTGTTGCAAAGAGTTTCCAGTTCTTAAGTATTTCAAATAAACATTCTTGTTTTAGTACATCAATAGCAGTATTTAGTTTAATTGCTCTTAGATGATGTCCTATTGTGCCTCTCTTTGGTTAACATTTTTTACTGTGTGTGTGCATAAGCACAGACAGGCATTGGCATCTGTTCAGGCATCATTTTTGGACAGCTTGTTCAGAACAGTCCACAGTTTTTTTCTGACCATGTGTGTTTAAACACTGGCAGATAATTACTAAGGTATTTCCTCCACTATTATGGTGTACAAAAGTCACACATTATGGTGCACAACATACCTACACAAAAATTTGTGACTTTAAAGTGTATTAATGATAGGGAAAGTAATAAATATATATATATATATATATATATATATATATATATATATAAAAACAAGGATGGATGATAGATAGCATAATAAGGATAAAGAAAAGCTACATAAAATATTTGAGCTCAAAGCTAGTGAGGGCAGTGTTAAAACTGTCCTTTATTACTTAAAAAAAACAAAAACATCATATTTAAAAAGTCTCAAAAACGTAGTTTACATCTTTTCAATACCACTTTTCTGGTACAAAGAGATGATAAATCTCCCTTATTGATTTATATGCGTGAGGGTTCTAGACATGTTTTTTGACCTATATATCAAATGGAAAGAAAATATCACCAGTCCTATGTGAGACGCTGCGAGTCCGTAATGTGTTGTGGGTATTCAACACTATTAACAGTTTTGAGGACAGGATTCAGACCGCGCGTAGGAATCGAAAGTCCCAAAAAGCAGTTCACTTATCCCTCCAGGAAATGCTGAGGTCTGCAGATATCCTGGATATAGATATCCTGCAACTTGTAAAAGATGTACAATAGTGAAGTTCCGTGAGGTTCCTCACCTCTTAATTGCTCAGTTTATACTCACAAAAGTGGCAGGTTTTACAGGCACATCAAGCTGGAGTTGCAACTTCAACCCTTCACAGGATCCGAGGGCACACTCCCACAGTAGCAGATAAAAGGTGTAGTATACGCTCAGGAACCCACCGACTTCAGATGAGGCTTCCTTTCTTTTCAAACACTGCAAACCAGAAGCTCTCCAACCATAGTGAGGATCCGATGGTAACTTCAAAATTTTTTAATATCAATGTACTTACAAACAATTTCTTTAAAATCACATAAAATCAAGCGTTTTGCAATCCTCTCGCCCAACCCGGGTTTCGCTCCCAGAGCTTCGTCAGGGGCTCGCATAGAAAAAACACCCCCTTCTTTTTAAACCTGATCTCATTAGTCCCACACCTGGGTATGTTCAGCAAAAACTTCTGCCCTCCTCCCAAGCATGGAACAAGGGCAGGGCGTGCCTGCTAATTAAAATCACATCATTGTAGACCTGTATTCACACACATATAGTAAAATCATTTTTTATCTCAAAACAGCTTGTAAGTCAAAATCCACATTTAAACCGCAAGGTTGCAGTGTATTCAGTTCATATATCCACTTACTTTCTATTTTATTAATTTTTTCTATAAAACTTCCTCCTCTCCAATGGCCACTTACTAGTTCTATACCCATGAATTTCAATCCCTTGGGTTTTTTTGATGAAACCTTTTATAATGTGAAGAAACTCCATGGCTTTCCAGCCCTTTACTTATATTTCTTATGTGTTCCTGGATCCTAGTTTTTAGGGGTCTGATGGTACGTCCCACATACTGGAGGCCACACGGGCACTCCAGTACGTATACGACTCCTTTGCTGTTGCAGGACATCTCCCCTACCACCTCCAATTCTATTTTTTTAGTATTACTAACAATTTTTGTTTGTTTTTGTGCCTTCTCACTGTTCCTCCGATTCTTACATGCACTGCAAAATCCACACCAATTAAAACAGTTTTTCTTTCTACTAATCTTTTCTGATGGTATTGCGCTCTGAACTAATTTGTTCTGCAGGTTGGGTGCTCTTCTGTAGATCACATTTGGTTGTTCTGGAATCAAGGATCCAATTACTGGGTCATTTTTCAAAATGGACCAGTTCTTTTTAATTGCATTTTTAGCTGCCCGGAGCCCTGTGTGAACTGGGTTATAAAGGAGAAACGAAAGTCGGGTATTTCTCCCTGCTTTTTGATGGAATTGTTTGTCCCTGCATTTCTATATCTTTAATACATTTTGTTAATTGTTCATCACTGTATCCTTTTTCCAAAAACGCTTTTTATCACTTCACTGTGTTCTTTAAAAACAGTATGCTCAGTGCAGTTTCTGTGGACTCTCTGGACCTGTCCCCTAGGTATATTTTGTAACCAAGGGGCAAAATGACAGCTGGTAAGATCAATATACCCATTCACATCAGTGGGTTTAAAGAAAGTTTTAGTTTTAAAATTTCCATTTTCTATATAAATGGTTAGGTCCAGGAAGTCCACGGAGACGGCACTGATAGTACTGGTGAAGCTCAAATTCCACTCCTTGTTCTCCAGTCCCCTAATGAAGGTCTCAAGTTCGTTTTTTTCCCCTTCCCAGATTATCAGGCAGTCATCTATATACCTTCTCCAGATTTTCAACACACCTTTTTGTTCTTCTTTATTCAATAAAGGGTCTATGTAGGATTTCTCCCACATGGCCATGAATAAGTTTGCAAAACTTGGGGCGAATTTCGCCCCCATCGCGGTCCCAACCTTCTGAAGGTAATAGTCACCCTTAAACCAAAAATAATTATGGTCCAAACAAAAAAGAACGCAATCCACTATAAAGTCTGCTTGTATTTGTGTCATTTGGGGATCACCATATAACGTCTCTTTAATTGCCTGCAGTCCCTTGTTCTTTGGTATACTCGTGTACAGCGAGGATACATCAATAGTAGCTATCCACGTGTTCTTATTGGCCACAGGTAACTCTCTAACCATTTTCACCACAGTCCCACTATCTTTCAAAAAGGAGGGGATTTGGGGTACATATTTCTTTAAAAAGGTATCCACGTACTCCGTGATCCGGCTGGTAAGGGAATTAATCCCCGACACAATAGGTCTGCCCGGGGGGTGGGTCAGGCTTTTATGGATCTTCGGAAGTACGTAGATAACTGGTGTTGTAGGTTCTTTTAAATTCATGTACTCCATTTCCTTTTTATTCAATATTCCTTTGTCTTCTCCATAATTAAGCAGCTCCAACAATTTGTTTTTAAATTCAGGGAGGGGGTCCTTTTTCAACATCAAATAGGTTTTTGTATCTTTCAGTTGTCTTAAAATCTCCCCTCAACAAAGAGATTGTAATAAAACCTGCGGATAAGGGGGGGGGAGTAGTAGTTATGAATATAGAGGACTATGAAGGGGAGATTTTAAGACAACTGAAAGATACAAAAACCTATTTGATGTTGAAAAAGGACCCCCTCCCTGAATTTAAAAACAAATTGTTGGAGCTGCTTAATTATGGAGAAGACAAAGGAATATTGAATAAAAAGGAAATGGAGTACATGAATTTAAAAGAACCTACAACACCAGTTATCTACGCACTCCGAAGATCCATAAAAGCCTGACCCACCCCCGGGCAGACCTATTGTGTCGGGATTAATTCCCTTACCAGCCGGATCACGGAGTACGTGGATACCTTTTAAAGAAATATGTACCCCAAATCCCCTCCTTTTTGAAAGATAGTGGGACTGTGGTGAAAATGGTTAGAGAGTTACCTGTGGCCAATAAGAACACGTGGATAGCTACTATTGATGTATCCTCGCTGTACACGAGTATACCAAAGAACAAGGGACTGCAGGCAATTAAAGAGACGTTATATGGTGATCCCCAAATGACACAAATACAAGCAGACTTTATAGTGGATTGCGTTCTTTTTGTTTGGACCATAATTATTTTTGGTTTAAGGGTGACTATTACCTCCAGAAGGTTGGGACCGCGATGGGGGCGAAATTCGCCCCAAGTTTTGCAAACTTATTCATGGCCATGTGGGAGAAATCCTACATAGACCCTTTATTGAATAAAGAAGAACAAAAAGGTGTGTTGAAAATCTGGAGAAGGTATATAGATGACTGCCTGATAATCTGGGAAGGGGAAAAAAACGAACTTGAGACCTTCATTAGGGGACTGGAGAACAAGGAGTGGAATTTGAGCTTCACCAGTACTATCAGTGCCGTCTCCGTGGACTTCCTGGACCTAACCATTTATATAGAAAATGGAAATTTTAAAACTAAAACTTTCTTTAAACCCACTGATGTGAATGGGTATATTGATCTTACCAGCTGTCATTTTGCCCCTTGGTTACAAAATATACCTAGGGGACAGGTCCAGAGAGTCCACAGAAACTGCACTGAGCATACTGTTTTTAAAGAACAAAGTGAAGTGATAAAAAGCGTTTTTTGGAAAAAGGATACAGTGATGAACAATTAACAAAATGTATTAAAGATATAGAAATGCAGGGACAAACAATTCCATCAAAAAGCAGGGAGAAATACCCGACTTTCGTTTCTCCTTTATAACCCAGTTCACACAGGGCTCCGGGCAGCTAAAAATGCAATTAAAAAGAACTGGTCCATTTTGAAAAATGACCCAGTAATTGGATCCTTGATTCCAGAACAACCAAATGTGATCTACAGAAGAGCACCCAACCTGCAGAACAAATTAGTTCAGAGCGCAATACCATCAGAAAAGATTAGTAGAAAGAAAAACTGTTTTAATTGGTGTGGATTTTGCAGTGCATGTAAGAATCGGAGGAACAGTGAGAAGGCACAAAAACAAACAAAAATTGTTAGTAATACTAAAAAATAGAATTGGAGGTGGTAGGGGAGATGTCCTGCAACAGCAAAGGAGTCGTATACGTACTGGAGTGCCCGTGTGGCCTCCAGTATGTGGGACGTACCATCAGACCCCTAAAAACTAGGATCCAGGAACACATAAGAAATATAAGTAAAGGGCTGGAAAGCCATGGAGTTTCTTCACATTATAAAAGGTTTCATCAAAAAACCCCAAGGGATTGAAATTCATGGGTATAGAACTAGTAAGTGGCCATTGGAGAGGAGGAAGTTTTATAGAAAAAATTAATAAAATAGAAAGTAAGTGGATATATGAACTGAATACACTGCAACCTTGCGGTTTAAATGTGGATTTTGACTTACAAGCTGTTTTGAGATAAAAATGATTTTATTATATGTGTGTGAATACAGGTCTACAATGATGTGATTTTAATTAGCAGGCACGCCCTGCCCTTGTTCCATGCTTGGGAGGAGGGCAGAAGTTTTTTGCTGAACATACCCAGGTGTGGGACTAATGAGATCAGGTTTAAAAAGAAGGGGGTGTTTTTTCTATGCGAGCCCCTGACGAAGCTCTGGGAGCGAAACCCGGGTTGGGCGAGAGGATTGCAAAACGCTTGATTTTATGTGATTTTAAAGAAATTGTTTGTAAGTACATTGATATTAAAAAATTTTGAAGTTACCATCGGATCTTCACTATGGTTGGAGAGCTTCTGGTTTGCAGTGTTTGAAAAGAAAGGAAGCCTCATCTGAAGTCGGTGGGTTCCTGAGCGTATACTACACCTTTTATCTGCTACTGTGGGAGTGTGCCCTCGGATCCTGTGAAGGGTTGAAGTTGCAACTCCAGCTTGATGTGCCTGTAAAACCTGCCACTTTTGTGAGTATAAACTGAGCAATTAAGAGGTGAGGAACCTCACGGAACTTCACTATTGTACATCTTTTACAAGTTGCAGGATATCTATATCCAGGATATCTGCAGACCTCAGCATTTCCTGGAGGGATGAGTGAACATGTTTTTTGACCTATGTGGAAGTCATCAGGCAGGGAAGTGGAGTAGATATGCTGTGTCCACCCCCTCTGTTATCTCTATACAGGTGTTATCTATCATTGTAATTAGCGTTGATCGAGCACCCAATTGCTCGGGTGTTCGGGTACTCAGGGCGAACACATCAGGATGATTGGGTGCTCTGTAGACGTCAATGGGCGAACCCAAGCATTAAACCAGGCACCCCCTGCTATGAAGAGGGGAGGGTGTCTGGTTCATAGGAAAAGGTCAGAAATTAATGGAAACACCATCGAAATGGTTCGGGAACAGCATGGGGAGGATGTCTGGATACATCTTGGACTCCCAGGTCGCTCCTGGGGACAATGTTGTCCGTGTAGTACGCCACGTTTACAGACTGACAATAATACGCACAAAACCAAAGATAAAATTGATTTTAGAATCAAAACTGTTAGGCAACATTCTTTCCTGTATATTTACTTGTATATAAAGTGCAAGTGCTGCAAAAATTACAAGGAAGAGGAACTCCAATACAACCTGTATATCACATAAAAGAGGGCCTCATTCACATTGTGGTACAATTATTCAGGTAGTGGGACCCCTACACTTATAACATTTGGAGCAAGGGCCTGCTGATCTGACCATCTAAAACATTAGAGGCGAGGGCCTGCTGCTGAGCTGACCCTCTAAAACATTAGGGGTGAGGGTCTGCTGGTGAGCTGACCCTCTAAAAGATTGTAGGTGAGGGCCTGCTGGTGAGCTGACCCTTTAAAACATTATATGTGAGGGCCTGCAGGTGTGCTGACCCTGTAAAAAATTATATGCAAGGTCCTGCAGGTGAGCTGACCCTGTAAAACATTATATGCGAGGGTCTTGGCTACTGAGACTGGATTTAATGGAAGACAGGGTGTTGCTTATGCTTAACCAACTAGAAGCATTATCTGCTGCAATCTAACCTACCACCTGGTCACACTGATCTGACTTCAAGAGTGGTGTCCTGCGCCGCACTGCAAACTGGGGCATGAAGCTAGGTATCGTGGATGATTGTTTTTCTTGTGCTCTGGCAGCAGGCACAGTTTCAACTCGCTCAGGGCCACTGCCTCTGCGTGCACCATCAGCATCATGGCCACATCCCCGTCCATTACTCGTCACTTTCTTTATATTAAATGTTATATATGGTTAACTGCCTGATTAGAACACTTATAAAATGCACTTTATTAGTAATCATATAAAATATATGGATACCTGCCAAAAGGAATTTACCAATCAGGCTAAAGCATGGGAGAGTGGCTCACATTACCACATGTATCTGATGCAGCCTTCCTTTCCCATGCCAATAATAAGCATAGTGTATCCAATTGGAGAAATATAGTAACTTCTTTAACTCCAATAACCTTGGAACACCATACACAAGTGCTGTATATTAGCCACACTAGCTGTTCTGTATTATGATAAAGTAACAGCCAGAAGGGCACACTGTGAAAGCACTTAATAATAGCAAGCCGTGAGAACTGATTATTCTCAGGGGAAGCACCTTGTATATTATGCACTTATTTTCTACAAAATCCCTGCAGTCCCTCGTACTAATAATTACTGTCCACTATTTAATTTTTTAAAGATTATGATCCGTGCCTCATATCACATCAGCTCGACGCGTTTCTTTGTCCCCATTGACGAGGTGACATTTCATCAGGAGCGTAGGATAATCTTAGGTGGGAAATGCCACATAAACCCAGGCATATTATAACAACTATTCTGCTACAGGGAGAGCACTGCACGCCAATCTTATATGCTTGAAAGTAGGTCACACGTACAGTAGCGTACAGTAGTGTAGGATTTGAAAGTGTATGCGGAAATTTTTTTTAAAAGGTATTTGGGATGTGGAAACATCACACATGAGATATCCCGCAGATAATGTCAATGCTGTCGCCAGCAGCTAATAAAAAATTACAGGGAATGTCACAGGTATTTGGGATGAGGAAACATTATCCCCTCTAAGTCCTCTAAATCCTTCTACCCCAACAACAAGCCATGGTTCTCAAACAAACTGAGACAACTGCGGAAACGCAAAGAAGCTGTGCACAAGTCCGGCTCTCTGGAAGACTTCAGGCTGACAAGGAACTCCTTAAATCGGGAACTGCGTGCGGCGAAACGGGCGTATGTGGAAAGGATGGAACAAAACCTGCGATCAAATGACCCCTGGGCGGTTTGGAGGGGCTTTCACACCGCTACAAACTACAAACCTCCTCCTCCCCCCTAGCTTACTACACCGAGCTCAACGCTAGTCGAGGACCTCAGCGTATCACCGGAGGTGGGGACATCATCCCCCTCCACTTTCCGAACTGTCCTGGATGGTGCTGACCCATACTTGAAAGAGTGCCCTCTGGTCGTGACAGAGGCCGAAGTCCTGGGTCTCCTGTCTACCCTGAATGAGAGGGAGGCCTCGGGTCCTGATGGTGTGTCGCCAGCATGCCTCAGATCCTGTTCGCGTCAGTTGGCCCCAATTCTGACCCCCATCTTCTCAAACTCAATTAGTGCAGAGCACGTGCCCGTCTGCTTCAAGCGATCGATCATTATTCAGGTACCAAAGAAGCCTGGTGCCTTAGACCTAAATGACTTCAGACCTTCGAAAGAGTGGTCCTATCCCACCTCAAGATCTCCACTCAGGACCGATAGGACCCACTCCAGTTTGCGTATAGGGCAAATCGGTACACCGATGACGCCATTAATATCTGCATGGAGTACATCACAGAACACCTGGACAGGCCAGACTCCAATGCCAGAATTCTTCTCCTTGATTTCAGCTCAGCCTTCAACACCATCTGCCCCTGCATTCTTCAAACCAGACTCACAGACCTGGATGTCCACCCAACTATATGTCTCTGGATCATGAGCTTCCTCACAAATAGGACCCAGGTTGTCAGGCTGGGCAAGATTACGTCCAAACCGAGGGAGACGAACACAGCAGCACCACAAAGCTGCGTACTGTCGCCTTTCCTGTTCTCTCTTTATACAAACAACTGCTCATCCACTGTGAACTCTGTCAAGATAATCAAGTTTGTGGACGACACCACCATTGTCGGCCTCATCAGCAATGACGACGAGCACGAATATCGCCAAGGAGGTTAGCAGAGTAAATGGTTGGTGTAGCTGGAATAAGTTGGTCCTGAACACAACAAAAACCATAGAGATGATCATAGATTTCAGAAGAAATGCCACTACACCTCCTCCTATACACATAGATGGCACCGCAGAACCGTTCGTCTCCTGGGTACAATCATCTCAGAGGACCTACCCGGGGGGAAAACATCACCGCTACCCAAAGGAAGGTGCAACAACGCCTCAACTTCCTTCGCCAACTAAGAAGATTTGACACAGCCAAAGTTTGGTATCCTGGCTCCTCCACCGGTGACCGGAAAAAAATCCAGCAAGTCATTCCCTCCCACCTCTGCATCTCATCCACGACACTAGAATGCGCTCACGGACACTGAAGATTGCAGGCGATCAGTCTCACCCGGAGCATCGCCTTCTCAGTGGACTTAAATTAGGTAGTAGGTAGAGATGAGCGAACACCTGGAAGTTCGGGTTCGGGAAGTTCGGCTGAACTTCCCGAAAATGTTCGGGTTCGGGATCCGAACTCGACACGAACTTTATCCCGAACCCGGACCCCATTGAAGTCAATGGGGACCCGAACTTTTAGGCACTAAAAAGGCTGTAAAATAGTCCAAGAACGGGCTAGAGGGCTGCCAAAGGCAGCAAAATGTAGGTAAATCCCCTGCAAACAAAAGTGGATATGGAAATTAATTAAAATAAATAAAATGTAACCAATATCAATTGAAGAGAGGTCCCACTGCAAGGAATCATGCGTCATATCACCCAACACTGGAGAAGGCCACTTTCAGTTATTTCGGACCCAGCACCCAGACAGAGGAGAGCGGTCCCACAGCAAAGGAATCATGCGTCATTTCACCCACCACTGGAGAAGGCCACTTTCAGTTATTTCGGCCCAGCACCCAGACCGAGGATAGAGGTCCCACAGCAAGGAATCATGCGTCATATCACCCACCACCGGAAAAGGCCACTTTCAGTTATTTCGGACCCAGCATCCAGACAGAGGATAGGGGTCCCACAGCAAGGAATCATGCGTCATATCACCCACCACTGGAGAAGGCCACTTTTAGTTATTTCGGACCCAGCACCCAGACAGAGAAGAGCGGTCCCACAGCAAGGAATCATGCGTCATTTCACCCACCACTGGAGAAGGCCACTTTCAGTTATTTATGCCCCACCACCCAGACAGAGGAGAGAGGTCCCACAGCAAGGAATCATGCGTCATATCACCCACCACCGGAGAAGGCCACTTTCAGTTATTTATGCCCCACCACCCAGACAGAGGAGAGAGGTCCCACAGCAAGGAATCATGCGTCATATCACCCACCACCGGAGAAGGCCACTTTCAGTTATTTCAGCCCTAGCACCCAAACAGAGGAGAGAGGTCCCACAGCAAGGAATCATGCGTCGTATCACCCACCACCGGAGAAGGCCACTTTCAGTTATTTATGCTCCACCACCCAGACAGAGGAGAGAGGTCCCACAGCAATTAATCATGCGTCTTATCACCCACCACCGGAGAAGGTCACTTTCAGTTATTTCGGCCCCAGCACCCAGACAGAGGTCCCACAGCAAGGAATCATGCGTCATATCACCCACCACCGGAGAAGGCCACTTTCAGTTATTTATGCCCCAGCACCCAGACAGAGGAGAGAGGTCCCACAGCAAGGAATAAGGCGTCATATCACCCACCACCGGAGAAGGCCACTTTCAGTTATTTCGGCCCCAGCACCCAAACAGAGGAAAGAGGTCCCACAGCAAGGAATCATGCGTCATATCACCCACCACCGGAGAAGGCCACTTTCAGTTATTTAGGCCCCACAACCCAGACAGAGGAGAGAGGTCCCACAGCAAGGAATCATGCGTCATATCACCCACCACCGGAGAAGGCCACTTTCAGTTATTTCGGCCCTAGCACCCAAACAGAGGAGAGAGGTCCCACAGCAAGGAATCTTGCGTCGTATCACCCACCACCGGAGAAGGCCACTTTCAGTTATTTATGCCCCACCACCCAGACAGAGGAAAGAGGTCCCACAGCAAGGAATCAATCGTCATATCACCCACCACCGAAGAAGGTCACTTTCAGTTATTTCGGCCCCAGCACCCAGACAGAGGAGAGAGGTCCCACAGCAAGGAATCATGCGTCATATCACCCACCACCGGAGAAGGCCACTTTCAGTTATTTTGGCCCCAGCACCCAAACAGAGGAGAGAGGTCCCACAGCAAGGAATCATGCGTCATATCACCCACCACCGGAGAAGGCCACTTTCAATTATTTATGCCCCACCACCCAGACAGAGGTGAGAGGTCCCACACAGGGGCGTAGCGTGGGGGGGGGCAGGGGGGCCTTGCCCCGGGCGCCAGACTGCAGGGGGCGCTGGCAGCCGTTTGCACAAAAAAAAAATCTATGAAGTTGCTAACTGAGAGCAGCTTCACAGAGTGAGGAGCAGTATCAACAGAACAAGCGCCCCTGATCAATCACCACGGCAGTACGAAGCTCCGCCCACAGCAGCGCGAAGCTCCGCCTACAGCAGTGCGAAGCTCCGCCCACCTTCCAGCCGGGAAAGACACCGTGGAGCTGGGGCAAGTAGAAGAAGAAGGCTGCTGCAGTGTGTCGCTTCAGGACTACACAGCAGGCAGCCTGAATGTGAGTCAGTCAGACAGTCAGTGTGACAGCTCCCAGAGTGCTAGGTGTGAGGTGGGCAGGCGGTATATTAAGGGTAATACTGGTGGTAGGCCTGGAATATGGACACCAGAGGTGACATCCTTTGGGCAGTACTGTCTCTGGCCATCCTTTACCAGCAGATTCCTGACTGCCACCTGCTTGCCCTGGCTCTCAGTGTCACAGTGTGACTGAATCACTCCCTGAGTGTTAGGTGTGGGGTGACTTATTCACACTGTGACACTGAGAGCCAGGGCAAGCAGGTGGCAGTCAGGAATCTGCTGGTGAAGGATGGCCAGAGACAGTACTGGTGTCCATATACCAGGCCTACCAGTATTACCCCTTCATACACCACCTGCTCATCTGGTAAGGGTGACCAGGCGGTATATGAAGGGGTAATACTGGTGGTAGGCCTGGTATAGTTGAGATGAGCAGAGATGGTATCCTCTGGGCAGTACTGTCTCTGGTCATCCTTCACCAGCACCCTGACTGCCACCTGCGTAGCCTGGCTCTCATGGCACTTCACTGCCTGCTTCTTAGGGTACTTTCACACTTGTGTTTTTCTTTTCCGGCATAGAGTTCCGTCAAAAGGGCTCTATGCCAGAAAAGAACTGATCAGGCATATCCCCATGCAATCTGAATGGATAGAAATCCGTTCAGTTTGCATCAGTATGCCTTCCGTTCAGTCACTGTCAGGCGTTTTGGCCGCAACCCAGCATGCTGCGGTATTATGTCCGTCCAAAATGCCTGATCAGTCGCCGGAATGCTGGATCCGGCACTAATTCCCATTGACTTGCATTAGTGCCAGATCCGGCATTCTGAAACAACTGAAGGACAGATCCGTCCTTCCGGTCTGCGCATGCGCAGACCGGGAAAACTGTAAAAAAAGACTGCAAGACAGATCCGTCCATTCGCATGACAAGCGGAGGGACGGATCCGTTCTTGTAATGCATTTGTAGACGGATCCGCACTCGGATCCGACTACAAATGCTGTCAGTTGTCACACTGAAGGGCGGATCCGGCAGGCAGCTCTGAAGACGGAACTGCCTGCCGGATCACGCTAACGCTAGTGTGAAAGTACCCTTAGCTATCAGTGAGTGACAGTCAGTGTCAAAGGCTACGCAGGTGGCAGTCAGGGTGCTGGTAAAGGATGACCAGAGACAGTACTGCTCAGAGGATGCCATCTCTGCCATCCATATACCAGGCCTACCACCAATATTACCCCTTCATATACTGCCTAGTCACCTTGATCAGGCGGTATATGAAGGGGTAATACTGGTAGGCCTGGTATATGGACAGCAGAGATCTGTATTATTAGTATATAATGCCCCACAGTATTATTAGTATATAATAGCCCCTCTGTATTAATATAATATATAATGGCCCCTCTGTATTATTAGTATATATGCGGACCCTCTCTGTATTATTAGGATATATAATTGCCCCTGTGTATAATGATAGAAGAGGATGATAGTAAAGTGAGGAATTTAAAAATGTTTTCTGTGAAACTCTGCAGAGACGAGACGTGGCTGATAAAAGGTGTGATGACGTTCTAATTTCCGAATGAAGACGGTGGCCCACCATGCCATATCCTGGCCCCAGACTTCAGGTCACACTGTGTGTGTTCTGAATTTTGGGGTTCACACCCATCTACTACATTATCTGTACTCAGAGAGCTATCACTGTATTATCTGTAGTGTTACATAGGACTGCAAGTGACATCCACTATGTTATCTGTAAAAAGGGGCGTGCCCACAGGTTGGGGGGGGGGCGCAATACATGGCTTGTCCCGGGTGCTGGCAACCCACGCTATGCCACTGGTCCCACAGCAAGGAATCATGCATCATATCACCCACCACTGGAAAAGGCCACTTTTTAGTTATTTATGCCCCACCACTCAGATAGAGGAGAGAGGTCCCACAGCAAGGAATTATGCGTCATATCACCCACCACCGGAGAAAGTCGCTTTCAGTTATTTTGGCCCCAGCACCCAGACAGATGAGAGAGGTCCCACAGCAAGGAATCATGCGTCATATCACCCACCACCGGAGAAGGCCACTTTCAGATATTTCGGCCCCACCACCCAGACAGAGGAGAGGTTCATTCAACTTTGGGTTGCACCGCAAGATCATGGTAAAGTTAAAAAAATGAGGATTCAATAAAGAAGTGCCCCGGAGTACAACAATACATGGTTGAGGGGGAGGCAGTTATAAATGTCTATTCTGCACAAGGGAGGGACGGGTCCTGTGGGATCCATGCCTGGTTCATTTTTATGAACGTCAGCTTGTCCACGTTGGCTGTGGACAGGCGGCTGCGTTTGTCAGTAATGACGCCCCCTGCCGTGCTGGATACACGTTCAGACAAAACGCTGGCCGCCGGGCAGGCCAACACCTCCAAGGCATAAAATGCTAACTCTGGCCACGTGGACAATTTGGAGACCCAGAAGTGGAATGGGGCCGAACCATCAGTCAGTATGTGGAGGGGTATGCAGACGTACTGTTCAACCATGTTAGTGAAATGCTGCCTCCTGGTAACATGTTCCGTATCAGGTGGTGGTGCAGTTAGCTGTGGCGTGGAGACAAAACTTTTCCACATTTCTGCCATGCTAACCCTGCCCTCAGAGGAGCTGGCCGTGACACAGCTGCGTTGGCGACTTCTTGCTCCTCCTCTGCCTTCGCCTTGGGCTTCCACCTGTTCCCCTGTGACATTTGGGAATGCTCTCAGGAGCGCATCTACCAGCGTGCGCTTGTACTCGCGCATCTTCCTATCACGCTCCAGTGCAGGAAGTAAGGTGGGCACATTGTCTTTGTACCGGCAACCCAGTAGTCCGCACACGTTTAAATGTGGGCAACTCTGCTGTCGTTGCGCAGGCACTGCAGCATGTAGTCGCTCATGTGTGCCAGGCTCCCCAGAAGTAAGGACAAGCTGTCCTCTGTGGGAGGCGTATCGTCATCGTCCTCCGTATCCCCCCAGCCATGCACCAGTGATGGGCCTGAGCTGTGTCGGGTGCCACCCCGCTGTGAACCTGCTTCATCCTCATCCTCATCCTCCTCCACCTCCTCCTCATCCTCCTCGTCCTCCAGTAGTGGGCCCTGGCTGGCCACATTTGTAACTGGCCTCTGTTGTTGCAAAAAACCTCCCTCTGAGCCACTTCTAACAGACTTGCCTGAAAGTGCTAAAAATGTCCCCTCATCCTCCTCCTCCTCCTCCTCCTGGGCCACCTCCTCTTCCATCATCGCCCTAAGCGTTTTCTCAAGGAGACATAGAAGTGGTATTGTAACGCTGATAACGGTGTCATCGCCACTGGCCATGTTGGTGGAGTACTCGAAACAGCGCAACAGGGCACACAGGTCTCGCATGGAGGCCCAATCATTGGTGGTGAAGTGGTGCTGTTCCGCAGTGCGACTGACGCGAGTGTGCTGCAGCTGGAACTCCACTATGGCCTGCTGCTGCTCACACAGTCTCTCCAGCATGTGCAAGGTGGAGTTCCACCTGGTGGGCACGTCGCATATGAGGCGATGAGCGGGAAGGCCGAAGTTCCGCTGTAGCGCAGACAGGCGAGCAGCGGCAGGATGTGAACGCTGGAAGCGCGCACAGAAGGCCCGCACTTTATGCAGCAGCTCTGACATGTCGGGGTAGTTGTGAATGAACTTCTGCACCACCAAATTCAGCACATGCGCCAGGCAAGGGATGTGCGTCAAACCGGCTAGTCCCAGAGCTGCGACGAGATTTCGACCATTATCGCACACCACCAGGCCGGGCTTGAGGCCCACCGGCAGAAACCACTGGTCGGTCTGTTGTTCAATACCCCGCCACAACTCCTGCGCGGTGTGGGGCCTGTCCCCCAAACATATGAGTTTCAGAATGGCCTGATGACGTTTACCCCGGGCTGTGCTGAAGTTGGTGGTGAAGGTTTGAGGCTGACTGGATGAGCTGGTGGAAGCAGAGGAGGAGGAAGCCGAGTAGGAGGAAGAGGCTACAGGAGGCAAAGAATGATGCCCTGCGATCCTTGGCGGCGGAAGGACGTGCGCCAAGGAACTCTCTGCCTGCGGCCTAGCCACCACTACATTTACCCAGTGTGCAGTTAGGGAGATATAGCGTCCCTGGCCATGCTTACTGGTCCACGTATCTGTGGTTAGGTGGACCTTGCCACAGATGGCGTTGCGCAGTGCACACTTGATTTTATCGGATACTTGGTTGTGCAGGGAAGGCACGGCTGTCTTGGAGAAGTAGTGGCAGCTGGGAACAACATACTGTGGGACAGCCATGAACATCAGCTGTTTGAAGCTGTCTGTGTCCACCAGCCTGAATGACAGCATTTCAAAGGCCAGTAGTTTAGAAATGCTGGCATTCAGGCCCAGGGCTCGAGGGTGGCTAGGTGGGAATTTACGTTTTCTCTCCAAGGTTTGCGAGATGGAGAGCTGAACGCTGCCGTGAGACATGCTGGAGATGCTTGGTGACGCAGGTGGTGTTGTCGGTGGCACATCCTCTGTTTGGTGGGCGGCAGGTGCCAACATTCCTCCCGAGGCGGAGGAAGAGGCCGAGGCAGCAGAAGAAGAGGGAGCAGGGGGAGCCAGAGTGAGTTCCTTGCTTTTAAGGTGTTTACTCCACTGCAGTTCATGCTTTGCATGTAGATGCCTGGTCATGCAGGTTGTCCTAAAGTTCAGAACGTTAATGCCTCGCTTCAGGCTCTGATGGCACAGTGTGCAAACCACTCGGGTCTTGTCGTCAGCACATTGTTTAAAGAAGTGCCATGCCAGGGAACTCCTTGAAACTGCCTTTGGGGTGCTCAGTCCCTGGTGGCGGTGGCCAGTAGCAGGTGAACTCTCTTGGAGGCGGCTGGTCTGCTTTTGCCCCCTGCTCTCTCTTTTGCTACGCTGTTGGCTCGGTCTCACCACTGCCTTTTCCTCTAAACTATGAAAGTCAGTGGCACGACCTTCATTCCATATGGGGTCTAGGACCTCATCGTTTCCTGCATCGTCTTCCTCCCTGACCTCCTGTTCGGTCTACACACTGCAGAAAGACGCAGCAGTTGACACCTGTGTTTCGTCATCATCAGAGACGTGCGGACTCTGATGAGGTGGTATTCCCATGTCCTCATCATCAGGAAACATCAGTGGTTGTGCTTCAGTGCATTCTATGTCTTCCACCACTGGGGAAGGGCTAGGTGGATTCCCTTGGGAAACCCTGCCAGCAGAGTCTTCAAACAGCATAAGAGACTGCTGCATAACTTGAGGCTCAGACAGTTTCCCTGATATGCATGGGGGTGATGTGACAGACTGATGGGCTTGGTTTTCAGGTGCCACCTGTGCGCTTTCTGCAGAAGACTGGGTGGGAGATAATGTTGTGAACATGCTGGATCCACTGTCGGCCACCCAATTGACCAGCACCTGAACCTGCTCAGGCCTTACCATCCTTAGAGCAGCATTGGGCCCCACCAAATATTGCTGTAAATTCTGGCGGGTACTGCAACCTGAGGTAGTTGGTTCACTAGGACGTGTGGCTGTGGCAGAATGGCCACGTCCTCTCCCAGCACAAGAGGGTACACTAACACCACCACGATCGCTTCCGCGTCCCTTACTAGATGTTTTCCTCATTGTTACCGTTCACCAAGCACTACAATAAGAAAAAAAATATTTGGCCCAATGTATTGATTTCAAATTCAGGCCTTTTTTTACAGGCACCTAACACTATCTGCCTATTTATTTATGTAGCGTATTACACTAATCCAGGCACAGCAGTAACCATTGATTTAGGGGAATATCTCTTTTAGGGCTAGTATTTAGGCCCTGGATGAAAGGTATCCTTTTATGGACAGATTTACAATTGGCCTGCAACAGCTGGAACACCAGATTCAGGGTATTGCTATTTTGGCAATTGAATTTAACCCCAGAACAAAATATATAATTTGCAGGACACTATGAATCTTGGCCTGCAACAGCTGGGACACCAGATTAAGGGTATTGCTATTTTGGCAATTGAATTTCACCCCAGAAAAAAATATATGTTTTGGCGGACACTATTATACTTTGCCAGCCACAGCTGAAACCACTGATTTATGGTATTGCTATTTTGGCAATTGAATTTCACCCCACAACAAAATATATGTTTTGGCAGACACTATGAATCTTGGCCTGCAACAGCTGGGACACCAGATTCAGGGTATTGCTATTTTGGCAATTGAATTTCACCCCAGAACAAAATATATGTTTTGGCGGACACTATGAATCTTGGCCTGCAACAGCTGAGACACCAGATTCAGGGTATTTCTATTTTGGCAATTGAATTTAACCCCTGAACAAAATATATGTTTTGGCGGACACTATTATACTTTGCCAGCCACAGCTGAAACCACTGATTTATGGTATTGCTATTTTGGCAAATGAATTTCACCCCAGAACAAAATATATGTTTTGGCGGACACTATGAATCTTGGCCTGCAACAGCTGGGACACCAGATTCAGGGTATTGCTATTTTGGCAATTGAATTTCACCCCAGAACAAAATATATGTTTTGGCGGACACTATTATACTTTGCCAGCCACAGCTGAAACCACTGATTTATGGTATTGCTATTTTGGCAATTGAATTTCACCACATAAAATAATCTATCCTTTGCCAGACAGCAGACAGTATTATACTTGGCTAGCCAAAGCTGGAACACCAGATTTAGGGGATTGGTATTTGGGCAATTGTATTTAATCCCTTAATAAAATATAGAAATTGCTATTCTGAGTTTCTAGGGGTGACAATTAGCACAGCCAAGCCCCTGATGTAGGATATAGCAAAAAAAAAAAACTAGTATTGATGGATTGATGGACTTGGTGGCAGCTTGTTCTGGTGCACCACAAGTCACAAAATGGCCGCCGATCACCCCAGAATATAAGTGACAGAAAAACGCTCTGTGCAGCCTAAAAACCAATGAGCAAGTAACTAGCAGAAGTTCAATCATTCACAGCTGTAGATCGATCAGTTCATTAGGTGCTGTTGCTGACTTTTTCTTGCCTAATCTCGCCCTCACAGAAGCTGCGTCCACTCCCTACACTAATCAGAGCAGTGTGACGTGCAGCGCTACTTGACTCCAGCTTAAATAGAGGCTGGGTCACATGCTGCACTTGGCCAATCACAGCCATGCCATTAGTAGGCATGGCTGTGATGGGCTCTTAGGGCAAGAAGCAAAACGCTAGATGATTGGCTACTGTGCAGCCCTTCAGAAAGCGGGAAGTAATCGCCGAACAACGAACCCGAACCCGACCTTTTTGAAAATGTGCGGGTTGGGGTCCGTGTCCCGGACACCCCAAAATTCGGTACGAACTATGCTCGAACTGTTCGCTCAACACTAATCGTAGGTTTCGGGCCATCGCCGCCAGGACCACCAGGTGGAGGAACACCTTCTTCCCTGCGGCGGTCAGACTTCTGAACTCCACCAACACCTTACCCCCACAAATGCGTCCCCCACTTACCCGTGGAATCCTACTTGGACTATCTTATCGACACCCCTACACCACCAACCCCCCTCTCTCAGACTACTAACCCCCACCAATTGTAAACTTGATCATTGTAAGTGTAAACTTGATCCGTGTAAACACTGTACTTGTATGTCATTGTGCCAAACCAAATTCCAGACACGACCCTGTCGTGTTTGGTGAAATAAACCTGATTCTGATTATACATGAGAGGTACCACCGGTAATGTCATTGTCCGAGTGTCTACGGAAAAAGTACACTGTATGTCACAGATAAAAATTTTATGCGCACACCTTGCACTGGAGATGTTGCACTGGTAATGTCACTGTCAGAACCGGACACCGTCTATTGAAAAAGTACACTGTATGTCTCTGATAAATTTTGTCAGCACACACGTTATACTGCAGATGTTGCACAACTAATGTCATTGTCCGCAGCGGACACCGTCTACGGAAAAAGTTCACTGGATGTCACAGATATTTTTGTGATGCTCACACTTTACACAGGAGATGTGGCGCAGTAAGTTTAAATGTCCACAGTGGAAACTGTCTACGGAAAAAGTTCACTGGATGTCACAGATATTTTTTGTGATGTGCACACTTTACACAGGAGATGTGGCGCAGTTAATTGAACTGTCCGCAGCGGACACCGTCTATGGGAAAAGTACACTGGATGTCACAGATTCTTTTGGGGATGCGCACACTATACACAGGAGATGTGGCGCAGATAATTTAACTGTCCGCAGCAGCCTATTAGACGCTATTTAGCGCAGGATGCACTAAAAAAAATATATTGCTGCTGCCACACACAATAGTCCTTAAAAGGTCTTTTGGGTCTCTAAAAGGTTTTTCTATATCACTCCCTACACTCCCTCTGTCTCTTCCTTTGCACAGCTCTCCCTGACTAAGACTGAGCCAAACAAGCACCATCAGGTGCTACATAGCACCCGATGACGCGTACTGGCCTGCCAATTACTGTAATGCCAGTAACCAACATGGCTACGGCATTACAGTGAGGGCAGTATTTACCTGCACGTATATTGGGCTGGAAGGAGACTCGAGAATTGTGCTCGAGCACATGCAGTATTTGGACAAACACCTCCATGTGCCGAGCATAGGGATGCTCGAGCCGAACTGGTGTTCAGCCGAACATGCTCGCTCAACACTAATTGTAATCCTGCCTACGATGATAAAAATTGTTGAGAAGTGATCTGTATAGAACAAGAAGTCTCAACATATTATTAGGTTTAGTGGCCAGTGCAAAACTGCAAGATTGTAGACATGTAGAAATGTAAAATAGTCACCAAGAATTATAAAAAAAAAGTTTAACATAAGATCTTAAGCAATAGGTCATTTTCTAAAGTTACATTCCAAATAATGAACCTCAAGGACTGTGGATTTTGAGTTTTTATGATATTCTAGAATCCAGGAATGCTTACCATACTGTATTTGCTGTATTTGTAATGGAATTCAATTATTTTTTGAAATAGAAAGAAAACAATCACATCTATACAATGATTAGGAGCAGAAGGACTATACAATGACATGTTTTGTAATTTATATCAAAGATAAAAATGCTTTCTACAATTCTCATAATTAGGATTTTGTCTTATGAAATTCTGAAAATTGGTCATGTTATTTTTGGTCAGCCATTGTCTCTTTTGTGTGAACTATAATTAACCTCATAACACACTTTTTTCCTCAATTAGAGATGAGCGAATCGAAGTTGACAAATTGGAATTCCATCCAAATTTCAGGAAAAATTCTATTTGCACCAAAACTGAATTTCCTTACGCTCGTAGTAACGAATTGCATTTTTCCAAAAATGGCTGCTGCACATGTTAGGACATTGAACAAAGAACTCTGGGAACTAGGGATCACCCACAATGCCATGAATGCAGCCAATCAGCAGCCAGCCCGCCCCTGTGATGTCACAGCCCTATAAATAGCCTCAGCCATTTTGGATTCTACCATTTTCCAGTGAGCTTAGTGCAGGGCGAGACGTTAGAAAATACTTTTTGTGCTCAAAAACGATTTACAAGTGTAGGGAAAGATTATTAAAGGTATAGGGAAAGGATAGGGAGGCATCACCCACGATATGAATTGGAAAGTTTATATGTCCTTTACGGCCCACTGGGTAAAAGTGGTTCCTGCCCAGCCACACCAGCAACTTAGCCAGGTGATGCTGCTTTCGCCTCCACATTCTCACGCCATTGGTCCTGCGCCAATGTCCACCTCTTCCTTCTCATCCTCCACCGGGTCCTCAGCCTCCACTGCAGAGACAATTCACAATGCAATCATCAACTGTTGCTCCGCCTGTAGTATACCACAACCTGATTCAGAACCTCACTCAGGATCCACAATTATATCCACATAATCCACTCAGTCGTATTAGTCTTATTTAAAAGGTTATTTGAGAGGTATAAAAATACTTACTCTTTTGAAGCTTTGCTTGTATTTTTCAGTCTTTATATTCATATAAGGCCTCTTTCACATCTGCGTTTTAACTTTCCGTCCTAGAGTTCCGTCCTCGGGGCTCTAGGCCGGAAAGATACTGATCAGGATTATCCCAATGCATTCTGAATGGAGAGAAATCCGTTCAGGATGCATCAGGATGTCTTCAGTTCAGTACCCAAACGTTTTTTGGCCGTAGCAAAATCCGCAGCATGCTGCGGATTTTCCTCCGGCCATAAATCCTAAAGGCACGCCGCAAGGATGGATCCGGAATTAATGCAGATCGAAAAGCATTAATCCGGATCTGACTTTAAGATAAATGTCGTTTCGGCGCATCGCCGGATCCGACGTTTAGCTTTCTGAATGGTAATCATGGCAGCCAGGACGCTACTAAAGTCCCGGCTGCCATGTAAAAGTAGTGGGGAGCCAGGGGAGAAGCTAATTACCATCCGTGTGGCTCCTGGGTTGCTCCACAAAGCACCCCTACTTCGCATGGATCATGTAATCCTTGCGACGTAGGGGCGCTGTGACGTCATTGTGGAGGGCCCCGGGAGCCGCACGGACGGTAAGTAGCTTCTCCACTTCTCCCCAGAATATAAGTGACAGAAAAACGCTCTGTGCAGCCTAAAAACCAATGAGCAAGTAACTAGCAGAAGTTCAATCATTCACAGCTGTAGATCGATCCGTTCATTAGGTGCTGTTGCTGACTTTTTCTTGCCTAATCTCGCCCTCACAGAAGCTGCGTCCACTCCCTACACTAATCAGAGCAGTGTGACGTGCAGCGCTACTTGACTCCAGCTTAAATAGAGGCTGGGTCACATGCTGCACTTGGCCAATCACAGCCATGCCATTAGTAGGCATGGCTGTGATGGGCTCTTAGGGCAAGAAGCAAAACGCTAGATGATTGGCTACTGTGCAGCCCTTCAGAAAGCGGGAAGTAATCGCCGAACAACGAACCCGAACCCGACCTTTTTTGAAAATGTGCGGGTTGGGGTCCGTGTCCCGGACACCCCAAAATTCGGTACGAACTATGCTCGAACTGTTCGCTCAACACTAATCGTAGGTTTCGGGCCATCGCCGCCAGGACCACCAGGTGGAGGAACACCTTCTTCCCTGTGGCGGTCAGACTTCTGAACTCCACCAACACCTTACCCCCACAAATGCGTCCCCCACTTACCCGTGGAATCCTACTTGGACTATCTTATCGACACCCCTACACCACCAACCCCCCTCTCTCAGACTACTAACCCCCCCACCAATTGTAAACTTGATCATTGTAAGTGTAAACTTGATCCGTGTAAACACTGTACTTGTATGTCATTGTGCCAAACCAAATTCCAGACACGACCCTGTCGTGTTTGGTGAAATAAACCTGATTCTGATTATACATGAGAGGTACCATCGGTAATGTCATTGTCCGAGTGTCTACGGAAAAAGTACACTGTATGTCACAGATAAAAATTTTATGCGCACACCTTGCACTGGAGATGTTGCACTGGTAATGTCACTGTCAGAACCGGACACCGTCTATTGAAAAAGTACACTGTATGTCTCTGATAAATTTTGTCAGCACACACGTTATACTGCAGATGTTGCACAACTAATGTCATTGTCCGCAGCGGACACCGTCTACGGAAAAAGTTCACTGGATGTCACAGATATTTTTGTGATGCTCACACTTTACACAGGAGATGTGGCGCAGTAAGTTTAAATGTCCACAGTGGAAACTGTCTACGGAAAAAGTTCACTGGATGTCACAGATATTTTTGTGATGTGCACACTTTACACAGGAGATGTGGCGCAGTTAATTGAACTGTCCGCAGCGGACACCGTCTATGGGAAAAGTACACTGGATGTCACAGATTCTTTTGGGGATGCGCACACTATACACAGGAGATGTGGCGCAGATAATTTAACTGTCCGCAGCAGCCTATTAGACGCTATTTAGCGCAGGATGCACTAAAAAAATATATTGCTGCTGCCACACACAATAGTCCTTAAAAGGTCTTTTGGGTCTCTAAAAGGTTTTTCTATATCACTCCCTACACTCCCTCTGTCTCTTCCTTTGCACAGCTCTCCCTGACTAAGACTGAGCCGAACAAGCACCATCAGGTGCTACATAGCACCCGATGACGCGTACTGGCCTGCCAATTACTGTAATGCCAGTAACCAACATGGCTACGGCATTACAGTGAGGGCAGTATTTACCTGCACGTATATTGGGCTGGAAGGAGACTCGAGAATTGTGCTCGAGCACATGCAGTATTTGGACAAACACCTCCATGTGCCGAGCATAGGGATGCTCGAGCCGAACTGGTGTTCAGCCGAACATGCTCGCTCAACACTAATTGTAATCCTGCCTATGATGATAAAAATAGTTGAGAAGTGATCTGTATAGAACAAGAAGTCTCAACATATTATTAGGTTTAGTGGCCAGTGCAAAACTGCAAGATTGTAGACATGTAGAAATGTAAAATAGTCACCAAGAATTATAAAAAAAAAGTTTAACATAAGATCTTAAGCAATAGGTCATTTTCTAAAGTTACATTCCAAATAATGAACCTCAAGGACTGTGGATTTTGAGTTTTTATGATATTCTAGAATCCAGGAATGCTTACCATACTGTATTTGCTGTATTTGTAATGGAATTCAATTATTTTTTGAAATAGAAAGAAAACAATCACATCTATACAATGATTAGGAGCAGAAGGACTATACAATGACATGTTTTGTAATTTATATCAAAGATAAAAATGCTTTCTACAATTCTCATAATTAGGATTTTGTCTTATGAAATTCTGAAAATTGGTCATGTTATTTTTGGTCAGCCATTGTCTCTTTTGTGTGAACTATAATTAACCTCATAACACACTTTTTTCCTCAATTAGAGATGAGCGAATCGAAGTTGACAAATTGGAATTCCATCCAAATTTCAGGAAAAATTCTATTTGCACCAAAACTGAATTTCCTTACGCTCGTAGTAACGAATTGCATTTTTCCAAAAATGGCTGCTGCACATGTTAGGACATTGAACAAAGAACTCTGGGAACTAGGGATCACCCACAATGCCATGAATGCAGCCAATCAGCAGCCAGCCCGCCCCTGTGATGTCACAGCCCTATAAATAGCCTCAGCCATTTTGGATTCTACCATTTTCCAGTGAGCTTAGTGCAGGGCGAGACGTTAGAAAATACTTTTTGTGCTCAAAAACGATTTACAAGTGTAGGGAAAGATTATTAAAGGTATAGGGAAAGGATAGGGAGGCATCACCCACGATATGAATTGGAAAGTTTATATGTCCTTTACGGCCCACTGGGTAAAAGTGGTTCCTGCCCAGCCACACCAGCAACTTAGCCAGGTGATGCTGCTTTCGCCTCCACATTCTCACGCCATTGGTCCTGCGCCAATGTCCACCTCTTCCTTCTCATCCTCCACCGGGTCCTCAGCCTCCACTGCAGAGACAATTCACAATGCAATCATCAACTGTTGCTCCGCCTGTAGTATACCACAACCTGATTCAGAACCTCACTCAGGATCCACAATTATATCCACATAATCCACTCAGTCGTATTAGTCTTATTTAAAAGGTTATTTGAGAGGTATAAAAAATACTTACTCTTTTGAAGCTTTGCTTGTATTTTTCAGTCTTTATATTCATATAAGGCCTCTTTCACATCTGCGTTTTAACTTTCCGTCCTAGAGTTCCGTCCTCGGGGCTCTAGGCCGGAAAGATACTGATCAGGATTATCCCAATGCATTCTGAATGGAGAGAAATCCGTTCAGGATGCATCAGGATGTCTTCAGTTCAGTACCCAAACGTTTTTTGGCCGTAGCAAAATCCGCAGCATGCTGCGGATTTTCCTCCGGCCATAAATCCTAAAGGCACGCCGCAAGGATGGATCCGGAATTAATGCAGATCGAAAAGCATTAATCCGGATCTGACTTTAAGATAAATGTCGTTTCGGCGCATCGCCGGATCCGACGTTTAGCTTTCTGAATGGTAATCATGGCAGCCAGGACGCTACTAAAGTCCCGGCTGCCATGTAAAAGTAGTGGGGAGCCAGGGGAGAAGCTAATTACCATCCGTGTGGCTCCTGGGTTGCTCCACAAAGCACCCCTACTTCGCATGGATCATGTAATCCTTGCGACGTAGGGGCGCTGTGACGTCATTGTGGAGGGCCCCGGGAGCCGCACGGACGGTAAGTAGCTTCTCCACTTCTCCCCACTATTTTTCCATGGCAGCCGGCACTTTAGTAACGTCCTGGCTGCCATAGTAACAATGAAAGCATTTTGAAGACTGACTAGACTTCAAATGCTTTCAGGTGTGTTGTGTTGTGACAGATCTGGCGGGCATTTCTGGTGACGGAAGTGCACGCCGGATCCTCACAACGCTAGTGTGAAAGAGGCCTAAATAAATTGCTATAATGCATAGTAATCCTGAGAGCACTGAACTGATTGCTACACAAAATTTTGGGGGTCACGCCCCTTTAATTTTGTGTGCCTGTGGGTTGTAATTGTAACCATGCGCTTTAAATACAATCTCTTTGCATCATCATCATTTTGCATTTACATGTATTCATTAATAGCTTCAATTTTCACAGATGTACATAAAATATTTATGTTGCATTCAAAACCAGTTAATCCGTTTTCATTACCTTCATTAATGCAATCCAGCACTAGCCATTTTTAATCATGCCATTTATGTTTTCATAACAGTGTTGCGATAATGCAGTTTGACTATACTTGTTTTTCTTTGTTTCACCTGCATTCACCTCCTGCATTTACATATATCGTCAAATATTAGATTTATGTTCGTTTAATCGTACCATTATTTCTCTTTTTGTCTGTCCGATGTACCATAAACTACATGGACATCGAATGCCATAGACAACATTTTTTGTCATACATGTAGAAAAATGGCGCATTAAGATTTTATATCGCTATCTTGGGTGATATATCGAATCTCCTTTTAAAATGGAATTGCAGTTATTAGTTGGTCCAATGTCACATCTGATAAGTGTATTTCCTACAGTTCTACCTCTCTGATATGAAAAACTAGATTTTTCTTTAAATAAATTGCCATATTTGTTATCATGTTTTAATAATCCAATACCAATATTTATTTTAAGCATTTTTTATGAGAGTCACGTGTCTATCATAGGTCCCTATATACGGTACATGCAGCGATTATCTTTGGCCTATAGATCTTTTAGTCACTACTAACGTTTTTAATCAATCTCCCTGGGTAACCAATATCGGTAATTCTTTGTGATAATGTCACTATGGTTGAGCGAACAGTTCGAGCATGGTTCGGGTTCGTACCAAATTTTGGGGTGTTCGGGAAATGGACCCGGACCCGAACATTTTCAAAAAAGTTCAGGTTCGGGTCCGTTGTTAGGCGATTTCTTCCCGCTTTCTGAAGGGCTGAATCACAGCAGCCAATCAGTTAGCGTTTTACTTCTTGCCCTAAGAAGCCATCACAGCCATGCCTACTAATGGCATGGCTGTGATTGGCCAAGTGCAGCATGTGAGCCAGCCTCTATTTAAGCAGGAGTCACGTAGCGCACACGTCACACTGCTCTGATTAGTGAAGGATGCAGCTTCTGTGAGGGCGAGATTAGGCAGGAAAAAGTCATCAAAAACGCCTAATGAAGTGATCGATCTACAGCTGTGAATCATTCAACTTCTGCTAGTTAATTGCTCACTGGTTATTAGGCTGCACAGAGCGTTTTTCTGTCACTTTGATTGGCGGCCATTTTGTGTCTTGTGGTGCACCAGCACCACCAAGTCCATCAGTCCATTAATACTAGTTTTTTTTTCCTATGTTCTACATCAGGGGCTTGGCTGTGCTTATTGTCACCCCTAGAAACTCAGGATAGAAATTTCTATATTTTATTAAGGGGTTAAATTTAGAGTTGAGCGAACACCTGGATGTTCGGGTTCGAGAAGTTCGGACGAAGTTAACGAAAATGTTCAGGTTCGGGATCTGAACTCGACCTGAACTTCAATTCCGAACCCAAACTCCATTGAAGTCAATGGGGACCCGAACTTTTGGGCACTAAAAAGGCTGTAAAATAGTCCAGGAAAGGGCTAGAGAGCTACAAAAGGCAGCAAAATGTAGGTAAATGCCCTGAAAAAAATATATGGATAGGGAAATGAATTAAAATAAAATATAATAAATAAAAATTAACCAATATCAATTGGAGAGAGGTCCCATTGCAGAGAATCAGGCTTCAAGTCACCCACCAATGGAGAAGGTCACTTTCTGTTATTTCGGCCCCAGCACCCAGACAGAGGAGAGAGGTCCCATAGCATAAAATCAGGCTTCATATCACCCACCACTGGAGAAGGCCACTTTCAGTTATTTAGGTCCCAGCACCCAGGCAGAGGAGAGAGGTCCCACAGCAAGGCATAAGGTGTCATATCACCCACCACTGGAGAAGGCCACTTTAGGTTATTTAGGCCCCAGCACCCAGACAGATGAGAGAGGTCCCACAGCAAGGAATAAGGCGTCATATCACCCACCACTGGAGAAGGCCACTTTGAGTTATTTAGTCCCCAGCACCCAGACCGAGGAGAGAGGTCCCACAGCAAGGAATAAGGCGTCATATCACCCACCACTGGAGAAGGCCACTTCCAGATATTTAGCCCACGGCATCCAGAGAGAGGAGAGAGGTCACATGGCAGAGGTTCAGGCTTCATGTCACCCACCATTGTAACAGGCCACTTTCAGTTATTTAGGCCCCGGCGCCCAGATTGAGGAGAGGGTTATTCAACTTTGGGTTGCACTGCAAGATCATGGTAAAGTTAAAAAAAAATGAGGATTCAATAGAGAAGTGCCCCAGAGTACAAGAATACATGGTTGAGGGGGGGGGCAGTTATAAATGTCTATTCTGCACAAGGGAGAGACAGGTCCTGTGGGATCCATGCCTGGTTCATTTTTATGAACGTCAGCTTGTCCACGTTGGCTGTGGACAGGCGGCTGCATTTGTCAGTAATGACGGCCCCTGCCGTACTGAATACACTTTCAGCAAAAACGCTGGTTACCGGGTAGGCCAGCACCTCCAAGGCATAAAAGGCTAGCTCTGGCCACGTGCATAATTTGGAGGCCCAAAAGTTGAATGGGGCCGAACCATCAGTCAGTAGGTGGAGGGGAGTGCGCACGTACTGTTCCACCATGTTAAATGCTGCTTCCTGCTAACACGTTCCGTATCAGGTGGTGGTGCAGTTAGCTGTGGCGTGGGACAAAACTTTTCCACATCTCTGCCATGCTAACCCTTCCCTCAGAGGAGCTGGCCGTGACACAGCTGCGTTGTCGGCCTCTTGCTCCTCCTCTGCCTTCGCCTTGGGCTTCCACCTGTTCCCTGTGACATTTGGGAATGCTCTCAGGAGCGCTTCTAACAGCGTGCGCTTGTACTTGCGCATCTTACTATCACGTTCCAGTGCAGGGAGTAAGGTGGGCACATTGTCTTTGTACCGGGGATCCAGCAGTGTGGCAACCCAGTAGTCCGCTCACGTTAAAATGTGGGCAACTCTGCTCTCGTTGCGCAGGCACTGGAGCATGTAGTCGTTCATGTGTGCCAGGCTCCCCAGAGGTAAGGACAAGCTGTCCTCTGTGGGAGGCGTATCGTCATCGTCCTCTGTATCCCACCAGCCATGCACCAGTGATGGGCCTGAGCTGTGTCAGGTGCCACCCCACTGTGAACCTGCTTCATCCTCATCCTCCTCCACCTCATCCTCCTCGTCCTCCATTAGTGGGCCCTGGCTGGCCACATTTGTACCTGGCCTCTGCTGTTGCAAAAAACCTCCCTCTGAGCCACTTCTAACAGACTGACCTGAAAGTGCTAAAAATGACCCCTCATCCTCCTCCTCCTGGGCCACCTCCTCTTCCATCATCGCCCTAAGCGTTTTCTCAAGGAGACATAGAAGTGGTATTGTAACGCTGATAACGGTGTCATCGCCACTGGCCATGTTGGTGGAGTATTCGAAACAGCGCAACAGGGCACACAGGTATCGCATGGAGGCCCAATCATTGGTGGTGAAGTGGTGCTGTTCCGCAGTGCGTGTGTGCTGCAGCTGAAACACCACTATGGCCTGCTGCTGCTCGCACAGTCTCTCCAGCATGTGCAAGGTGGAGTTCCACCTGGTGGGCACGTCGCATATGAGGCGGTGAGGGGGAAGGCCGAAGTTCCGCTGTAGCGCAGACAGGCGAGCAGCGGCAGGATGTGAACGCCGGGAGCGCGCACAGACGGCCCGCACTTTGTGTAGCAGCTCTGACATGTCGGGGTAGTTTTGAATAAACTTCTGCACCACCAAATTCAGCACATCTGTCAGGATAGGGATGTGCGTCAAACCGGCTAGTCCCAGAGCTGCGGCGAGATTTCGCCCATTATCGCACATCACCAGGCCGTGCTTGAGGCCCACCGGCAGAAACCACTGGTCGGTCTGTTGTTCAATATCCCGCCACAACTCCTACGCAGTGTGGGGCCTGTCCCCCAAACATATGAGTTTCAGAATGGCTTGCTGACGTTTACCCCGGGCTGTGCTGAAGTTGGTGGTGAAGGTGTGTGGCTGACTGGATGAGCTGGTGGAAGCAGAGGAGGAGGAAGCTGTGTAGGAGGAGGAGGCTACAGGAGGCAAAGAATGATGCCCTGCGATCCTTGGTGGAAGGACGTGCACCAAGGAACTCTCCGCCAGGGGCCTAGCCGCCACTACATTTACCCAGTGTGCAGTTAGGAAGATATAGCGTTCCTGGCCGTGCTTATTGGTCCACGTATCTGTGGTTAGGTGGACCTTGCCACAGATGGCGTTGCGCAGTGCACACTTGATTTTATAGGATACTTGGTTGTGCAGGGAAGGCACGGCTGTCTTGGAGAAGTAGTGGCGTCTGGTAACAATATACTGTGGGACAGCCATGGACATCAGCTGTTTGAAGCTGTCTGTGTCCACCAGCCTGAATGACAGCATTTCAAAGGCCAGTAGTTTAGAAATGCTGGCATTCAGGCCCAGGGCTCGAGGGTGGCTAGGTGGGAATTTACGCTTTCTCTCCAAGGTTTGTGAGATGGAGAGCTGAACGCTTCCGTGTGACATGGTGGAGATGCTTGGTGACGCAGGTGGTGTTGTCGGTGGCACATCCTCTGTTTGGTGGGCGGCAGGTGCCAACATTCATCCCGAGGCGGAGGAAGAGGCCGAGGCAGCAGCAGAAGAGGGAGCAGGGGGAGCCTGAGTGATTTCCTTGCTTTAAAGGTGTTTACTCCACTTCAGTTTATGCTTTGCATGTAGATGCCTGGTCATGCAGGTTGTGCTAAGGTTCAGAACGTTAATGCCTCGCTTCAGGCTCTGATGGCATAGCGTGCAAACCACTCAGGTCTTGTCGTCAGCACATTGTTTAAAGAAGTGCCATGCCAGGGAACTCTTAAAGCTGTCTTTGGGGTGCTTGGTCCCTGGTGGCAGTGGCCAGTAGCAGGCGAACTCTCTTGGAGGCGGCTGTTTTGCTTTTGCCCCCTGCTCCCTCTTTTGCTACGCTATTGGCTCGGTCTCACCACTGTGTCTTCCTCTGAACTATGAAAGCCAGTGGCACGTCCTTTATTCCATGTGGGGTCTAAAACCTCATCGTCCCCTGCATTGTTTTCCACACAGTCTTCCTCTCTGAGCTCTTGTTCAGTCTGCACACTGCAAAAAGACGCAGCAGTTGGCACCTGTGTTTCGTCATCATCAGAGACGTGCAGACTCAGATGAGGTGGTATTCCCATGTCCTCATCATCAGGAAACATAAGTGGTTGTGCATCAGTGCATTCTATGTCTTCCACCACTGGGGAAGGGCTAGGTGGATTCCCTTGGGAAACCCTGCTAGCAGAGTCTTCAAACAGCATAAGAGACTGCTGCATAACTTGAGGCTCCGACTGTTTCCCTGATATGCATGGGAGTGATGTGACAGAAACCCGACTGATGGGCTTGGTTTTCAGCCCCCCCCAAATATCGCTGTAAATTATGGCGGGTACTGGAACCTGAGGTAGTTGGTTCACTAGGACGTGTGGCTGTGGCAGAATAGCCACGTCCTCTCCCAGCACCAGAGGGTCCACTAACACCACTACGACCCCGTCCGCGTCCCTTACTAGATGTTTTCCTCAATGTTACTGTTCACCAAGCAACACAATAAGAAAAAAATATTTGGCCCAATGTATTGATTTCAAAATCAGGCTATTTTTTACAGGCACCTAACGCTATCTGCCTATTTATTTACGTAACATATTCCACTTATCCAGGCACAGCAGTAACCACTGATTTAGGGGGAATATCAATTGTAGGCCTAGTATTTAGGCCCTGAATAAAAGGTATCCTTTTATGGACAGATTTACACTTGGAGATGCACAGTAGCGTGTGAAAAAATATGTAGGATTATTCCATCAGCAATTGTATTTTAACACTTTGTGTAATATACCCTTTAACGGACAGAAATACAATGGGAGATGCACGGTAGCGTGTGAAGTTATTGAGGATCACCCTCTCAGCACATGTTTATACTCCGTGAGTGTAATATACCCTTTTACGGACAGATTAACACTTGGCCTGCAACAGCTGGAACACCAGATTCAGGGTATTGCTATACTGGCAAGTGAATTTCACCCCAGAACAAAATCTATCCTTTGTCAGATACTATTAAACTTGGCCAGCCACTGCTGGGACACCACATTTACGGTATTGCTATTTTGGCAATTGAATTTCACCCCAGAAAAAAATATATCCTTTGCCGTACACTATTAAACTTGGCCAGCCACAGCTGAAACCACTGATTTATGGTATTAATATTTTGACAATTAAATTTCACCCCAGAACAAAATCTATCCTTTTCCGTACACTATTAAACTTAGCCAGCCACTGCTGGGACTCTAGATTAACGGTATTGCTATTTTAGCAATTGAATTTCACCCCAGAACAAAATATATCCTATGAAGTACACTATTAAACTTGGCCAGCCACAGCTGGGATACCAGATTTACTGTATTGCTATTTTGGCAATTGAATTTCACCCCTGAAAAAATATATCATTTGCCGTACACTATTAAACTTGGCCAGCCACAGCTGAAACCACTGATTTATGGTATTGCTATTTTAGCAATTGAATTTCACCACAGAACAAAATTTATGCTTTGCCAGAAACTGTTAAACTTGGCCAGCCACTGCTGGAACACCAGATTTACTGTATTTCTGATTCAGGGTATTGCTATTTTGGCAATTGAATTTCACCCCGGAAAAAAATATACTCTTTTACGGACAGATTTAAACTAGGCCTGCAACAGCTGGAACACCAGATTCAGTGTATTGCTATTTTGGTAATTGAATTTCACCCCAGAACAAAATATATCCTTTGCCGGACACTATAAAACTTGGCCAGCCACAGCTGAAACCACTGATTTATGCTATTGCTATGTTGGCAATCGAATTTCATCCCACAAAAAAAAATATCCTTTGCCATACACTATTAAACTTGGCCAGCCACTGCTGGGACACCACATTTTACTGTATTTCAATTTTTGCTACTGACTTTCACCCCAGAAAATAATATATCCTTTGACGGACACAAGGAAATTGTCCAGTCACAGCTGGAACACCAGATTCAGGGTATTGCTATTTTGGAAATTGAATTTCTCCCCAGATAAAAAATATATCCTTTGCCGTACACTATTAAACTTGGCCAGCCACAGCTGAAACCACTGATTTATGGTATTGCTATTTTGGCAATTGAATTTCACCCCAGAAAAAATATACCCTTTTACAGACAGATCTAAACTAGGCCTGCAACAGATGGAACACCAGATTCAGGGTATTGCGATCTTGGCAATTAAATATCACCTCAGAACAAAATATATCCTGTGCCGGACACTACTAAACTTGGCCAGCCACAGCTGAAACCACTGATTTAAGGTATTACTATTTTGGCAATTGAATTTCACCCCAGAACAAAATATATCCTTTGCCGGACACTATTTAAGTTGGCCAGCCACAGCTGAAACCACTGATTTATGGTTTTGCTATTTTGGCAATTGAATTTCACCCCAGAACAAAATATATCCTTTTCCGGACACTATTAAACTTGGCCAGCCACAGCTGAAACCACTGATTTATGGTATTGCTATTTTGGCAATTGAATTTCACCCCAGAAAAAAATATACCCATTTACGGACAGATCTAAACTAGGCCTGCAACAGCTGGAACACCAGATTCAGGGTATTGCTATCTTGGCAATTAAATTTCACCCCAGACAAAAATATACCCTTTTACGGACAGATTTAAACTAGGCCTGCAACAGCTGGAACACCAGATTCAGGGTATTGCTATATAGGCAATTGAATTTCACCACAGAACAAAATATATCCTTTGGCGGACACTATTAAACTTGGCTAGCCACTACTGGGACACCAGATTTATGGTATTGCTATTTTGGCAATTGAATTTCACCCCAGAAAAAAATATACCCTTTTACGGACAGATCTAAACTAGGCCTGCAACAGCTGGAACACCAGATTCAGGGCATTGCTATTTTGGCAATTGAATTTTACCCCAGAACAAAATATACCCAGTTACGGACAGATTTAAACTAGGCCTGCAACAGCTGGAACACCAAATTCAGGGTATTGCTATACTGGCAATTGAATTTCACCCCAGAACAAAATATATCCTTTGCCGGACACTATTAAACTTGGCCTGCCACAGCTGAAACCACTGATTTATGGTATTGCTATTTTGGCAATTGAATTTTATCCCAGAACAAAATATATCCTTTTCCGGACACTATTAAACTTGGCCAGCCACTACTGTGACACGAGATTTATGGTATTGCTATTTTGGCAATGGAATTTCACCCCAGAACAAAATATATCCTGTGACAGACACTAGTAAACTTGGCCAGCCACTGCTGGGACACCAGATGTAGGGTATTCCTATTTTTGCAATTGAATTTCACCCCAGAACAAAGTATATCCTTTGACGGACACTATTAAACTTGGTCAGCCACTGCTGGGACACCAGATTTACTGTATTTCTTTTTTTGTTATTGACTTTCACCCCAGAAAATAATATATCCTTTGACGGACACTAGAGAAATTGTCCAGTCACAGCTGGATCACCAGATTCAGGGTATTGCTATTTTGGCAATTAAATTTCACCCCAGAACAAAATCTATCCTTTGACGGATACTATTAAACTTGTCCAATCACAGCTGGAACTCCAGATTCAGGGTATTGCTATTTTGGCAATTAAATTTCAGCCCAGAAAAAAATATACCCTTTTACGGACAGATTTTAACTAGGCCTGCAACAGCTGGAACACCAGATAAAGGGTATTGCTATTTTGGCAATCGACTTTCACCCCAGAACAAAATATATCTGTAATGGATCAACGGGTGTGGACCCGCTGTGCCACTTACCGGTTTGGCTTTGGGCCAAACTTGGAAGCGGAGTTTAAGTGTCCCCCTGGTTTTCACCCTTTATCCCGCTCCAGGATGCGGAAGCTGGACTCAGCTGCAGGGGAGACACCAGGTCGCTATCGCAAGAGTGATCCGGGTTAAGTGGCAGCTGGCCAGGCAGGCCAGAAAAGCCCTGATGCTAGCACCGGGGAACAGGCAATATAGCTGACAGCCGCAGGATAATGCTGAGCTGAGCTAGTGGTATAGCAGAGCTAGTACTGTGAGAACAGCAGAGCTGAGTTAGTCCAGGCAGAGCTGGTGTAATGATCTGCACAGCAGACAGAGGTGTGGTCGACAGTCCGGGTCTTTAACTTGAAAGCAGCGAGCTACAAGAGGATCAAGCAGAGACGAGGTCAGGATATAGGCAGAGGTCATAAGCAGGATATCGAATGCAGGAACAACAGGAGCCTTAGCTGTAGGAAGTACAATAATGCTCAGGCATTGCAGGAAGGGGGGAGCACCCTTATAAAGGTAGTGCCTGGCCAGGATTGGAGAGTGTGGAATCAGGGGCGTGCATTAACCCTTAAGGTACCAGGACACCTGCGGCTCCTACAAGATACAAGGGAAGCTGTCGTAGCCTGCGACAGCGCAGGAAAGCGGGTCCGGAGCCTGCAGCGAAGAGGAGGAGCCCAGCGTGCAGCTCGACTGAGGTACGTAATCGAACGCACTGCACGCTGGCGGCTGCCAACTGCCATTGTTACAGTATCCCCCCTCTCACGCCCCTTCTTTTTGGCCTTGATGCGCTGAAAAAATCTTCTGAGAAGATTTGGAGCATGTACATTCTCCTCCGGCTCCCAGGAACGTTCCTCAGGACCATAATTCTTCCAGTCTACAAGGAAGTATCTCTTACCATCAACAACCTTGGAATCGAGGGTGTTCTGGGAGGAAAGCCAGACCTTGTCGCCAGGAGAGAACTGAGTAGGAGGTCTATATCTGGTATCCGCATTTTTCTTCATATGAGTAACAGCCTGAGAGATGGAATCCTTAGTCTGTCTCCAGATGCTGAGAAAGTCTCTGAACAAAGAATTAGCAGCCGGTACCTCGGAAGATGTAGACATGGGTAAAGGAGCACGAGGGTGTAGTCCATACACTATGTAGAAGGGAGAAGAGCCCGTGGATTCTCCGGAATGGCTGTTGTACGAGAATTCCGCCCAAGGCAGGAGCTGCACCCAATCATCATGCTGAGCAGAGACAAAGTGACGTAGGTAGTTCTCCAAAGTCTGATTAACTCGTTCAACTTTCCTATTAGACTGAGGGTGGTATCCAGAAGAGAAGTCCAAAAATTGTACCCCTCGATCGGACACAATGTGCAGAGGTAGGCCATGAAGGCGGAAGATTTGTTCGAAGAACAGAAAGGCTAGTCGCTTAGCAGAGGGCAGTCCAGGAAGCGGAATAAAATATGCCATCTTGGAGAATCTGTCTACCACTACCCAGATTACAGAACAGCCAGCAGAGGATGGGAGGTCTGTGATAAAGTCCATAGCAACATGCTGCCAGGGAACTTCCGGAATGGGTAACGGTAGTAGCAACCCTGCTGGTTTGGTTCGGGAAACCTTGTTACGGGCACAGGAGGTACAGGCAGACACAAATTCCCGGACATCTTTGGGTAGGGTCGGCCACCAGTAGTGACGGGACAGCAACTCAAGGGTCTTACATACCCCAGGGTGACCAGCTTACTTGGAGCAATGTCCCCAGAAGAGAATATTCCTCCTCCTGGCTTGCGGAACAAAAATCTTCCCCGGAGGAATATCTTTTACTCGGACTGGCGCCACTGAAACCAGGCAGGACGGATCGATGATATGTTGAGGTTCCTCAATCTGATCTGCTGGGTCAAAAGAACGGGAAAGCGCATCAGCCCTCACATTTTTGTCTGCCGGTCGAAAATGCAGAAGGAAATTGAATCGGGCAAAGAAGAGTGCCCATCGAGCCTGACGTGGATTAAGACGCTGTGCATACTGCAGATAAGTCAGATTCTTGTGGTCAGTGTATATAACCACTGGATGCAAAGCCCCCTCCAGAAGGTATCTCCATTCTTCCAAGGCCATCTTGATAGCAAGCAGTTCTTTATCACCGATAGAGTAGTTTCTTTCTGCAGAAGAGAAGAGCTTGGAGAAGAAACCACACAAGACAAATTTCCCTTTGGAGGTCTTCTGTAGCAGGACTGCACCTGCTCCAATAGAAGAAGCATCCACTTCTAGGAAGAACTGTTTGGAAGTGTTTGGATGATGGAGGACAGGAGAAGCAGCAAAGCAGTCTTTGAGTTGTCGGAATGAAGACTCGCTTCAGGGGTCCATTTCTTTGCATCCGCCCCTTTCTTAGTCAGCGCAGAAATAGGGGCTGTGAGAGAAGAGAAGTTTGGGATGAACTGCCTATAGAAGTTGGCAAATCCCAGAAATCTTTGAATGGCACGGAGACCTTGAGGACGGGGCCAATTCAGGATGGCAGAGACCTTGTTGGGATCCATTTGCAGACCAGTGCAGGAAACAATGTACCCCAGAAAGGGTAAGGAATAGTGTTGAGCAAACAGTTCGAGCATAGTTCGGGTTCGTACCGAATTTTGGGGTGTTCGGCACACGGACCCGAACATTTTCAAAAAAGTTCGGGTTCGGGTTCGTTGTTCGGCGATTTCTTTCCACTTTCTGAAGGGCTGCACAGCAGCCAATCAGCTAGCGTTTTACTTCTTGCACTAAGAGCCCATCACAGCCATGCCTACTAATGGCATTGCTGTGATTGGCCAAGTGCAGCATGTGACCCAGCCTCTATTTAAGCTGGAGTCACGTAGCGCCGCACGTCACACTGCTATGAATAGAGTAGGGAGAGGACGTAGCTGGTGTGAGGGCGAGATTAGGCAGGGAAAAGTCTGCAAAAGCACCAAATGAAGTTATCGATATACAGCTGTGAATGATTGAACTTCTGCTAGTTACTTGCTCACTGGTTTTTAGGCTGCACAGAGCGTTTTTTTGTCACTTATTTTCTGGGGTGATCGGCGGCCATTTTGTGACTTGTGGTGCACCAGAACAAGCTGCCAACAAGTCCATTAATCCATCAATACTAGTTTTTTTTTTCCTATATCCTACATCAGGGGCTTGGCTGAGCAAATTGTCACCCCTCGAAAATAAGAATAGCAATTTCTATATTTTATTAAGGGGTTAAATACAATTGCCAAAATACCAATCCCCTAAATCTGGTGTTCCAGCTTTGGCTAGCCAAGTATAATAATGTCTGCTGTGGTGAAATTCAATTGTCAAAATAGCAATCCCCTAAATCTGGTGTCCCAGACAAACTATAACTATAACTGGCAAACTATAATAGTGTCCGCCAAAACATATATTTTGTTCTGCGGTGAAATTCAACTGCCAAAATAGCAATACCATAAATCAGTGGTTTCAGCTGTGGCTGGCAAAGATTCATAGTGTCCTGCAAAGGGTTATATTTTGTTCTGGGGTGAAATTCAATTGCCAAAAGAGCAATACCCTGAATCTGGTGTTCCAGCTGTTGCAGGCCTAGTTTAAATCTGTCCGTAACCGGGTATATTTTGTTCTGGGGTGAAATTCAATTGCCAAAATAGCAATACCATAAATCAGTGGTTTCAGCTGTGGCTGGCCAAGTTTCATAGTGTCCTGCAAATTATATATTTTGTTCTGGGGTGAAAATCAATTGCCAAAATAGCAATACCCTGAATCTGGTGTTCCAGCTGTTGCAGGCCTAGTTTAAATCTGTCCATAACAGGGTATATTTTGTTCTGGGGTGAAATTCAATTGCCAAAATAGCAATACCATAACTCTGTGGTTTCAGCTATAATAGTGTCCGCCAAAACATATATTTTGTTCTGGGGTGAAATTCAACAGCCAAAATAGCAATCCCCTAAATCTGGTGTTCCAGCTGTTGCAGGCCTAGTTTAAATCTGTCCGTAACAGGGTATATTTTGTTCTGGGGTGAAATTCAATTGCCAAAATAGCAATACCATAAATCTGTGGTTTCAGCTATAATAGTGTCCGCCAAAACATATATTTTGTTCTGGGGTGAAATTCAACTGCCAAAGTAGCAATCCCCTAAATCTGGTGTCCCAGCACTGGCTTGCAAACTATAATAGTGTCCACCAAAACATATATTTTGTTCTGGGGTGAAATTCAATTGCCAAAATAGCAATACCATAAATCAGTGGTTTCAGCTGTGGCTGGCCAAGTTTCATAGTGTCCTGCAAAGGATATATTTTGTTCTGGGGTGAAATTCAATTGCCAAAATAGCAATACCCTGAATCTGGTGTTCCAGCTGTTGCAGGCCTAGTTTAAATCTGTCCGTAACTGGGTATATTTTGTTCTGGGGTGAAATTCAATTGCCAAAAGAGCAATACCATAAATCAGTGTTTTCAGCTGTGGCTGGACAAGTTTCATAGTGTCCTGCTAAGGATATATTTTGTTCTGGGGTGAAATTCAATTGCCAAAATAGCACTACCATAAATCTGGATAGGTGTAATACGCTACATAAATAAATAGGCAGATAGTGTTAGGTGCCTGTAAAAAAAAGGCCTGAATTTGAAATCAATACATTGTGCCAAATATTTTTTTTCTGATTGTGGTGCTTGGTGAACGATAACAATGAGGAAAACATCTAGTAAGGGACGTGGACGCGGTCGTGGTGGTGTTAGTGTACCCTCTGGTGCTGGGAGAGGATGTGGCCATTCTGCCACAGCCACATGTCCTAGTGAACCAACTACCTCAGGTTCCAGTACCCGCCAGAATTTACAGCGATATTTGGTGGGGCCCAATGCCGTTCTAAGGATGGTAAGGCCTGAGCAGGTACAGGCGCTAGTCAATTGAGTGGCCGACAGTTGATCCAGCACGTTCACAATATCATCTCCCACCCAGTCTTCTGCAGAAAGCGCACAGGTGGCGCCTCAAAACCAAGCCCATCAGTCTGTCACATCACCCCCATGCATATCATTGAAACTGTCTGAGCCTCAAGTTATGCAGCAGTTTCTTATGCTGCTGTTTGAAGACTCTGCTGGCAGGGTTTCCCAAGGGAATCCACCTAACCCTTCCCCAGTGGTGGAAGACATAGAATGCACTGATGCACAACCACTGATGTTTCCTGATGATGAGGACATGGGAATACCATCTCATCGCAGTCCGCACGTCTCTGATTATGACGAAACACAGGTACCAACTGCTGCGTCTTTCTGCAGTGTGCAGACCGAACAGGAGGTCAGGGAGAAAGACTGTGTGGAAGACGATGCAGGGGACGATGAGGTCCTAGACCCCACATGGAATGAAGGTTGTGCCACTGACTTTCATAGTTCAGAGGAAGAGGCAGTGGTGAGACCGAGCTAAACAGCGTAGCAAAAGAGGGAGCAGGGGGCAAAAGCAGACCAGCCATCTCCAAGAGAGTTCGTCTGCTACTGACTACCGCCACCAGGGACCAAGCACCCCAAAGGCAGCTTCAAGGAGTTCCCTGGCATGGCACTTCTTTAAACAATGTGCTGACGACAAGACCCGAGTAGTTTGCACGCTGTGCCATCAGAGCCTGAAGCATGGCATTAACGTTCTGAACCTTAGCACAACCTGCATGACCAGGCATCTACATGCAAAGCATGAACTGCAGTAGAGTAAACACCTTAAAAGCAAGGAACTAACTCTGGCTCCCCCTGCTCCCTCTTCTGCTGCTGCCTTGGCCTCTTCCTCCGCCTCGGGAGGAATGTTGGCACCTGCCGCCCACCAAACAGAGGATGTGCCACCGACACCACCACCTGCGTCACCAAGCATCTCCACCATGTCACACAGCAGCGTTCAGCTCTCCATCTCACAAACCTTGGAGAGAAAGCGTAAATTCCCACCTAGCCACCCTCGAGCCAATGGGCCTGAATGCCAGCATTTCTAAACTACTGGCCTTTGAAATGCTGTCATTCAGGCTGGTGGACACAGACAGCTTCAAACAGCTGATATTCATGGCTGTCCAACAGTATGTTCTTCCCAGCCGGCACTACTTCTCCAAGACAGCCGTGCCTTCCCTGCACAACCAAGTATCCTATAAAACCAAGTGTGCACTGCGCAACGCCATCTGTGGCAAGGTCCACCTAACCACAAATACGTGGACCAGTAAGCACGGCCAGGGACGCTATATCTCCCTAACTGCACACTGGGTAAATGTAGTGGCGGCTGGGCCCCAGGCGGGGAGTTCCTTGGCGCCTGTCCTTCCGCCGCCAAGGATCGCAGGGCATCATTTTTTGCCTCCTGTAGCCTCCTACTCGGCTTCCTCCTCCTCTGCTTCCACCAGCTCATCCAGTCAGCCACACACCTTCACCACCAACTTCAGCACAGCCTGGGGTAAACGTCAGCAGGCCATTCTGAAACACATATGTTTGGGGGACAGGCCCCACACCGCGCAGGAGTTGTGGCGGGGTATCGAACAACAGACCGATGAGTGGTTTCTGCCGGTGGGTCTCAAGCCCGGCTTGGTGGTGTGCGCTAATGGGCGAAATCTCGTTGCAGTTCTGGGACTAGCCGGTTTGACGCACATCCCTTGCCTGGCGCATGTGCTGAATTTGGTGGTGCAGAAGTTCATTCACAACTACCCCGACATGTCAGAGCTGCAGCATAAAGTTTGGGCCGTCTGTGCGCGCTTCTGGCGTTCACATCCTGCCGCTGCTCGCCTGTCTGCGCTACAGCGGAACTTCGGCCTTCCCGCTCACCGCCTCATATGCGACGTGCCCACCAGGTGGAACTCCGCCTTGCACACGCTGGAGAGACTGTGCGAGCAGCAGCTAGGCCATAGTGGTGTTTCAGCTGCAGCATGCACGCGTCAGTCGCACTGCGGAACAGCACCACTTCACCACCAATGATTGGACCTCCATGCGATACCTGTGTGCCCTGTTGCGCTGTTTCAAGTACTCCACCAACATGGCCAGTGGCGATGACACCGTTATCAGCGTTACAATACCACTTCTATGTCTCCTTGAGAAAACGCTTAGGGCGATGATGGAAGAGGAGGTGGCCCAGGAGGAGGAGGAGGAGGAGGATGAGGGGTCATTTTTAGCACTTTCAGGCCAGTCTGTTAGAAGTGGCTCAGAGGGAGGTTTTTTGCAACAGCAGAGGACAGGTACAAATGTGGCCAGACAGGGCCCACTACTGGAGGACGAGGAGGATGAGGAGGAGGTGGAGAAGGATGAGGATGAAGCAGGTCCACAGCGTGGTGGCACCCGACACAGCTCAGGCCCATCACTCGTGCGTGGCTGGGGGATACGGAGGACGATGACGATACGCCTCCCACAGAGGACAGCTTGTCCTTACCTCTGGGGAGCCTGGCACACATGAGCGACTACATGCTGCAGTGCCTGCGCAACGACAGCAGAGTTGCCCACATTTTAACGTGTGCGGACTAATGGGTTGCCACCCTGCTAGATCCCCGGTACAAAGACAATGTGCCCACCTTACTTCCTGCACTGGAGCGTGATAGGAAGATGCGCGTGTACAAGCGCACGCTGGTAGACGAGCTCCTGAGAGCATTCCCAAATGTCACAGGGGAATAGGTGGAAGCCCAAGGCGAAGACAGAGGAGGAGCAAGAGGTCGCCAACGCAACAGTGTCACGGCCAGCTCCTCTGAGGGCAGGGTTAGCATGGCAGAAATGTTGAAAAGTTTTGTCTCCACGCCACAGCTAACTGCACCACCACCTGATATGGAACGTGTTAGCAGGAGGCAGCATTTCACTAACATGGTTGAACAGTACGTCTGCACACCCCTCCATGTACTGACTGATGGTTCGGCCCCATTCAACTTCTGGGTGTCCAAATTGTCCACGTGGCCAGAGTTAGCATTTTATGCCTTGGAGGTCCTGGCCTGTCCGGCGGCCAGCGTTTTGTTTGAACGTGTATTCAGCACGGCAGGGGGCATCATTACTGACAAACGCAGCCGCCTGTCCACAGACAACGTGGACAAGCTGACGTTCATAAAAATGAACCAGGCATGGATCCCACAGGACCTGTGCCTCCCTTGTGCAGAATAGACATTTATAACTGCCTCCCCCTCAACCATGTATTCTTGTACTCCGGGGCACTTCTTTATTGAATCCTCATTTTTTTAACTTTACCATGATCTTGCGGTGCAACCCAAAGTTGAATGAACCTCTCCTCTGTCTGGGTGGTGGGGCCGAAATAACTGAAAGTGGCCTTCTCCGGTGGTGGGTGAAATGACGCATGATTCTTTGCTGTGCGACCTCTCTCCTCTGTCTGGGTGCTGGTGCCTAAATAACTGAAAGTGGCCTTCTCTAGTGATGGGTAAAATGACGCATGATTCCTTGCTGTGGGACCTCTCTCCTCGGTCTGGGTGCTGGGCCGAAGTAACTGAAAGTGGCCTTCTCCAGTGGTGGGTGATATGACGCATTATTCCTTGCAGTGGGACCTCTCTCCTCTGTCTGGGTACTGGGGCCGAAATAACTGAAAGTGGCCTTCTCCGGTGGTGGGTGATATGACACATGATTTCTTGCTGTGGGACCTGTATCCTCGGTCTTGGTGCTGGGCCGAAATAACTGAAAATGGCCTTCTCCAGTGGTGGGTGATATGACGCATGGTTCCTTGCTGTGGGACCTCTCTCCTCTGTCTGGGTGCTGGGCCGAAATAACTGAGTGGCCTTCTCCAGTGGTGGGTGATATGACGCATGATTCCTTGCTGTGGGACCTCTCTCCTCTGTCTGGGTGCTGGGGCGAAATAACTGAGTGGCCTTCTCCAGTGGTGGGTGATATGACGCATAATTCCTTGCTGTGGGACCTGTATCCTCGGTCTGGGTGCTGGGCAGAAATAACTGAAAATGGCCTTCTCAGTGGTGGGTGATATGACGCATGATTCCTTGCTGTGGGACCTCTCTCCTCTGTCTGGGTGCTGGGCCGAAATAACTGAGTGGCCTTCTCCAGTGGTGGGTGATATGACGCATGATTCCTTGCTGTGGGACCTCTCTCCTCTGTCTGGGTGCTGGGGGCGAAATAACTGAGTGGCCTTCTCCAGTGGTGGGTGATATGACGCATAATTCCTTGCTGTGGGACCTGTATCCTCGGTCTGGGTGCTGGGCCGAAATAACTGAAAGTGCCCTTCTCCAGTGGTGTGTGATATGACGCATGATTCCTTGCTTTCAGACCTCTCTCCTCTGTCTGGGTGGTGGGGCCGAAATAACTCAAAGTGGCCTTCTCCAGTGGTGGGTGATATGACGCATGATTCCTTGCTGTGGGACCTCTCTCCTCTGTCTGGGGCCGAAATAACTGAGTGGCCTTCTCCAGTGGTGGGTAATATGACGCATGATTCCTTGCTGTGGGACCTCTCTCCTCTGTCTGGGTGCTGGGGCCGAAATAACTGATAGTGGCCTTCTCCAGTGGTGGGTGATATGACGCATTATTCCTTGCTGTGGGACCTCTCTCCTCTGTCTGGGTGCTGGGGCCGAAATAACTGAAAGTGGCATTCTCCAGTGGTGGGTGATATGACGACTTATTCTTTGCTGTCGGACCTCTCTCCTCTCTCTGGGTGCTGGGGCCTAGATAACTGAAAGTGGCCTTCTCCTTCTATTGGTTAATTTTTATTTATTTTATTTTATTTTAATTCATTTCCCTATCCACATTTGTTTGCAGGGCATTTACCTACATATTGCTGCCTTTTGCAGCTCTCTAGCCCTTTCCTAGACTATTTTAAAGCCTTTTTATTGCCCAAAAGTTCGGGTCCCCATTGACTTCAATGGGTGTTCGCTCATCTCTAGTAAGGAAGACTGCTCAAAGACACTCTTTTCGAGCTTGGCAAACAGACCATTCTCCCTTAGGCGCTGCAGCACCAGGCGCTCTTGTCTCCAGTGAGTGGACAAGTCGGTTGAATAAATGAGAATATCGTCGAGATACACTACTACATACTTGTATAACAGGTCCTGGAAGATGTCATTTACAAATTCTTGGAAGACTGCAGGAGCGTTGCAAAGGCCGAACGGCATAACCAAGTACTCATAGCGGCCATCACGGGTATTGAATGCCGTCTTCCACTCGTCGCCTTCACGGATTCGGATCAGGTTATATGCACCACGTAGATCCAATTTAGAAATTATCTGTGCGCCTCGGATATGGTCAAACAATTCAGACATCAGCGGCAGAGGATACTTGTTCTTGACTGTAATCTTGTTCAGTGCACGATAATCTATGCATGGACGGAGTGACCCGTCTTCCTTGGACACGAAGAAGAAACCGGCTCCAGCTGGCGAGGTAGACTTCCGGATAAACCCCCTCTCCAGGTTCTCTTTAATATACTCGGCCATAGCCTGTTTCTCAGGCAGGGATAAAGGATAAACCCTTCCACGAGGAGGAGAAGTCCCAGGTAGAAGATCGATCGGACAGTCATAAGTCCGATGAGGTGGTAAAGTCTCTGCCTTCTTCTTACAGAAAACATCTCCAAAGGATGCAAATTGCGGAGGCAGAAGACATTGGGTGGACCATCGACAGGCAGGAGGTTTGGCACTGAGGACCCCAGCAGAGAATATCCCCCTCTCGCCAGTCTAAGACGGGAGAATGTTGCTGTAGCCAGGGCAACCCCAGAATCACTGGGTCCGTGGAATCTGGCAGGACATAGAAGGATATTTCTTCAGAATGTAGCACCCCGACTTGGAGTTTCACAGGAGCCATGATGAGCTGAATAGGTTTGAGTAAGGTTTGTCCATTAACAATCGTTGCCACCAGAGGCTTCGCCAGACGGGTAGTGGGAAGCTGGCACTGGGTCACCTGGGCTTGATTGACAAAATTCCCGGCAGCGCCAGAATCCAGGAAAGCAGGTACCGATATACTGGTTTTCCCAGCAGACACCATTACAGGGATAAGAAGTTTGGGAGAATTGTCTTTTTCACCTAGAGTCACTTCTCCCAATGAGCCTAGGCGCTGAAGTTTCCCGCCTTCTGGGGGCAGGTACGAACAACATGTTCCTTTCCACCGCAGTAGAGGCACAAGTTCTCTGCTCGCCTTCGCTGTCGCTCCTGATCAGAGAGCTTCAGGCAATCCACCTGCATAGGCTCCTCAGACGGAATCGCAGCAGGAGTCTGAACAGTCCTCTGGAAGACAGGTGCGAGTTTAGACGTCCGCTTCATCCTTGCGGCTTGAGACAAACGTTCACGAAACCGCACGTCTATGCGTGTGGCCAACGTGATCAAAGCGTCCAGAGAGCCAGGGAGGTCCCTTCCCGCTAGTTCGTCTTTAATGCGGTCACATAGACCCTCCCAGAATACGTCTCGTTAAGCTTCACCATTCCAGGACAGTTCTGCGGCCAGTGTACGGAACTGGATTGCGTATTGGCCCACTGTACTAGCACCTTGACGCAGACGAAGAAGAGCAGAGGCTGCAGACGAGGCACGGTCATGTTCCTCAAATACTGTACGGAAAACAGTTAAGGTCTGTAGGCTTGCAGTCTCTGGTCCGCCTCGCTCCCATATAGGATTAGCCTAAGCAAGAGCTTCTGCAGAGAGCAGAGATACAATGAAAGCCACTTTTGCTCTGTCAGACTGGAACTTGTCTCCATGTAGCTCAAAGTGGATCAAGCATTGATTAAGGAACCCTCTGCAGGCCTTTGACTTACCGCTGAAACGTGGAGGCAAGGGAAGTTAAACAGCAGACGTGCCTTGGGATACAGACGATGCAACGGAATTAGCAGGAGTTGCTTTAACCTGTGGTGCTGCAGAAGCAGTAGTGGGTAGAGCGTCCAGACGTGCAGAAATTGTGTTCAGACACTGCAGCAGGACATCATGGCGTTCACTCTGGCATTGCAGCTCTCGGTATAAATCTTGTACCACAGGCTTGGGCTTGCCAGCGGGGTCCATAGCCTGAGCAAACTGTAACGGATCAACGGGTGTGGACCCGCTGTGCCACTTACTGGTTTGGCTTTGGGCCAAACTTGGGAGCGGAGTCTAAGTGTCCCCCTGGTTTTCACCCTTTATCCCGCTCCAGGATGCGGAAGCTGGACTCAGCTGCAGGGGATACACAAGGTTGCTACCGCAAGAGTGGACCCGGTTAAGTGGCAGCTGGCCGGGCAGGCCAGAATACTCCCGATGCTAGCACAGGGAAACAGGAAATATAGCAGACAGCCGCAGGATAATGCTGAGCTGAGCAAACGGTATAGCAGAGCTAGTACTGTGAGAACAGCAGAGCTGAGTTAGTCTAGGTGGAGCTGGTGTAACGATCTGCACAGCAGACAGAGGCGTGGTCGACAGTCCGGGTCTTTAACTTGAGAGCAGCGAGGTACAAGAGGATCAAGCAGAGACGAGGTCAGCATACAGGCAGAGGTCATAAGCAGGATATCAAATGCAGGAACAACAGGAGCCTTAGCTGTAGGAAGTACAATAATGCCCAGGCATTGCAGGAAGGGGGAAGCACGCTTATAAAGATGGTGTCTGGCCAAGATTGGAGAGAGGGCGGAATCAGGGGCGTGCAATAACCCTTAAGGTACCAGGACACCTGCGGCTCCTACAAGATACAACAAAAGCTGTCGTAGCCTGCGACAGCACAGGAAAGCGGGTCCGGAGCCTGCAGCAAAGAGGAGGACCCCGCGTGCAGCTCGACTGAGGTACGTAGTCAGACGCACTGCACGCTGGCGGCTGCCAACTGCCATTGTTACAATATCCTTTGCCGTACACTATTAAACTTGGCCACTCACAGCTGAAACCACTGACTTATGGTAATGCTATTTTGGCAATTGAATTTCACCCAAGAAAAAAAAAATATCCTTTGCCAGACACTATTAAACTTGGCCAGCCACAGCTGAAACCACTGATTTATGGTATTGCTATTTTGGCAATTGAATTTCACAACAGAAAAAAATATACACTTTTACGGACAGATTCAAACTAGTCCTGCAACAGCCGGAACACCAGATTCAGGGTATTGCTATTTTGGCAATTGAATTTCACCCCAGAAAAAAAAAATATCCTTTGCAGTACACTATTAAAATTGGCCAGCCACAGCTAAAACCACTGATTTATGGTGTTGCTATATTGGCAATTGAATTTCACAACAGAAAAAAAATATACCCTTTTACGGACAGATCCAAACAAGGCCTGCAACAGCTGGAACACCAGATTCAGGGTATTGCTATCTTGGCAATTAGGTTTCACCCCAGAAAAAAATCTATCCTTTGACGGATACTATTAAACTTGTCCAATCACAGCTGGAACTCCAGATTTAGGGTATTGCTATTTTGGCAAATAAATTTCAAACCAGAAAAAAATATACCCTTTTACGGACAGATTTAAACTAGTGCTGAAACAGCTGGAACAGCAGATTAAGGGGATTGCTATTTTGGCAATTGAATTTCACCCCAGAACAAAATATATCCTTTGCCGGACACTATTAAAATTGACCACTCACAGCTGAAACCACTGAATTATGGTATTGCTATTTTGGCAATTGAATTTTACAACAGAAAAAAATATACCCTTTTATGGACAGATCCAAACTAGGCCTGCAACACCTGGAACACCAGATTCAGGGTATTACTATTTTGGCAATTGAATTTCACACCAGAAAAAAAATATATCCTTTGCCGTACACTATTAAACCTGGCCAGCTACAGCTGAAACAACTGATTTATCGTATTGCTAATTTGGCAATTGAATTTCACCCCAGAACCAAATATATCCTTTGCAGGACACTATTAAACTTGGCCAGCCACAGCTGAAACCACTGATTTACAGTATTGCTATTTTGGCTATTGAATTTCACCCCAGAACAAAATATATCCTTTGACGGACACAATTATACTTTGCCAGCCACTGCTGGGACACCAGATTTAGAGGATTGCTATTTTGGCAAATGAATTTAATCACAGAAAATAATCTATCCTTTCCCAGACAGCAGACAGTATTACACTTGGTTAGCCACAGCTAGAACACCAGATTTAGGGGATTGCTATTTTGTCAATTGAAATTAACCCCAGAAAAAAATATATTCTTTGCCGTACACTATTAAACTTGGGCAGCCACAGCTGAAACCACTGATTTATGGTATTGCTATTTTGGCAATTGAATTTAACCCCAGAAAAAAAAATATCCTTTGCAGGACACTATTAAACTTGGGCAGCCACAACTGAAACCACTGATTATGGTATTGCTATTTTGGCAATAGAATTTCACCCCAGAATAAAATATACCATTTTATGGACAGATCCAAACTAGGCCTGCAACAGCTGCAACACTAGATTCAGGGTATTGCTTTCTTGGCAATTAAATTTCACCCCAGAAAAAAATATTCCCTTTTACGTACAGATGTAAATGAGGCCTGCAACAGCTGGAACACGAGATTCAGGCAATTGCTATTTTGGCAGTTAAATTTCACCCCAGAACAAAATCTATCCTTTGAAGGATACTATTAAACTTGTCCAATCACAGCTGGAACTCCAGATTCAGGGTATTGCTATTTTGGCAATTGAATTTAACCCCAGAAAAAAAAATATCCTTTGAAGGACACTATTAAACTTGGGCAGCCAAAGCTGAAACCACTGATTTACGGTATTGCTATTTTGGCAATTGAATTTTACCCCAGAAAAAAAGATACCCTTTTACGGATAGATCTAAACTAGGCCTGCAACAGCTGGAACACCAGATTCAGGGTATTGCTATATTGGCAATTGAATTTCACCCCAGAACAAAATATATCCTTTGCCGGACACTATTAAACTTGGCCAGCCTTAGCTGAAACTACTGATTTATGGTATTGCTATTTATGCAATTGAATTTCACCCCAGAACAAAATATATCCTTTTCCGGACACTATTAAACTTGGCCAGCCACTACTGGGACACCAGATTTATGGTATTGCTTTTTTGGCAATTGAATTTCACCCCAGAACAAAATATATCCTATGATGGAGACTATTAAACTAGGCCAGCCACCACTAGAACACCAGATTTATGGTATTGCTATTTTGGAAATTGAATTTCACCCCAGAACAAAATATATCCTTTGCCGGACACTATTAAACTTGGCCAGCCACAGCTGGGACACCAGATGTAGGGTATTCCTATCTTGGCAATTGAATTTAACGCCAGAACAAAATATATCCTTTGACGGACACTATTAAACTTGGTCAGCCACTGCTTTGACACCAGATTTACCGTATTTCTTTTTTTGCTATTGACTTTCACCCCAGAAAATAATATATCCTTTGATGGACACTAGTAAAATTGTCCAGTCACAGCTGGATCACCAGATTCAAGGTATTGCTATTTTGGCAATTAAATTTATCCCCAGAATAAAATATGCTCTTTTACGGACAGATTTAAACTAGGCCTGCAACAGCTGGAACAACAGATTAAGGGTATTGCTATTTTGGCAATTGAATTTTTCCCCAGAACATAATATATCCTTTGCCGTACACTATTAAACTTAGCCATTCACAGCTGAAACCACTGATTTATGGTATTGCTATTTTGGCAATTGAATTTAACAACAGAAAAAAAATATATATCCTTTGCCTGACACTATTAAACTTGGCCAGCCACAGCTGAAACCACTGTTTTGTGGTATTGCTATTTTGGCAATTGAATTTCACAACAGAAAAAAATATACCCTTTTACGGACAGATCCAAACTAGGCCTGCAACAGCTGCAACACCAGATTCAGGGTATTGCTATATTGGCAATTGAATTTCACCCCAGAACAAAATATATCCTTTGCCGGACACTATTAAACTTGGCCAGCCACAGCTGAAACCACTGATTTATGGTATTGCTAATTATGCAATTGAATTTCACCCCAGAACAAAATATATCCTTTTCCGGACACTATTAAACTTGGCCAGCCACTACTGGGACACCAGATTTATGGTATTGCTTTTTTGGAAATTGAATTTCACCCCAGAACAAAATATATCCTATGATGGAGAATGTTAAACTAGGCCAGCCACCACTAGGACACCAGATTTATGGTATTGCTATTTTGGAAATTGAATTTCACCCCAGAACAAAATATATCCTATGACGGACACTATTAAACTTGGCCAGCCACTGCTGGGACACCAGATGTAGGGTATTCCTATCTTGGCAATTGAATTTAACCCTAAAACAAAATATGTCCTTTGACGGACACTATTAAACTTGGTCAGCCACTGCCGGGACACCAGATTTACCGTATTTCTTTTTTTGCTATTGACTTTCACCCCAGAAAATAATATATCCTTTGATGGACACTAGGAAAATTGTGCAGTCACAGCCGGATCACCAGATTCAGGGTATTGCTATTTTGGCAATTGAATTTCACCCCAGAACATAATATATCCTTTGCCGTATACTATTAAACTTGGCCACTCACAGCTGAAACCACTGATTTTTGGTATTGCTATTTTGGCAATTCAATTTCACCCCAGAAAAAAAAATATATCCTATGCCGGAAGCTATAAAACTTGGCAAGCCACAGCAGAAACCAATGTTTTATAGTATTGCTATTTTGGCAATTGAATTTCACAACAGAAAAAAATATACCCTTTTACGGACAGATCCAAACTAGGCCTGCAACAGCTGCAACACCAGATTCATGGTATTGCTATTTTGGCAATTGAATTTCACCCCAGAAAAAAAATATATCCTTTGCCGTACACTATTAAACTTGGCCATCCACAGCTAAAACCATTGATTTATGGTATTGCTATTTTGGTAATTGAATTTCACCCCGGAAAAAAATATACCCTTTTATGGACAGATCTAAACTAGGCCTGCATCAGCTGCAACACCAGATTCAGGGTATTGCTATCTTGGCAATTAAATTTCACCCCAGAAAAAAATATACCCTTTTACGTACAGATTTAAACTAGGCCTGTAACAGCTGGAACACCAGATTCAGGCAATTGCTTTTTGGCAGTTAAATTTCACCCCAGAACAAAATCTATTTTTTGACGGATACTATTAAACTTGTCCAATCACAGCTGGAACTCCAGAATCAGGGTATTGCTATTTTGGCAATTAAATTTCACCCCAGAAACAAATATACCCTTTTATGGACAGATTTAAACTAGGCCTGCAACAGCTGGAACACCAGATGAAGGGGTTTGCTATTTTTGCAATTGAATTTTCACTCAAAAACAAAATATATCCTTTGCCGGACACTATTAAACTTGGCCACTCACAGCTGAAACCACTGATTTATGGTATTGCTATTTTGGCAATTGAATTTCACAACAGAAAAAAATATACCCTTTTACGGACAGATCCAAACTAGGCCTGCAACAGCTGGAACACCAGATTCAGGGTATTTCTATTTTGGCAATTGAATTTCACCCCAGAAAAATTTATATCCTTTGCCTGACACTATTAAACTTGGCCAGCCACAGCTGAAACCACTGATTTATGGTATTGCTATTTTGGCAATTTAATTTCACCCCCGAAAAAAAGATACCCTTTTACGGACAGATCTAAACTAGGCCTGCAACAGCTGGAACACCAGATTCAGGGTATTGTTATCTTGGCAATTAAATTTCACCCCAGAAAAAAAGATACCCTTTTACGGACAGATCTAAACTAGGCCTGCAACAGCTGGAACACCAGATTCAGGGTATTGCTATCTTGGCAATTAAATTTCACCCCAGAAAAAAATATACCCATTTACGGACAAATTTAAACTAGGCCTGCAACAGCTGGAACACCAAATTCAGGGTATTGCTATTCTGGCAATTGAATTTCACCCCAGAACAAAATATATCCTTTGCCGGACACTATTAAATTTGGCCAGCCACAACTGAAACGACTGATTTATGGTATTGCTATTTTGGCAATTGAATTTCACCCCGGAAAAAATACACACTTTTACGGACAGATCTAAACTAGGCCTGCAACAGATAGAACACCAGATTCAGGGTATTGCTATCTTGGCAATTAAATTTCACCCCAGAAAAAAATATACCATTCTACGGACAGACTTAAACTAGGCCTGCAACAGCTGGAACAACAGATTCAGGGTATTGCTATATTGGCAATTGAATTTCACCCCAGAACAAAATATATCCTTTGCCGGACAATATTAAACTTGGCCAGCCACAGCTGAAACCACTCATTTATGGTATTGCTATTTATGCAATTGAATTTCACCCCAGAACAAAATATATCCTTTTCCAGACACTATTAAACTTGGCCAGCCACTACTGGGACACCAGATTTATGGTATTGCTTTTTTGGCAATTGAATTTCACCCCTGAACAAAATATATCCTATGATGGAGACTATTAAACTAGGCCAGCCACCACTAGGACACCAGATTTATGGTATTGATATTTTGGAAATTTAATTTCACCCCAGAACAAAATATATCCTATGACGGACACTATTAACCCCTTAAGGACGAAGGGCGTACATGTACGCCCTTCATCCGCACTTTAGAGATGGCGCCCGCTCCCGCACGGAGCGGGCGCATGAGCTGCGGGTAAACGCTTGATTCATCAAGCTGACACCCGCAGCTCATGTCCGCGACCGGCAGCGATGCCGATCGTGGACATTTAACCCCTCAGATGCCGCGGTCAATCCTGACCACGGCATCTGATCGCGCAAAAACCGAAAGTTTCACTTTCGGTCTTTGCTCCGGCTCCCCTGATGGCCACAAGGGGGAGCCGGAGCATGCATGTAGTAGCCTAGGTTTCTGTGAATGAAACCTAGGTTACTACACAGTATTCCTATGGAGCCTATGACTGTAATAGGCTCCATAGGAAATATGCGATTTTCTCATATATTCCAATGCTATTGCATTGGAATATATGAGAATAGCAATCTGATGATTGCATCTTATAGTTCCCTATGGGAACTATAAGAAAGTGGTAAAAAAAAAAAAAAAAAAGTTTAAAAAATAAAAATTTATATAAAAATATAAAAATATAAAAATATAAAAATTCAAATCACCCCCCTTTCCCCAAAATGAAAATAAAATAAATAAAAAAATAAAAAAATTACACATAATGGGTGTCGCAATGTGCGAAAACGCCCATACTATAATAATATTAAAAAATATTCACCATACGGTAAACATAAAAATGGAAAGAAAGCGTCCAAATGTCTAATTCGCCATTTTTGGACGCTTCATTTCCTAAAAAAAAATGAATAAAAAATGATCAAAACATCATACGCACCCCATAATGGTATCAATTAAAAGTACAGATTGCCCCGCAAAAAATGAGCCCCAACACTGCTCCGTACGCATAATTACAAAAAAGTTATAGGGGTCAAAACATGGCGACAAAAAAATAAAATAAAAAAATTCCCATATTAAATTTTTTTTTCACTATCAAAACGCAAGAAAAACTATACATATTAGGTATTAGGTATTGCGGATTCGTACTGACCTGAAGAATAAAATTAACCAGTCAGTTTTATCGCAAATCGAACGTTGTAACTAAAAACCCGTAAAACTGTGGTGAAATTGCTTTTTTATTGCAATTTCACCCCATTTGGAATTTTTTTCCCGTTTCCCACTACATCACATGCAAAAATAAATGGTAGAGTTAAAAAGTAAAACTTGTCCCGCAAAAAACAAGCCGTCATATGGCTATGTGAGCGGAAATATAAAAATGTTATGGCTTTTGGAAGGCAGGGAGCGCAAAACAAAAACGCAAAAATCTCAAAACCCCCGGTCCTTAAGGGGTTAAACTTGGCCAGCCACTGTTGGGACACCAGATGTAGGGTATTCCTATCTTGGCAATTGAATTTAACCCCAGAACAAAATATATCCTTTGACGGACACTATTAAACTTGGTCAGCCACTGCTGGGACACCAGATTTACCATATTTCTTTTTTTGCTATTGACTTTCACCCCAGAAAATAATATATCCTTTGATGGACACTAGGAAAATTGTCCAGTCACAGCTGGATCACCAGTTTCAGGGTATTGCTATTTTGGCAATTGAATTTCACCCTAGAACATAATATATCCTTTGCCGTACACTATTAAACTTGGCCACTCACAGCTGAAACCACAGATTTATGGTATTTCTATTTTGGCAATTCAATTTCACCCCAGAAAAAAAGAAATATCCTTTGCCGGAAACTATTAAACTTGGCAAGCCACAGCTGAAACCACTGTTTTATAGTATTGTTATTTTGGCAATTGAATTTCATGACAGAACAAAATCTATTCTTTGACGGATACCATTACACTTGTCCAATCACAGCTAGAACTCCAGATTCAGGGTATTGCTATTTTGGCAATTAAATTACACCCCAGAAACAAATATACCCTTTTATGGACAGATTTAAACTAGGCCTGCAACAGCTGGAACACCAGATGAAGGGGTTTGCTATTTTTGCAATTGAATTTTCACCCAAGAACAAAATATATCCTTTGCCGGAAACTAATAATAATAAATAATAATGGCCAGTCACATCTGAAATCACTGATTTATGGTATTGCTATTTTGGCTATTGAATTTAACCCCAGAACAAAGTATATCCTTTGCCGGAAACTAATAAACTTGGCCAGTCACAGCTGAAACCACTGATTTATGGTATTGCTATTTTGGCAATTGAATTTCACAACAGAAAAAAATATACCATTTTACGGACAGATACAAAATAGGCCTGCAACAGCTGCAACACCAGATTCAGGCAATTGCTATTTTGACAGTTAAATTTCCACCCAGAACAAAATCTATCCTTTGACGGATACTTTTAAACTTGTCCAATCACTGCTGGAACTCCAGTTTCAGGGAATTGCTATTTTGGCAATTGAATTTAACCCCAGAAAAAAATATATCCTTTGCAAGACACTATTAAACTTGGGCAGCCACAGCTGAAACCACTGATTTATGGTATTACTATTTTGGCAATTGAATTTCACCCCAGAAAAAAAGATACCCTTTTACGGACAGATCAAAACTAGGCCTGCAACAGCTGGAACACCAGATTCAGGGTATTGTTATCTTGGCAATTAAATTTCACCCCAGAAACAAATATACCCTTTTACGGACAGATTTAAACTAGGCCTGCAACAGCTGGAACACCAAATTAAGGGTATTGCTATACTGGCAATTGAATTTCACCCCTGAACAAAATATATCCTCTGCCGGACACTATTAAAATTGGTCAGCCACAGCTGAAACCACTGATTTATGGTATTGCTATTTTGGCAATTGAATTTCACCCCAGAACAAAATATATCCTTTCCCGGACACTATTAAACTTGGCCAGCCACAGCTGAAACCACTGATTCATGGTATTGCTATTTTAGCAATTGAATTTCAAACCGGAAAAAAAGTATACCCTTTTACGGACAGATCTAAACTAGGCCTGCAACATCTGGAACACCAGATTCAGGGTATTGCTATCTTGGCAATTTAATTTTACCCCAGAAAAAAAATATACCCTTTTACGGACAGATTTAAACTAGGCCTGCAACAGCTGGAACACCTGATTCAGGGTATTGCTATATTGGCAATTGAATTTCACCTTAGAACAAAATATATCCTTTGCCGGACACTATTAAACTTGGCCAGCCACAGCTGAAACCACTGATTTATGGTAATGCTATTTATGCAATTGAACTTCACCCCAGAACAAAATATATCCTTTTCCGGACACTATTAAACTTGGCCAGCCACCACTGGGACACCAGATTTATGGTATTGCTTTTTGGCAATTGAATTTCAACCCAGAAAAAATATATCCTATGACGGACACTATTAAACTAGGCCAGCCACCACTAGGACACCAGATTTATGGTATTGCTATTTTGGAAATTGAATTTCACCCCAGAACAAAATATATCCTTTTCCGGACACTATTAAACTTGGCCAGCCACTGCTGGGACACCAGATGTAGGGTATAACTATTTTGGCAATTGAATTTAACCCCAGAACAAAATATATCCTTTGACGGACACTATTAAACTTGGTGAGCCACTGCTGGAACACCAGATTTACCGTATTTCTTTTTTTGCTATTGACTTTTACCCCAAAAAAAATATATCCTTTGATGGACACTAGGAAAATTGTCCAGTCACAGCTGGATCACCAGATTCAGGGTATTGCTATTTTGGCAATTAAATTTAACCCCAGAATAAAATATACTCTTTACGGACAGATTTAAACTAGACCTGCAACAGCTGGAACACCAGATTAAGGGTATTGCTATTTTGGCAATTGAATTTCCCCCAGAACATAATATATCCTTTGCAGGACACTATTAAACTTAGCCACTCACAGCTGAAACCACTGTTTTATGGTATTGCTATTTTGCCAATTGAATTTCACAACAGAAAAAATATACCCTTTACGGACAGATCCAAACTAGGCCTGCAACAGCTGCAACACCAGATTCAGGGTATTGCTATTTTGGTAATCGAATTTCACCCCAGAAAAAAATATATCCTTTGCCGTACACTATTAAAATTGGCCAGCCAAAGTTAAAACCACTGATTTATGGTATTGCTATTTTGGCAATTGAATTTCACAACAGATAAAAATATACCATTTTACGGACAGATCCAAACTAGGCCTGCAACAGCTGCAACACCAGATTTATGGTATTGCTATCTTGGCAATTGAATTTCACCCCAGAATAAAATATACCCTTTTACGTACTGATTTAAACTAGGCCTGCAACAGCTGGAACACCAAATTCAGGCAATTGCTATTTTGACAGTTAAATTTCACCCCAGAACAAAATCTCTCCTTTGACGGATACTATTAAACTTGTCCAATCACAGCTGGAACTCCAGATTCAGGGAATTGCTATTTTGGCAATTGCATTTAACCCCAAAAAAAAATTTATACTTTGCAGGACACTATTAAACTTGGGCAGCCACAGCTGAAACCACTGATTTATGATATTGCTATTTTGGCAATTGAATTTCACAACAGAAAAAAATATACCATTTTACGGACAGATACAAAATAGGCCTGCAACAGCTGCAACACCAGATTCAGGCAATTGCTATTTTGACAGTTAAATTTCCACCCAGAACAAAATCTATCCTTTGACGGATACTTTTAAACTTGTCCAATCACTGCTGGAACTCCAGTTTCAGGGAATTGCTATTTTGGCAATTGAATTTAACCCCAGAAAAAATATATCCTTTGCAAGACACTATTAAACTTGGGCAGCCACAGCTGAAACCACTGATTTATGGTATTACTATTTTGGCAATTGAATTTCACCCCAGAAAAAAAGATACCCTTTACGGACAGATCAAAACTAGGCCTGCAACAGCTGGAACACCAGATTCAGGGTATTGTTATCTTGGCAATTAAATTTCACCCCAGAAACAAATATACCCTTTTACGGACAGATTTAAACTAGGCCTGCAACAGCTGGAACACCAAATTAAGGGTATTGCTATACTGGCAATTGAATTTCACCCCTGAACAAAATATATCCTCTGCCGGACACTATTAAAATTGGTCAGCCACAGCTGAAACCACTGATTTATGGTATTGCTATTTTGGCAATTGAATTTCACCCCAGAACAAAATATATCCTTTCCCGGACACTATTAAACTTGGCCAGCCACAGCTGAAACCACTGATTCATGGTATTGCTATTTTAGCAATTGAATTTCAAACCGGAAAAAAGTATACCCTTTACGGACAGATCTAAACTAGGCCTGCAACATCTGGAACACCAGATTCAGGGTATTGCTATCTTGGCAATTTAATTTTACCCCAGAAAAAAATATACCCTTTACGGACAGATTTAAACTAGGCCTGCAACAGCTGGAACACCTGATTCAGGGTATTGCTATATTGGCAATTGAATTTCACCTTAGAACAAAATATATCCTTTGCCGGACACTATTAAACTTGGCCAGCCACAGCTGAAACCACTGATTTATGGTAATGCTATTTATGCAATTGAACTTCACCCCAGAACAAAATATATCCTTTTCCGGACACTATTAAACTTGGCCAGCCACCACTGGGACACCAGATTTATGGTATTGCTTTTTGGCAATTGAATTTCAACCCAGAAAAAATATATCCTATGACGGACACTATTAAACTAGGCCAGCCACCACTAGGACACCAGATTTATGGTATTGCTATTTTGGAAATTGAATTTCACCCCAGAACAAAATATATCCTTTTCCGGACACTATTAAACTTGGCCAGCCACTGCTGGGACACCAGATGTAGGGTATAACTATTTTGGCAATTGAATTTAACCCCAGAACAAAATATATCCTTTGACGGACACTATTAAACTTGGTGAGCCACTGCTGGAACACCAGATTTACCGTATTTCTTTTTTTTTGCTATTGACTTTTACCCCAAAAAAAATATATCCTTTGATGGACACTAGGAAAATTGTCCAGTCACAGCTGGATCACCAGATTCAGGGTATTGCTATTTTGGCAATTAAATTTAACCCCAGAATAAAATATACTCTTTACGGACAGATTTAAACTAGACCTGCAACAGCTGGAACACCAGATTAAGGGTATTGCTATTTTGGCAATTGAATTTCCCCCAGAACATAATATATCCTTTGCAGGACACTATTAAACTTAGCCACTCACAGCTGAAACCACTGTTTTATGGTATTGCTATTTTGCCAATTGAATTTCACAACAGAAAAAATATACCCTTTACGGACAGATCCAAACTAGGCCTGCAACAGCTGCAACACCAGATTCAGGGTATTGCTATTTTGGTAATCGAATTTCACCCCAGAAAAAAATATATCCTTTGCCGTACACTATTAAAATTGGCCAGCCAAAGTTAAAACCACTGATTTATGGTATTGCTATTTTGGCAATTGAATTTCACAACAGATAAAAATATACCATTTTACGGACAGATCCAAACTAGGCCTGCAACAGCTGCAACACCAGATTTATGGTATTGCTATCTTGGCAATTGAATTTCACCCCAGAATAAAATATACCCTTTACGTACTGATTTAAACTAGGCCTGCAACAGCTGGAACACCAAATTCAGGCAATTGCTATTTTGACAGTTAAATTTCACCCCAGAACAAAATCTCTCCTTTGACGGATACTATTAAACTTGTCCAATCACAGCTGGAACTCCAGATTCAGGGAATTGCTATTTTGGCAATTGCATTTAACCCCAAAAAAATTTATACTTTGCAGGACACTATTAAACTTGGGCAGCCACAGCTGAAACCACTGATTTATGATATTGCTATTTTGGCAATTGAATTTCACAACAGAAAAAAATATACCATTTTACGGACAGATACAAAATAGGCCTGCAACAGCTGCAACACCAGATTCAGGCAATTGCTATTTTGACAGTTAAATTTCCACCCAGAACAAAATCTATCCTTTGACGGATACTTTTAAACTTGTCCAATCACTGCTGGAACTCCAGTTTCAGGGAATTGCTATTTTGGCAATTGAATTTAACCCCAGAAAAAATATATCCTTTGCAAGACACTATTAAACTTGGGCAGCCACAGCTGAAACCACTGATTTATGGTATTACTATTTTGGCAATTGAATTTCACCCCAGAAAAAAAGATACCCTTTACGGACAGATCAAAACTAGGCCTGCAACAGCTGGAACACCAGATTCAGGGTATTGTTATCTTGGCAATTAAATTTCACCCCAGAAACAAATATACCCTTTACGGACAGATTTAAACTAGGCCTGCAACAGCTGGAACACCAAATTAAGGGTATTGCTATACTGGCAATTGAATTTCACCCCTGAACAAAATATATCCTCTGCCGGACACTATTAAAATTGGTCAGCCACAGCTGAAACCACTGATTTATGGTATTGCTATTTTGGCAATTGAATTTCACCCCAGAACAAAATATATCCTTTCCCGGACACTATTAAACTTGGCCAGCCACAGCTGAAACCACTGATTCATGGTATTGCTATTTTAGCAATTGAATTTCAAACCGGAAAAAAGTATACCCTTTACGGACAGATCTAAACTAGGCCTGCAACATCTGGAACACCAGATTCAGGGTATTGCTATCTTGGCAATTTAATTTTACCCCAGAAAAAAATATACCCTTTTACGGACAGATTTAAACTAGGCCTGCAACAGCTGGAACACCTGATTCAGGGTATTGCTATATTGGCAATTGAATTTCACCTTAGAACAAAATATATCCTTTGCCGGACACTATTAAACTTGGCCAGCCACAGCTGAAACCACTGATTTATGGTAATGCTATTTATGCAATTGAACTTCACCCCAGAACAAAATATATCCTTTTCCGGACACTATTAAACTTGGCCAGCCACCACTGGGACACCAGATTTATGGTATTGCTTTTTGGCAATTGAATTTCAACCCAGAAAAAATATATCCTATGACGGACACTATTAAACTAGGCCAGCCACCACTAGGACACCAGATTTATGGTATTGCTATTTTGGAAATTGAATTTCACCCCAGAACAAAATATATCCTTTTCCGGACACTATTAAACTTGGCCAGCCACTGCTGGGACACCAGATGTAGGGTATAACTATTTTGGCAATTGAATTTAACCCCAGAACAAAATATATCCTTTGACGGACACTATTAAACTTGGTGAGCCACTGCTGGAACACCAGATTTACCGTATTTCTTTTTTTTTGCTATTGACTTTTACCCCAAAAAAAAATATATCCTTTGATGGACACTAGGAAAATTGTCCAGTCACAGCTGGATCACCAGATTCAGGGTATTGCTATTTTGGCAATTAAATTTAACCCCAGAATAAAATATACTCTTTTACGGACAGATTTAAACTAGACCTGCAACAGCTGGAACACCAGATTAAGGGTATTGCTATTTTGGCAATTGAATTTCCCCCCAGAACATAATATATCCTTTGCAGGACACTATTAAACTTAGCCACTCACAGCTGAAACCACTGTTTTATGGTATTGCTATTTTGCCAATTGAATTTCACAACAGAAAAAAATATACCCTTTTACGGACAGATCCAAACTAGGCCTGCAACAGCTGCAACACCAGATTCAGGGTATTGCTATTTTGGTAATCGAATTTCACCCCAGAAAAAAAATATATCCTTTGCCGTACACTATTAAAATTGGCCAGCCAAAGTTAAAACCACTGATTTATGGTATTGCTATTTTGGCAATTGAATTTCACAACAGATAAAAATATACCATTTTACGGACAGATCCAAACTAGGCCTGCAACAGCTGCAACACCAGATTTATGGTATTGCTATCTTGGCAATTGAATTTCACCCCAGAATAAAATATACCCTTTTACGTACTGATTTAAACTAGGCCTGCAACAGCTGGAACACCAAATTCAGGCAATTGCTATTTTGACAGTTAAATTTCACCCCAGAACAAAATCTCTCCTTTGACGGATACTATTAAACTTGTCCAATCACAGCTGGAACTCCAGATTCAGGGAATTGCTATTTTGGCAATTGCATTTAACCCCAAAAAAAAATTTATACTTTGCAGGACACTATTAAACTTGGGCAGCCACAGCTGAAACCACTGATTTATGATATTGCTATTTTGGCAATTGAATTTCACTCCAGAAAAAAAGATACCCTTTTACGGACAGATCTAAACTAGGCCTGCAACAGCTGGAACACCAGATTCAGGGTATTGCTATCTTGGCAATTGGATTTCACCCCAGAAAAAAATATACCCTTTTACGTACAGATTTAAACTAGGCCTGCAACAGCTGGAACACCAAATTCAAGATATTGCTATACTGGCAATTGAATTTCACCCCAGAACAAAATATATCCTTTGCCGGACACTATTAAACTTGGCAAGCCACAGCTAAAACCACTGATTTATGGTATTGCTATTTTGGCAATTGAATTTCATGACAGAACAAAATATATCCTTTTACGGACACTATTAAACTTGGCCAGCCACAGCTGAAACCACTGATTTATGGTATTGCTATTTTGGCAATTAAATTTCACCCCGGAAAAAAATATACCCTTTTACGGACAGATCTAAACTAGGCCTGCAATAGCTGGAACACCTGATTCAGGGTATTGCTATCTTGGCAATTAAATTTCACCCCAGAAAAAAATATACCCTTTTACGGACAGATTTAAACTAGGCCTGCAACAGCTGGAACACCATATTCAGGGTATTGCTATATTGGCAATTGAATTTAACCCCAGAACAAAATATATCCTTTGCCGGACACTATTAAACTTGGCCAGTCACAGCTGAAACCACAGATTTATGGTATTGCTATTTATGCAATTGAATTTAACTCCAGAACAAAATATTTCCTATGACGGACACTATTAAACTAGGCCAGCCACCACTTGGACACCAGATTTATGATATTGTTATTTTGGAAATTGAATTTCACCCAAGAACAAAATATATCCTATGACGGACACTATTAAACTTGGCCAGCCACTGCTGGAACACCAGATGTAGGGTATTCCTATTTTGGCAATTGAATTTAACCCCAGAACAAAATATATCCTTTGACGGACACTATTAAACTTGGTCAGCCACTGTTGGGACACCAGATTTACCGTATTTCTTTTGTTGCTACTAACTTTCACTCCAAAAACTAATATATCCTTTGATGGACTCTAGGAAAATTGTCCAGTCACAGCTGGAACACACGATTCAGGGAGTTGCTATTTTGGCAAATAAATTTATCCCCAGAATAAAATATACCCTTTTATGGACAGATTTAAACTAGGCCTGCAACAGCTGGGACACCAGATTAAGGGTATTGCTGTTTTGGCAATTGAATTTCCCCCCAGACCATAATATATCCTTTGCCGTACACTATTAAACTTAGCCACTCACAGCTGAAACCACTGATTTATGGTATTGCTACAGTATTTTGGCAATTGAATTTCACCCCAGAAAAAAAAATATATTCTTTGCCGGACACTATTAAACTTGGCCAGCCACAGCTGAAACCACTGTTTTATGGTATTGCTATTTTGGCAATTGAATTTCACAACAGAAAAAAATATACCATTTTACGGACAGATCCAAACTAGGCCTGCAACAGCTGCAACACCAGATTTAGGGTATTGCTATCTTGGCAATTAAATTTCACCCCAGAAAAAAATATACCCTTTTACGCACTGATTTAAACGAGGCCTGCAACAGTTGGAACACCAGATTCAGGCAATTGCTATTTAGACAGTTAAATTTCACCCCAGAACAAAATCTATCCTTTGACGGATACTATTAAACTTGTCCAATCACAGCTGGATCTCCAGATTCAGGGTATTGCTATTTTGGCAATTGAATTTAACCCCAGAAAAAATATATCCTTTGCAGGACACTATTAAACTTGGGCAGCCACAGCTGAAACCACTGATTTATGATATTGCTATTTTTGCAATTGAATTTCACCCCAGAAAAAAAAGATACCCTTTTACAGACAGATCTAAACTAGGCCTGCAACAGCTGGAACACCAGATTCAGGGTATTGCTATCTTGGCAATTAAATTTCACACCAGAAAAAAATATACCCTTTTACGGACAGATTTAAACTAGGCCTGCAACAGCTGGAACACCAAATTCAGGGTATTGCTAAACTGGCAATTGAATTTCACCCCAGAACAAAATATATCCTTTGCCGGACACTATTAAACTTGGCCAGCCACAGCTGAAACCACTGATTTATTGTATTGCTATTTTGGCAATTGAATTTCACCCCGGAAAAAATATACACTTTTACGGACAGATCTAAACTAGACCTGCAACAGCTGGAACACCAGATTCAGGGTATTGCTATCTTGGCAATTAAATTTCACCCCAGAATAAAATATACCCTTTTAGGGACACTATTAAACTTGGCCAGCCACTACTGGGACACCAGATTTAAGGTATTGCTTGTTTGGCAATTGAATTTCACCCCAGAACAAAATATATCCTATGATGGACACTATTAAATTAGGCCATCCACCACTAGAACACCAGATTTATTGTATTGTTATTTTGGAAATTGAATTTCACCCCAGAACAAAATATATCCTATGACGGACACTATTAAAATTGGCCAGCCACTGCTGGGACACCAGATGTAGGGTATTCCTATTTTGACAATTGAATTTAACGCCAGAACAAAATATATCCTTTGACGGACACTATTAAACTTGGTCAGCCACTGCTGGGACACCAGATTTACCGTATTTCTTTTTTTGCTATTGACTTTCACCCCAGAAAATAAAATATCCTTTGATGTACACTAGGAAAATTGTCCAGTCACAGCTGGATCACCAGATTCAGGGTATTGCTATTTTGGCAATTAAATTTAACCCCAGAATAAAATATACCCTTTTACGGACAGATTTAAACTAGGCCTGCAACTGCTGGAACACCAGACTAAGGGTATTGCTATTTTGGCAATTGAATTTCACCCCAGAACATAATATATCCTTTGCCGTACACTATTAAACTTTGCCAGTCACAGCTGAAACCACTGACTTATGGTATTGCTATTTTGGTAATTGAATTTCACCCCGGAAAAAATATACCCTTTACGGACAGATCTAAACTAGGCCTGCATCAGCTGCAACACCAGATTCAAGGTATTGCTATCTTGGCAATTAAATTTCACCCCAGAACAAAATCTATCCTTTGACGGATACTATTAAACTTGTCCAATCACAGCTGGAACTCCAGTTTCAGGGTATTGCTATTTTGGCAATTAAATTTCACCCCAGAAACAAATATACCCTTTTACGGACAGATTTAAACTAGGCCTGCAACAGCTGGAACACCAGATGAAGGGGTTTGCTATTTTTGCAATTGAATTTTCATCCAAGAACAAAATATATCCTTTGCCGGACACTATTAAAATTGGCCAATCACAGCTGAAACCACTGATTTATGGTATTGCTATTTTCGCTATTGAATTTAACCCCAGAACAAAGTATATCCTTTGCCGGAAACTAATAAACTTGGCCAGCCACAGCTGAAACAACTGATTTATGGTATTGCTATTTTGGCAATTGAATTTCACAACAGAAAAAAATATACCCTTTACGGTCAGATCCAAACTTGGCCTGCAACAGCTGGAACACCATATTCAGGGTATTGCTATTTTGGCAATTGAATTTCACCCCAGAAAAATATATATCTTTTGCAGGAAACTATTAAACTTGGCCAGCCACAGCTGAAACAACTGATTTATGGTTTTGCTATTTTGGCAATTTAATTTCACCCCAGAAAAAATTACATCCTTTGCCGAACACTATTAATCTTGACCAGCCACAGCTGAAACCACTCATTTATGGTATTGCTATTTTGGCAATTAAATTTGACCCCATAGAAAAATATACCCTTTTACTGACAGATTTAAACAAGGCCTGCAACAGCTGGAACACGTGATTCAGGGTATTGCTATTTTGGCAATTGAATTTCACCCCAGAAAAAATTATATCCTTTGCCGAACACTATTAATCTTGACCAGCCACAGCAGAAACCACTGATTTATGGTATTGCTATTTTGGCAATTGAATTTCACCCCAGAACAAAATATATCCTTTGCTGTACACTATTAAAATTGGCCAGGCACAGCTAAAACCACTGATTTATGGTATTGCTATTTTGGCAATTGAATTTCACCCTAGAACAAAATATATCCTTTGCTGTACACTATTAAACTTGGCCAGCCACAGCTGAAACCACTGATTTATGGTATTGCTATTTTGGCAATTAAATTTCACCCCATAGAAAAATATACCCTTTTACTGACAGATTTAAACAAGGCCTGTAACAGCTGGAACACGAGATTCAGGGTATTGCTATTTTGGCAATTGAATTTCACCACAGAAAAAAAATATATCCTTTGCCATTCACTATTAAACTTGGATAGCCACAGCTGAAACCACTGATGTATTGTATTGCTATTTTGGCAATTGAATTTCACCCCAGAAAAAATGATATCCTTTGCTGTACACTATTAATCTTGACCAACCACAGCTGAAACCACTGATTTATGGTATTGCTATATTGGCAATTGAATTTCACCCCAGAACAAAATATATCCTTTGCTGTACACTATTAAACTTGGCCAGCCACATTTAAAACAACTGATTTATGGTACTGATATTTTGGCAATTGAATTTCACCCCAGAACAAAATATATCCTTTGCTGTACACTATTAAAATTGGCCAGCCACTGCTGGGACACCAGATGTAGGTTATTCCTATTTTGACAATTGAATTTAACGCCAGAACAAAATATATCCTTTGACGGACACTATTAAACTTGGTCAGCCACTGCTGGGACACCAGATTTACCGTATTTCTTTTTTTGCTATTGACTTTCACCCCAGAAAATAAAATATCCTTTGATGTACACTAGGAAAATTGTCCAGTCACAGCTGGATCACCAGATTCAGGGTATTGCTATTTTGGCAATTAAATTTAACCCCAGAATAAAATATACCCTTTTACGGACAGATTTAAACTAGGCCTGCAACTGCTGGAACACCAGACTAAGGGTATTGCTATTTTGGCAATTGAATTTCACCCCAGAACATAATATATCCTTTGCCGTACACTATTAAACTTTGCCAGTCACAGCTGAAACCACTGACTTATGGTATTGCTATTTTGGTAATTGAATTTCACCCCGGAAAAAAATATACCCTTTTACGGACAGATCTAAACTAGGCCTGCATCAGCTGCAACACCAGATTCAAGGTATTGCTATCTTGGCAATTAAATTTCACCCCAGAACAAAATCTATCCTTTGACGGATACTATTAAACTTGTCCAATCACAGCTGGAACTCCAGTTTCAGGGTATTGCTATTTTGGCAATTAAATTTCACCCCAGAAACAAATATACCCTTTTACGGACAGATTTAAACTAGGCCTGCAACAGCTGGAACACCAGATGAAGGGGTTTGCTATTTTTGCAATTGAATTTTCATCCAAGAACAAAATATATCCTTTGCCGGACACTATTAAAATTGGCCAATCACAGCTGAAACCTCTGATTTATGGTATTGCTATTTTCGCTATTGAATTTAACCCCAGAACAAAGTATATCCTTTGCCGGAAACTAATAAACTTGGCCAGCCACAGCTGAAACAACTGATTTATGGTATTGCTATTTTGGCAATTGAATTTCACAACAGAAAAAAATATACCCTTTTACGGTCAGATCCAAACTTGGCCTGCAACAGCTGGAACACCATATTCAGGGTATTGCTATTTTGGCAATTGAATTTCACCCCAGAAAAATATATATCTTTTGCAGGAAACTATTAAACTTGGCCAGCCACAGCTGAAACAACTGATTTATGGTTTTGCTATTTTGGCAATTTAATTTCACCCCAGAAAAAATTACATCCTTTGCCGAACACTATTAATCTTGACCAGCCACAGCTGAAACCACTCATTTATGGTATTGCTATTTTGGCAATTAAATTTGACCCCATAGAAAAATATACCCTTTACTGACAGATTTAAACAAGGCCTGCAACAGCTGGAACACGTGATTCAGGGTATTGCTATTTTGGCAATTGAATTTCACCCCAGAAAAATTATATCCTTTGCCGAACACTATTAATCTTGACCAGCCACAGCAGAAACCACTGATTTATGGTATTGCTATTTTGGCAATTGAATTTCACCCCAGAACAAAATATATCCTTTGCTGTACACTATTAAAATTGGCCAGGCACAGCTAAAACCACTGATTTATGGTATTGCTATTTTGGCAATTGAATTTCACCCTAGAACAAAATATATCCTTTGCTGTACACTATTAAACTTGGCCAGCCACAGCTGAAACCACTGATTTATGGTATTGCTATTTTGGCAATTAAATTTCACCCCATCGAAAAATATACCCTTTACTGACAGATTTAAACAAGGCCTGTAACAGCTGGAACACGAGATTCAGGGTATTGCTATTTTGGCAATTGAATTTCACCACAGAAAAAAAATATATCCTTTGCCATTCACTATTAAACTTGGATAGCCACAGCTGAAACCACTGATGTATTGTATTGCTATTTTGGCAATTGAATTTCACCCCAGAAAAAATGATATCCTTTGCTGTACACTATTAATCTTGACCAACCACAGCTGAAACCACTGATTTATGGTATTGCTATATTGGCAATTGAATCTCACCCCAGAACAAAATATATCCTTTGCTGTACACTATTAAACTTGGCCAGCCACATTTAAAACAACTGATTTATGGTACTGATATTTTGGCAATTGAATTTCACCCCAGAACAAAATATATCCTTTGCTGTACACTATTAAACTTGGCCAGCCACATCTGAAACCACTGATTTATAGTATTGCTATTTTGGCAATTGAATTTCACCCCAGAACAAAATATATCCTTTGCAGGACTCTATTAAACTTGGCCAGCCACAGCTGAAACCACTGATCTACGTTATTGCTATTTTGGCTATTGAATTTCACCCCAGAACAAAATATATCCTTTGCCGGACACTATTATACTTTGCCAGCCTCTGCTGGGACACCAGATTTAGAGGATTGCTATTTTGGCAAATGAATTTCACCACAGAAAACAATCTATCCTTTGTCAGACAGCAGACAGTATTACACTTGGCTAGCCACAGCAGGAACACCAGATTTAGGGGATTGCTATTTTGTCAATTGAATTTAACTCCAGAAAAAAATATATCCTTTGCCGCACACTATTAAACTTGGCCAGCCACAGCTGAAACCACTGGTTTTTGGTATTGCTATTTTGGCAATTGAATGTCACCCCAGAACAAAATATATCCTTTGTCGTACACTATTAAACTTGGCCAGCCACAGCTGAAACCACTGATTTATGGTATTGCTATTTTTGCAATTGAATTTCACCCCAGATAAAATTATATCCTTTGCCAAACACTATAAACTTGGCCAGCGACAGCTGAAGCCACTTATATATGGTATTGTTATTTTGGCAATTGAATTTCACCACAGAACAAAATATATCCTTTGCCGGACACTATTATACTTTTCCAGCCACTGCTGGGACACCAGATTTAGGGGATTGCTTTTTTGTCAATTGAATTTAACCCCAGAAAAAAATATATCCTTTGCCGCACACTATTAAACTTGGCCAGCCACAGCTGAAACCACTGGTTTTTGGTATTGCTATTTTGGCAATTGAATGTCACCCCAGAACAAAATATATCCTTTGTCGTACACTATTAAACTTGGCCAGCCACAGCTGACACCACTGATTTATGGTATTGCTACTTTAGCAACTGAATGTCACCCCAGAACAAAATATATCCTTTGTCGGACACTATTAAACTTGGCCAGCCTCAGCTGAAACCACTGATTTATGGTATTGCTATTTTTGCAATTGAATTTCACCCCAGAAAAATATTATATCCTTTGCCGGACACTATTAAACTTGACCAGCCACAGCTCAAACCACTGATTTATGGTATTGCTATTTTGGCTATTGAATTTCACCTCAGAACAAAATATTTCCTTTGCCAGACACTATTAAACTTTGCCAGCCATAGCTGTAACACCAGATTTAGAGGATTGCTATTTTGGCAATTTAATTTAACCCCTTAATAAAATATAGAAATTTCTATCCTGAGTTTCTAGGGGTGACAATAAGCACAGCCAAGCCCCTGATATAGGATATAGCAAAAGAAACTAGTATTGATGGATTGATGGACTTGGTGGCAGCTTGTGCTGGTGCACCTCAAGTCACAAAATGGCCGCCGATCACCGCAGAAAAACGCTCTGTGCAGCCTAAAAACCAGTGAGCAATTAACTATGAGAAGTTGAATGATTCACAGCTGTAGATCGATCACTTCATTAGGTGCTTTTGTTCTCTTTTCCCTGCCTAATCTCGCTCTCACAGAAGCTGTGTCCTCTCCCTACACTAATCAGATCAGTGTGACGTGCGACGCTACGTGACTTAAATAGAGGCTGGGTCACATGCTACACTTGGCCAATCACAGCCATGCCATTAATAGGCATGGCTGTGATAGCTTTTTAGGGCAAGAAGTAAAACGCTAGCTGATTGGCTGCTGTGCAGCCCTTCACAAAGCGGGAAGAAATCGCCGAACAAAGGACCCAAACCCGAACTTTTTTGAAAATGTTTGGGTCCGAACACCCCAAAATTCGGTACGAACCCGATCTATGCTCGAACTGTTCGCTCAACACTAGTTAAATTCAATTGCCAAAATAGCAATCCTCTAAATCTGGTGTTCCAGCTGTGGCTAGCCAAGTGTAATACTGTCTGCTGTCTGGCAAAGGATAGATTTTTTTCTGTGGTGAAATTCAATTGCCAAAATAGCAATCCCCTAAATCTTGTGTCCCAGCAGTGGCTGGCCAAGTTAAATAGTGTCCGGCAAAAGATATATTTTGTTCTGGGGTGAAATTCAATAGCCAAAATAGCAATACAGTAAATCTGGTGTCCCAGCAGTGGCTGGCCAAGTTTAATAGTGTCCGGCAAAGGATAGATAATTTTCTGGGGTGAAATTCAATTGCCAAGATAGCAATACTGTAAATCTGGTGTTCCAGCTGTTGCAGGCCTAGTTTAGATCTGTCCGTAAAAGGGTATATTTATTTCTGGGGTGAAATTAAATTGGCAAAATAGCAAGGATAGATTTTTTTCTGTGGTGAAATTCAATTGCCAAAATAGCAATCCCCTAAATCTTGTGTCCCAGCAGTGGCTGGCCAAGTTTAATAGTGTCCGGCAAAAAATATATTTTGTTCTGGGGTGAAATTCAATAGCCAAAATAGCAATACCAGAATCTGGTGTCCCAGCAGTGGCTGGCCAAGTTTAATAGTGTCCGGCAAAGGACAGATAATTTTCTGGGATGAAATTCAATTGCCAAAATAGCAATACCGTAAATCTGGTGTTCCAGCTGTTGCAGGCCTAGCTTAGATCTGTCCGTAAAAGGGTATATTTTTTTTTCGGGTGAAATTCAATTGCCAAAATAGCAATATTGTAAATCTGGTGTCCCAGCAGTGGCTGGCCAAGTATAATACTGTCTGCTGTCTGGCAAAGGATAGATTTTTTTCTGTGGTGAAATTCAATTGCCAAAATAGCAATCCCCTAAATCTTGTGTCCCAGCAGTGGCTGGCCAAGTTTAATAGTGTCCGGCAAAGGATAGATAATTTTCTGGGGTGAAATTCAATTGCCAAGATAGCAATACCGTAAATCTGGTGTTCCAGCTGTTGCAGGCCTAGTTTAGATCTGTCCGTAAATGGGTATATTTATTTCTGGGGTGAAATTAAATTGGCAAAATAGCAAGGATAGATTTTTTTCTGTGGTGAAATTCAATTGCCAAAATAGCAATCCCCTAAATCTTGTGTCCCAGCAGTGGCTGGCCAAGTTTAATAGTGTCCGGCAAAGGATATATTTTGTTCTGGGGTGAAATTCAATAGCCAAAATAGCAATACCGTAAATCTGGTGTCCCAGCAGTGGCTGGCAAGGTTTAATAGTGTCCGGCAAAGGACAGATAATTTTCTGGGGTGAAATTCAATAGCCAAAATAGCAATACAGTAAATCTGGTGTCCCAGCAGTGGCTGGCCAAGTTTAATAGTGTCCGGCAAAGGATAGATAATTTTCTGGGGTGAAATTCAATTGCCAAGATAGCAATACTGTAAATCTGGTGTTCCAGCTGTTGCAGGCCTAGTTTAGATCTGTCCGTAAAAGGGTATATTTATTTCTGGGGTGAAATTAAATTGGCAAAATAGCAAGGATAGATTTTTTTCTGTGGTGAAATTCAATTGCCAAAATAGCAATCCCCTAAATCTTGTGTCCCAGCAGTGGCTGGCCAAGTTTAATAGTGTCCGGCAAAGGATATATTTTGTTCTGGGGTGAAATTCAATAGCCAAAATAGCAATACCGTGAATCTGGTGTCCCAGCAGTGGCTGGCCAAGTTTAATAGTGTCCGGCAAAGGACAGATAATTTTCTGGGGTGAAATTCAATTGCCAAAATAGCAATACCGTAAATCTGGTGTTCCAGCTGTTGCAGGCCTAGTTTAGATCTGTCCGTAAAAGGGTATATTTTTTTTTCGGGTGAAATTCAATTGCCAAAATAGCAATATTGTAAATCTGGTGTCCCAGCAGTGGATGGCCAAGTGTAATACTGTCTGGCAAAGGATAGATTTTTTTCTGTGGTGAAATTCAATTGCCAAAATAGCAATCCCCTAAATCTTGTGTCCCAGCAGTGGCTGGCCAAGTTTAATAGTGTCCGGCAAAGGATATTTTTTGTTCTGGGGTGAAAATAAATAGCCAAAATAGCAATACCGTAAATCTGGTGTCCCAGCAGTGGCTGGCCAAGTTTAATAGTGTCCGGCAAAGGATATAATTTGTTCTGGGGTGAAATTCAATAGCCAAAATAGCAATACCGTAAATCTGGTGTCCCAGCAGTGGCTGGCCAAGTTTAATAGTGTCCGGCAAGGGACAGATAATTTTCTGGGGTGAAATTCAATTGCCAAAATAGCAATACTGTAAATCTGGTGTTCCAGCTGTTGCAGGCCTAGTTTAGATCTGTCCGTAAAAGGGTATATTTTTTTTTCATGTGAGATTCAATTGCCAAAATAGCAATTTTGTAAATCTGGTGTCCCAGCAGTGACTGGCCAAGTGTAATACTGTCTGCTGTCTGGCAAAGGATAGATTTTTTTCAGTGGTGAAATTCAATTGCCAAAATAGCAATCCCCTAAATCTTGTGTCCCAGCAGTGGCTGGCCAAGTCTAATAGTGTCTGGAAAAGGATATATTTTGTTCTGGGGTCAAATTCAATAGCCAAAATAGCAATACCGTAAATCTGGTGTCCCAGCAGTGGCTGGCCAAGTTTAATAGTGTCCGGCAAAGGATAAATCATTTTCTGGGGTGAAATTCAATTGCCAAAATTTCAATACCGTAAATCTGGTGTTCCAGCTGTTGCAGGACTAGTTTAGATCTGTCCATAAAAGGGTATATTTTTCTCTGGGGTGAAATTCAATTGGCAAAATAGCAATATTGTAAATCTGGTGTTCCAGATGTGACTGGACAAGTTGAATAGTATCCGTCAAAGGAAAGATTTTGTTCTGGGGTTAAATTCACTTGCCAATATAGCAATACCCTGAATCTGGTGTTCCAGCTGTTGCAGGCCAAGTGTTAATCTGTCCGTAAAAGGATATATTACACACAAGTTGTATATACAAGTGCTGAGAGGGTTATCCTCAATAACTTCACACGCTACCGTGCATCTCCCATTGTATTTCTGTCCGTTAAAGGTTATATTACACAAAGTGTTAAAATACAATTGCTGAAGGAATAATCCTACATATTTTTTCACACGCTACTGTGCATCTCCAAGTGTAAATCTGTCCATAAAAGGATACCTTTCATCCAGGGCCTAAATACTAGGCCTACAATTTATATTCCCCTAAATCAGTGGTTACTGCTGTGCCTGGTTTAGTATAATTTGGTACATAAATAAATTGGCAGATAGTGTTAGGTGCCTGTAAAAAAAGGCCTGAATTTGAAATCAATACATTAGGCCAAATATTTCTTTTCTTATTGTGGTGCTTGGTGAACGGTAACAATGAGGAAAACATCTAGTAAGGGATGCTGACGCGGTCGTGGTGGTGTTAGTGGACCCTCTGGTGCTGGGAGAGGACTTGGCCATTCTGCCACAGCCACACGTCCTAGTGAACCAACTACCTCAGGTTCCAGAACCTGCCAACGGCCCAATGCCGTTCTAAGGATGGTAAGGCCTGAACAGGTACAGGCGCTAGTCAATTGGGTGGCCGACAGTGGATCTAGCACGTTCACAACATTATGTCCCACCCAGTCTTCTGCAGAAAGCGCACAGTTGGCGCCTGAAAACCAAGCCCATTAGTCTGTCACATCACCCCCATGCATATCAGGGAAACTGTCTGAGCCTCAAGTTATGCAGCAGTCTCTTATGCTGTTTGAAGACTCTGCTGGCAGGGTTTCCCAAGGGAATCCACCTAGTCCTTCCCCAGTGGTGGAAGACATAGAATGCACTGATGCACAACCACTTATGTTTCCTGATGATGAGGACATGGGAATACCACCTCATCGGAGTCCGCACGTCTCTGATGATGACGAAACACAGGTGCCAACTGCTGCGTCTTTTTGCAGTGTGCAGACTAAACAGGAGGTCAGAGAGGAAGACTGTGTGGAAGACGATGCAGGGGACGATGAGGTCGTAGACCCCACATGGAATGAAGGTCGTGCCACTGACTTTCATAGTTCAGAGGAAGAGGCAGTGGTGAGACCGAGCCAACAGCGTAGCAAAAGAGGGAGCAGGGGACAAAAGCAGAACAGCTGCCGCCAAGAGAGTTCGCCTGCTACTGGCCACCGCCACCAGGAACCGAGCACCCCAAAGGCAGCTTCAAGGAGTTCCCTGTCATGGCACTTCTTTAAATTATGTGCTGACAACAAGAGCTGAGTGGTTTGCACGCTGTGCCATCAGAGCCTGAAGCGAGGCATTAACAGTGTGTGCTTTAGCACAACCTGCATGACCAGGCATCTACATGCAAAGCATGAACTGCAGTGGAGTAAACACCTTAAAAACAAAGAACTCACTCAGGCTCCCCCTGCTCCCTCTTCTGCTGCTGCCTCCGCCTCTTCCTCCGCCTCGGGATGAATGTTGGCACCTGTCACCCACCAAACAGAGGATGTGCCACCGACACCACCACCTGCGCCACCAAGCATCTCCACCATGTCACACGGCAGCGTTCAGCTCTCCATCTCACAAACCTTGGAGAGAAAGCGTAAATTCCCACCTAGCCACCCTCGAGCCCTGAGCCTGAATGCCAGCATTTCCAAACTACTGGCCTTTGAAATGCTGTCATTCAGGCTGGTGGGCACAGACAGCTTCAAACAGCTGATGGCCATGGCTGTCCCACAGTATGTTGTTCCGAGCCGCCACTACTTCTCCAAGACAGCCGTGCCTTCCCTGCACAACCAAGTATCCGATAAAATCAAGTGTGCACTGCGCAACGCCATCTGTGACAAGGTCCACATAACCACAGATACGTGGACCAGTAAGTACGGCCAGGGACGCTATATCTCTCTAACTGCACACTGGTTAAATGTAGTAGCGGCTGCGCCTTAGGCGGAGAGTTCTTTGGCGCACGTCCTTCGCAGGGCACGGCATCATTCTTTGCCTTCTGTAGCCTCCTCCTCCTACTCGGCTTCCTCCTCCTCTGCTTCCACCTGCTCATCCAGTTAGCCACACACCTTCACCTCCAACTTCAGCACAGCCCAGGGTAAACGTCATCAGGTCGTTCTGAAACTCATATGTTTGGGGGACAGGCCCCACACCGCGTAGGAATTGTGGCGGGGTATTGAACAACAGACCGACCAGTGGTTGCTGCCGGTGGGCCTCAAGCCCGGCCTGGTGGTGTGCGATAATGGGCGAAATCTCGTCGCATCTCTGGGACTAGCCGGTTTGACGCACATCCCTTGCCTGGCGCATGTGCTGAATTTGGTGGTGCAGAAGTTTATTCACAACTACTCCGACATGTCAGAGCTGCTGCATAAGGTGCGGGCCTTCTGTGCACGCTTTCGGCGTTTACATCCTGCCACTGCTCGCCTGTCTGCGCTACAGTGTAACTTTGGCCTTCCCGCTCACCGCCTCATATGCGACGTGCCCACCTGGTGGAACTCCACCTTGCACATGCTGGAGAGACTGTGTGAGCAGCAGCAGGCCATAGTGGAGTTTCAGCTGCAGCATGCACAGGTTAGTCGCACTGCGGAACAGCATCACTTCACCACCAATGACTGGACCTCTATGCGAGACCTATGTGCCCTGTTGCGCTGTTTCGAGTACTCCACCAACATGGCCAATGGCGATGATGCCGTTATCAGCGTCACAATACCACTTCTATGTCTCCTTGAGAGAACACCTAGGGCGATGATAGAAGAGGAGGTGGCCCAGGAGGAGGAGGAGGATGAGGGGTCATTTTTAGCACTTTCAGGCAAGTCTGTTAGAAGTGCCTCAGAGGGAGTTTTTTTGATACAGCATAGGCCAGGTACAAATGTGGCCAGCCAGGGCCCACTACTGGAGGACAAGGAGGATGAGGAGGAGGTGGAGGAGGATGAGAATGATGCAGGTTCTCAGCGGGGTGGCACCCAACACAGCTCAGGCCCATCACTGTTGCGTGGCTGGGGGGATACGGAGGATGATGATGATACGCCTCCCACAGAGGACAGCTTGTCCTTACCTCTGGGCAGCCTGGCACACATGAGCAACTACATGCTGCAGTGCCTGCGCAACGACAGCAGAGTTGCCCACATTTTAACGTGTGCGGACTACTGGGTTGCCACCCTGCTGTATCTCCGGTACAAAGACAATGTGCCCACCTTACTTACTACACTGGAGCGTGATAGGAAGATGCGTGTGTACAAGCGCACGCTGGTAGACGCGCTCCTGAGAGCATTCCCAAATGTCACAGGGGAACAAGTCGAAGCCCAAGGCGAAGGCAGAGAAGGAGCAAGAGGTCGCCAACGCAGCTGTGTCATGGCCAGCTCCTCTGAGGGCAGGGTTAGCATGGCAGAAATGTGGAAAAGTTTTGTCTCCACGCCACAGCTAACTGCACCACCACCTGATACGGAACGTGTTAGCAGGAGGCAGCATTTCACTAACGTGGTTGAACAGTACGTCTGCACACCCCTCCACGTACTGACTGATGGTTCGGCCCCATTCAACTTTTGGGTCTCCAAATTGTCCACGTGGCCAGAGCAAGCCTTTTATGCCTTGGAGGTGCTGGCCTGCCTGGCGGCCAGCGGTTTGTCTGAACGTGTATTCAGCATGGCAGGTGATGTCATTACTGACAAACGCAGCCGTCTGTCCACAGCCAACGTGGAGAAGCTGACATTCATAAAAATGAACCACGCATAGATCCCAAAGGACCTGACCATCCCTTGTGCAGAATAGACTTTTATAACTGCCTCACCCTCAACCATATATTCTTGTACTCCGGGGCACTTCTTTATTGAATCCTCTTTTTTTTTATTTTACCATTATATTGCGGTGCAACCAAAAGTTGAATAAACCTCTACTCCGTCTACGTGTCAGGGGTCTAATTATCTAAAAGTGGCCTTCTCCATTGGTGGGTGACATGACGCCGGATTCTCTACTATGAGACCTCTGTCTTTTGTCTGGGTGCTGGGGTATAAATAACTGAAAGTGGCCTTCTCCATTTGTGGGTGACTTGAAGCCTGATTCTCTGCTATGGGACCTCTCTCCAATTGATATTGCTTAATTTTTATTTATTTTATTTTAATTCATTTCCCTGTCCACATTTGTTTGTATGGGATTTACCTACATTTTGCTGCCTTTTGCAGCCCTCTAGCCCTTTCCTGGACTATTTTACAGCCTTTTTAGTGCCCAAAAGTTCGGGTCCCCATTGACTTCAATGGGGTCCGGGATGAAGTTCGTGTCGAGTTCGGATCCCGTATCTGAAAATCCAGGTGTTCGCTCAACTCTAAATGTCACCTTTTTATGTACATTAGATGTACTGAGTTTGTACACTAATATTCCCCATTATGAAGGGCTTCAATGCGTTAGGGAGATATTGATGCAGGATGCCAGTCTGGACAACTGCAGGATTGCCTTCTTGATGACATTATTCGAGTTCATTCTTATAAAAAATTGTTTTAGATTTAATGAAGATCATTACTTGCAGCTGTGGAGGACTTCAATGGGATCCTCCGCTGCGCCAAGTTTTGCAAAGATTTTCATGGCGGCATATTTTTTCAAATAATGGGAAATTAGAAACATTATCCATTTGGCTACTGCAATGAAACTATAAAATTCTACTACTATACAGTTCCTAGATGTAGAGATTGAGATAGGAGACAATGGCAGATTTAATACTACACTATACCTGTATGCCAAGCCAAATTATCTAAATAATATATTGCTATATTTCAGCTATCACACCCCACATGCATTCAAAAATATACCAAAAGGTCAATTTATTAGAGAAAAACGCATCACTAAAAAGGACCACGAGTATTACAAGCATAAAAAAAATTCACTGATCGTGGTTACTCAGGGAGAGTCAGAAATGAACAGAAAAGACAGAAAAGAAAAAAGGGCCAAGGATAATCGCTGCATGTATGTATAATCGCTGCATGATAGACATGTGACTCTCATAAAAAATGCTATAAATAAATATTGGTGATTATTAAAACATGATAAAAATATGTCAATTTATTTAAAGAAAAACCTAGTTTTTCAGATTGGAGAGGTAGAACTGTACGAAATACACTTATCAGAGATTACATCAGAACACAAAGGCAAACAAACAGAAAGGAACCGTTCCATGTTCATCCTGTACTAACCGCAATTCCATTTTAAAAGGAGATTCGATATATCACCAAAGACAGAGATATAAAATCCCAATGCGCCATTTTTCTACATGTATGACAAAAAATGTTGTTTACGGCATGTAGTTTATGGTACATCGGACAGAAAAAAAGAGAAATAAAGGTACGATTAAATTAACATAAATCTATTAATAGACTATATATGGAAATGCAGGAGGTGAATGCAGGTGAAACAAAGGAAAACAAGCATAGCGAAACGAGATTATTGCAACACTGTTATAAAATGAAACATTAACGGCATGATTTAAAATGGTTAGTGCTGGATTGCATGAATGAAGGTACTACTCTGGCAGAAAATTAACAGAGTTTACTACAATATGAGACTAGATGGATAATGAAAATGGAGACACTATATCCTAAAGAGTTAAATTAAATTAGCAATGTTAAGGTATTTCTATGATCAGGAAAGAGACTGTATTTAAAGCACATAGTTACAACCCACAGGCATGCATGATTAAGGTGGGCATGACCCCCGAAACATCGCGCAGCATGGGGTAGCAATCAGTTCAGCACTCTCAGGATTACTATGCATTATAGCGATTTATTTATATGAATAAAAAGACTGAAAAATACAAGCAAAACTTTAAAAAAGTGATTATTATTTATACCTCACAAATAACCTTTTGGATAAAACTAATACAATTCACAGTGCCCCAACAGCATACCACATATGTAGGGCACGGCGGTGTTCTGCACCTAGTTTGCCTGGGCAAACGGAGTCACAAAGGGGAGGAACTCCATCCTTCATCAAGAAATCAAATCCTGGCTTTCTCCTAGACAACTCAAAATAGGAACCATGGTGACCGACAACAGGAAGAACATAGTGTTGTTGTCGCATCAAGGAGGGTTGAGCCATACGCCCATCATGGCGCATGTGTTCAATCTAGTTGTAAAGCTGTTCCTGAAGTCATCCGCCCATCTGCAAGACATCCTGAATATGGCCAGGAAACTTTGCATGCACTTCAGCCACTCGTACACCGCAAAGAACACCCTCCTTGAGCTGCAGCTTCAAAACGGCATCCCCCAACATACACTGATATGCGACTTTTCTACCAGTTGGAATTCCACCCTCCATATGTTGGACTGATTATATGAACAGAGAAAGGCCATAAACGATTTCTTGATGATACAACAGAATCTGTTCCAGAACAAAAATCAATGGAATGACGTCGTTGTTAATCTTGTAGTCCTGGCGACTGACAAATAAAGTAGCCTCCTCAAAGGGCCTGAGCAAACGGCAGGTGTCTCGCATGAGCTGCCACAGGCTAAGGCCTCATGCACACGACCGTTGTTTGTTTCCGTGTCCGTTGCTCCGTTTTTCGTGCTTTTCTGCGGACCCATTGGTTTTCAATGGGTCCGTGGAAACCTCGGCAAATGCACCGTTTGTCCTCCGCATCCGTGGTCCGTGATTCCAGTCCGTCAAAAAAATATAACCTGTCCTATTCTTGTCCGTGAAAAACGGTTCACGGACCCATTCAAGTCAATGGGTCCGTGAAAAATGCGGATGGCCATCCGTGTGTCATCCGTGTTCCGTGTCCGTTTTTTTTTGCGGATCCCTTGGCAGGCACTTGGGAAACATTGTCAGCCTCTCTTTTGGTAAAATCTTTTGGGTCATGTCCGCTAAAAAAACGGAAGACACACGGAAACACAACGGAAGGCAAAACGGACACGGATCACTGAACAACGGAACCCCTTTTTGCGGACAGCATAAAAAACGGTCGTGTGCATGAGGCCTAACATCAAAGTTTCACAGAGGAGTACCTCCGTCCGTCTGTATCATAAAGAAATCGTTTAGTTTATCCTCTAGTTCACCTACCACAGGGCTCATGTGGACAGGAGACATGGCGTCTACATCTCACCGCCACATGAGACCTGTGGGGACTGAACTAGAGGAGGAGGAGGAGGACCTGAGAGCACAAGCAATGTGTAGAGAAATGGTTGGCTTTTCTGCACAGGTGACAGGAATGGAGGAGCAGGAGAAGAAGGAGCAGCCAGGGGAGCTACACGGCAATGAGGAAGAGGAGGCAGAGGACGCAGACACACTGTGGCAGTATGCAGTGGAGATGGAGGCAGGGAGTCCCTTCAAGTCACTTTCGCAAATGGCCTGATGCATGATCAGTTGCTTGCGTAGTGACAGCCGAATTGTCACCATCTACCAGAGGGATGACTACTGGCTCTCCACCATGTTAGACCCTCGCTACCGGTCGAAAATGGGGCCATTTTTTACACCCGCTGAGAGGGAGGAAAAGCTGAACTACTATCGAGACATCTTATGTAGTCAATTGGCCGCCGCCTATGTGTGCATCGCCCATCCTGACCAGTAGCAGGAGCTAGACATAGAGCAGAACCTGAACCAGCAGGTTGTGGCATACTTAGAGTGCACCCTGCCACCCTACATCGAAGATGCGCTGGACTACTGGGCAGCCAAACTCAATTTGTGGCTCTCAGATGGATTTCCTGAGGGTTGTGACTAGGTGAACACTGCCATTGCTCCCTCAGTGCTATGCTGGTGGGGTGGTGGGGCCCAGAGCCAAGGAGGCTTTGCTGCACAGTGGGGATGCTGTGTGGCTTCTGGGTCCCGCCGTCTGCTGCTGGTGCAGTGTTGGGGTGCCGGTGGTCGCCGCGCACTGCTGCGCCATTGAGGTTAGAGTAGGTCCCCACTTGTAGAGGATACCTTGTCGCGGTAAGTGTGCCTATGCTCTTTGATCAAACTGTATACTAATGCCTCTTATGCAAAGCATATAATGTATTACAAATTGGGCTGATATGCCACGCAATTATGCTGAAGGACAGTCGTTATATCAAAAGCATAGTAATGAGGATGTGCGATCCAGATTCACTCTCCTGTATACATCTTATGTGGTCAATTGGCCGCTGGCTTTGTGTGCATCACCCATCCTCACCAGTAGCAGGAGCTAGACATAGAGCAGAACCTGAGCCAGTTGCATACTTAGAGTACACCCTGCCACCCTACATCGAAGATGCGCTGGACTACTGGGCAGCTAAACTCAATTTGTGGCCGCAAATGGCCGAGTTTGCCATGGACAAGCTTTCCTGCCTGGCCAGTAGTGTGGCATCAAAGCGGGTGTTTAATAGGATTGGGGCCATAGTTACCCCAAGGAAAACTGACCTTTGTGAAGATGAATCAGGTGTGGATCAGCCAGGATTTTCAAACACCAGTGCCTGATGCATCAGACTAGATCATCCATGGTGCCACAACAACACTTTGACAAAAGAGGCCTGTTTCTTCTGGCTACCTTCTTCAGCTACCTTTCTGATGCTGCAACCCACCTGATTCCAGGTAATCCTACTGCAGGCCACCATCTTCAACTGGTATTGCCGCCACCTCCCCACTCTGTCACTATACCGCTCTTTGGTCTCCTTATGCTCCTGCTACATCGACACTATGTCTCTGGGCCACTCTATGGTCTCCTAATTCTGCTTCAACATCATTACTCTGTTGTCTCCTCATGCTGATGCCACCTCAACACAATGTCACTGGGCCACTCTATGGTCTCCTCATGCTGCTGCCACCTCAACACTATGTCACTGGTAGAGATGGCCCGAACTATTCGCCGGCGAACAGTTCCCAGCGAACATAGCTTGTTTGCGTTCGCCGCTGCGAGCGAACACATGCGATATTCGGTCCGCGCCCTATACATCCTCATTGAGCAAACTTTGACCCTGTACCTCACAGTCAGCAGACACATTCCAGCCAATCAGCAGCATACCCTCCCTCCCAGACCCTCCCATCTCCTGAACAGCATGCATTTTAGATTCATTCGGAAGCTGCAGTCTTAGTGAGAGGAGGGACAGTGTAGCTGCTACTGATTTACTTGGGAAATCGATAGCTAGGCTAGTGTATTCAGAGTCCACTCCAGTCCTGAAAGACTCATCTGATCTCTGCAGTAAGGACAGCGTCCTGACAGCAGCCCAAAAAGCCCTTTTTAGGGCTGCTACATTAGTCTGCTTTTTTTATTTTCTCCATATATATATTGCAGTTGCCTGGCCTGCCCGTGTGTGAGGAGCTGCAGGCCCACAGACTGTAGTGTGCCCAATGCCAGTGCCCACCACTCAAACCGGGTGGCACAGGACTTTGCATCAAAAAAAGGCATTTAATTTTTACACTTTAGTCTAATTTCAGTTGCTTGCCTGCTAGTGTGTGTCAGGCTGACTTCCACTGACTGTAGTGTGCCCACTGCCAGTGCCCACCACTCATACCGGGTGGCACAGGACTTTGCATCAAAAAAGGCATTTTATTTTTACACTTTAGTCTAATTTCAGTTGCTTGCCTGCTGCCAGTGTGTGTCAGGCCAACTTCCACTGACTGTAGTGTGCTCACTGCCAGTGCCCAACACTCATACCGTGTGGCACAGGACTTTGCATCAAAAAAAGGCATTTAATTTTTACACTTTAGTCTCATTTCAGTTGCTTTCCTGCTGCCAGTGTGTGTGTCAGACCGACTTCCACAGACTTTAGTGTGCCCACTGCCAGTGCCCACCACTCATTCCGGGTGGCACAGTAGCTTGCCAATAAATAAGGCTTTTGATTTTTACACTTTAGTCTAATTTCAGTTGCTTGCCTGCTAGTGTGTGTCAGGCCGACTTCCACTGACTGTAGTGTGCCCACTGCCAGTGCCCACCACTCATTCCGGGTGGCACAGGACTTTGCATCAAGAAAAGGCATTTAATTTTTACACTTTAGTCTAATTTCAGTTGCTTGCCTGCTGCCAGTGTGTGTCAGGCCGACTTCCACTGACTGTAGTGTGCTCACTGCCAGTGCCCACCACTCATACCGGGTGGCACAGGACTTTGCATCAAAAAAAGTCATTTAATTTTTACACTTTAGTCTAATTTCAGCTGCTTGCCTGCTAGTGTGTGTCAGGCCGACTTCCACTGACTGTAGTGTGCCCACTGCCAGAGCGCACCACTCATACCGTGTGGCACAGGACTTTGCATCAAAAAAGGCATTTTTACACTTTAGTCTAATTTCAGTTGCTTGCCTGCTGCCAGTGTGTGTCAGGCCGACTTCCACAGACTGTAGTGTGCCCACTGCAAGTGCCCACCACTCAAACCGGGTGGCACAGTAGCTTGCCGATAAATAAGGCATTTAATTTTTACACTTTAGTCTAATTTCAGTTGCTTGCCTGCTAGTGTGTGTCAGGCCAACTTCCACTGACTGTAGTGTGCCCATTGCCAGTGCCCACCACTCATGTCGTGTGGCACAGGACTTTGCATCAAAAAAAGGCATTTAATTTTTACACTTTAGTCTAATTTCAGTTGCTTGCCTGCTGCCAGTGTGTGTGTCAGGCCCGACTTCCACAGACTTTAGTTTGCCCACTGCCAGTGCTCACCACTCATTCCTGGTGGCACAGGACTTTGCATCAAGAAAAGGCATTTAATTTTTATACTTTAGTCTAATTTCAGTTGCTTGCCTGCTGCCAGTGTGTTTCAGGCCGAATTCCACTGACTGTAGTGTGCTCACTGCCAGTGCCCACCACTCATACCGGGTGGCACAGGACTTTGCATCAAAAAAAGTCATTTTATTTTTACACTTTAGTCTAATTTCAGTTGCTTGACTGCTAGTGTGTGTCAGGCCGACTTCTACTGACTGTAGTGTGCCCACTGCCAGTGCCCACCACTCATACCGGGTGGCACGGGACTTTGCATCAAAAAAAGGCATTTTATTTTTACACTTTAGTCTAATTTCAGTTGCTTGCCTGCTGCCAGTGTGTGTCAGGCCGACTTCCACTGACTGTAGTGTGCTCACTGCCAGTGCCCACCACTCATACCGGGTGGCACAGGACTTTGCATCAAAAAAAGTCATTTAATTTTTACACTTTAGTCTAATTTCAGCTGCTTGCCTGCTAGTGTGTGTCAGGCCGACTTCCACTGACTGTAGTGTGCCCACTGCCAGAGCGCACCACTCATACCGTGTGGCACAGGACTTTGCATCAAAAAAAGGCATTTTTTACACTTTAGTCTAATTTCAGTTGCTTGCCTGCTGCCAGTGTGTGTCAGGCCGACTTCCACAGACTGTAGTGTGCCCACTGCAAGTGCCCACCACTCAAACCGGGTGGCACAGTAGCTTGCCGATAAATAAGGCATTTAATTTTTACACTTTAGTCTAATTTCAGTTGCTTGCCTGCTAGTGTGTGTCAGGCCAACTTCCACTGACTGTAGTGTGCCCATTGCCAGTGCCCACCACTCATGTCGTGTGGCACAGGACTTTGCATCAAAAAAAGGCATTTAATTTTTACACTTTAGTCTAATTTCAGTTGCTTGCCTGCTGCCAGTGTGTGTGTCAGGCCCGACTTCCACAGACTTTAGTTTGCCCACTGCCAGTGCTCACCACTCATTCCTGGTGGCACAGGACTTTGCATCAAGAAAAGGCATTTAATTTTTATACTTTAGTCTAATTTCAGTTTCTTGCCTGCTGCCAGTGTGTTTCAGGCCGAATTCCACTGACTGTAGTGTGCTCACTGCCAGTGCCCACCAATCTTACCGGGTGGCACAGGACTTTGCATCAAAAAAAGTCATTTAATTTTTACACTTTAGTCTAATTTCAGTTGCTTGACTGCTAGTGTGTGTCAGGCCGACTTCCACTGACTGTAGTGTGCCCACTGCCAGTGCCCACCACTCATACCGGGTGGCACGGGACTTTGCATCAAAAAAAGGCATTTTATTTTTACACTTTAGTCTAATTTCAGTTGCTTGCCTGCTGCCAATGTGTGTCAGGCCGACTTCCACTGACTGTAGTGTGCTCACTGCCAGTGCCCACCACTCATACCGTGTGGCACAGGACTTTGCATCAAAAAAATGCATTTCATTTTTACACTTTAGTCTAATTTCAGTTGCTCGCCTGCTAGTGTGTGTCACGCCGACTTCCACTGACTGTAGTGTGCCCACTGCCAGTGCGCACCACTCATACCGTGTGGCACAGGACTTTGCATCAAAAAAAGGCATTTCATTTTTACACATTAGTCTCATTTCAGTTGCTTGCCTGCTGCCAGTGTCAGGCCGACTTCTACAGACTGTAGTGTGCCCACTGCCAGTGCCAACCACTCATACCTGGTGACACAGTAGCTTGCCGATTAATAAGGCATTTCATTTTTACACTTTAGTCTAAATTCAGTTGCTTGCCTGCTGCCAGTGTGTGTCAGGCCGACTTCCACAGACTGTAGTGTGCCCACTGCCAGTGCCAACCACTAATACCGGGTGGCACAGTACCTAGCACGCGTAGTACCACTTATCTGAAAAAAAAATGACAGGCAGAGGCAGGCCACCCTGCAGGGGCCGTCGTGGTCGTGATGCTGTGATTTTCATTGGCCCTGGAATAATGCCTAGTGTTCAGAGGCCACTCACCCTGAACCCGAAAAATTCTTAGGACATAGTTGACTGGCTGAGACAGGACACCAAATCTTCAACAGCTTCCGCTTAGAACCTTGACGCACCATCCTCCTCCAGCTCAGCGTCGGTCACCTGCTCTCAAGTTACCGCGCTCCTGTCCGCCGCCACCACCACCACTACCACTACAGCCACCAAAGCCGCTTCACTTGATCCGTCAGAGGAGTTATTTACAGATCAGTTGGATGCAATTAGTGATGTGCAACCATTATTGCCAGATGATGTTCATTACAGGGATATGTCTCAGTCAGGCAGGATTACACACATGGACGTATAGTGTGATGATGATGATGTTGTACCCGCTGCTGCTTCCTTTGCTGAGGTGTCAGATGCAAGTGAAGCGGTTGATGATGAAGATGTGTCCACGGATGCCACGTGGGTGCCTGTTTGAAGAGAAGAAGAGGGGGAAAGTTCAGTAAGGGAGAAAGAGAGAAGGAGGAGACAAGATGGAAGCAGGGGGAGGTCATCGCAAGGAGTTTGTGGCACAGTCAGATAGCATGTATCGGCACCCGGGGTCAGCCGGACAGCACGCCAGTCAACGCATGCTGTTGCCACCACCAGAATGCCGTTATTGCAAAGCTCAGCAGTGTGGCATTTTTTTTGTGTGTCTGCCTCTGATAACAGCAATGCCATTTGCAACCTGTGCCAAAAGAAACTGAGTCGTGGGAAGTCCAACACCCACCTCGGTATAACTGCTTTGCGAAGGCACATGATCTCACATCACAAACGTCTATGAGATCAACACATGAGTACAAACAGCACACAAACTCAAAGCCACCATGCTCCTCCTAGTCCAGCATCTTCAGCCACGTCAACCACTGCTGTCCTCCCTGCCCCCTCTCAACCAACCGCCACTCCGCCTCTCACCTTCAGCTGTTCCTGCTCATCTGCCCATAGTCAGGTGTCTCTTAAGGAAATGTTTGCGCGTAAGAAGCCAATGTCACAGAGTCACCCCCTTGCCCGGCGACTGACAGCTGGCTTGACGGAACTCTTAGCCCACCAGCTTTTATCATACCAGCTGGTGGAGTCTGAGGCTTTCAAAAAATTGTCGCTATTGGGACACCACAGTGGAAGGTACCCGGATGAAATTTTTTTTTCAAAAAAGGCAATCCCAAACCTCTATTATGTTATTGAAAAGGAAGTCATGGCATCTCTGGCAAGGGTCCATCTGACCACTGATACCTTGTCTGCAAAGCACGGTGAGGGCAGGTATATCATGGACACTGCGCATTGGGTCAACCTGCTGACGGCTGATAAGCCTTGAATGCGTGGCTCCGCAGCGGAGTTGGTGACACAGCCACGACTTGCAGGCAGGCTCCTGCCACCTCCTCTACTCCTACTCTATCCTCCTTGATATCTTCCTCGGCTGAGGCCTCTTCTGCTGCGGCGTCTGGCTGCACATCAACTGAATCCCCCCAGCTCCCCAGGGGCTATTGCACATCCCGGATACGACAATGTCACGCTGTCTTGGGGTTGACTTGCCTGAAAGCAGAGAGCCACACAGGACCAGCACTCCTGTCCGCCCTAAACGCACAGGTGGATCAGGAGCTGACCCCGCACCAACTGGAGATCGGTAAAGTGGTGTGTGACAATGGAACAAATTTGTTGTCTGCATTGAATTTGGGCAAGTTGTCACATGTGCCGTGCATGGCACATGTGTTGAATCTCATCGTACAACGCTTTGTGTCTAAGTACCCAGTCTTACAGGATGTCCTCAAGCAGGCCAGGAAGGTGTCTGGCCATTTCAGGCGTTCCTACACGGCCATGGCGCACTTTTCCGATATTCAGCAGCGAATCAACATGCCAGTGAGGCACTTGATTTGCGACAGCCCGACACGTTGGAATTCAACACTCCTAATGTTTGACCGCCTGCTCCAACAAGAAAAAGCCGTCAACAAGTATTTGTATGACCGGGGTACTAGGACAGCCTCTGCGGAGCTGGGAATTTTTTTGCCACGTTACTGGATGCTCATGCGCAATGCCTGTAGGCTCATGCGTCCTTTTGAGGAGGTGACAAACCTAGTCAGTTGCACCGAAGGCACCATCAGCGACCTCATCCCATTTGTTTTCTTCCTGGAGCGTGCCCTGCGAAGAGTGCTGGATCAGGCTGTAGATGAACGTGAAGAGGAAGAGGAAGAGTTGTGGTCACCATCACCACCAGAAACAGCCTTGTCATCATCACTTGCCGGACCTGCGGCAACGCTGGAAGAGGAGTATGAGGAAGAGGGGTCAGAAGAGGAATGTGACTGCTTTGAGGAGGAGGAAGACCAACCACAGCAGGCACCCCAGGGTGCTCGTTGTTGTCACCTATCTGGGACCCATGGTGTTGTACGTGGCTAGGGGGAAGAATAGACCGTCAATGACATCAGTGATGACGAGGAAAATGAGTAGCTCTGCATCCAACCTTGTGCAAATCGGGTCTTTTATGCTGTCATGTCTGTTACGGGACCCTCGTATAAAAAGGATGAAGGAGAACGACCTGTACTGGGTGGCCACGCTACTAGACCCCCGGTATAAGCAGAAAGTGGCAGAAATGTTACCAAATTACCGAAAGTCGGAAAGGGGATTTTTATATAAGTGGGATGTCACAGCACAACGGGAATCTAACTGGGGAAGAGGTGAATGTAATCCTCCTCCTAACACGGCGGCAAGGACTGGACGATTTACAGATGTGTAGTTGATGGAGGACATGCGGAGCTTTTTCAGTCCTACACATTGCCACAGCCCTTCGTTGATCCAGCCTTAGAGAACGACTCGACCGACAGGTAGCAGACTACCTCGCCTTAACAGCAGATATTGACACTCTGAGGAGCGATGAACCCCTTTACTTCTGGGTGTGCAGGCTTGACCTGTGGCCTGAGCTATCCCAGTTTGCGATAGAACTTCTGGCCTGCCCTGATTCAAGTGTCCTGTCAGAAAGGACCTTTAGTGCAGCAGGACGCATTGTCACTGACAAGAGAAGTCGCCTCGGTCAAAAAAGTGTTGATTACCTCACATTCATGAAGATGAATGAGGCATGGATCCCGAAGGGACTGACAGTGGGGGTTACGTTTGACTAACAAAAGGCCTGATGACATGCCTTGGCCTCAAAATGGTCCCCACGCTGCTGTATTTAATGTCTGCATACCGGATGACTTACCTGAATTCTCTGCCACCAACTAGGGTTCAAGCCGCAATGATTTAGTCACTTTTCTGCCTGGAAAACATTAATTTATGCATGCTAATTGTGGCTGTGTTAATCAGACAGTGGTGTGAAGGTAAACAAGTCTTCAACCACAAAATACGGCAAAGGTGCCGGATATACCTTATTAGCAACTTTCTCTGCAAACATTGACATCATAGTATGCTATATCTAGCAGTGATAGGGTGGGAGATTGTGCACATCTCCCTACCCTATCTCTTTCTGAATAACACCCCTATCCAAAGGTGGAGTGTCGACTGTACTTTTAATGAATATTTTTTGGTTTATTAAAGTTGCATTTATCTCACACTTTAACTTTTAGTGCATGTCAAATAAAAGTCACGTTTTATAATAACCTGGGTCAAGATAGGTTTACTGCCAGTCTGGGCATTTAAAGCATGTTATTCCAAACAATTTAGGAATGTTAGTTGATTTATACCCTTTATGGATTAAAACCCGACTCTGCGTCCACTACGTAATTTTCCATGGGAGTTTTGCCATGGATCTCCCTCCGGCATGCCACAGTCCAGGTGTTAATCCCCTTGAAACAACTTTTCCATCACTATTGTGGCCAGAAAGAGTCCCTGTGGGTTTTAAAATTCACCTGCCTATTGAGGTCTATGGTGGTTCGCCTGATTCGCCCGTTCGCCAACATTTGCGGAAGTTGGCTTTCGCCGTTCGCGAACAGAAAATTTTATGTTCGCGACATCACTAGTCACTGGGCCACTCTGTGGTTTACTCATGCTGCTGACACCCTAACACTATGTCAGTGTGCCACTCTGTGGTCACCTCATACTGTTGCCACTTCACGACTCTATGGTCTCCTCATTCTGCTGCCACATCACTACTCTGTGGTCTTCTCAAGCTGCTGCCACCTCAACACTATGTCAATGGGTCACTCTGTGGTCTCCTCATGCTGCTGCCACATCATTACTCTGTAGTCTCCTCATGCTGCTGCCACCCCAACACTATGTCACTGGGCCACTCTGTGGTCTTCTCATGCTGCTTCCACCTCACTACTCTGTAGTCTTCTCATGCTGCTGCCAATTCACAACTTTGTGGTTTCCTCATGCTGCTGCCACATCGCTACTTTGTGGTCTCCTCATGCTGCTGCCACCCCAACATTAAGTCACTAGGCCACTCTGTGTTCTCATCATACTGCTGCCACCTCACCACTCTGTGGTCTTCTCATGCTGCTGCCACCTCACTACTCTGTGGTCTTCTCATGCTGCTGCTACCTCTCTACTCTGTGGTCTCCTCGTCACTGCTGCAACCTCACTACTCTGTGGTCTCCTCATGCTGCTGCCACCTCCAGACTCTGGGGTTTTCTCAGGCTGCTGCTACCTCAAAACAAAGTCACTGGGCCACTCAGTAGTCTCCTCATGCTGCTGTCACCTCACCATTATGTCACTGGGCCACTCTGTGGTCTCCTACTGCTGTTGATACATCAACACTATGTCTCTGGGCCACTCTGTGGTATTCTCATGCCGCTGCCACCTCATCACTCTGTGGTTTCCTCATGCTGCAGCTACCTTCAGACTATGTCATTGGGCCACTCTGTGGTCTCCTCATGCTGATGCCACCTCATCACTATGTCACTGGGCCACTCTGTGGTCTCCTCATGCTGTTGCTATATCAACACTATGTCTCTGGGCCACTCTGTGGTCTTCTCATGCTGCTGTCAACTCACTACTCTTTGGTCTTCTCATTCTGCTGCCACCTCAATACTCTGTGGTCTTCTCATGCTGCTGCCATCTCACTACTCTGTGGTCTCTTTATCACTGCTGCCACCTCAATACTCTGTGGTCTCCTCATGCTGCTGCCACCTCACTACTCTGTGGTGTCTTCAGGCTGATGCTACCTTAACACTATGTCACTGGGCCACTCTGTGGTCTCCTCATGCTACTGCCACCTCACCATTATGTCACTGGGCCACTTTGAGGTCTCCTCATGCTGTTGCTACCTCAACACTAAGTCACTGGGCCACTCTATGGTCTCCATATTTTGCTGCCACCTCGCCACTCTGTGTTCTCCTCATGCTGCTGCTACCTCAACACTATGTTAATAGGCCACTCAGTGGTCTCCTCATGCTGCTGTCACCTCACTATTCTGTGGTCTCCTCATGCTGCTGTTACCTCAACACTATGTCAGTTGGCTACTCTGTGGTCTCCTCGTGCTGTTGCTACATCAACACTATGTTAATGGGCCACTCTGTGGTCTCCTCATGTTGCTTCCACCACACCATTATGTCACTGGACCACTCTGTGGTCTCCTCATGCTGTTGCTACATCAACACTATGTCTCTGGGCCACTCTGTGGTCTCATGCTGCTGTCATCTCACCATTTTGTGTTCTCCTCATGCTGATGGCACCTCACCATTATGTCTCTGGGCCACTCTGTGGTCTTCTCATGCTGCTGCCACCTCACTACTCTTTGGTCTCCTCATGCTGCTGCCACCTCATCACGCTGTGGTCTCCAGATGCTGCTGCTACCTTAAGACTAAGTCAGTGGGCCACTCTGTGGTCTGATCATGCTGATGCCACCTCTCCATTATGTCACTGGGCCACTCTGTGGTCTTCTTATGCTGCTGCCACCTCACCACTCTGTGTTCTCCTCATGCTTCTGCTACCTCAACACTATGTCAATGGGCCACTCAGTGGTCTCCTCATGCTGCTGTCACCTTATCCTTCTGTAGTCTCCTCATGCTGCTGCTACCTCAACACGATGTCAGTGGGCCACTCTGTGGTCTCCTCATGCTGTTGCTACATCAACACTATGTCTCTGGCCAACTCTGTCATCTTCACATTCTACTGCCACCTCACTACTCTGTGGTCTCCTCATCACTGCTGCCACCTCACTATTCTGTGGTCTCTTCATGCTGGTGCTACCTTAACACTATGTGACTAGGCCACTCTGGGGTATCCTCATGCTGTTGCTACATGAACACTATGTCTCCCGGCCACTCTGTGGTCTCCTCATACGGCTGCCACCTCACTACTCTGTGGTCTACTCATGCTGCTGCCGCCTCACTACTCTGTGGTCTCCTCATGCTGGTGCTACCTCAACACTAAGTTATTGGGCCACTCTATGCTCTCCTCATGCTGCTGCCACCTCACCTCTCTGTGTTCTTCTCATGCTGCTGCTACCTCAACACTATGTCAATGGGCCACTCTGGGGTCTCTTTATGCTGCTGTCACCTCACTATTCTGCGGTCTCCTCATGCTGCTGCTACCTTAACACTATGTCAGTGAGCCACTCTGTGGTCTACTCATGCTTCTGCCAACTCGCCAATATGTCACTGGGCCACTCTGTGGTCTCCTCATGCTGTTGCTGCATCAACACTATGTCTTTGTGCCACTGAGTGGTCTTCTCATGCTGCTGCCACCTCACCACTCTGTGGTCTTCTCATGCTGCTTCCACCTCATAACTCTGTGGTCTTCTCATGCTGCTGCCACCGCACTACTCTGTGGTCTCCTCATCACTGCTGCCACCTTACTACTCTGTGGTCTCCTCATGCTGCTGCCACCTCACTACTCTGTAGTCTGCTCATGTTGGTGCTACCTCAACACTAAGTCATTGGGCCAGTCTATGGTCTCCTCATGCTGCTGCCACCTCACCATTCTGTGTTCTCCTCATGCTGCTGCTACCTCAACGCTATGTCAATGGGCCACTCAGTGGTCTCTTCATGCTGCCGTCACCTTACTATTCTGTTGTCTCCTCATGCTGCTGCTAACTTAACACTATGTCAATGGGCCACTCTGTGGTCTCCTCATGCTGCTGCCACCTCATCATTATGTCACTGGGCCACTCTGCGGTCTCCTCCTGCTGTTGAATCATCAACACTATGTCACTGGGCCACTCTGTGGTCTCCTCATGTTGCTGCCACCACGCCATTATGTCACTGGGCCACTCTGTAGTCTCCTCATGCTGTTTCTACATCAACACTATGTCTCCCGGCCACTCTGTGGTCTCCTGATACTGCTGCCACCTCACTACTCTGTGGTCTTCTCATTATGCTGCCATCTCACTACTCTGTGGTCTTCTCATGCTGCTGCCATCTCACTACTCTGTGGTCTCTTTATCACTGCTGCCACCTCACTACTCTTTGGTCTTCCCATGCTGCTGCCACCTCACTACTCTGTGGTCTCTTTATGCTGGTGCTATCTTAACACTATGTCACTGGGCCACTCTGTGGTCTCCTCATGCTACTGCCACCTCACCATTATATCACTGGGCCACTTTTAGGTCTCCTCATGCTGTTGCTACCTCAACACTAAGTCACTGGGCCACTCTATGGTCTCCTCTTGCTGCTGCCACCTCGCCACTCTATGTTCTCCTCATGCTGCTGCTACCTCAACACTATGTTAATGTGCCACTCAGTGGTCTCCTCATGCTGCTGTCACCTTGCCATTCTGTGGTCTCCTCATGCTGCTGCTTCCTCAACACTATGTCATTGGGCCACTCTGTGGTCTCCTCATGCTGTTGCTACATCAACACTATGTTACTGGGCCACTCTGTGGTCTCCTCATGCTGCTGCCACCTCACCATTTTGTCACTGGGCCACTCTGTGGTCTCCTCTTGCTGCTGCCACCTCACCATTATGTAAATGAGCCACTCTGTGGTCTCCTCCTGCTGTTGAAACATCAACACTATGTCTCTGGGCCACTCTGTGGTCTCCTCATGCTGCTGCCACCTCATCATTATGTCACTGGGCCACTCTGCGGTCTCCTCCTGCTGTTGAATCATCAACACTATGTCACTGGGCCACTCTGTGGTCTCCTCATGCTGCTGCCACCACACCATTATGTCACTGGGCCACTCTGTAGTCTCCTCATGCTGTTTCTACATCAACACTATGTCTCCCGGCCACTCTGTGGTCTCCTGATACTGCTGCCACCTCACTACTCTGTGGTCTTCTCATTATGCTGCCATCTCACTACTCTGTGGTCTTCTCATGCTGCTGCCATCTCACTACTCTGTGGTCTCTTTATCACTGCTGCCACCTCACTACTCTTTGGTCTTCCCATGCTGCTGCCACCTCACTACTCTGTGGTCTCTTCATGCTGGTGCTATCTTAACACTATGTCACTGGGCCACTCTGTGGTCTCCTCATGCTACTGCCACCTCAACATTATATCACTGGGCCACTTTTAGGTCTCCTCATGCTGTTGCTACCTCAACACTAAGTCACTGGGCCACTCTATGGTCTCCTCTTGCTGCTGCCACCTCGCCACTCTATGTTCTCCTCATGCTGCTGCTACCTCAACACTATGTTAATGTGCCACTCAGTGGTCTCCTCATGCTGCTGTCACCTTGCCATTCTGTGGTCTCCTCATGCTGCTGCTTCCTCAACACTATGTCATTGGGCCACTCTGTGGTCTCCTCATGCTGTTGCTACATCAACACTATGTTACTGGGCCACTCTGTGGTCTCCTCATGCTGCTGCCACCTCACCATTTTGTCACTGGGCCACTCTGTGGTCTCCTCTTGCTGCTGCCACCTCACCATTATGTAAATGAGCCACTCTGTGGTCTCCTCCTGCTGTTGAAACATCAACACTATGTCTCTGGGCCACTCTGTGGTCTTCTCATGCTGCTGCCACCTCTCGATTATGTCACTGGGCCTTTCTGTGGTCTTCCTATGCTGGTGCTGCCTCAACACTAGGTCACTGGGCCACTCTATGGTCTCCTCATGCTGCCGCCATCTCAATACTCTGTGTTCTCCTCATGCTGCTGCTACCTCAACACTATGTCAATGTGCCTGTCAGTGGTCTCCTCATGCTTCTGTAACCTTATACTTCTGTGGTCTCCTCATGCTTCTGCTACCTCAATACTATGTCAATGGGCCACTCAGTGGTCTCCTCATGCTGTTGCTACATCAACACTATGTCACTGGGCCACTCTGTGGTCTCCTCATGCTGCTGCCACCTCACCATTTTGTCACTGGGCCACTCTGTGGTCTCCTCTTGTTGCTGCCACCTCACCATTATGTAAATGAGCCACTCTGTTGTCTCCTCCTGCTGTTGAAACATCAACACTATGTCTCTGGGCCACTCTGTGGTCTTCTCATGCTGCTGCCACCTCATCACTCTGTGGTCTCCTTATGCTGCTACTACCTTAAGACTATGTCAGTGGGCCACTCTGTGGTCTCCTCATGCTGATGCCACCTCTCGATTATGTCACTGGGCCTTTCTGTGGTCTTCCTATGCTGGTGCTGCCTCAACACTAGGTCACTGGGCCACTCTATGGTCTCCTCTTGCTGCCGCCACCTCAATACTCTGTGTTCTGCTCATGCTGCTGCTACCTCAACACTATGTCAATGTGCCTCTCAGTGGTCTCCTCATGCTTCTGTCACCTTATACTTCTGTGGTCTCCTCTTGTTGCTGCCACCTCACCATTATGTAAATGAGCCACTCTGTGGTCTCCTCCTGCTGTTGAAACATCAACACTATGTCTCTGGGCCACTCTGTGGTCTTCTCATGCTGCTGCCACCTCATCACTCTGTGGTCTCCTTATGCTGCTACTACCTTAAGACTATGTCATTGGGCCACTCTGTGGTCTCCTCATGCTGATGCCACCTCTCGATTATGTCACTGGGCCTTTCTGTGGTCTTCTTATGCTGGTGCTGCCTCAACACTAGGTCACTGGGCCACTCTATGGTCTCCTCATGTTGCCGCCACCTCAATACTCTGTGTTCTGCTCATGCTGCTGCTACCTCAACACTATGTCAATGTGCCTCTCAGTGGTCTCCTCATGCTTCTGTCACCTTATACTTATGTGGTCTCCTCATGCTTCTGCTACCTCAATACTATGTCAATGGCCCACTCAGTGGCCTCCTCATGCTGCTGTCACCATATCCTTCTGTGGTCTCCTCATGCTGCTGCTACCTCAACACTATGTCAGTGGACCACTCTGTGGTTTCCTCATGCTGCTGCTACCTCAACACTATGTCAATGGGCCACTCAGGGGTCTCCTCATGCTGCTTTCACATCTCTACTCTGCGATCTCATCATGCTGCTGTCACCTCCTAACTCTGCCACTGGGCCACTCTGTGGTCTCTTCATGCTGTTGCTACATCAACACTATGTCTCTGGGCAAATCTGTAGTCTTCTCATGCTGCTGCCTCCTCACCATTCTGTGGTCTCCTTATGCTGCTGCTACCTCAACACTATGTCAATGGGCCACTCAGTGGTCTCCTCATGGTGCTGTAACCTCACCACTCGGTGGTCTCCTCATGCTGCTGCTACCTAAAAACTATGTCAGTCGGCCATTCTGTGGTCTCCTCATGCTGCTGCTATACAAACACTATGTCTCTGGGCAACTCTGTGGTCTCCACATGCTTCTGCCACCTCACCACTCTATGGCCTCCTCATGCTGCTGCTACCTAAACACTATGTCAATGGGCCTCTCAGGGGTCTCTTCATTCTGCTGTCACATCATTACTCTGTGATCTCATCATGCTGCTGCCTCCTCCCCACTCTGTCACTGGGCCACTCTGTGGTCTCATCATGCTCCTGCCATATAACTACTTTTGTGGTCTCCTCATGCTGCTGCCACCTTAACACTATGTCACTGGACCACTCTTTGGTCTCCTCATGCTGCTGTGACCACCCCACTCTTTTACTGGGCCGCTTTGTGGTCTCCTCATGCTGCTACCACCTCACCACTATGCCACTGGGTCACTCTGTGGTCTCCTCATGCTGTTTCCACCCTCCTCACTTTATGACAGGGCCACTTTTTGGCCAGAAGGAAGGAAAAATGAGATGCACAATGGATCCGGTCTATGTAGCAGCTGTAGGCCTGTATGACATGGTCCCTATTTTGCATCAGAATTGCCTTATGATTTGGTAGCCAAAAGCAGTAGTAATTACAAAACACAGAAGAAATGCAAAGATTCCATTCATGTGTCATCTCTGTTGTGGATCCACTCCTGTTTTTTTTTGGGGGGGGGCTTCAGCAATACTGATGGATTACTGACCAAATACTGACCGAGTGAAGGTGGATGCTCAACAGACAGGATACCTTTTTTGGGGGATCAAATCGGATTTTTTCGGGAAAATTCGGCGAACCCACCGAATTGAATTTTTAGAAATTCTCTACTTTATGATTATCAGCTATTTTCTTGCACTAATTACTTTTTTCTTATTATTATAATTGTATGTTTTAAGTCTTGTTTCCTAATAATTATGTTTTTCTTATAAAGTCCTAAATATAACTAACTTTATTTTTCGCAATTTTTTCCACATAATTATAATTTCATATATGTCAATACAATATTTTAAATGGAGGATGCCACAATTTGTTTCTGTCAGATACATCTGGACTCCATCAGAAAAATACTCAGTATGCTTTCTAATAAAAAGGATGTGCTATATAGATACCGTATGGGCCCTTCCTTGTCTGCAGCAGCCTCTACTATAGCATTAAAACCACAGTATAGTTAGGCACTCCTTATCTGGATTATGTTAGAGAAAAGAATACGGTGGTAGACACTTTTCAATAAAATAACATATTTAATAATAAAAAATCAAACACTTGAATAAATAAAACATCCATGTAACCAGATGGATGCTCCAATGTTCAATCTTCAGATTGAGCTGGAATATATCATCGCAGTGGAACCACTGAGGAAGGGTCGAGATACACAATAGTCCCGAAACGCGTCTGGTTACCGTATAGTGGAGCATACAGTACCCATGTGACAAGCGACCAGCATATGCAGTCTGCCGGCAGATGAAAAGGGAATTTGATCCACTGAAAATCGCACAAGTAAGTCCAAGCTATCTAAAGCTCTCCATACCAGCGGAGATTTTCTTGCGAGATCTCACAGGACGAACTGAAAGTAAACCGAAACTGAACTACGAAGGGTTTGAACGTAGGACGCCACGGCTACTTCAAATATATAAGTTCCAAGTCCGCAACAGTGAGTACGAACATCTAAGTACGATTAAGTACACTAATATTGAACCAACTGTGAATAGCTTGGATTACTATCAGAGACGCTGGATACACCCAGCGCAAACGATCTTAGACCTGCAACATTAGAGACTTTTTCCAAGTCAAAGTGTAGACCCACACATGCGATGATATATTCCAGCTCAATCTGAAGATTGAACATTGGAGCATCCATCTGGTTACATGGACGCTTTATTTATTCTATTTTATTTTATTTCATATGTGTCAAGTGTTTGATTTTTTATTATTAAATATGTTATTTTATTGAAAAGTGTCTACCACCATATGCTTTTCTCTAACATAATCCAGATAAGGAGTGCCTAACTATACTGTGGTTTTAATGCTATTTTTGGTAAAGGGGAATTACTTAAGTCGGAGCACCCACCCATCCCTGCAATCAGTGGAGCCACACCGTATCTATCAATAGCCTCTACTATAGCCCTACTTACAAAAAAGATCCATAAGATTACCATGTGCATGGGACCTAAAGCTCGTATATATGACTTTTTATATTAGGTGTATTTCGGGAGCAGAATGAAGTGCAAAGGTCCTTTTCTCCGCAATATGCTCATGCCAGGTCTAAAAAAGGGGGCATGGAAGAGGAAGGGTCGACAGACGTGTCTCATTTACCATTTTCTACACTTGTTTTTGGTGTAGAAAATGGTATAATGATAATATAGCACGGAAGCTTTCTTACATTTTGAAATGGTGGTGGATGCGCCAAAGTTATGGAGAGATTTTCTCCTCTTCTTAACTGCAGCGGATCCACTGCCAGGTATAGGGGTTATTAAGATCGGGGTCTAAAAAGCCGGTCGTAATATAGCTTCCCCTATGATCTTTTTTGGACTTTCATTGTTTATTGTAGTGATCCACCCTTAAGCTTTTTCTAATAATAATGATTTTTAAATCATATTATTCTTTTTTTCAAACCATATTCTGATAATACTGACTTTTAAATTCATGACTTTGAGTATTTTTTCCCTTTTTTATTGACCTCAGAGGATTATGCCATGTGTATTATCTCCTTTTGTGAGTTATGTGATCTAGTTTTTACTCATTTTTAGAATTCGTCTTTTTTTCAAACTCATGGTGGATAGAGACAAATAATTAGAAAAAAAAATAATGAACACATTCTGAGAAGGAATAGTTAACAATCTGATTATTGCACATGAAAATTACAAAGCCTTTATAGACAAACAGTTTCTAATGGCTTTCAGGTAGAGCTATTTATTTATGCAATTAAAAGCAACATGCAATTTCTAATAATTAGTAGATAATAGTTTTCTGCTAAGTACTTTGCAAAATTGCCTTCTGTGCTGCGTTCATTCTGCAGGGAACCAGTAAAAAATAGACAATAAAATGCTTGGAAATATGCAGTGTTAACAACATTTCTGGTATTACTGTAGAGGCTTTTATTGTTCCGAAATAATACTGTAGGTGGACTATTTTAGGAATATATTCAGGTGTCTAACACTTTGTAAAGTCAAGAGAAATTCTAACTCCTAATCATTTCCTATGTTTCCTATTTTAGTTTCATTTTTCCATTAATGAACAGAAGCTGCAAGTGGCTTTTAAAGAGACATTTAAATATTTAGCACAATATTGAGTCTAAGTGTAGTCTATAATGCTGTATTAGTATTTTAGGCAAATGTTAAGAATGCAAGATTGGGTAAATTCATCACTGTACTGCTGGTACCACTGCTGTTAACAACTGACATAAGGCCCCACATAAATGACCATATTTTTGGTCTGCATCCAATTTGCTTTTTTTGCGGATTGCACATGGACCCATGGTCCGCAAAAAAAACTGACAGCACACGTGGGCTGTTTGCATCTGTATGTCCGTTCCGCAGCCCCGCAAAAAAGATAGAACATGTCCTATTCTTGTCCATTTTGGAGACAAGAATAGACATTATTTCAATTGGTACGTAATTAAAACCGAGGCAGCACGGACGTTGCATGATCATCTATATTTTTTGCAGATCTGCATTTTGTGGACTTTTTTGTTGTGCGGACGGATCACTGACCCATTTAAGTTGAATGGGTCTGCATCTGGTTGCGCTAGCCACACGGACCATGCCCATGCATTAGTGTTCCATGATTTCTTACTTGTATAGCTAGATACTGTACATGATTGACACAAGCTAAATTGATCATTTGATACCTGTAAGTTCTTGTAACCATTATTATTTTGTTTTTACTATTGTTTAAAATTCCTTTAATAAAAGACAATTTAAAAGAAAAGAAAAAAGACAATTATACACATTTTTAACAAGATAATGTTTTCGTGATCATTTCACTGGTCCTTTTGTGCTTGTGGCATGTCTTCAAAGGCTTCATTAGAAAACGGAGTGTGGTGTTTAACAGGCAGGATATGCTCAACCCATATGCAGTTGTGCATGTATATAGGGGAGCACATCCTGCACTTGTAGTCCGTTACTAGGGGCAATCAACAGCAAAAAATGCATACAGTGGAAGATGCCAGCAACGGACTACAAGTACCACAATAACATCCTACATACGATAACAATAATGTGGATGTGGAGAACAATCAAAAACATAACCATAGCAAAGGCAGGTGCACTCTGCGGCAATACTAAACCCTCACACTGATGTTAAAATTGAGAGGTTAGTTCGACACATCCTACTAGGAGGACATGTCTTAAGCTCGGACACCACGTCAAGGTCTCTCAAGTAGCCCGAGACCCTACCACTCAACCTACCTGTGCCGTATGGGCGATACCAGGGGTCATTGGGCTTTACGGGGAGCGTAAGGCCTGACTCACAAACAGCTCACCAGTGGCCTCCAGCATGTAACCATGCTTGCAATGGGAGGTGGGAGGTGCCTGTGAGCCCCACCCGAGACCGACTGATATGGCCCAGAGCCTCCCAGGTGCACCTGAATGTAGCCTGTAGATGAAAAGCAGGCACCTTTAAATTGGAGATTATACACCTCCAAACATATAAACTATTAGAAAACGGGGTGTGGTGTTTAACAAGCAGGATATGCTCAACCCATATGCAGTTGTGCATGTATATAGGGGAGCACATCCTGCACTTGTAGTCCTCCATATGTTTGGAGGTGTATAAACTCCAATTTAAATGTGCCTGCTTTTCATCTACAGGCTACATTCAGGTGCACCTGGGAGGCTCTGGGCCATATCAGTCGGTCTCGGGTGGGGCTCACAGGCACCTCCCACCTCCCATTGCAAGCATGGTTACATGCTGGAGGCCACTGGTGAGCTGTTTGTGAGTCAGGCCTTACGCTCCCGTAATGCCCAATGGCCCCTGGTATCGCCCATACGGCACAGGTAGGTTGAGTGGTAGGGTCTTGGGCTACTTGAGAGACCTTGACGTTGTGTCCGAGCTTAAGACATGTCCTCCTAGTAGGATGTGTCGAACTAACCTCTCAATTTTATCATCAGTGTGAGGGTTTAGTATTGCCACAGAGTGCACCTGCCTTTGCTATGGTTATCTTCAAAGGCTTCCCCAGCAAACTTGTGAAGACACAGACACAGATTAGCGGACCGTAGGCATCTTACATTTGAAACTGCCAGCCCACTGTTTCTAGAGCTTCGAGCAGATAATACTTTATGTGGAGATTATAAAAAGTCCACTTAGCCTTTTATGTGCAGCTTTACTTGTAACAATTTTATGTTATAGAATACTAATCAACTTTTTACCACTGCTAATACCTTCATACTCTTCGGCTCTTCTGCACAGGGGCGAATGTCCATAGATTCTACAGGGAAACTTCCTGGTGAGCCGATGTCCAGGGGGGCCACCTGTGCCCTCCTTATGGCTGCCATCCAGGTAAGTAATGACCTAACACCCCCTCCTGACTCCTGAATTCAACTGTATTCCCATCCTTAGGCAACTGGAGTAGGAGGATGGCAGCACCACCACAGAGGGGCAGTTTGTGGGAGGTATTTTATGCTGCAGGGACAATATTTTGTGATGCACTGGGGTATTTGGATCTGCTGAGGTGGTAATATGTGCCACAATATGGTACTGCTGACTAGGGGCATAGCTAAAGGTTCATGGGCCCTGGTGCAAGAGTTTAGCATGGCCGCTTTCAGGGAAGCACATAGACTTCGTGCTGCCTGAGGCAAAAATTTAAATAGCACCTCCCCACCCTCATGCCAAATTCTTGACCTAACCCCTTCCCTCCAACCAGAGGTGTAACTTGACCAGCATGCACTTTCTATAATATCAATGACAAAACAACTAATCATATTATTATGATTCTAATATGACCACTATTATGGACCCATATGACTTTTATTACATGCATTCTTCTTCACCATTAGAGCTACCCCACATACCTCTACTACTGCCATTTGCCTCTTGTCACTTTTTGTACCTGACTTTGGGACTGTTGAGCTGTATACGGAGGAGTGTCACTATTTATATGCTTTATTTAAGCCCACACATTTGTACATGTCTTTTAGGTAGTTCAATAGTTGTTTACATTAAAGTAATTTTTACTACAGATGATTGGGGCATGGGTGGTGTGTGTAAAGTATATATATTTTTTGACATTTTATTTCTGGTCATCATCATTTAGATTTGAATCCCAGAAAATAATTATTGAAGTATCATACCCCTTTTGTGCATCCAGGAAATATTTTTTTTCTCCATCATATTTTCTTTCTCCAATATTGCAAATTTACATTTAGTTATCACATCTTTTCACCGCTTCTCTTTCTGGTCTCTCTTTTCACTTTTCACCCAGTCTCTCTTTTGCAACACTATGGATCATACCTTTTTTGTCTCACCTGTCCCCTAACATTCGACATTTGACAGTCCTACTGTCTTTTTGCTTAACAGTCATTTTGCTATAAATAATCATTGATGCACATAGATTCTGCTTCACCTAATCATCCTTTTTCCTTTTGGGTGTCTCTTGATTCTTTTTGTCCACGATTTCACTTCAGTTTCCCTACAATCTCACCATCCTTCACTTTGCCATTTCTGCATTCATTGACTTTATTCTCTTGATTTATACAGTCTTCAAATTCCAGTTTTCGTTGCAATATTTAAAAATGAGTCACAGTTATCTATTACTTCTTACAATTGTTTTTATCATATGGCTTGTCTCATGTCCTCCCCCAACATACAATACTGACAGATCATTACCTTTCTGATGTTGGCAAAACAATAATTTTCATTGCAAACAGTTATTCTTACACACACTTCTTCATTTTAATCACTTATTCTTCTTTCACCGATTCCTTTTTCTGTCCAGATCCTACATTCTTTCACAGGACATTGTAATTGTGTTATTATGCATTGTACTTTTTGTTCTGAAGTTCATTATTCATGTTTATTAGAGGTCACCAAGGTTTTATTTTTACTTCCGGAGCATTACCTATAAATTGAGCCATGATTTCCTTGGTGTTCCATGTATCTGTTGAAGAAGTGCATCCCCTTTGGAAGCATTTTTAAAAAGCTTTTTTCACTAAGCAATTTAATTAGTTTTATTGTTTTCAATAAACAAAATGTATTATATTTTTTTTTTTACTTTGAAGAACAATGCTTGGCCAGCATTCTGCTTTTTTCTGTTCATTTCACTATCTAGTGAGGAACCAGGGCTGGACACCAGCAGGGAGGGTGCAGCAGTTCTCATCTAATTTATTGGACCCCCCTGAGACAATTGATTTGAAGGTCGCTGCATGTTCTTTCCCACTGTCATCTGGTAAACAGCTGTTATATTAGGGGTTCAGGTTATTATTTAGCAGTTTTACACTATGAAGTGCCATGGTGATCTTTCTTCATTCAAGAGACAAATTCTAACGTTGTGAAGTGTATACTCCCAATGTTCAATTTATTTGTATAATCAATAGCGCCAGACTAAAAACACCTTTACATGGGCTGCCTGAACAGGCAGTTATTGGGAACAAACTGTTTCTGATTCCTGATAATCGCCTGCTCGTCAGAGGAGGCAAGAGCTGCATTTACATTCAGCCATCTCCTCTGTATGGGGAAGAGTGATTACAGGAGCAATAGCTTATTCCTATAGGGAATAATTATTTCTGAAAAGGAGATCCCTGTGTATACAGGGCGATCTGCTGCCTAGAAACAATGATTTTGGTGTCTGCATCAATAAAACTTTCACTAAGTAAACAAGTGTTCGTACATTGGGTGATCAATGGCACCTTTAAACAGGCCAATTGCTGGGAAATAGCACTTGTAACATTCATTCCAGCTAAGTGTCCAGATAATTGGCCCGTGTAAAGGGACATTGAGCCTGGACTTAATTCCACACCTACCTACATTCTTACTGGGCCATGTATTGCCACATCAATGGACTTTTTGAATCGTTGTCAATCGTTACATTGTTTTCCTTTTTTCCTTTGTAGAGTGAGATACAAGGGTAATCCCAAATTTCCTGGTTAGTGAATTGCAATCTGCAAATATTTTACAAATTCCGAAAAACAGTTTTGGATGTGCCATAGTCAATAATCTGGTAAAACATTCAATATAAACTGTGACTTAAGTCAAATGCATTACAATAAATTTGTTTTCTCTCTGCAACAGAATTGAAAACCTTTAAGATGTTGAATAAGAAAACTGATACCACTGCTTATCTGTCTGAAAGCTAGCGGTGTTAGGAAACCGGGTAATTGAAAAATGGATAGCGTTTGTATTTGAAGCTTTTTATATAACCTTTGAAGTGTAAGCCTTTTGGGGAATAAATTGCTTTTTGTAACAAGAACAATGTCAGATTTCACATTTGGAAAGCATGCACTTAATTCATTTTCAGCCTGAAAAACTCATGTTGTCTTGTTGGGAAAAACATTGCAAAATGGATTAAGCTTTACCCTAGAGAGATGATAACCTAATATAAATAACTACGGGCCGATCTTTATTAGTTACCAAGCAAATATAGCCAGCTAAGACAGGCAACCCTCAGTGATGATTGATCAACAATATTATCTCCTGAGAGTAACTTTAGGGTATTTTGGATATTAAATCTCATTCAGTTGAAGGTAGAAGAGTCGAAGCTCTAAGTATAAGTAAATATATCTCTCTTAGTGTCAGTGCATTCAGATAACACGAAGAAGAGTAATGATACCAGGTCACTGGCTTCCCTGCTCAATATTTCAAAATAAAATTAAGAACAAGAAATGCTAAAACGCATTGAGCACCGCTAGCCATGGGAACAGCTTCAATACAAGGTGTTAATTGCAATGTTCTTTGCAATGTTGATATAGGTAAAACATGATGCAAAAAAAGACTCTCTTTTATATACAAAGCAAATTATAGTCTGTTCATGTGTCTATGTGGTTAGTATGGTAATTCATGTTTGGCATATCAACAAAATAAAGAAAGGTGGAAAAAGTGTAATCTTTAAAAATTACATACCCACCAACATAACATTTCTTTATGATTTTTGAGCTTTCTATTCCTGGGACAACATATAAGACAAAGTTCCAAATATTTTTATTTGTATCAAAAGGTTATGCTGTATGCCATTAACAGTGCTTGCTTAAAGGGGTTATCCAGGAATTGAGTATGATGACTTATCCTCAGGATAGGTCATTATTATCACCTCAGCAGAGGTCTTAGTTGCGGTACCCTCCCTGATCAGCTGTTTCAGGAAGTTGAAGTGCTCACCTTTTGCATTAGAGACAATAATCTTAACCACTTGGCTACACAACCCGACGATAAACTGTGCTGGAAAAAACTCCTAGTAGTTTCTAAAGTAGTAAGAATGAATACTTACTGATACAGAAACTACTTCAAGGTTTTTCCAGCACAGTTTATCATTGGGTTGTATAGCCCAGTGGTTAAGATGCTTGCCTCTAATGCAGAAGCTTTTCTGAAATTAGATTTAAATACACTAGGTGTCCGCAAGCACTGACTCCATATATGGACTAGCTATATATGGAGTCAGAGCAGGGACTCCTAAGCTGCCGACTCACACTGGGGGATTTCCCTACTTTACAGCTATCTTCTGCATAGACATAGAGGCTAAATTACATTTAAATACACTGACTCGAGCCGAACATGCTCGCTCAACACTAATCATTACCAGTTTTTTTCATATGAAATCCCAAACTGTAACAAAATTTTATTATTTATCATGTCATCAGGGGAAATAAAATGGCCACTACCCTATTAGCACACATAAAACGCCTCCTAATAGTCCTAATAACATAGCTAGACGGGTTACTTCAAAGCAGTTAGCTAAAGAGCTCTCTCAGCTCTCCTAACTACTCTTGCTGTAATGAATTACGATCTTACATTCCGCTGATAAGATATGAGCTGCGTGTAGTTTTGGAGCAAAAGTACAGAGTGATTGAAGTGAAGATACAGAGAGGATGAACACGACAGGCTGATGTGTGGATGTGGTAATGTAGCACAATGCATACAAGCATCCCACACCCATTCTCCTCTCTGCACTTTCAGAGGTAGTCTCTGAGTAGCATAATGTGTATCCTTCCTATGTTGGCTACAGATCTCCCACTGCTTCCAACCTGCTGTCTCAAGGGCAAGTTACCACTCTCACCCCCTGATGATGACAATGCCCCTTCATCACCCGACTCCCATGTGCGATCGCTACATTATCATCTACATATATATGTGAGTCACTTGTGTCACCCTCACCTGTCTCTTGCAACATATCCTCCCACCGACTATCATGACCGGTAGTTGTATGCCTAAAGAAGTCTGCAGCGGACCTATCCTCCAAGTCTGTGCTGGCCTGTAACTACTGACTGTCCTCAGAAAGGTAATTGGTGCTGTAAAGTGGTGCAGAGCTGGTGGCTACCATGGAGAAACAAAAGCAAGAGGCAGGTTCAGGACAGGTGAGGGCATAAAGGCAGTTCCTGGGCCATGCAAACTAAGTGTGGTGTCAGAGGAACCCACAATTCCTGGCTGTGTGTATCTTCTGTAACTTGAGATGATTGTGAAGAGCAAGTCATTCCAGTACAGATGGATTGTTGGTCGAAATATGACTGCTGGATGACAGTTGCAGCTCTGGCCTGTTGCTGTGGCTCCTACTGCTACCCCTTCTTCTGCTTCTACTTGTGTCAGTTACAGCATCATTATTGCTACTGCCAGTTCCTTTGAAGGGCCCAGAAAACTGTCCGTTGTCCATAGTGTAGAATAACTGTATATCTAACAGAACAGATTACCTATGAATTTTGGTGCACCGCTCAGTTATATACACGGAGATAAATTAGACCTGCGGGTAACAGCGACCTATAATACTGACGCACAGTAACTCTGCAGCTAATAGAACAGATTAGCTAATAATATTGGTGCACTGCACACTTATGCACATGACAATAAATTAGATCTGCCTTTGTTGTAGGACTATTTTTTCCGTCATGTATAACAGAACCGAACAGAACTGTTATTTGTAGCCATAGATATGTATTAGGATTGAGCACAACAGAATGCATCTTAAAGGCTTCCATTTTGAATTCTGTCCTAAAATTCTGTTATATTCCGTTATTACCCTGTCATAACGGAACCTATAGCGGAATTGAATAATGCGAATGCGAACCCGCCCTTACTTTTCCATCCAGAGAACTGTAAGAGTATTTGTTTGCAGTGCAAGTTGTAGTTTTCCTGTAGTTTTTTTGGGTACATATGATATTTGGAACACTTTTTTTTACTTTTCCTTTATTTTAGATGGAATGTCTAATAGAGAGTCTTGTATAGCATGCCTGGAGGCCTTTATTAGAACCTGGGCTGCCATGACAGCCATTTGGCACCAGACAATGGGGGATGATAGGGTATGAGGGAGGCTCTTCCTTCTCTTTCACGACTTTGATGCCACAATCAGAATTGATTTTGTCATCTGAGGGGTTTATTGACTGGGATCTGAGTTATCTCGGACCCCAGGCATTAGGGAAGTGTAACACAGCCAGCACCTGCAAGTGATGGTGTGGGTATACTGTAGTTCCTAATCCTTAGCCATCACTCTGCCATAATAGTATGATGCTGAGCATTAAGGGGGTTATCCAGCAGTTAATATTGGTGACCTATCGTCCAAGCGAGCGCTGCTTCCTGTTCATTACGCTGCACTTCATCTCAGAAGTGCAGTGTAATACAAGTACCCGCCATTCTATGTCCGGGCTCCACAGAAGACTTCCTTGTCAAAAAGCTTATCAGTGGGGGTGCCAGAAGTCAGACCCTGCCAATCAGATATTGATGACCTATCCTGATGATAGGTCATCAATATTAACGGTTGGACAACCCCTTTAAGCACTTTCCTGTCTCAAATTACTATTACAGCACAGTGCAAAGTGCAGTTAGTGCCTCCTGCACAGCATCATATTATAGATCTATTTTGTATGGAGCCATAATGAGACTGCCACAGAGCCATCTACAGTAATTCTTTTGATTTCACATGGAGGCATACAGAGGCTTTGTCTGTTGGATTCCTAACAAATCGGACAGAGAAAAAATTGTAGCGTGCTCCATTACTTTTAAAGAAGACTATTTCGGTACATAGACGTTCGACATAGGCTGTGTGGAAGTGCACATAGATTCTAAAGAGTCACGCAGGTTCTTAAGACCCTGTGATGTGCATAAAACCTGAGAATGACCAATAGTAAATGTTATTGACAGTAATGGAGAGTGTACAGTAGTCTGACAATGTGTTCACACTGAATGTTGTAAAATACAAGTGTACCAATCTTCATTCTTTCACATAAACCTTAGTTAGTTGCCAGCTTGCAAGCCTCTTGATCTAGAAATATAGCTTATCGATGCGCTTCTATGTACACACGCATTTGATAATTCCTTGATGATCTCATAAACTACTATAATTAAAATCAGCAGGCACAATCTATGTGTTTTACTACTGTTACTGTTACAATTTTTTGGTATTCTTAGATTATACCTTTGTATTAGAGATAAGCAAATCAATTCTATAGAATCAGAATTCAACCCAAATTTTTGGAAAAATTCAGATTCTATAGAATCAAAATTTTAGTTCATTTGATGTAGGAGAATTGAGAGAAAAAGACAGACTTACAGAAATGTGTTCATCTCTTCTAGGTATATTATTATACTACACTTTTTATTTGGGCTTCAACTTGAGTTTAATTTGTTGGTGTAAATTTATCGGTCACGGTACATAATGTCTGTAGATAATGAGAGTCTTTCTAGATCTACCACTGAAAAGATGGATTTAAAAAAATCTTCAACATGGCAAAAATCTCTACTGGAGTGTGGCACGATACCCCTGAAATCTGTATCACTGAACTACATTGCAGGCTGGCATAATTTTTAAACATTCCAAGTTGCTCATCTCTTTCATCTCCTTTGCAAACAGATGGGCTAATTTACCAACACTGCATTTAACTGCAAATTTAAAGTGACTACGGAGTTCACGTTTTGCACCTCAATGCCATGTTCTGATGTAAGGCTTTTTGCAACTGCAAAGGATTTTGAATTATTTTCAAAAAATATAATCCTTAAAAAAATGTATTAATAATAATAGTAATAATAGTAAACTGTTTTATCCAAGTGTAGAGGCATTATTGCCATCTTGCATTCATGGCGAAATGTGTCTTATATGATAAAATTAGTTTAAGTATTAAACAGTCTCACAGACCTATTGTCCCCAGGGTTAAGTTAAACTTTTCTTATCAACTGTTTTTTTTCTCTCTTTTCTTTTCATTTATGGTGCCCTAGACAGCATCCACGCATCGCCTGCAGTACTGGAATGCCAACCTGGCACTCTAGCACAGAGCAGAGCCAGCAGTGGTATAATCTACTAATGTCTTCTTTTCATTTCAGCCCTCCCTGAGAGACTCAGTGGCAGATTGTAGACTCAATTACTCTCATGTCAGGTGATTATCCTAAGTCTTAATGTAATCTTCCATTCACACATACCATATTTCAATTACGGCAGCTATGAAACAAGCTGTGTATTCAAATCACCAATCACCTTATCACTGCTGAACAATGTCAACTGTAAAAAACGCCAGCTGAAGGCAATTACACATGTGTTCAGAACCGATTATGATTACTCTCGGTGGTATTTGCGATGAGCTGGGGAATGTTCTGAAAATTTAATTTAATGACAATATGCTTGCTGTACAATCCATAATACCTTCTGAATCCAGCGTGGGCCTATTAAAACTGATAGGAGCATATTATCACCAAACTAAAAAGCAGGACTGGGATGGTTACTAGATGTCTCTACAGGGAATGATAGGTAATTTCTCCACATACTTCTAACAGCAGAGGCAGACAGCTTCCAATTCCAGCTGTACTCTGAAGGTGGTCCCTCCCCAAATCTGGGAGCTACATTAAGGTGTTTTACTGTAACTGCTTGGAAGAAGAGGACTAGGAAAATTACACTTGACTTTAGTGACAGCCACCGCTGCTTTATGTTCTCGGCTCTCGTGACCTTAATAAGCAGCTATTTTGTTTATCAATGACTTCTCGTATTTGCAGATCTATTCACCACATGGGAAGTCGCATCATTACGAAAAAAAGAATATGACATCCATACAATGTGGTATTCACTCGTTGCCATCAGAGGTTGCCTAGAGGTCTTTTTCTAATGGTTAGAATTGGCATTTATACCTATTGCTTTACTACTAAAACAATTTGCCTGTTTAATCACATCTGCTGTGATCTGGGCACCCATACCTATGTAATCTGCTGCACATGCTTGTTGTTCGCTATTGAATATTGGTTGTCCCCTGAACAATAAAGTAAATCACCTATATGGGGTTAAATACATAATATTCATAATTTGGTTTTGTTGTATATTGATACTTTTTTACTGTATTTTAAAATACTTTATAATTAAGATCCAAATATAAAGGTTCAGCTGACATTTACAGATCTGAAAAGATACACATAGAAAACTTTTTGTCAGTATAGCCTACAACGAATGTGCAATAAAGAGTTAATATACTGAAAGTGTCTAGAAATATATAGAGATATTTATCATTTTTAATATAGCTGTGTTAATATTACATTTCTAAATTAATATAATACAGTAGATTTAGCAGCCCCCTGTGTAGATCATATATGAATGCCATAAGGAATTATGTGAAAAGAGAGATTTCGAATTACAGATTCAACATTCCTATATTAGATAGATAAATGATAGATAGATTGATAGATAGATAGGTAGGTAGGTAGATAGATAGATAGATAGATAGATAGAAAAAGGAAAGTAAGAAGCAGCACACTAAAAGAATGGGTGCAAAATCCTGCTTAAGAGCCCGCAACAAGGTTCCTTGTAATATAGTCTTCAAAAAGGCAAGGCAGCACTCCACAGAGTAAAATTCACGTGCGTTTATTGACCCAGTGGTCAATAAATGCACATGAATTTTACTCTGTGGAGTGCTGCCTTGCCTTTTTGAAGACTAGATAGATAGATAGATAGGTAGGTAGGTAGATAGATAGATAGATAGATAGATAGATAGAAAAAGGAAAGTAAGAAGCAGCACACTAAAAGAATGGGTGCAAAATCCTGCTTAAGAGCCCGCAACAAGGTTCCTTGTAATATAGTCTTCAGTAGCAGCAGCACTCACAGAGTAAAGTCACGTGCGTTTATTGACCCAGTGGTCAATAAACGCACATGAATTTTACTCTGTGGAGTGCTGCCTTGCCTTTTTGAAGACTAGATAGATAGATAGATAGATAGATAGATAGATAGATAGATAGATAGATAGATAGATAGATATATTCATTGTGACTAAAAAAACATATAAAATGTTACACTTTTTTAGTAAACCATGAGTTGTTACTTAGAACAGAATTTAATATATGACTTTTTTCCTTTTTTTTTACCTTGCATTTGTGGAATGGGTACAAGAGAAATGAAAATAAAAAAACATGGCAGGATTTTTTTTCAAGAAGTAATAGAAATTTAAAGAATAGAAAAGACTATCAAAAGAAAAGGTGTTATACAGTACATTGTCATTTTATGAAAATGACATGAAAATATGTATGATGATATGTTCCATGGAGAAAACATAAATATCTTGTACTGTCTCTGAAAATTAGCAAAATTAAAAGTTATAAAATAGCAACTGAAAGAGTGAAATGTCATTGCAAATTAGCTTTACATTACAATACATGCAGAAAACGGTTCATAGGAAATGCTAATCCCGGCTGAAATTTGTCCTTTATGTAATGTAAACACTTTGAGATATGTACCGTATTTTTCGCCCTATAAAACGCACCGGCCCATAAGACGCACCCAGGTTTTTAGGGAGGAAAATAAGAAATAAATATTTTTAACCAAAAGATGTGTTTTTGGTGGGTTTGTAACTAATGGTGGTCTGTGCATGATACTATTACTGGGGATCTGTGGATGGCACCGTTAAGCAGATCTATTAACCACATGGGAAGTCGCATCATTACGAAAAAAAGAATATGACATCCATACAATGTGGTATTCACTCGTTGCCATCAGAGGTTGCCTAGAGGTCTTTTTCTAATGGTTAGAATTGGCATTTATACCTTCTAGCCTTCTAAAAATGAGTTTCTGTCTGTCTATCTGTTCTTTATGCGCGACCAAATGACTGGACCGATCTTTACACGACGACATGTGTCGCAATACAATTTTTATAATCATAGTCTATGGTGTTGCACTGTGACATGTAAAATGGTGCGACTGCTACACAGCTCAGCAGACAGTATCACACAATAGACTTAGATACACAGCAGATTGTATCACACATGATAGGATTAGATACACAGTTCAACAGACAGTATCACACATGATAAGATTAGATATAGAGTTGAGCGGACACCTGGAAATTCGGGTTCGACGGGTTCAGCCGAACTTCACAAAAAAGTTCAGGTTCGTGATCTGAACTTTACTTGAACTTCACCTGAACCCGAACCCCATTGAAGTCAATGGGGACCCGAACTTTTGGGCACTAAAATGGCCCTAAAAGTGCTCTGCAAACAAATGTGGATAGGGAAATAACTTAAAATAATTTAGATAAAAATTAAAAATCATTAACCTGCAACTCAGAGGAGGAGGTGGATGTGGAGTCGGAACTGGAGGAGGAGGAGGGGAATGTGGTGTTGTAGGTGGAAGCGGCGATGGAGGAGGAGGAGGAGATAGCTAATGTTTTTTTTTTTTATATATAAATTGGTGTAACCCCCAAAATAATGTGACAAATTAAAAAAGAAATCAAATAATAAGCGCACTTGAGTACAAGAATGTATGGTTGAGGCGGGTATAAATGTCTATTCAGCACAAGGTACAGACAAGTCTTGTGGGATCCAAGCCCTGTTCATTTTAATGAACGTGAGCTTGTCCACTTTGGCTGTGGACAGACGGCTGCGTTTGTCTGTAATGATGCCCCCTGCTGTGCTAAATACACGTTTAGACAATACACTGGCTGCAGGGCAGACCAGCACCTCCAAGGCATAAAGGGCAAGCTCAGGCCATGTGGACAATTTGGAGACCCAAAAGTTGAATGTGGAAGACCCATCATTCAGTATTTGTAGGCATGTGCACACGTACTGTTCCATCATGTTGTTCAAATGCTGTCTCCTGCTAAAATATTCCATATCAGCTGGTGGTCCCGGTTGCTGTGGCGTGGTGACAAAGCTTTTCCACATGTCTGCCATGCTAACCCTGCCTTCTGAGGTGCTGGCCATGACCTAGCTGCGTTGGCAACCTCTTCCTCCTCTGCCTTCGCCTTGTGCTTCCACTTGTCCCCCGGTATCAGTTGGGAATGCCCTCAGGAGCGCTTCTACCAGCGTGTGCTTGTAGTCGAGCATCTTCCTATCACGATCCAGTGAGGGAATTAAGGATGGCATGTTGTCTTTGTAACGGGGATACAGCAGGGTGGCCACCCAGTAGTCAGCACAAGTTAAAATGGGGGAAACTCTGCGGTCGTTGTGCAGGCACTACAGCATGAAGTTGCTCATGTGTGCCAGGCTGCCCAGAGGTAAGGATAAGCTGTCCTCTGTAAGTGGTGTATTGTCTGTGTCCTCCGTATCCTCCCAGACACGCTCCAGTGATGGCCATGAGCTGCGTTGGGTGCCCCCCTGCTGTGAACCCAGTTCCTCCTCCTCCTCCTCCTCTAACTTATTCTCCTCCTCCTTGTCCTCCAGAACTGTGCCCTGGCTGGCCACATGGGTACCTGGCCTCTGCTGGTGCAGGAACCCACCCTCTGAGCCACTTCTGAATGACTGGCCTGAAACCCTGTAAAATGCCCCCTCTTCCTCCTCCTCTTCCTCCTGTGCCACATCCTCTTCCATAAACCCCCTAAGTGTTTTTTCAAGGAGACATAGAGGTGGTATTGTAATGCTAAGAATGGCATCATTGGCACTGGCCATGTTGGTTGAGTACTCTAAACACGGCAACAAGGCACACAGGTCTCCACTTTATATTCATATTGCAGTTGCCTGGCCTGCCTGTGTGTGAGGAATTGCAGGCCCACAGACTGTAGTGTGCCCACTGCCAGTGCCCACCACTGTCATCCCGTGTGGCACAGGACTTTGCATAAAAAAAAGGCACTTAATTTTTACACTTTAATCTAAGGTTAGTTGCCTGCAAGTGTGTGTCAGGCTGACTTCCACTGACTGTAGTTTGCCCACTGCCAGTGCCCACCACTCATACCGGCTGGCACAGGACTTTGCATAAAAAAGGCATTTAATTTTTACACTTTAGTGTAATTTCAGCTGCTTGCCTGCTGCTAGTGTGTGTCAGGCCGACTTCAACTGACTGTAGTGTGCCCACTGCCAGTGCTCCACCCCTGTCATCCCGTGTGGCACAGGACTTTGCATAAAAAAGGCACTTAATTTTTACACTTTAATCTAAGGTTAGTTGCCTGCCAGTGTGTGTCAGGCTGACTTCCACTGACTGTAGTGTGCCCACTGCCAGTGCCCACCACTCATACCGGCTGGCACAGGACTTTGCATAAAAAAGGCATTTAATTTTTACACTTTAGTGTAATTTCAGCTGCTTGCCTGCTGCTAGTGTGTGTCAGGCCGACTTCAACGGACTGTAGTGTGCCCACTGCCAGTGCCCACCCCTGTCATCCCGTGTGGCACAGGACTTTGCATTAAAAAAAGGCACTTAATTTTTACACTTTAATCTAAGGTTAGTTGCCTGCCAGTGTGTGTCAGGCTGACTTCCACTGACTGTAGTGTGCCCACTGCCTGTGCCCACCACTCATACCGGCTGGCACAGGACTTTGCATAAAAAAGGCATTTAATTTTTACACTTTAGTGTAATTTCAGCTGCTTGCCTGCTGCTAGTGTGTGTCAGGCCGACTTCAACGGACTGTAGTGTGCCCACTGCCAGTGCCCACCCCTGTCATCCCGTGTGGCACAGGACTTTGCATTAAAAAAAGGCACTTAATTTTTACACTTTAATCTAAGGTTAGTTGCCTGCCAGTGTGTGTCAGGCTGACTTCCACTGACTGTAGTGTGCCCACTGCCAGTGCCCACCACTCATACCGGCTGGCACAGGACTTTGCATAAAAAAGGCATTTAATTTTTACACTTTAGTGTAATTTCAGTTGCTTGCCTGCTGCCAGTGTCTGTCAGGCCGACTTCCACTGACTGTAGTGTGCCCACTGCCAGTGCCCACCCCTGTCATCCCGTGTGGCACAGTACTTTGCATCAAAAAAGGCATTTAATTTTTACACTTTAGTGTAATTTCAGTTGCTTGCCTGCTGCTAGTGTGTGTCTGGCCCACTTCCACTGACTGTAGTGTGCCCACTGCCAGTGCCAACCACTGATACCGGGTGGCACAGTAGCTTGCCGATAAATAAGGCATTTAATTTTTAGACAGTAGTCTAAATTCAGTTGCCTGCCTGCTGCCAGTGTGTGTCAGGCCCACTTCCACAGACTGTAGTGTGCCCACTGCCAGTGCCAACCACTGATACCGGGTGGCACAGTAGCTTCACCGATAAATAAGGCATTTAATTTTTAGACAGTAGTCTAATTTCAGTTGCTTGCCTGCTGCCAGTGTGTGTCAGGCCCACTTCCACAGACTGTAGTGTGCCCACTGCCAGTGCCAACCACTGATACCGGGTGGCACAGTAGCTTGCCGATAAATAAGGCATTTAATTTTTAGACAGTAGTCTAATTTCAGTTGCTTGCCTGCTGCCAGTGTGTGTGAGGCCGACTTCCACTGACTGTAGTGTGCCCACTGCCAGTGCCCACCCCTGTCATCCCGTGTGGCACAGTACTTTGCATCAAAAAAGGCATTTAATTTTTACACTTTAGTGTAATTTCAGTTGCTTGCCTGCTGCCAGTGTGTGTCAGGCCGACTTCCACTGACTGTAGTGTGCCCACTGCCAGTGCCCCACCCCTGTCATCCCGTGTGGCACAGTACTTTGCATCAAAAAAGGCATTTAATTTTTACACTTTAGTGTAATTTCAGTTGCTTGCCTGCTGCTAGTGTGTGTCAGGCCCACTTCCACTGACTGTAGTGTGCCCACTGCCAGTGCCAACCACTGATACCGGGTGGCACAGTAGCTTGCCGATAAATAAGGCATTTAATTTTTAGACAGTAGTCTAAATTCAGTTGCTTGCCTGCTGCCAGTGTGTGTCAGGCCCACTTCCACTGACTGTAGTGTGCCCACTGCCAGTGCCAACCACTGATACCGGGTGGCACAGTAGCTTGCCGATAAATAAGGCATTTAATTTTTAGACAGTAGTCAAATTTCAGTTGCTTGCCTGCTGCCAGTGTGTGTCAGGCCCATTTCCACAGACTGTAGTGTGCCCACTGCCAGTGCCAACCACTGATACCGGGTGGCACAGTAGCTTGCCGATAAATAAGGCATTTAATTTTTAGACAGTAGTCTAATTTCAGTTGCTTGCCTGCTGCCAGTGTGTGTGAGGCCGACTTCCACTGACTGTAGTGTGCCCACTGCCAGTGCCCACCCCTGTCATCCCGTGTGGCACAGTACTTTGCATCAAAAAAGGCATTTAATTTTTACACTTTAGTGTAATTTCAGTTGCTTGCCTGCTGCTAGTGTGTGTCAGGCCCACTTCCACTGACTGTAGTGTGCCCACTGCCAGTGCCAACCAGTGATACCGGGTGGCACAGTAGCTGCCGATAAATAAGGCATTTAATTTTTAGACAGTAGTCTAAATTCAGTTGCTTGCCTGCTGCCAGTGTGTGTCAGGCCCACTTCCACTGACTGTAGTGTGCCCACTGCCAGTGCCAACCACTGATACCGGGTGGCACAGTAGCTTGCTGATAATTAAGGCATTTAATTTTTAGACAGTAGTCTAAATTCAGTTGCTTGCCTGCTGCCAGTGTGTGTCAGGCCCACTTCCACTGACTGTAGTGTGCCCACTGCCAGTGCCAACCACTGATACCGGGTGGCACAGTAGCTTGCCGATAAATAAGGCATTTCATTTTTAGACAGTAGTCTAATTTCAGTTGCTTGCCTGCTGCCAGTGTGTGTCAGGCCCACTTCCACTGACTGTAGTGTGCCCACTGCCAGTGCCAACCACTCATACCGGGTGGCACAGTACCTAGCACGCGTAGTACCACATATCTAAAAAAAAAAATGACAGGCAGAGGCAGGCCACCCCGCAGGGGCCGTCGTGGTCGTGGTGTTGTGATTTCTACTGTCCCTGGAATAATGCCCAGTGTTCAGAGGCGACGTACCCTGAACCCGAAAAATTCTGAGGACGTAGTTGACTGGCTTAGACAGGACACCCAATCTTCAACAGCTTCCGCTAAGAACCTTGACGCACCATCCTCTTCCAGGTCAGCTTCCGTCACCTGCTCTCAAGTTACCACGCACCCGCCCGTCGCCACCACCACCACCACTACCACCACAGCCACCACAGCCGCTTCACTTGATCCGTCAGAGGAGTTATTTACACATTAGTTGGATGCAATTAGTGATGTGCAAACATTATTGCCAGATGATGTAGATTACGGCGATATGTCTCAGTCAGGCAGGATTACACACATGGACGTACAGTGTGATGATGATGATGATGATGATGATGTTGTACCCGCTGCTGCTTCCTTTGCTGAGGTGTCAGATACAAGTGAAGCGGTTGATGATGACGATGTGTCCACGGATGCCACGTGGGTGCCTGCTCGAAGAGAAGAAGAGGGGGAAAGTTCTGAAGGGGAGACAGAGAGAATGAGGAGACGAGTTTGAAGCAGGGGGAGGTCGTCGCAAGGAGTTAGTGGCACTGTCAGACAGCATGTATCGGCACCTGGGGTCAGCCAGACAACACGCCAGTCAACGCATGCTGTTGCCACCACCAGAATGCCGTCATTGCAAAGCTCAGCAGTGTGGCATTTTGTTTGTGTGTCTGCCTCTGATAAAAGCAATGCCATTTGCAACCTGTGCCAAAAGAAACTGAGTCATGGGAAGTCCAACACCCACCTTGGTACAACTGCTTTGCGAAGGCACATGATCTCACATCACAAACGCCTATGGGATCAACACATGAGTACACGCAGCACACAAACTCAAAGCCACCATGCTCCTCCTGGTCCAGCATCTTCAGCCACGTCAACCACTGCTGTCCTCCCTGCCCCCTCTCAACCACCCGCCACTCCATCTCTCACCTTTAGCAGTTGCTGCTCATCTGCCCACAGTCAGGTGTCTGTCAAGGACATGTTTGAGCATAAGAAGCCAATGTCACAAAGTCACCCCCTTGCCCGGCGACTGACAGCTGGCTTGACGGAACTCTTAGCCCGCCAGCTTTTACCATACCAGCTGGTAGAGTCTGAGGCCTTCAAAAAATTTGTCGCTATTGGGACACCACAGTGGAAGGTACCCGGACGAATTTTTTTTTCAAAAAAGGCAATCCCAAACCTCTACCATGTCATTGAAAAGGAAGTCATGGCATCTCTGGCATACAGTGTTGGGGCAAGGGTCCATCTGACCACTGATACCTGGTCTGCAAAGCACGGTCAGGGCAGGTATATCACGTATACTGCGCATTGGGTCAACCTGCTGACGGCTGACAAGCATGGAATGCGTGGCTCCGCAGCAGAGTTGGTGACACCACCACGACTTGCAGACAGAACTACTGCCACCTCCTCTACTCCTACTCCATCCTCTTCTATATCCTCCTCGGCTGAGTCCTCTTCTGCTGCGGTGTCTGGCTGCACATCAACTGATTCCCACCAGCTCCCCAGGGGCTATTCCACATCCTGGATACAACAGTGTCACGCTATCTTGGGGTTGACTTGCCTGAAAGCAGAGATCCACAAAGGACCAGCACTCCTGTCCGCCCTGAATGCACAGGTGGATCAGTGGCTGACCCCGCACCAACTGGAGATCGGCAAAGTGGTGTGTGACAATGGAAGCAATCTGTTGGCGGCATTCAATTTGGGAAAGTTGTCACATGTGCCGTGCATGGCACATGTGTTGAATCTCATCGTACAATGTTTTGTGTCTAAGTACCCAGGCTTACAGGACGTCCTCAAGCAGGCCAGAAAGGTGTGTGGCCATTTCAGGCGTTCCTACACGGCCATGGCGCACTTTTCCGATATTCAGCGGCGAAACAACATGCCAGTAAGGCGCTTGATATGCGACAGCCCGACACGTTGGAATTAAACACTCCTAATGTTCAACCGCCTGCTCCAACAAGAAAAAGCCGTCAACGAGTATTTGTATGACCGGGGTGCTAGGACAGCCTCTGCGGAGCTGGGAATCTTTTTGCCACGTTAATGGACACTCATGTGCAATGCCTGTAGGCTCATGCGTCCTTTTGAGGAGGTGACAAACCTAGTCAGTCGCACCGAAGGCACCATCAGCGACCTCATCCCATTTGTTTTCTTCCTGGAGCGTGCTCTGCGAAGAGTTCTGGATCAGGCTGTAGATGAGCGTGAAGAGGAAGAGGAAGAGTTGTGGTCACCATCACCACCAGAAACAGCCTTGTCATCATCGCTTGCCGGACCTGCAGCAACGCTGGAAGAGGAGTATGAGGAAGAGGAGTCAGAGGAGGAATGTGGCGGCTTTGAGGAGGAGGAAGACCAACCACAGCAGGCACCCCAGGGTGCTCGTTGTTGTCACCTATCTGGGACCCATGGTGTTGTACGTGGCTGGGGGAAGAACAGACCGTCAATGACATCAGTGAGGACGAGGAACGGGAAATGAGTAGCTCTGCATCCAACCTTGTTCAAATGGGGTCTTTCATGCTGTCATGTCTGTTGAGGGACCCACGTATAAAAAGGATAAAGGAGAACGATCTGTACTGGGTGGCCACGCTACTAGACCCCCGGTATAAGCAGAAAGTGGCAGAAATGTTACCAAATTACCAAAAGTCGGAAAGGATGCAGCAGTTCAAAACCAAACTAAAAAATATGCTTTACACAGCTTATAAGGGGGATGTCACAGCACAACGGGAATCTAACAGGGAAGAGGTGAGTGTAATCCTCCTCCTACCACGGTGGCAAGGACTGGACGATTTACAGATGTGTTGTTGATGGAGGACATGCGGAGCTTTTTCAGTCCTACTCATCGCCACAGCCCTTCAGGATCTAGCCTTAGAGAACGACTCGACCGACAGGTAGCAGACTACCTCGCCTTAACAGCAGATATCGACACTCTGAGGAGCAATGAACCCCTTCACTACTGGGTGTGCAGGCTTGACCTGTGGCCTGAGCTATCCCAGTTCGCGATAGAACTTCTGGCCTGCCCTGCTTCAAGTGTCCTGTCAGAAAGGACCTTCAGTGCAGCAGGAGGCATTGTCACTGACAAGAGAAGTCGCCTCGGTCAAAAAAGTGTTGATTACCTCACCTTCATAAAGATGAATGAGGCATGGATCCCGAAGGGACTGACAGTGGGGGATACGTTTGACTAACAAAGGCCTGATTACATGCCTTGGCCTCAAAATGGTCCCCACGCTGCTGTATTTAATGTCTGCATACCGGATGACTTTCGTGAATTCTCCACCACCAACTAGGGTTCAAGCCGCAATGTTTTAGTCACTTTTCTGCCTGGAAAACATCAATTTTTCCGGCCGCTGCTACAATAGCGGCTGCAACAATGCCATTTTTTTTCAGGCATGTGTACATGCCTAATTTTTCTGTCCTATGGTGCAGCACTGTAGCTGCAAAAACAAACCAAAAAAAAGGCACATACAAGTGTCAATTCCCCTTCGTGATCGTTACCTTGTTGTGGTGAAGGGGCTTGCGTATCACAATGAAGCAATCATCACCTCTATAAGTGTGTTGGCAATGTTGCCACACCCCAGATGATAAGGCCATTGCTTCATTATGGTCAGACCAAAAGCGATCGGACGGCTGGATAATATTTCATAGAAAAAACATTAATTTACCTTTTTTTTTATATGTTGTATGGGTTATTAATACATAAAATAAAAAATCATAATAAAGTCTCTTAATAGTTTATTAGAAATGATGCAGGCAATTAAAAAAATCCCCATCAATTCCAATACAAAGCAAGTACAGAGCTCAGAACTAAATTATTTCATGATGTCGTAATGGTTCGCTAATTCGACAATGGTTAATCAATTCGACCGGATAGGGTCCGTAACAGGGATTAAACTGATAGGAATAGTACTAGTTAAGACACCACTCATATAGGGTGTCACAGCACATTGCTCTGTGCACGCGCAGTGCCCCAATTTGGGAGTAAGAGGACCGACCAAGCTGCTTTTTCCATCTCCCGGTTCCTGAAATCAATTTAGTTTGGTGTATGAGAGTTTGGTCTGTCACTGTGAAGGCAGTCGAAGGTACCCGGCCTAAATTTTTTTCACAAAAGGCAATCCCTGATATGGGACGTAACAGGGATTAAACTGATGAGAATAGTACTACAGAAAATACCACTCATATCGGGTGTGACAGTAAATTGCACGGCGCAGACGCAGTGACCGTGGATTAAAACAGAGTGGAGGGAGCCAGCGTTTTTTTAACCATCTCCCCGTTCGAAAAATCTATTCAATAAATGGCCCCCAGATTGGGGACGTTAGAGGGATTAAACTGATGAGAATAGTACTACAGAAAATACCACTCATATCGGGTGTGACAGTAAATTGCACGGCGCAGACACAGTCACCGTGGTTTAAAACAGAGTGGAGGAAGCCAGCGTTTTTTTAACCATCTCCCCGTTCGAAAAATCTATTCAATTAATGGCCCCCAGATTGGGGACGTTAGAGGGATTAAACTGATGAAAATAGTACTACAGAAAATACCACTCATATCGGGTGTGACAGTAAATTGCACGGCGCAGACGCAGTCATCGTGGTTTAAAACAGAGTGGAGGGAGCCAGCGTTTTTTTAACCATCTCCCCATTCGAAAAATCTATTCAATAAATGGCCCCCAGATTGGGGACGTTAGAGGGATTAAACTGATGAGAATAGTACTACAGAAAATACCACTCATATCGGGTGTGACAGTAAATTGCACGGCGCAGACGCTGTGACCGTGGATTAAAACAGAGTGGAGGGAGCCAGCGTTTTTTTAACCATCTCCCGTTTGAAAAATCTATTCAATAAATGGCCCCCAGATTGGGGACGTTAAAGGGATTAAACTGATGAGAATAGTACTACAGAAAATACCACTCATATCGGGTGTGACAGTAAATTGCACGGCGCAGACGCAGTCACCGTGGATAAAAACAAAATTTTTTTTTTTAACCATCTCCCGTTCGAAAAATCTATTCAATTCACCTTTTGGGGACCCTTGGTGTTGTACGTGGCTGGAGGAAGAAACCTTCAATGACATCACCGGGACGTGGCTAGCTTGGTATCCAACCTTGTGCAAATGGGGAGTTTGCGGTTGTGCAAATGAACTGTTTGCGGTGCATTAAAAGGGGAGTTTGGTCTGTCAATGTCTGTAAAGCGGGCGTAACCCTTACACTACCTGATCGATACAACATCATACCTGATCGTATACACACACTGGATGTTTTAAAGCACGTTATTCCAAACAATTTAGGAATGTTAGTTGATTTATGCCCTTTATGGATTAAAACCCGACTCTGTGTCCACTACGTAATTTTCCATGGGAGTTTTGCCATAGATCCCCCTCCAGCATGCCACAGTCCAGGTGTTAGACCCCTTGAAACAACTTTCCCATCACTATTGTGGCCAGAAAGAGTCCCTGTGGGTTTTAAAATTCGCCTGCCAATTGAAGTCCATGGCGGTTCGCCCGGTTCGCCCGTTCGTGAACATTTGCGGAAGTTCGCGTTCGCTGTTCGCGAACGGAAAATTTTATATTCGCGACATCACTACCACTCGTGTCTTGTCGTCAGGACACTGTCTGAAGAACTGCCACACCAATGAATTCCTTGGAGCTGGCTTTGGTGTGTGGTGGGCAGTAGCAGGCATACTGTCTCGGGGACGGCCGCTCCGCTTTTGCAGCATGCTCCCTCTTTTGCTGTGCTTTTGCCTCTGTGTGACCACCGCCTCTTCCTTTGAACTGCACAGGTCACTAGCATGAACTTGAGTCCAGTCGGGGTCTAGGACCTCATAATCCTCTACATCATCTTCCACCCATTCTTGACCCCTGCCCTCCTTGTCAATCTGCACACTGCAGAAAGCCGCAGCAGTTGGCACCTGTAAGGGGGCATCATCATCAGAGACGTGATGTGGTAGTATGTCCTCATCCTGCAACATTAGTCGTTGGGCATCAGTGCATTCAATGTCTTCCACTTCTCGGGCAGGGCTATGTGGATGGCCCGGGGAAACCCTGCCAGCAGAGTCATCATAAAGCATAAGAGTCTGCGGCATGACTTGGAGCTCAGACTGCTTGGCTGATTTGCAAGGGGGTGAGATGAAAGACTGATGGGCATGGGCTGCAGGTGCCAACTCTGAGCTTTCTGCAGCTTACTGGGGGGGGGGGGGATAATGTGAAGGAACTGGAGGCACTGTCAGCCACCCAATCTACTATCGCCTGCACTTGTTCTGGCCTCACCATCCGTAAAGAGGCATTAGGGCCTACCAAATAATGCTGCAGGTTCTGTCACCTACTCGCACCAGAGGAAGGTGTTTTACTTGGACTTGTAGCTGGCGTAGAACGGCCATGTCCTCTCTAGTGATTTCCTGAACTATTCGCCGGCGAACGGTTCCAATCGAACATAGCTTTTTCGCGTTCGCATTGCGCATTGCGATTACAACTTAGATCTGCTAGAATATAACGAAGATTGAGAATATAGCGCTATATTCTAAATCTTCATTATATTCTAGCAATACAACCATTATTTGCATTCACCCACCAAACTAACAGATGATTTATCTCAGGTGTCAAAGTCAACAATTAAGTTCACTAACAGTAAGGCAGTGCCCGTGTCATAAACAGAATACATTTCTTTAGGTTACACAACAGTGTAACGGAGCAATTCAATACAATTACTTCACTATCAACAAAAATTAGATTTTTCAAACCAACAATGTAACAGCAGAGGTTAACGGTTTAATTTGACAGAAATGCAGCGTACACAGCAAATGTGCTATCTACCACACAACCGGTGTTTTTGTAACCAACTATGTAAATGCAGAGTTCCACAGGTCACTTAAAATGCCGGAAATACAGGTTAGGCCTCAGATCTGCTGTGTAGCACAAAACCAGTGTTTATTGCAACAAACTACGGAAATGCAGGTTTTTCAGCGTTGTACGCAAACGTGCTCTGTGGCACATCAGTATGGATTTATTCCCCCAAAATACAGAAATGCAGCATGTCACCCCAAAACTTATAAAACTGTTTTTTCCGCGTTCTATGCAAAAGTGCGCTGTGGCACAACAGCACGGGTTTATTATCCCAAATACAGAAATGCAGTATGTCACTGCAAATTTATAAAACAGTTTTTTCAGTGTTGTATGCAAACGTGCTCTGTGGTACGACAGTACGAGTTTATTCCCCCAACTACAGAAATGCAGTTTTTCACTGCAAAATTTAATCAGTTTTTTCAGCGTTCTATGCAAAAGTGCTCTGTGTCATAACAGTACGGTTTTATTTCCCCAAATACAGAAATGCACTATGTCACCCCTAAATTATAAAATAGGTAATGTAGGGGGACTTGACCTGTCAGAAAAAAATCATTTTTCCTCCATTGAGCTACCAAAAAAAAATTAGACTGATGTCCCTGGCAGGCTGGCACACATGCAGGTCACATGCAGTTCCACAGACACTACAGTTACTAAAATGGCCACCGACCCCCACCTTAGTAACAGATGGATTAAAAATTATTTTGCAGTATCACTGGGCTCAGGGCTGGGTACAAATATGTAGCATAGCCCCTTCAATTATTGCTGTAGTTTGAAGATTTAACACCACCAAGTTCAACAGATTTCTTCCCTATTCTCTCTCTCATGGAAGCAGCAACAACCTGTCCTTACAATAAGAGCAGCAGAGTGATGTGCGGCGCTACGTGACTCCAGCTTATATAGAGGCTGGGTCACATGCTGCACTTAGCCAATCACAGCCATCCCAATAGTAGGCATGGCTGTGATGGCTTTTTAGGGCAAAGTATTGAAACAACGAACCCGAACATTTACAGAATTAAATTCACAGCTCAGCAGACAGTATCATACAATATAAGATTAGATACACAGCTCAGCATACAGTATAACACAGGATTGAATTAGATGCACAGCTCAGCATACTGTGTCACACAGGATAGGATTAGATATACATCTCGGGAAACAGTGTCACACAGGGTAGGATTAGATTCACAGCTCAGCAAACAGTATCACACAGGTTGGATTAGATATGTAGCTCAGCAGACAGTATCACACAGGATAGGATTAGATACACAGCTCAGTAGACAGTATCACACAGGATAGTATCATATACACATCTCAGGAGACAGTGTCACACAGGGTAGGATAAGACACTCAGCTCAGCAGACAGTATCACACATGTCGCAGTGCGACAACATAGCCTATAATTATAAAAATTGTTGATACAAAATGTCGAGCGGCACATGTCATCATGTAGCCCTAGCAATAAAGGGGCAGGACGCTGTGGAGGTCACTGTTAAAGTGGGCGGGCACTGTGAAGGTAACTGTTAAAGAGACATTCACTGTGGATGCTCCTGTTAAGGGGGCAGGCTGGTGTGGGGGGTACTGTTAAAGGGGCGGATACTGTGTTAAGGGGACAGGGGCCACTATTGTTAAGGGGGCATGGGCCACTATTAAAGGGGCAACTGCTGTGGAGGCCACTGTTAAGTCAGTGGGGTACTGTGTAGGTGACTGTTAAGGGGGCAGGCCCCTGAGGATGTTATTGTCAAGGGAGTGGTGTGCTGTGAAACTCACCGTTAAAGCGGCTGCCTGCTGTGAAGTTCAAAGTTAAGGGGATGGGCTGCTGTGGAGATCCCATTTTAAGGAGGCGGGGCACTGTGGGGTCCGTGTTAAGGGGTGGGGGGCTGTGGAGTTCACTGTTAAGGGGGCAGGGGTCTGTAGAGGTCACTGTTATTAGGGATACTGTCGATATCTTCTAACGATACACACAAATATTAAATGAAATAGAAAAAATATACCAGTGCAAAGCCGGGTCCTTCTGCTAGTAATGTATGAAAATAAGAACGTAGGTGCACACTACCTTGGCTGAAACACAATACATAGAACTAAAAGTAACAGCACACTGCTTATTAAATGCACAAAGATATAAGCAAATGATGAATACAAAATAAACTGCTTGGTTGCTATACTCACTGTTATAAAGAAAATAGAAGCTCTTTGCGCATATCAAAAATATGTCGGGCCTATCTACCGGCGACAAGGTGGCTTCCAACAGTCAAGGCATACTGTAACACATGCCTCTCTTGGGCTAACAGCCTACAATATGGGCAAAGTAGGACCCAGCTAAAAGATACATGTATAAGATTAGAGATGTCCCGAACTATTCGCCGGCGAACAGTTCCCAGCGATCATCGCATGTTCGCGTTCGCCGTGGCGGGCAAACATATGCGATGTTCGGTCCGTCCCCTATACGTCATCATTGAGCAAACTTTGACCCTGTACCTCACAGTAAGCAGACACATTCCAGCCGATCAGCATACCCTCCCTCCCAGACCCTCCCACCTCTGATCAAAAAGCAAGGACAGCATCCATCTTAGATTCATTCTGAAGCTGCAGTGTAAGGCCCCATTCACATGTCCGTAGTGTGTTGCGGATCCACAACACACCTTGCCGCCAGCCCCATAGAGATGCCTATACTTGTCCGCAATTGCGGGAAAGAATAGGACATGCTTTAAATTATTGCGGAGCCGCTGGCCGGAAGATCGGCGGCGCGCTCCGCAAATGCTGATGCGGAGAGCACAGTGTGTGCGCTCCGCATCCATCACGTCCCCATTTAAAATGAATGGGTGCGGACGAACATTGCGGACATGTGAATGAAGCTTTAGATAGAGCAGGGAGAGTGCTGCTGCTGCTGAATTAATAGGGAAAGCGTTAGCTAGGCCAGTGTTCTGTGTCCACTCCAGTCCTCAAAGACTCATCTGCTGTAAGGACAGCGTCCTGACAGCACCCCAAAAAGCCCTTTTTATTGCTGGTACATCAGTCTGCCTTTATTTATTTTTTCTATATATATATTGCAGTTGCCTTCCCGTGTGTGAGAGGCCGCAGGCCCACAGACTGTACTGTGTGCACACCACTCATATAGGGTGGCACAGTACCTTGCAGATCAAAAATTAATTACATTTTTACCCTTTAATATAATTGCAGTTGCCTGCCAGTGTGTGTCAGTCCCACAGACTGTACTGTACCCACTGCCAGTGCCCACCACTCATATCGGGTGGCACAGTACCTTGCAGATAAAAAAGTCATTCAATTTTTACCCTTTAATATAATTGCAGTTGCCTGCCAGTATGTGTCAGGCCCACAGGCTGTACTGTGCCCACTGCCCACCACTCATTTAGGGTGGCATAGTACCTTGCAGATAAAAACATAATTTAATTTTTACCCTTTAATATAATTGCAGTTGCCTGCCAGTGTGTGTCAGGCCCACAGACTGTACTGTGCCCACTGCCAGTGCCCACCACTCATATCGGGTGGCACAGTACCTTGCAGATAAAAAAGTCATTTAATTTTTACCCTTTAATATAATTGCAGTTGCCTGCCAGTATGTGTCAGGCCTACAGACTGTACTGTGCCCACTGCCCACCAGTCATATAGGGTGTCACAGTACATTGCAAGGCGCACGCGCAGTGACCTGAAATTCTAAAGAAGCGGACCGAGCATGGGTCTTTTTCCATCTCCCGGTTCCAAAAATCTGAAAGGGGACGTAACAGGGATTAAACTGGTAAGAACAAATAAAAAAATAAAAAAAAGGACAGCCTCTGCGGAGCTGGCTATTTTTTGGCCGTGTTACTGAACACTCATGCACAATGGCTGTAGGCTCATGCGTCCTTTTGCGGAGGTGACAAACCTGGTTAGTCAAACCCAAGGCAACATCATCAACCTTATCCCATATGCGTTTTTTCTGGAGTGTGCCCTGCAAAGAGTACTGGATCAGGCCGTAGATGAGCATGAAGAGGAAGAGTTATGGTCACCATCACCACCAGAAGCAGCGTTGTCGTCGTCGATTGCTGGATCTGCGGCAATGAAGAGAGAAGAGTCTGAAGAAGAGGAGTCAGAGGAGGAAGGTGGCTTTGAAGAGGTGGATGATCAACCACAGCAGGCGTCCCAGGGGGCTTGTCACCTTTCAGGGACCCTTGGTATTGTACGTGGCTGGGTGGAGGAAGAGACCTTCAATGACGTCAGTGAGGACAAGGAACTGGACATGGCTAGCTTGGTATCCAACCTTGTGCAAATAGGGAGTTTGCGGTTGTGCAAATGGACTGTTTGCGGTTGTTTGCGGTGCTTTAAACGGGGAGTTTGGTCTGTCAGAGTTTGGTCTATCACTGTGAAGCGGGCGTAACCCTTACACTACCTGATCGATACAACATCACACCTGATCGTATACACACACTGGATGTGTTAAAGCATGTTATTCCAAACAATTTAGGAATGTTAGGTGATTTATGCCCTTTATGGATTAAAACCCAATTGGTTGGTGATCAACCCTGGTTGTTTGTTCCTGTCATTTTCTCTGATTTCCCTATGTTTGACCCAGCTTTATCTTGGACTTTACTTGATCTGCTTTTTTTAAATGGATTGTTTGGTCTGTCTCTACCCACCTGTATCCTACCCAGTCCTGTTTTACCACATATATATGCAGCCTAACCTTCTATTGCAAACTATCCTGGGGATCACCACTTGGGAATAATGCCAGCACATTCCAAGCCTTCTTGTGGATGTGAAAGGTAAATGTAAGGGTACAGCTAGCAACTGAAAATGAGAGCATCAGCTATGACAGAGTTGGATTTTGGTTTTCCTTCAGTCAGGACAACAAGTAGCTTATTGGTGCTCCCCATGGCACCCAGCATTCAAATCTGTCAGTTCAGTAAAAAGCCAAGTGAGCACTTGTTTTCAAGTTTTAAGTTTTTTAAAGAAAAATAAAAACTAAACTAATTTGGTATTGCTGTAATCAAATTAAGCAGTAGAATAAGGATATCATGTCATTTTTAGTGCACAGTGAATGCAATCACATCAAAACTCAAAAAAACCTTAGTGGAATTGTAGCTTTTTTTTTTCTTTTATTTAAGCCCACATAGAATTTTTTCGCAATGTTTAACACATGGTAATTTTAAAGGTGCTATAAAACAAAATTTAACTTGAACCACAACAAAAATAAGCCCTGATAATGCTATGAAAAAAAAAAAGTTACAGCTCTTGGAACGTGAGAAGTTAAAAACCAAAAGTCAAAAACGAAAATGAGCCTGGTCCTTAATTTTTTATTTTGCCCATACAGTGATGTGAAAGGTTCAGTAATTGATGCAGTTCATGTTCTTGATAAGCTCCTGGTCCAAAGGTTTGAGGTCTTGTTCACATTTCCCTTCACATTCTCCCCTAAAATGAGGAAAATTGGCTTCCACCTTACAGTTTTTTTTTGCTTCCTCTGGATTAACTTGCAGGATAACAGGCTGAACTGGATGGACATATGTCTTTTTTCAGCCTTATAAACTATGTTACTATAATAAATAGCAGTGTCATAAATAGGACTGACTGGGCCCCACACAAAATTTTTGAAAGGGTCCCCTGCCTCAGTCCTTTTAATGCAGAAAAAATGCAAAAAAATACTCTCTTATTGTCCTCCGGGTGCCTCTGCTCTTCGTGCAGCACTGTGTCTTAGCACACATTACAAAAGGTGACCTGACATAGCACAGTAATTCTATGCATCCTACAGTCGTGGCCAAAAGTTTTGAGAATTACATAAATATTGAAAATTGGAATAGTTGCTGCTTAAGTTTTTATAATAGCAATTTGCATATACTCCAGAATATTATGAAGAGTGATCAGATGAATTGCATAGTCCTTCTTTGCCATGAAAATTAACTTATTCCCCAAAAAAACTTTCCACTGCATTTCATTGCTGTCATTAAAGGACATGCTGAGATCATTTCAGTAATCGTCTTGTTAACTCAGGTGAGAATGTTGACGAGCACAAGGCTGGAGATCATTATGTCAGGCTGATTGGGTTAAAATGGCAGACTTGACATGTTAAAAGGAGGGTGATGATTGAAATCATTGTTCTTCCATTGTTAACCATGGTGACCTGCAAAGAAACGCGTGCATCCATCATTGCGTTGCATAAAAATGGCTTCACAGGTAAGGACATTGTGGCTACTAAGATTGCACCTCAATCAACAATTTATAGGATCATCAAGAATTTCAAGGAAAGAGGTTTAATTCATGATATGAAGGCTTCAGGGCATCCAAGAAAGTCCTGCAAGCGCCAGGATCGTCTCCTAAAGATTTAGGATTTAGCTGCGGGATGGGAGTACCACCAGTGCAGAGCTTGCTCAGGAATGGCAGCACGCAGGTGAGAGCGTATCTGCACGCACAGTGAGGAGAAGACTTTTGGAAGATGGCCTGGTGTCAAGAAGGGCAGCAAAGAAGCCACTTCTCTCCAAAAAAAAACATCAGGGACAGATTGATCTTCTGCAGAAAGTATGGTGAATGGACTGCTGAGGACTGGGGCAAAGTCATATTCTCTGATGAAGCCTCTTTCCGATTGTTTGGGGCATCAAGAAAAAGGCTTGTCCGGAGAAGAAAAGGTGAGCGCTACCATCAGTCCTGTGTCATGCCAACAGTGAAGCATCCTGAGACCATTCATGTGTGGGGTTGCTTCTCATCCAAGGGAGTGGGCTTACTCACAATTTTGCCAAAAAACACAGCCATGAATAAAGAATGGTACCAAAACACCCTCCAACAGCAACTTCTTCCAACAATCCAACAACAGTTTGGTGAAGAACAATACATTTTCCAGCATGATGGAGCACCGTGCCATAAAGCAAAAGTGATAACTAAGTGGCTCGGGGACCAAAACGTTGACATTTTGGCTCCATGACCTGGAAATTCCCCAGATCTCAATCCCATTGAGAACTTGTTGTCAATCCTCAAGAGGCAGGTGGACAAACAAAAACCCACTAATTCTGACAAAATACAAGAAGTGATTATGAAAGAATGGGTTGCTATCAGTCAGGAATTGGCCCAGAAGTTGATTGAGAGCATGCCCAGTCGAATTGCAGAGGTCGTGAAAAAGAAGGGCCAACACTGCAAATACTGACTCTTTGCATAAATGTCATGTAATTGTCGTTAAAAGCTTTTGAAACTTATGAAGTGCGTGTAATTATATTTCACTACATCACAGAAACAACTGAAACAAAGATCTAAAAGTAGTTTAGCAGCAAACTTTGTGAAAACGAATATTTGTGTCATTCTCAAAACTTTTGGCCACGACTGTACATCCCATCCTGAAGCAGTGCGCTGCCAGGACTTAGAACAACACTGGAGCCTGGAGATGAAGACCAGGTAGCTCTGAGTAATATCAGTGCAAGGACTAATAGCATTACAATCACTGCTCCCTGGGCCATGAAAAAAAATCAATTTATCCTCCTCTCAGGCCCCTTCCTGAATTTGGGCCCCATAGCAGCAGCTTCCTCTGCTTCCATGGTAGGATCATGACTTGAGAATCATTGTTTACTAACTGAGAATGACCCGTGTACTTGAAAATGGGTTTTGTAAACCAAACGACCTGTTTTACCACAGGAATGCAACTGCATTTACAAAACTGCCTAAGGCCTCATTCACATTTCCATGTCTGTTTGGCGTCCGTGAAAAATTTACTCCGTGTTTTGTCTGTGAAGATGACCATGAAGGTATCATTGTTTTGCCCTCAGTGTGTGATCCGTATTCCATGGAAACTGCTCAGCTGAAAATGTATTTAAAAGCAGCTCCTATCAGTGGTCAGTGAAAAAACAGATGCCATCCATGTTGTGTCCCTGATTTTCATGGAGCCATAGCCTTCGATGAGCACATCACAGAAAAAAGTTGTACATGTCTGACCATTAGAGATGAGCGAATTGAAGCTGACAAAGTGGAATTCGATCCGAATTTCAGGAAAAATTTAATCCGCACTGAAGATTTCCTAACGCTTCATGGTAACCAATCACATTTTTCCTAAAATGGCTGCTGCATGTGTGAGGACATGGAGCAAGGAACTCTGGGAAGGTGGGATCACCCATAAGCCATGCATGCAGCCAATCAGCAGCCAGCCAGCCCTGTGATGTCACAGCCCTATACATAGCCTCAGTCATCTTAGATTCTGCCATTTACCAGCGTACTTAGTGCAGGGAGAGATGTCAGCAGGCGCTAGGGACAGTGTTAGAAAAAACTTTATTTCCTAAAATAAACGAATTACAAGTGCAGGGAGAGATTACTTAAGGTCTAGGGAAAGGATTGGGAGGAATCATTCCACAGCATTTATGTTGAACAGGGAATAGTAGGGGAGGTTACAGCCTGGATAATAGGAACAATTCGATTACACCTTGCTGCACTGACTGGGCACCCAAATTGCCATTATACAGCTCTGTAATTCCAGCAAACGTTCTTGTTATTGGGGTGTTACAGCCATTAACAGGGTTTATTACAAGGAAATATTTCTATAACTTATTTCTAGGGCTTATTAGCCATTGTGTGACAAAGTGCTAAAATTACAGCCCTTTTTGTCGTGTGGCAAAAGAAAAATATATTTGCCATTCAGCGGTGCAGTTATATGTTCTAAAGCCATAAAAAGTGAGACTGTCACTCTAGCATACGGCAACCATCAATACCTTAAATAAATATATAGGAAAATTTTATAAAATATACTAATAACATCACATGTGATACAATATAAAACATATAACAGTTAAAAATCACATTAAAACTCTGAAAAAGGACCCTGCAAAGCAACAGTCCTAATATCCAACTTCAAATAGATGTAATCACATTTAGGCATATATTGATGCGAAATTCAGTGTATATGTTAGTAAAAAACAGTATTTGTCGCCTTCTTTATGGTATACCATATATCTGATGTTAGATATTAGATGTTCAGAGTCCTCCTTTAGCGGAGTGTTGTCCCGGTCATATATATAAAATTAGTTCGATCTTACTGGATCCTTGGAGGTCTGTTGTCTATAGGTTTAATGGCGTCTTACTTGTTCCTGAGCGGCGTATGTTCTTAGTGCTCATGCTGGGCTCTTAGTATACACACGGTCTTAATGATATTCCAATGGACGCCGTCCGTACAGCCTCTCTCGTGGCCACTGCTCTCCAGCACTCACGCTAAAGTCAGTTCCGGGTATGTCACGTGGGCCGGGGCTAGGCTCGCGAAAAGAGACTTGTGGTTGTCTAAGATGTTCGGTAGTTATATTTCTCATTCAGGAGCGCTCCCAAAAATGCAAGTTCTTTATTCTCGATTGTCCATGGAGTATAAGATCTGTTCGAGCCCTTCATCAGTAGCTACCCCCCCCCCCCCATCATTTTGCTAGTCAATTTATACCATGCTAGGTCAATGGTAATCTCTGGTTCCGGAGCCGATCCTTGCGTTAATTGTCAATCTCCATCAGGTGATATTCCGGTGTATATATGCATCGCTAGTAGAATGTATTCTATTATACGATCGATTATTGTGGCATAAAGTATACATCATTTCACCACCATACATATACACATATACATCCTCTCTTATTTGACCATATGTGTAACTTAGTTTTTCACTTTATGTTTTGATCCACTTCCTGATCCTTTTTTTTATATAGACCCTTTAGTTTTGCTGATACCTTCTTAAAGGGTCTATATATTCTTAAAGGATCTATATCGCCCTCTGGTCGCTTCTTTGATTTTCACTTATTTTTCCCTTTTTTTTATATTTTCTAAACAGGTGCGTTTTTTATGCGTTTTCTATACGGTTTTTCCTGTGCTTATGCGTTTTTTGAGTATAGTGCTCTTCTAAGTGTCTACAAGTTTCCCTATAGAGGAAAAGGTGTTTAGAAGTTGCTTTGGTCCTCAAATATCAGTTGTATATTTCAAGTGTTATTTACACTGTTCTTTGTAGAGGCATAAGTGTTAGTCTAATGTGTTATTTTGAGATCATTGTCCTACATTGTAGGTTTGCACTTGTATTTCAGATTTTGAGGTCAAATGGGTAGAACTAAGTGCGAATAAGCACGGAACTATATATGGGTATATTAAAAAATGAAAAATGACAAAAAATGGAACAATGGGTAGGAACAGAGAAACAGCCAATGGAAGAATGGTGGTGAGGGTGTGGGGACCTGTCTCCGAGGGAAGATCACAGTGCTGATAGACAGCCAGACATGTGATCCTCCATCGGAATACAGGCGCCGACACCAAGGATGATTTAAAGAAATCCGAAGATTTCTAAGTCAGCATTCAGGCCGGATGGAATGAGGCTGCCAAAATCATATATCCGCCTCGACTCTGCTCTTGACATTGTTTCAATATGTTTTCCTCCTCCTTTAGTGTCTCAATTGTGAACTTCATCAAAGTGTCTTGATAGAGAGTGTTTAGAGTACCCATTTTTAATGTTCGTCAAATGTTCCGAGATACGTACTTTAAGAGTTCTCTTAGTCCGGCCTATATATTGTAGTTTGCACGGACATTGTATCAAATAAATTACATTTGTCGAATTACAGTTGAGGAAACATCTGATATCCCAAGTAAAGGAATTTTGTGTGGAGGAAACTTTACATATTTTTTTCGGAAATTGGGTGCTTTTGCAGCCTATACATCGGCCACATTTGTGGAAACCATTGAACGTTAGGTTGTATATGTTATTATTTAATTCCGATATGAAGATCGTCAGATTTTGTTTATCTCCTTTCCAAATTAAAATGACGTCATCTATGTACCAATGCCAAAACACTAGGTTGCCCCCCCGCCTTGGGTCGATAAATATCCGTTCCCAGTATGCTAGAAACAGATTCGTATAGCTGGGGGCAAACCTGGTGCCCATGGCGGTACCTTTTATTTGTAGATGGAATCCGTCATCAAAAATGAAGTAGTTGTGTTCTAGAATATGTTGTATTCCTTCCAATATGAATTCAATTTTCCCTGTTTGCATATTTGGATTGGTTTCTAGTTGTGATCTTAGGGCTAAAATGCCTTGGTTATGATCCATTACTGTGTATAGCGATTGTATGTCTAGAGTTGCCATTGTCCAATCTGGTTCAGGTTTGAGTGACTCCACGATCTGGATGATCTGTGTAGTATCTTTAAGGTATGATTTTGTGTTTTTGACCAGCGGTTGTAGCCATGTATCTTCATATTTCGATAGGTTCGCAGTGAGCGAGCCTATCCCAGAGTTTTCCCGGAGTACCCATAATGTATTCTGATTCATTCTGTGATAGAATTCAGAGTTCTAAACCTTTATTACAGTAATCTAATAGTTTTTGAGCAAATGTCATAGTTGGATCTTTATCTAGTTTTCTATATGTTCTAAAGCCTTTTGTGGCGTGTATTAGTGGCAAAAGATAAATATGTTTGCCGTTCAGCAGTGCAGTTACAGTCAGGTCCATACATATTGGGACATAAACACAATTCTAACATTTTTGGCTCTATACACCACCACAATGGATTTGAAATGAAACAAACAAGATGTGCTTTAACTGCAGACTGTCAGCTTTAATTTCAGGGTATTGTATACATACCATACATGCAAATCAAGTGAATGGTGTGGGAATTACAACAGTTTGCATATGTGCCTCCCACTTGTTAAGGGACCAAAAGTATTGGGCCAACTGGCTTCTCAGCTGTTCCATGGACAGGTGTGTGTTATTCCCTCATTATCCCAATTACAATGAGCAGACAAAAGGTCTAGAGTTGATTTCAAGTGTTCTATTTGTATTTGGAATCTGTTGCTGTCAACTCTCAAGATGAGATCCAAAGAGGTGTCACTGTCAGTGAAGCAAGCCATCCTTAGTCTGAAAAACAAAACAAACCCATCAGAGAGATAGCAAAAACATTAGGCATGGCCAAAACAACTGTTTGGAACATTCTTAAAAAGAAGGAATGCACCGGTGAGCTCAGCAACACCAAAAGACCCAGATGACCACGGAAAACAACTGTGGTGGATGACCGAAGAATCCTTTCCCTGGTTAAGAAAACACCATTCTTGAACTGGCCAGATCAAGAACACTCTCCAGGAGGTAGGTGTATGTGTGTCAAAGTCAACAATCAAGAGAAGACTTCACTAGAATGAATACAGAGGGTTCACCACAAGATGTAAACCATTGGTAAACCTCAAAAACAGGAAGGCAAGATTAGAGTTTACCAAACGATAACTAAAAAAGCCTTCACAGTTCTGGAACAACATCCTATGGAGAGATGAAACCAAGATCAAATTGTACCAGAGTGATGGGAAGAGAAGAGTATGGAGAAGAAAAGGAACTGCTCATAATTGTTGAGCGAACAGTTCGAGCATAGTTCGGGTTCTTACTGAATTTTGGGGTGTTCGGGACACGGACCCGAACCCGAACATTTTCAAAAAAGTTCGGGTTCAGGTCCGTTGTTCGGTGATTTCTTCCCGCTTTCTGAAGGGCTGCACAGCAGCCAATCAGCTAGCGTTTAACTTCTTGCCCTAAGAAGCCATCACAGCCATGCCTACTAATGGCATGGCTGTGATTGGCCAAGTGCAGCATGTGACCCAGCCACTATTTAAGCTGGAGTCACGTAGCGCCGCACGTCACACTGCTCTGATTAGTGTAGGGAGAGGACGCAGCTTCTGTGAGGGCGAGATTAGGCAGGGAAAAGTCAGCGAAAACACCAAATTAAGTGATCGATCTACAGCTGTGAATCATTCAACTTCTGCTAGTTAATTGCTCACTGGTTTTTAAGCTGCACAGAGCGTTTTTTTGTTACTTTTTTCTGGGGTGATTCAATATCACCCCAGAATAAATTCAATAGCCAAAATAGCAATACCGTAAATCAGTGGTTTCAGCTGTGGCTGTCCAAGTATAATAGTGTACTGCAAAGGATATATTTTGTTCTGGGGTGAAATTCAATTGCCAAAATAGCAATACCATAAATCAGTGGTTTCAACTGTGGCTGGCCAAGTTTAATAGTGTACGGCAAAGGATATATTATTTTCTGGGGTGAAATTCAATAGCCAAAATAGAAATACCGCAAATCAGTGGTTTCAGCTGTGGCTGGCCAAGTTTAATAGTGTCCTGCAAAGGATATATTTTGTTCTGGGGTGAAATTCAATTGCCAAAATAGCAATACCCTGAATCTGGTGTTCCAGCTTTTGCAGGCCTAGTTTAAATCTGTCCCTAACATGGTATATTATTTTCAGTGGTGAAATTCAATTGCCAAAATAGCAATGCCCTAAATCTAGTGTCCCAGCAGTGGCTGGCAAAGTATAATAGTGTCCGGCAAAGGATATATTTTGCTCTGGGGGGAAATTCAATAGCCAAAATAGCAATACCGTAAATCAGTGGTTTCAGCTGTGGCTGGCCAAGTTTATTAATGTCCTGCAAAGGATATATTTTGTTCTGGAGTGAAATTCAATTGCCAAAATAGCAATACCATAAATCAGTGGTTTCAGATGTGGCTGGCCAAGTTTAATAGTGTACGGCAAAGGATATATTTTGTTCTGGGGTGAAATTCAATTGCCAAAATAGCAATACCATAAATCAGTGGTTTCAGCTGTGGCTGGCCAAGTTTAATAGTGTCCGTAAAAAGGATATATTTTGGTCTGGGGAGAAATTCAATTGCTAAAATAGCAATACCATAAATCAGAGGTTTCAGCTGTGGCTGGCCAAGTTTAAAAGTGTCCGGCAGAGGATATAATTTGTTCTGGGGTGAAATTCAGTTCCCAAAATAGCAATACCCTGAATCTGGTGTTCCAGCTGTTGCATGCCTAGTTTAAATCTGTCTGTCACAGGGTATATTTTTTTCTGTGGTGAAATTCATTTGCCAAAATAGCAATCCCCTAAATCTAGTGTCCCAGCAGTGGCTGGCAAAGTATAATAGTGTCCGGCAAAGGATATATTTTGTTCGGGGGTGAAATTCAATAGCCAAAATAGGTATACCGTAAATCAGTGGTTTCAACTGTGGCTGGCCAAGTTTAATAGTGTACGGCAAAGGATATATTTTTTTCTGGGGTGAAATTCAATAGCCAAAATAGCAATACCAGAAATCAGTGGTTTCAGCTGTGGCTGGCCAAGTTTAATAGTGTCCTGCAAAGGATATATTTTGTTCTGGGGTGAAATTCAATTGCCACAATAGGTATACCGTAAATCAGTGGTTTCAGCTGTGGCTGGCCAAGTTTATTAATGTCCTGCAAAGGATATATTTTGTTCTGGAGTGAAATTCAATTGCCAAAATAGCAATACCATAAATCAGTGGTTTCAGCTGTGGCTGGCCAAGTTTAATAGTGTCCTGCAAAGGATATATTTTGTTCTGGGGTGAAATTCATTTGCCAAAATAGCAATACCATAAATTAGTGGTTTCAGCTGTGGCTGGCCAAGTTTAATAGTGTCCGGCAAAGGATATATTTTGTTCTGGTGTGAAATTCAATTGCCAAAATAGCAATACCATAAATCCGTGGTTTCAGCTGTGGCTGGCCAAGTTTAATAGTGTCCGGCAAAGGATATATTTTGTTCTGGGGCGAAATTCAATTGCCAAAATAGCAATACCCTGAATCTGGTGTTCCAGCTTTTGCAGGCCTAGTTTAAATCTGTCCCTAACATGGTATATTATTTTCAGTGGTGAAATTCAATTGCCAAAATAGCAATGCCCTAAATCTAGTGTCCCAGCAGTGGCTGGCAAAGTATAATAGTGTCCGGCAAAGGATATATTTTGCTCTGGGGGGAAATTCAATAGCCAAAATAGCAATACCGCAAATCAGTGGTTTCAGCTGTGGCTGGCCAAGTTTATTAATGTCCTGCAAAGGATATATTTTGTTCTGGAGTGAAATTCAATTGCCAAAATAGCAATACCATAAATCAGTGGTTTCAGATGTGGCTGGCCAAGTTTAATAGTGTACGGCAAAGGATATATTTTGTTCTGGGGTGAAATTCAATTGCCAAAATAGCAATGCCATAAATCAGTGGTTTCAGCTGTGGCTGGCCAAGTTTAATAGTGTCCGTAAAAAGGATATATTTTGGTCTGGGGTGAAATTCAATTGCTAAAATAGCAATACCATAAATCAGAGGTTTCAGCTGTGGCTGGCCAAGTTTAAAAGTGTCCGGCAGAGGATATAATTTGTTCTGGGGTGAAATTCAGTTCCCAAAATAGCAATACCCTGAATCTGGTGTTCCAGCTGTTGCATGCCTAGTTTAAATCTGTCTGTCACAGGGTATATTTTTTTCTGTGGTGAAATTCATTTGCCAAAATAGCAATCCCCTAAATCTAGTGTCCCAGCAGTGGCTGGCAAAGTATAATAGTGTCCGGCAAAGGATATATTTTGTTTGGGGGTGAAATTCAATAGCCAAAATAGGTATACCGTAAATCAGTGGTTTCAACTGTGGCTGGCCAAGTTTAATAGTGTACGGCAAAGGATATATTTTTTTCTGGGGTGAAATTCAATAGCCAAAATAGCAATACCAGAAATCAGTGGTTTCAGCTGTGGCTGGCCAAGTTTAATAGTGTCCTGCAAAGGATATATTTTGTTCTGGGGTGAAATTCAATTGCCACAATAGGTATACCGTAAATCAGTGGTTTCAACTGTGGCTGGCCAAGTTTATTAGTGTATGGCAAAGGATATATTTTTTTCTGGGGTGAAATTCAATAGCCAAAATAGCAATACCAGAAATCAGTGGTTTCAGCTGTGGCTGGCCAAGTTTAATAGTGTCCTGCAAAGGATATATTTTGTTCTGGGGTGAAATTCATTTGCCAAAATAGCAATACCATAAATTAGTGGTTTCAGCTGTGGCTGGCCAAGTTTAATAGTGTCCGGCAAAGGATATATTTTGTTCTGGTGTGAAATTCAATTGCCAAAATAGCAATACCATAAATCCGTGGTTTCAGCTGTGGCTGGCCAAGTTTAATAGAGTCCGGCAAAGGATATATTTTGTTCTGGGGCGAAATTCAATTGCCAAAATAGCAATACCCTGAATCTGGTGTTCCAGCTTTTGCAGGCCTAGTTTAAATCTGTCCCTAACATGGTATATTATTTTCAGTGGTGAAATTCAATTGCCAAAATAGCAATGCCCTAAATCTAGTGTCCCAGCAGTGGCTGGCAAAGTATAATAGTGTCCGGCAAAGGATATATTTTGCTCTGGGGGGAAATTCAATAGCCAAAATAGCAATACCGTAAATCAGTGGTTTCAACTGTGGCTGGCCAAGTTTAATAGTGTACGGCAAAGGATGTATTTTGTTCTGGAGTGAAATTCAATTGCCAAAATAGCAATACCATAAATCAGTGGTTTCAGATGTGGCTGGCCAAGTTTAATAGTGTACGGCAAAGGATATATTTTGTTCTGGGGTGAAATTCAATTGCCAAAATAGCAACACCATAAATCAGTGGTTTCAACTGTGGCTGGCCAAGTTTAATAGTGTCCGGAAAAAGGATATATTTTGGTCTGGGGTGAAATTCAATTGCCAAAATAGCAATACCATAAATCAGAGGTTTCAGCTGTGGCTGGCCAAGTTTAAAAGTGTCCGGCAGAGGATATAATTTGTTCTGGGGTGAAATTCAGTTCCCAAAATAGCAATACCCTGAATCTGGAGTTCCAGCTGTTGCATGCCTAGTTTAAATCTGTCTGTCACAGGGTATATTTTTTTCTGTGGTGAAATTCATTTGCCAAAATAGCAATCCCCTAAATCTAGTGTCCCAGCAGTGGCTGGCAAAGTATAATAGTGTCCGGCAAAGGATAAATTTTGTTCGGGGGTGAAATTCAATAGCCAAAATAGGTATACCGTAAATCAGTGGCTTCAGCTGTGGCTGGCCAAGTTTAATAGTATCCATCAAAGGATAGATTTTGTTCTAGGGTGAAATTTAATTGCCAAATAGCAATACCGTAAATCAGTGGTTTCAGCTGTGGCTGGCCAAGTTTAATAGTATCCGTCAAAGGATAGATTTTGTTCTAGGGTGAAATTTAATTGCCAAAATAGCAATACCATAAATCAGTGGTTTCAGCTGTGGCTGGCCAAGTTTAACATTGTCTGGCAAAGGATATATTTTTTTCTGGGGTGAAATTCAATTGCCAAAATAGCAATACCCTGAATCTGGTGTTCCAGTTGTTGCAGGCCTAGTTTAAATCTGTCTGTAAAAGGGTATATTTTTTTCTTGGGTGAAATTTCATTGCCAAAATAGCAATACCCTGAATCTGGTGTTCCAGCTGTTGCAGGCCTAGTTTAAATCTGTCCGTAAAAGGGTATATTGTTTTCTGGTGTGAAATTCACTTGCCAATATAGCAATACCCTGAATATGGTGTTCCAGCTGTTGCAGGCCAAGTGTTAATCAGTACGTAAAAGGGTATATTACACTCAAGGTGTATATACAAGTGCTGAGAGGGTCATCCTCAATAACTTCACACGCTACTGTGCATCTCCCATTGTATTTCTGTCCGTTAAAGGGTATATTACACACAATTTTAAAATACAGTTGCTAAAGGCATAATCGTACATATTTGTTCTCACGCCACTGTGCATTTACAAATGTAAATCTGTCCATAAAAGGATACCTTTCATCCAGGGCCTAAATACTAGCCCTACAATTGATATTCCCCTAAATCAGTGGTTACTGCTGTGCCTGGATTAGTGTAATACGGTACATAAATAAATAGGCAGATAGTGTAGGGTGCCTGTAAAAAAAAGGCCTGATTTTGAAATCAATACATTGGGCCAAATATTTTTTTTCTTATTGTGGTGCTTGGTGAACGGTAACAATGAGGAAAACATCTAGTAAGGGACGTGGGCGCGGTCGTGGTGGTGTTAGTGGACCCTCTGGTGCTGGGAGAGGACGTGGCCATTCTGCCACAGCCACACTTCCTAGTGAACCAACTACCTCAGGTTCCAGTACCTGCCAGAATTTACAGTGATATTTGGTGGGGCCCAATGCCGTTCTAAGGTTGGTAAGGCCTGAGCAGGTACAGGCACTAGTCAATTGGTTGGCCAACAGGGAATCCAGCACGTTCACAACATTATCTCCCACCCAGTCTTCTGCATAAAGCGCACAGGTGGCGCCTGAAAACCAAGCCCATCAGAATGTCACATTACCCCCATGCATATCAGGGAAACTGTCTGAGCCTCAAGTTAGGCAGCAGTCTCTTATGCTGTTTGAAGACTCTGCTGGCACGGTTTCCCAAGGGAATCCACCTAGCCCTTCCCCAGTGGTGGAAGACATAGAATGCACTGATGCACAACCACTGATGTTTCCTGATGATGAGGACATGGGAATACCACCTCATCGGAGTCTCTGATGATGACGAAACACAGGTGCCAACTGCTGCGTCTTTCTGCAGTGTGCAGACCGAACAGGAGGTCAGGGAGGAAGACTGTGTGAAAGACGATGCAGGGAACGATGAGGTGCTATACCCCACATGGAATGAAGGTCGTGCCACTGACTTTCATAGTTCAGAGGAAGAGGCAGTGGTGAGACCGAGCCAACAGTGTAGCAAAAGAGGGAGCAGGGGGCAAAAACAGAACAGCTGCCGCCAAGAGAGTTCGCCTGCTACTGGCCACCGCCACCAGGGACCGAGCACCCCAAAGGCAGCTTCAAGGAGTTCCCTGGCATGGCACTTCTTTAAACAATGTGCTGGCGACAAGACCCGAGTGGTTTGCACGCTGTGCCATCAGAGCCTGAAGCGAGTCATTAACGTTCTGAACCTTAGCACAACCTGCATGACCAGGCATCTACATGCAAAGCAAGGAACTCACTCAGGCTCCCACTGCTCCCTCTTCTGTTGCTGCCCTGACCTCTTCCTCTGCCTCGGGAGGAATGTTGGCACCTGCCGCCCACCAAACAGAGGATGTGCCACCGACACCACCACCTGCGTCACAAAGCATCTCCACCATGTCACACGGCAGCGTTCAGTTCTCCATCTCACAAACCTTGGAGAGAAAGCGTAAATTCCCACCTAGCCACCCTCGAGCCCTGGGCCTGAATGCCAGCATTTCTAAACTACTGGCCTTTGAAATGCTGTCATTCAGGCTGGTGGACACAGACAGCTTCAAACAGCTAATGGCCATGGCTGTCTCACAGTGTGTTGTTCCCAGCCGCAACTACTGTCTCCAAGACAGCCGTGCCTTCCCTGCACAACCAAGTATCCAATAAAATTAAGTGTGCACTGCGCAACGCCATCTGTGGCAAGGTCCACCTAACCACAGATACGTGGACTAGTAAGCACGGCCAGGGACGCTATATCTCCCTAACTGCACACTGGGTAAATGTAGTGGCGGCTGGGCCACAGGCGGAGAGTTCTTTGGCGCACGTCCTTCCGCCGCCAAGGATAGCAAGGCATCATTCTTTGCCTCCTGTAGTCTCCTCCTCCTACTCGGCTTCTTCCTACTCTACTTCCACCAGCTCATCCAGTTAGCCACACACCTTCACCACCAACTTCAGCACAGCCCGCGGTACACGTCAGCATGCCAATCTGAAACTTAAATGTTTGGGGGACAGGCCCTTTACCGCGCAGGAGTTGTGGCAGGGTATTGAACAACAGACCGACGAGTGGTTTCTGCCGGTGGGCCTCAAGCCCAGCCTGGTGGTGTGCGATAATGGGCGAAATCTCGTCACAGCTCTGGGACTAGCCGGTTTGACGCACATCCCTTGCCTGGCGCATGTGCTGAATTTGGTGGTGCAGAAGTTCATTCACAACTACCCCGACATGTCAGAGCTGCTGCATAAAGTGCGGGCCGTCTGTGCGCGCTTCCGGTGTTCACATCCTGCCGCTGCTTGCCTTTCTGCGCTACAGAGTAACTTCGGCTTTCCCACTCACCGCCTCATATGCGATGTGCCCACCAGGTGGAACTCCACCTTGCACATGCTGGCCAGACTGTTCGAGCAGCAGGCGATAGTGGAGTTTCAGCTGCAGCACGCACGGGTGAGTCGCTCGGCGGAACAGCACCACTTCACCACCAATGACTGGGCCTCCATGTGAGACCTATGTGCCCTGTTGCGCTGTTTCGAGTACTCCACCAACATGGCCAGTGGCGATGACGCCGTTATCAGCGTTACAATACCACTTCTATGTCTCCTTGAGAAAACACTTAGGGCGATGATGGAAGAGGAGGTGGCCCAGGAGGAGGAGGCGGAGGAGGATGAGTGGTCACTTTTAGCACTTTCAGGCCAGTCTGTTAGAGGTGCCTCAGAGGGAGGTTTTTTGCAACTGGAGAGGCCAGGTACAAATGTGGCCGGCCAGGGCCCACTACTGGAGGACGAGGAGGATGAGGAGGAGGTGGAGGAGGATGAGGATGAAGCAGGTTCACAGCGGAGTGGCACCCAACACAGCTCAGGCCCATCACTGGTGCGTGGCTGGGGGGATACGGAGGATGATGACGATACGCCTCCCACAGAGGACAGCATGTCCTTAGCTCTGGGCAGCCTGGCACACATGAGCGACTTCATGCTGCAGTGGCTGCGCAGGGTTAGCATGGCAGAAATGTGGAAAAGTTTTGTCTCCATGCCAAAGCTAACTGCACCACCACCTGATACGGAACGTGTTAGCAGGAGGCAGCATTTCACTAACATGGTTGAACAGTACGTCTGCACACCCCTCCACGTACTGACTGATGGTTCATCCCCATTCAACTTCTGGGTCTCTAAATTGTCCACGTGGCCAGAGTTAGCCTTTTATGCCTTGGAGGTGCTGGGCTGCCCGGCGGCCAGCGTTTTGTCTGAACGTGTATTCAGCATGGCAGGGGGCGTCATTATTGACAAACGCAGCCGCCTGTCCACAGCCAACGTGGACAAGCTGAACCAGGCATGGATCCCACAGGACCTGTCCCTCCTTTGTGCAGAATAGACATTTATCACTGCCTCCCCCTCAACCATGTATTCTTGTACTCCGGGGCACTTCTTTATTGAATCCTCATTTTTTTAACTTTACCATGATCTTGCTGTGCAACCCAAATTTGAATGAACCTCTCCTCAATCTGGGCGCCGGGGCCTAAATAACTAAAAGTGGCCTTTCCAGTGGTGTGTGATATGACTCCATATTCCTTGCTGTGGGACCTCTCTCCTCTGTCTGGGTGCTGGGGCCTAAATCACTGAAAGTGGCCTTCTCCAGTGGTGGGTGATATGACGCCTTATTCCTTGCAGTGGGACCTCTCTCCTCTGTCTGGGTGCCGGGGCCTAAATAACTGAAAGTGGCCTTCTCCAGTGGTGGGTGATATGACGCCTTATTCCTTTCTGTGGGACCTCTCTCCTCTGTCTGGGTGCTGGGGCCTAAATAACTGAAAGTGGCCTTCTCCAGTGGTGGGTGATATGACGCCTTATTCCTTGCTGTGGGACCTCTCTCCTCTGTCTGGGTGCTGGGGCCTAAATAACTGAAAGTGGCCTTCTCCAGTGGTGGGTGATATGACGCATGATTCTCTGCTATGGGACCTCTCTCCAATTGATATTGGTTAATTTTTATTTATTTTATTTTAATTCATTTCCCTATCCACGTTTGTTTGCAGGGCATTTACCTACATTTTCTGCCTTTTGCAGCCCTCTAGCCCTTTCCTGGACTATTTTACAGCCTTTTTAGTGCCCAAAAGTTCGGGTCCCCATTGACTTCAATGGGGTTCGGGTTCGGGATGAAGTTCGGGTCGAGTTCGTATCCAGAATACGAACATTTTCGGGAAGTTCGGCCTAACTTCTCTAACCCGAACATCCAGGTGTTCACTCAACTCTACCCATGATCCTAAGCATACCACCTCATCAGTTAAGCATGGTGGTGGTAGTGTCATGGCATGGCATGTATGGCTGCCAATGGAACTGGTTAAAGCATACTGAAAAAGCAACCAAAGAGTTTTTTTTATGGAAAAGAAGTGGAATGCTATGCAATGGCCAAGTCAATCACCTGACCTGAATCTGATTTAGCATGCATTTCACTTGTTGAAGACAAAACTAAAGGGAAAATGCCCCAAGAACAAGCAGGAACTGAAGACAGTTACAGTAGAGCCTGGCAGAGCATCACCAGGGATGAAATCCAGCGACTGGTGATGTCTATGCATTCCAGATGTTTTTGGGAGGTTATTGTTCTGACAGATCAGAGGAAGGGCAAAATAATCAGTGACGTCAACACAAACTTACTGCTGACACCCTTTCCACTCTGTCATGTGGCAAAAAAGCTATCCACTAAGTATTTTATATAATACATACCACAGGACATCATTGGGGTGTATAGGGTAGCGTAAGTCAGCAAAAAACACTCGATGCGCGTTTCGCCACTGCTTCGTCAGTAGCCGACGACAAATAGTAGCCAAAAATCCCCACTATTTAAAAGTCAGGAATGTCGCCAAAATTGTCAAAATCATTACTTAAATAAAAAAAATTCAGCTGCTGTATATTTTGTAGCGCATCCCTCTCTGGTGATGCGCGCCGTTGCCAACAAATGAGGACGCAGACTCATCAGGAGGTAGTTCCGGCATCCCCACCTGACCCGACGCAGAGCTCATCATGGCGATGTGCTGCAACAGGTGACAGGGTAATTAGACAATCCTGTAAACAGGGAGATAAGGTGCACATATCACCGCACCGATACAATCAAATATGAATCGACACCATTGGGAAGATCAGTAAAGATATACAGAAAAAAATAAACAACGGTGACCTTACAGTACTAAGGAATATGTTAATACACAGATTAGCACAACATGAATCATTAATAAATCAGAAAAAAAACACACAAAAAAAAAAAACACAAAAAATAAACTGGAGTATATGAATAAAGTGCCCATGTAAGATTATAAAAATAAAACAATCATAATTATGTACGTAATAATTTAAAGATGATTAATAAAATATGATTAATTAGGCATAATTAATTGAGCATGTGAAAAAACTAAATGTTTAACATATATATACCGTGCATACATACATAAATAAATACAGTACATAATATAAAAAATGTGAAACATACAAAAGTGCTGTAGTGCATATATAAATACAAATGCAAAGTTCTGTACTTCAAAAATAATACAATTACAAAATGTGAAATTCATTACATAATTTTTTTTTTTTATAAATGAAGAAATAAAATAATACATTAAATGCTATTCCCTATAGCTGAAATGTCGGATCTTCGTTCATTTCCTCTTCCAGATGGAGAATCCAAATGGATCATGTCGATACTATTAACACTACTGTCCACATTCCAATATACGGGGAGCAAAACCGGCTACAGAAAAAAAGGAAAATGAAAAGATTAAAAAGAAAAGAAAAAAAATATCAAAATATAAAAATATTATAGAAAGGATATGAAACTAAGGGCCTCATTCAATCTGTAAGGGTTTACCGTATTGAGCAGAACCATGCATCTTGTCTCTTTTTGAAGGAGGCAGCGTTTATTGCCTCCTCCTCTTATCCCTAACCTCACTCGGTCTATCCCTCTAAAGGAGATCCCCTTTGGATCACTATTGTGATTGTCACAAAAATGTTTCACAATAGGTTTTAATTCCTTAAGTTTTTCCTGATCCGAGATTTCACCTGCCGCTCTGATGTCTCTGATATGTTCTAACACACAAATTGTAAGGGCCCTAGTGGTCATCCCGATATAAACCAGGCCACAAGGGCACTCAGCGTAGTATATCACTGCTTCCATTTTACAGGAAATATGATGAACAATTTTATATTCTTTTTCCCTAGCAGAATCCATAAACCAGTCAATCCTAACCATATATCGACAAGCAGTGCAACAACCACATGGGAATGATCACCATTGTGGGCTCTTATCACCAAATAGACCTCTCCTCACAGGAGCCACGTGATGGCTACGTGTCACCATATCCTTCAAATTTGTTGTCCTCTTCCAAGTGATTAGTGGTCTCTCAGGGATAACTCTCTTCAGATCCTTATCCGTCAAGAGGATCTGCCAATGTTTCTGAATAAGAGTCTTCTGTTGTCTCCATTGGGCATTAAAAGTGGTAACAAATATGGGGCAGTCATCCCCCTTTTTTTTCTTTATATCTGACATTGCCCAACAGAGGAATTTTTAGCTTTTAAATAGCCCCTCTTAATCACTTTTTTTTATTATAACCTCTCTCCAGAAATCATCTTGACAAATCAGCAGACTGCTTTTCAAACCGAGCATCGCTCGAGCAGATCCTCCTAACTCTACAGAACTGACCAACAGGTATTGCTCTGGAGACCTGTGGGAGGTGAGATGAGGAGGAGTGCAACAATGAGTTGGTAGAAGTTGGTTTACTGTACATATCAAAGTCCAAAAGGCCCCCGTCCTCAACCAAGATCATGTGATCAATAAACTCCACATAGTTTGACCAACCTGTAAGGCTGAGTTCATACTTGAGTTATTTGGTCAGTTTTGGCCCTGTGACTGCCTAAATTAGTTAAAGGGAACCTGTCAGCAAAAAATAGCATAGTAAGCTGTTAACAGTACCTCCTAGTGCCAGATAACAGTGTCCCAATGCACTTTTTCTTCTTTTTGCAGCACTTGGCCTGACAGAGAAATCGAAGTTTTATTCAGCTGCCGCACCGTGTTTCAAGTCAGGCTTGAAGTCATGGGGGCAGCGGCCTAGGCGTCTCTCCCCGCCTCCTGCCTCCTTGATTGACATCCCGAATCGCAGTGCCGGGACCGCGCTCTAAGCCCGCATGCGCAGTAAAGGACGGCTGGAGCGCGGTCCCGGCTCTGGCGCGTACATTGATCAGGCTTCATTTTTTGGTTACAGCGCCCGACACCCTGTTCCAATCGCGCCCGCGCCCGGCATCTATGCGTATCTAGCGCGATTGGAACAGGGTGTCGGGCGCATGCGCTGTAGCCAAAAATGAAGCCGGCTCAATGTACGCGCCAGAGCCGGGACCGCGCTCCAGCCGTCCTTTACTGCGCATGCGGGCTTAGAGCGCGGTCCCGGTACTGAGATTCGGGATGTCAATCAAGGAGGCAGGAGGCGGGGAGAGACGCCTAGGCCGCTGCCCCCATGACTTCAAGCCTGACTTGAAGCACGGGGCGGCAGCTGAATAAAACTTCGATTTCTCTGTCAGGCCAAGTGCTGCAAAAAGAAGAAAAAGTGCATTGGGACACTGTTATCTGGCACTAGGAGGTACTGTTAACAGCTTACTATGCTGTTTTTTGCTGACAGGTTCCCTTTAAGTGTGCAGTGATTCTAAGAGCGACACCTGTCATCTGCATGTCATAGTGACTCACAGTATTATTTCACTACCACACCAGACTCCCTATGCGTGTTACTGCAAGGCATAATGCTCTACACCACTATAAAAGCTCTCTGCAGCCAGGAAATAGTCGTTTTTTTTGCGTGATTCGCGTGAATAAATTCAGATCGAAACTAATATTTTTTTTTTTATTCGGCTTACCGGTAGAGATGTCCCGAACTATTCGCCGTCGAACAGGTCCCGGCGAACATCGCATGTTTGCGTTCGCCGCTGTGGGCGAACATATGCGATGTTCGATTCGCCCACAATACTTTATCATTGAGCAAACTTTGACCCTGTACCTCACAGTCATCAGACACATTCCAGCCAATCAGCATACCCTCCCTCCCAGACCCTCCCACGTCCTATCAAAAAGAAAGGACAGCATCCATCTTAGATTCATTCTGAAGCTGCAGTGTTAGTTAGAGCAGGGAGAGTGCTGCTGCTGAATTAATAGGGAAAGCGTTAGCTAAGCCAGTGTTCTGTGTCCGCTCCAGTCCTCAAAGACTCATCGGCCTCTTTCACACGAGCGTGTCCGGATTAGGCCCCATTCACACATCCGTAGTGTGTTGCAGATCCGCAAATTTGCGGATCCGCAACACACCATGCCAGCACTCCCCATAGAGATGCCTATTGTTGTCCACAGGCTGCGGACATGCTCTATCTTTTGCGGAAGCGGAGAGCACGTAGTATGCTCTCTGCATCACGTCCGGCCCAATTCGCAATGAATGAGTCCGCATCCATTCCGCAGGATTGCGGAATGGTTGCGGACAAAAATTGCAGATGTGTAAATGGGGCCTTAGATCCGGATGCGTTCAGTGAAAACTGTGCGCTTTCACAGGCAAAGCTATTCAGTTTTGCCTGTGATCGCGTTCAGTTGTTCAGTTTTTGTCGCGCGGATGCAATGCGTTTTGATGCGTTTTTCACGCACATGATGAAAAACTGAAGGTTTACAAACAACATCTCCTAGTAACCATCAGTGAAAAACGCAACGCACCAACGCACCCGCACTTGCTTGCTTGAAAAACGCAGAATATAGAACATGCTGCGATTTTCGTATGGACAGCGTCCTGACAGCACCTCAAACAGCCCTTTTTAGGGCTGGTACATCAGTCTGCTTTTATTTGTTTTTTTCTATATATATATATTGCAGTTGCCTGCCCGTGTGTGAGAGGCCGCAGGCCCACAGACTGTACTGTGTGCACACCACTCATATAGGGTGGCACAGTACCTTGCAGATAAAAAAGTAATTTAATTTTTACCCTTTAATAATATAATTGCAGTTGCCTGCCAGTGTGTGTCAGGCCCACAGACTGTACTGTGCCCACTGCCCACCACTCATATAGGGGACGTAACAAGGATTAGACTGATAGGAATAGTACTTGTTGTGGAGCTCGAAGACATACCATCAATATCTCTGCTTAAATCCCCTTGTAGTTGAAGAAGCAGGTCAATATCCAAGAGACAATTCCCCCAGTAACTGGACGACACACAGTTTTGGGAGTCAACTGATTTTACTAGGCATGGTACACATAGTTTAAAACCCCCAAGAGCCTAATTTACATACAATAGAGTACATAGATTACTATAATAAAAGGAAAGGTTGGGGTCAGACAATAGCAAGGGCTGATGGGAGATTGAGGAGGGACAAGACAGCTAGTTTACACAGGTCTGGCAGTGTCCCTGGGAAGAGGCACAGACAATCAATACATTTAATATACCCTGCACCAGTAATGGGCACAGGGTGACCCAAACACAAGGGGAATCCTGGGACCCACACACAGCATCTGTCCCTCATTCCCAGTGACGCGGACCATCGTCACATACCTTCCCCCCCAAAGGTAGACTAACTAGGTACCAGACTTTCAATCGGTCTGTGCTTCAGTTAGTCGTTTGCCCAGTCCCAAAAAGTCCATCCATCCAGGCCGCCTCCTCAACAAAGTTCCACAGAGTTTATAAGTTTGTCACATTGCTTCCCCTCAGTAAGTTGTCAGTGGGGAGCTCTTGCATCAACCCCACATCAATCAGACCTGATCCGGCATCCCAATTCAAGTGGACCTTTGCAATGGGTATTCGGTGTACTGCTCCCCCTGCTATCCATACAACTACTGAACCTCCAGTTTGGGCAGCAGCAGGAACTAGGTGTCGCTTGACCAAGGTGAGGGTGGCTCTCATGTCTTGGAGAGTTTGAACTGGCTGATGGTGTTGTCGGTTCTCCGTAGCAGCCTGCACTGGGCCAGCTACGTGAAGGGTACCCATTTGCTCGCCGTTGTATTCGAACTTGGGTACGACTGGGGGAACCTCTTCTTGATAGTAGGGGGTCTTTGTCCATGCTGTAAGGGGTGAGCCTGGTCGAATCCATGCAACTTGGTTCCTGCTCGTGGTACAGTCTCGTCGATAGTGCCCAACTGCTTGCACCTGTGACACTGTACCCCACTGTGGGACGGGTATCTGGGTGCCTGCGAGTTGGAGGAGTTCCCCTCTCTCTGTGGTGGTTGAGGTGCAGGATAGATGAGCCGGGGCCTGAGCATTGGTCTGAGGCTATATTGTGGCTGCCTGTCAGTGTGATAGTAGATGCCTGCTGCCCTTGCTGGGTGCGGAGGGCTGCGTTCCCAGCGCGCTCTGTTCCGGTTTGGGCAGTTATTTTTGAAAGGCCCCGGTTAGCAACACCCATGGCACAAGGGAACAGTGCGTTGGAAGGGTGCTGCGGTAGTAGCCAGCGTAACTGGAGCTGGTCTGACTGTGGGTGGATCTGGACGGATCCAGGCAGCCTGGTTTCGGTTCTGGGTACAGTCCCTCCGATAATGCCCAAACTTTTTGCAGGCATGGCACTGTATTGTGATGCGGTTAGGGTATCCGTTTGCTGGGATACTAGGTAGGAGCCCTGTGCGTTGTGGTGCTGATGGCCCAGGGTTAAGGTATATTGGTCTGGGATTGAGTCTGAAGCTTACTCTGGATTATCAGCGGTCATCCTGGTATTCATCCGCCTGTCTAGCTGCGTTGGATAGAGTGGTAGGTTTCCAGTCCCTTACCCACTCCTGCACTTCTGGATTTAATCCATTGAAAAATTGTTCCAGCAGGACCAGCTGGGTAATTTTCTCTGCTGAAAAAGCTTGGCTTGCCTGTAGCCAGGCTAGGGCTGCCCTCTGCATGTGGCACGCCCACTCTGTGTATGAGTCTTTTTCCTGTTTTTTAGTGTCCCTGAATTGGCTCCTCTCCGCTTCTGGGGTGATGGCATATCTTGCCAAAATTACCTCTTTCACCCGGGTATAGTCTGCAATCTCCTTGTCAGGTACAGCTCTATATGCTCTGCTGCACGGCCAGAGAGCTTACCATCGAGGATCCATACCCAGTTTTCTGGGGGTACCTGGTGTAGCCTGCACTGCCACTCAAAGTCTTGAAGGAAGCCGTCGATCTCATCCTCGGCTTCCACTAATTTTTTTAACGCATCATGCGGTACCTTGACTTTGGGTTCTGGAACCGGAATAGTTGGAGGTCTCTCCAATGCCCGCTGCTCTGCTATCCGGAAATGGTTCTCTCTCTCCTCCCTTGCAGTAATCAAGCCATCCAGCTGGTTGATGGTTGCCTGAACCAGCTCTATGGAGGGATTCTCGCCATAAAATGCTAGCCTGAATTTCACCTCTCTGTCGAACTCTGACTCTCTGGTTTCGGTAGCGATACTGCGTGCCTGGTCTCCCGCGGTTAGTTTGGCAATTAGCACAGCCTTCGTTTTATTGCTGGCTATCTGCTGTCCCGCTTCCAGCCATTCCTTTAATGCTGTCCATTTTAATCCAGCATTGTTCGTCTCCATTCGAATGACCGCTTTCACTTTTCCATTTGTTTCTTTTAATCCGTACAAACGCTGCTTCCTTCTGCTGCAGGGCTTGTATCCCGCTGCTTGCCACCAATTGTTGCGGAGCTCGAAGACATACCATCAATATCTCCGCTTAAATCCCCTTGTAGCTGAAGAAGCAGGTCAATATCCAAGAGACAATTCCCCCAGTAACTGGACGACACACAGTTTGGGGAGTCAACTGATTTTAACGGTCAGATCTATAATAGTATTAGTGTCACCTTAGTTCGCCCCCCACCCAAAACAGTGTTTGCCCGATCAGGCCTGATCAGTCGCCCACACGTGCGTTCACCCAAGCCCACCCCGCCGCAGTGACAAATTTTATTTTTTATTTTTATCACTGCACAATCACTTCACAGTTTTGATCTTTTTTATCAATCACAGCGGCTTCCTGTACTTCGCTAGCCTCCCATTTGTAAGACAGGCCTGCTCTTTTTCTTGGGTAGTCTCAGGGAATACCCCCTAAATTTAGTCGTCCAAATGTCAAATAAGGGGTATTCTCCTGAAGAGGCCTACAGGATTCTGTCCCAGTCGGATGAGGAATGGGAACCCTCATCTGACGAATCTAGCGGGTCAGAATATGAACCTGTAGAAAGCAGTGGCAGTCTGACCGAAAGTTCGGACGAGGAGGTTGAGGTCCCTGATAGCACCAGGCGTACCCGGCCCCGTGTCGCTAGACCACAGGTTGCGCAGGATCCGTTTCAAGGGCAGCAGAGTGGGGCTGGCGCTGCCGGATTACGTGGTGAGGCATACACCAGCAGCGCAGCCCATCCTGGACCTTCTACCAGTACTGCCGTACAACATGGTGAAGTGGCGAGCACCAGAAGGGCAGTTGAAGCTGGTTCGGTGGCACGTGCAGTAATTCCCCCGTCGCAGCCACCGCGCAGACAGGCCCGTAGAGCCCTTAGAGTCCCTGAGGTGCTGGCAAACCCTGATTGGCAGCCCCCATCTTCAGCCGCACCATTAGTTCCCCCTTTCACCGCCCAGTCAGGAATTCGGGTGGAGACAGCTCAGATTGGATCGGCACTGTTTTTTTTTTAGCTGTTCTTCACTGTGGAGCTCTATGACTTAGTCGTGGCAGAAACAAATCGGTATGCCACTCAATTTATAAATGCCAACCCGGGAAGCTCTTATGCCCAGTCTTTTTGGGGGAAACCAGTCGAAGTTTCCGAATTTAAAACTTTTCTGGGCCTTCTCCTCAACATGGGCCTAACAAAAAAGCATGAATTGCAGTCATATTGGTCCACGAACCCAATTCATCACATGCCCATGTACTCTGCTGCCATGTCCAGGACACGATTTGAGACCATCCTGCGTTTCCTGCACTTTAGCGACAACACCACCTCCCGTCCCAGAGGCAACCCAGCTTTTGACCGGCTCCACAAAATTCGGCCCCTCATAGATCACTTCAACCAGAAATTTGTAGATTTGTATACCCCCGCACAAAACATCTGCGTAGACGAGTCCCTTATACATTTTACCGGGCACCTTGGCTTCAAACAGTACATCCCAAGCAAGCGCGCCCAGTATGGGGTCAAATTGTATAAGCTCTGCGAAAGGGCCACAGGCTATACACACAAATTTCGGATCTATGAGGGAAATGATCAGACCCTGGAGCCGGTCGGTTGCCCTGACTACCTGGGGAGCAGTGGGAAGATAGTCTGGGACTTGGTGTCACCCTTATTCGGCAAGGGGTACCATCTTTATGTGGACAATTTTTACACAAGTGTGCCCCTCTTCAGGCATTTGTTCTTAAAACAGATTGGCTGCTGTGGCACCGCGCGACCTAGTCGCCGGGGCTTCCCCCAACGGCTCTTTACCACCCGTCTTGCAAGGGGGAAGAGGGCTGCCTTGTGTAACGAAGAACTGCTCGCGGTGAAATGGAGAGACAAGCGTGACGTTTACATGCTCTCCTCCATTCACGCAGACACGACAGTCCAAATTGAACGGGCAACCAGTGTCATTGAAAAGCCCCTCTCGGTCCACAACTATTATTTGCTCATGGGAGGGGTGGACTTCAACGACCAGATGTTGGCCCCATATTTGCTTTCCCACAGGACAAGACGCTGGTATAAGAAGGTGTCTGTATATTTAATTCAATTGGCTATATATAATAGTTTTGTTCTCTACAGTAAGGCTGGGAGAACAGGATCCTTCCTCAAATTTCAGGAAGAGATCATAGAGAACCTCCTGTATCCAGGAGGTTCCGTGGCCCCAACCACCAGTGTATTGAGCCGTCTACACGAGCGACATTTCCCCAATGTCGTTGCTGGTACCTCAAACCAACCGCTACCCCGAAAAAGATGTCGTGCCTGTAGCAGGAGTGGAATAAGGTGTGACACCCGCTATTTCTGTCCTGACTGTCCTGACCACCCTGCCCTATGCCTAGGGGAGTGTTTCCGGAAGTACCACACTCAGGTACACTTAGGGACATAGGGACATAGGGACAGCACAACACAGGTGGTTTTTCCACTAAGGCTCTAGGGTCTCTCAGGATACTAGGTTTTGAGAGACCCTAACACATAGGGGTGCTGGTGTGCTACAGCAGAAATGTGAAACAGTAGAAACCTCTCCTTTCACTTGGGATGAAGTGCATAATGTACTTCGCACAATCTCTGTGTGATTTACACTTTACACATTGTCCCATGGGAAAGGAGAGGTTTCTGCTAGGAAAATAAAGAGTGAAATGGTTAAAAAAAAATAATTATACAGGTAGCAAGAAAAAAAAATCTTGAGTTAGTTCAGGTTTTAAAAGTTTTGATGTTCAGATTTGATAAAAAAAAGTTTTATGTTCAGGTTTTATAAAGTTTGTAACGTTCAAGTTTATGAGCCTGCTGCCTGTTTTTTCTTCTTTTTTTTTTCCCCCTAACCACCCTTTATTTTCCAGGTAGACCAACAGACCAACCGACGAAAACGCTGCAGCACTGATGTGCATTCTGAGAGAAGCATTGCGCTGCTGTCAGAAGACACGTGAAGTCGGTGTATGCGGCGCTGCAAGACGAGATTTCTCCTCTGCAGGACAGGTACGTTTGCCCAGGCATATGAGCTGAGGAGAGGTGTTGGAGTTCATATGCTTTGGCAAACACTTTGTATCAAAAATCTGGCAAAGATGTCTTCCTCCACAACGATCGATTGATCGATGTGAATGGAGAAATCACGTTTGCCAGGACATAGGAGCTGAAGTGGGTATGGATGTTTGGGCGGAGCCCCTATGTCCTGGCAATCGCCAGGCCCCTCTTTTTCTTCTTGCATATTTTTTGGCAGAGATTTTTTCATTCACATCGATGGATGTGAATGAGGAAATCTGTGCCGTTCATTTTTTCTTTCAGCCCAGAGGCTGAACGGAAAAAAAATCTAATTACCTGTATGCTCCATATAAGGAGAATAGCAGAAACTCCTAATGCTGGCCATACATGTAATGATTGCGGAGACCCTCAAATGCCATGGCAGTACAAAAATCTCACATGTGACCCCATTTTGGAAAGAAGACACCCCAAGGTATTTGCTGAGGGGCATATTGAGTCCATGAAAGATTGAACTTTTTGTCAAAAGTTAGCGGAAGGGGAGAATTTGTGAGAAAAAACTAAAAAAATCAAATTCCGCTAACTTGCGCCAAAAAAAAAAAACTTCTATGAACTCGCCATGCCCCTCTCAGAATACCTTGCGGTGTCTTATTTCTAAAATGGGGTCACATTTGGGGTATTTTTACTGCCCTGGCATTTTAGGGGCCCTAAAGCGTGAGAAGAAAAATGCGTAAAAATGCCATCCTAAAAGGTATTCATTGGAATTGGGGCCACTTTGCGCATCTTGGCTGCAAAAAAGGGGCACACATGTGGTATCGCCGTACTCGGGAGAAGTAGGGCAATGAGCTTTGGGGTGTATTCTTACATATACTTATGCTGGGCGTGAAAAATATCTCTGTATATGACAACTGTATAAAAAAAATTGAAAAAGTTGTCATTTACAGAGATATTTTTCACACCCAGCATGGGTATATGTAAAAATAAACCCCAAAACACATTGCCCTACTTCTCCCGAGTACGGCGATACCACATGTGTGCCACTTTTTTGCAGCCAAGATGCGCAAAGGGGCCCTAAATTCAATGAGTACCTTTAGGATTTCACAGGATATTTTTACGCATTTGGATTCCAAACCACTTCTCACGTTTAGGGGCCCCTAAAATGCCAGGGCAGTAAAAATACCCCACAAGTGACCCCATTTTAGAAAGTAGACACCCCAAGGTATTCCATGAGTGGTATGGTGAGTTCATGTAAAATTTTATTTTTTGTCACAAGTTATTAGAATATGAGACTTTGTAAGAAAAAAAAAATCCATTTCCGCTAACTTCCATGAACTCACAATGCCCATCAGCGAATACCTTAAGGTGTCTACTTTCCGGAATGGGGTTACTTGTGTGGTATTTTTACTGTCCCGGCATTTTAGGGGCCCCTAAAGCGTGAGAAGTAGTTTGGAATCCAAATGCGTAAAATTGCCCTGTGAAATCCTAAAGGTACTCATTGGTTTTAGGGCCCCTTTGAGCATCTTGGCTGAAAAAAAGTGGCAAACATGTGGTATAGCCGTACTCAGCAGAAGTAGAGCAATGAGTTTTGGGGTGTATTTTTATATATACCCATACTTTTTGTGAGAAATATCGCTGTAAACGACAACTTTTTAAAAAAATTTATACAAAGTTGTCAATTTACAGAGATATTTCTCTCACCTAACATGGGTATATGTAAAAATACACCCCAAAACTCATTGCCCTACTTCTCCTGAGTACGGCGATACCACATGTGTGCCACTTTTTTGCAGCCAAGATGCGCAAAGGGGCCCTAAATCCAATGAGTACCTTTAGGATTTCACAGGGCATTTTTAGGCATTTGGATTCTCACGCTTTAGGGGCCCCTAAAATGCCAGGGAAGTTAAAATACCCCACAAGTGACCCCATTCCGGAAAGTAGACACCCTAAGGTATTCGCTGATGGGCATAGTGAGTTCATGGAAGTTTTTATTTTTTGTCACAAGTTAGCGGAAATTGAAATTTTTGGAAAAAAAATAAAAAATCCATTTCCGCTAACTTGTGACAAAAAATAAAAACTTCCATGAACTCACTATGCCCCTCAGTAAATACCTTAGGGTGTCTACTTTCCGAAATGGGGTCATTTATGGGGTGTTTCTACTGTCTGGGCATTGTAGTACGTCAGGAAACAGGACAGGTGCTCAGAAAGTCAAATAGCGGAAATTCACTTTTTTGCACCATAGTTTGTAAACGCTATAACTTTTACCCAAACCATTAAATATACACTTATTGCATTTTTTTTTATCAAAGACATGTAGAACAATAAATTTAGAGAAAAATTTATAGAGAAATGTAGTTTTATTTGACAAATTTTCTAACAGAAAGTGAAAAATGTCATTTTTTTGCAAAAATTTCGTCAAAAAAAGTCAAATATCAAAAAAAGTAAAAATGTCAGCAAGAATGAAATAGCACCAGATGAAAGCTCTATTAGTGAAAAGAAAAGGAGGTGAAATTCATTTGGGTGGTAAGTTGCATGACAGAGCAATAAACGGTGAAAGTAGTGTAGTGCAGAATTGTAAAAAGTGGCCTGGTCATTAAGGGTGTTTAAGCTAGGGGGGCTGAGGTGGTTAAAGCATGTTATTCCAAACAATTTAGGAATGTTAGGTTATTTATGCCCTTTATGGATTAAAACCCGACTCTGCGTCAACTTATTTTCCATGGGAGTTTTGCCATGGATCCCCCTCTGGCATGCCACAGTCCAGGTGAACAAGACCTAAAACCATTGGGCCAGGAACTTAGCAAGCACATGAAATACATCAATTACTGAAATTTTCACATCACTGTATGGGAAAAATAAAATATAGAGATACGTTAATTAGATGAGGTAACAAAATGACTAGAATTATATTTAGACCCAGGCAGACAGCTAATGAAGAACCATGAAGAGTTGTGCAGTATAATATTAATAGGTTTTCCTGGGCTAACAATATTGATAACTAGTGACGAGTACATTTTTGGAAATTCAGTTCTGCCTGAGTTGAAAGAACTTCAATCTCCCTGTGAACAACAATCAGGTGTTTTCTTTCACTCTCTCACCCCCAATCAGGGTTGCCAAGCAGAATGTTTTCTGGACCAGTTCTACCAAAAATCACAGACAGACAATATTTTTTACGAACAAACTGGAAAACCATAATCCATGATAAGGATGATAAGTAATACATGTCTAAAGCTCAATAGACTGATAAGAACTAATTGCCAGCATTTACTATGAGCTGTAAAATGATGAGAATTACCACCAAAATAATATAGTCAAGAGCCACCAGCCTAAAAAAAAGCACGATCTTTTTATTTTCACGGACACCTATTATTACGGACTGTCCAGAAATTTCTGGATGGTTGGCGACTCTGCCCCAAATGTTGATACTACAGAATAAATTAACTCATCTCTATTGATGACCTATCCTCAAGAGAGGTGTTCAATATCAGATCCGGGGGGTCTGACATGCATCACCTCCCTGAATCAGCCGGTGCTGAATGTAGCCAGAAACATAATTCAATTCAAAGTGTAGTGGCCATGCTGGGTTACTTCTCAGCTCCCATTCAGTTGATTCACTCCTGAGGATAGGTCATTATTGTTCACCTGGAAAACCCCTTTAATGCTTATTTTCATGTTTCTGATTCTTCTATGCATTTAATTGTTTTGTAAATATTTTTGAGGCTCATTGAAACTATACACACACACATAAACCACTGTATTTCTTAATTAGAGCACGTTTTGGATTTAGGATTTCAAGCTTAATGTGTCAGTTTTGAAGTGATAAAAGGTGAATAGGCTTTGGCATCCTGCAGAAATCTTCGCAAATTGTTGAAAACTCTTTTGCTGGCAGTATATCAGGCTTACAGTGAAAAAAAGGGAAAAGAAAAGCATAAAAGAAGGGCAAAAGGCGAAATGGTTTGTGTCCATTTAAGAAAAAATCAATAATAGCATAAAATTGATTTACTGCTTGTCATAAAACATAAGTAAGTGCTGGAAAATAGAGAAAATTGAGTCTCAATTTAATCTGCTCAAAAGCCACACTGTACTGATGAAGTGATCTGAGGAGAATAGCTACATAAAACGCAAAGACAGATACTTAATTGTCATATTAAAGACTCTCTCCTCTGTGTGTATAAGTTGAGAGGCTAGATCTATTAATCATGTGGATAAGAGGCATTGAAATCAAATCTCAATTAAAATCTGTTCAATAATGTCTCTAATATGTTTTTGAAGCATTAATTTTTTTCCCATCGATTCTACACCTCATAAATCAGATATGTTGCAGTGCATGTAATAGTTTATGGGGGAGAGGATTATGGTTTTATGAAGTTAATGCAGCAGAACCATTTAATTTACACAGCAGAAAGTTTTATGGTGGCTTCTCATTTCTATTATTTTACCAGAGCAGGAGTCAACTGACTGAACAAACCGAGAAAAAAAAATGCATCTTTGTGATTTTTTATGTACATATTTTTCATTAATATCAATTCACATTTTTTTCTAAAAAGATAAATAAATGAATAGCTAGACAGATAATGGATAGATAAATAGATAGATAGATAGATAGATAGATAGATAGATAGATAGATAGATAGATAGGCAATATATAGATAGACAAATAGATAGATAATAGATAGGAGATAGATAGATAGATAGATAGATAGATAGATAGATAGATAGATAGATAGATAGATAGATAGATTCTTTTTATGGCACAATTTTGGAGTACATTTAATAATGATTATTATTATTTGTGGAGAGGATGGAAAAAATGTATTTTTTATTTTGTTTTAGTACTTTTAGAGAATACAAGTTTATGTTTTATAAAAAAAAGTCACATTCCTATACTCATCATAACTAGTGTTGAGCGAATCGAGGTTAACAAAGTGCACTTTGATCCAAATTTCAGGAAAAATTTGATTCGCCGTAAAGCCGAATTTTCTTGTGCTTCGTGGTAACAAATCAATATTCCCTGAAATAACTGTAAAAAAAAAAAAATAATGCTTACCCCATCCATTTCAGCGCAAAGAGGCTGCCGCGGCCAACTTGCTTGAAGATCTCGAACAAAATCTTATGCGCAGTGACGTATGATATCACCACACCGGCCGACGTGATGACTTCACACTGGATCTATAAGCAAAATTGCCACAGCGGCTTATTTGCGCTGAACTGGATGAGGTAAGTAATATATATATATTTTTTTTTTAATGAACAACCCCTAAAATGCTTTAATATGGATCTCAGAGGCCATGATCAGAGATGAGCATGGCATCTGAGAGGTTCAAAGACAAGGGGCAGCACAATCGCCATTTCCTGTTATTTCACCCACTACTTACAAAAAAAATGCGCTTCATGATGAAGTAATTAATCACAAAGCAAATTTTTTGGGTAAAATTCGGTGAAGCAGCCGAATCAAATTTTTAAGAGCTTCACTCATCTCTAATCATAACCGATTGGATTATTACAAATGTGGCAATACCAGGGAAGTAACTACAGCCAAAGCAGCTATAGAGGTTGTTTCAGGGCCTGCACCGTCAGAGGTACCAGGCTTTTAAGCCTGGGCAGGGACAGCCACCAGGCAGTGTAAGAAGTGTTGAATGTTAAATATTTTTGTGCAGGGCCTGTCACCAGCGGTAGCAGGAGGCCTGGGCCCTGCATACTACAGTCTTAGGCCTCTTTCACACGGGCGTTGCGGGTGCACTCCGTCAAACAGTGCGGGTGCGTTGCGGGAATCGCCGCGATTTTTCCCTGCGAGTGCAAAGCGCTGTCATGCGTTTTGCACGCGCGGGAGAAAAATCGGCACTTTTGGTACCCAGACCCGAACCTGCACTTCTTCACAGAAGTGCATGTTTGGGTCAGAAATTGTCATGCTGGTATTATTTCACATTATAACATAGTTATAATGTGAAATAAAACCCTTGGCCATCTTCCTAATGTTGAACCCGGTGCTGAATGGGTTAAAAATAATAAACTATTAATAACTTACCTGGTCCATTTGATCGCGAAGCCCGGCATCCTCTCCGTTAGCTTGCTTGTAGGAAAAGGACCTGTGATGATGTCACAGCATCACATGGCCCAATCACATGCTCCATCACCATAGTGATGGAGCATGTGATTGAGCCATGTGACCATGTGACATCATCACAGGTCCTTTTCCTACAAGCAAGCTAACGGAGAGGATGCCGGGCTTCGCGATCAAATGGACCAGGTAAGTTATTATTAGTTTATTATTTTTAACCCATTCAGCACCGGGTTCAACATTAGGAAGATGGCCAAGGGTATTATTTCACATTATAACTATGTTATAATGTGAAATAATACTGAACCGGTTACACATCCCGATGGTTGCATAGCAACCATGCGGGAAAATCGCAACGCATCCGCACATGATTGCGGATGATTGCGATTTTCCCGCATCCCCATTCACTTCTATGGGGCCTGCGTTCCGTTAAAAACGCAGAAACTGGAGCATGCTGCGATTTTCACGCAACGCAGAAGTGATGCGTGAAAATCACCGCTCATGTGCACAGCCCCATAGAAATGAATGGGTCCGGATTCAGTGCTGGTGCAATGCGTCCTCCTCACGCATTGCACCCGCGCGGAAAACTCGCCCGTGTGAAAGGGGCCTTACTGCTTTGTCCAGCGCTGCGCTAGACAGAGGAGTCTATTGATAAATAAAGGAGACAGGCAGTGGTCAGGTCCAGCAGGACCTGTACTCTCTTCACTATGGCCCTCATAAAGCTGCAGCTTGTAAAGCAGCTCAAGAGCCAACCTTAGCCACAGGAGGCCCTGTCACTGCAGTAAGGAGTCTTAACCAGGGCAGGTAAGAACTACCATCTGCATCCAGAAAGATCACTGTGAGTTATCTGTGGTGTTACATAGGACTGCAGGTAACACCTATTACATTATCTTTACTCAGATCCCTGGGTTATCTTTGCTGGTACAAAGGGCTGCATATAAGGGCGGGTTCACATCACCCTTGAGGATTCCGTTTATGTTTTACGTTTTAACATGGTTATAACGGAAAATTACTAAATCCATAAGACTTCCATTTTTACTTCCTTCTTATGGATTTTGTTATTTTCCGTTATAACAAAAAACAAAAATGGAATCCGTAACGGTGATGTGAACCCGCCCTAACACCTACTACATTATCTGTAGTCAGAAAGATCCCTGTGTTATCTGTGCTGTTACATAGGGCTGCATATAAAACCTACTACATTATCTGTACTCAGAGCGTCATCACTGTTATCTCAGGTGTTACATAGGACTGCAGGTTACATCTGTTGATAAGGCCTTATTCACACGTCCGTAGTGTTTATGGATCCGCAAATTGCGGATCCATAAACACACCCGGCCGGCAGCCCCATAGAAATGTCTATTCTTGTCCGCAATTGCTCTAGACATGCTCTACTTTTTTGCGGAGCTGCGGCCGTAAGATCGGCAGGGTGCTCCGCAAAAACTGATGCGGAGAGCACAGTGTGTGCTCTCCGCATCGTTCCGTGCCCCATTCACAGTCAATGGGTCCGCATGTATTCCGCAGAATTGCGGAATACATGCAGACATATATGCGGACGTGTGAATAAGGCCTAAGAGAAATTCAGCACTGCATCTTAATAAAAAAATTATTTATTGGTCACTTCTTAACCACCTCAGCCCCCCTAGCTTAAACACCCTTAATGACCAGGCCACTATTTACAATTCTGCCATACACTACTTTCACCGTTTATTGCTCCGTCATACAACTTACCACCCAAATGAATTTTGCCTCCTTTTCTTCTCACTAATAGAGCTTTCATTTGGTGGTATTTCATTGCTGCTGACATTTTTACTTTTTTTTGCTATTAATCAAAAATGACCGAAATTTTTGCAAAAAAATGAAATTTTTCACTTTCTGTTGTAATTTTTTTTTTAAAAACTACATTTCTATATACATTTTTCTCTCAATTTATTGTTCTACATGTCTTTGATAAAAAAAAGTGTATATTTATTGGTTTGGGTAAAAGTTTTAGCGTTTACTAACTATGGTGCAAAAAAGTGAATTTCCGCAGTTTGAAGCAGTTCTGACTTTCTGAGCACCTGTCATGTTTCTTCAGGTGCTAGAATGCCAGGATAGTATAAATACCCCCCAAATGACACCATTTTAGAAAGAAGACACCCCAAAGTATTCGCGGAGGGGCACGGTGAGTTCATGTATCATTTAATTATTTTTCACAAGTTAGCGGAAAATGACACTTTCTGAGGAAAAAAAAAATAATAATAAAGTTTCCATTTCTGCTAACTTCTAGCAAAAAAAAAAAATGAAAATCTCCCACGGACTCACTATGCCCCTCAGTAAATACCTTGGGGTGTCTACTTTCCAAAATGGGGTCATTTGTGGGGTGTGTTTACTGTTCTGGCATTTTGGGCGGGGCTATATTGTGAGCATCCCTGTAAAACCTAAAGGTACTCATTGGAATTTTGGCCCCTTTGCGCACCCAGGCTGCAAAAAAATGTCACTCATGTGGTATCGCCATACTCGGGAGAAGTAGGGCAATGTGTTTTGGGGTGTATTTTTACATATACCCATGTTGGGTGAGAGAAATATCTCTGTAAACTGACAACTTTGTATAAAAAAATTTAAAAAGTGCTGCAAGCTCTGATATGAATTACTTAGGCATTCATAATTAAACTCAACGCGTTTCTACGTGGTGATTATTAACCCACGTGTCATCAGGAGCTATCTTATTCCTGTTATATGCGGTGTGATGCCTTGGTTATTATTACAATGTATCGCCTGATGATGCAGGAACGCTCCGCACTGTAGCATGCCAGAGCTCCGGCGCTGTGATGGCCGGTATTTTTACATATACCCATACTGTGTGTGAGAAATATTTCTGTAAATGACAACTTTTAAAAAATTTTTATACAAAGTTGTAAATTTACTGAGATATTTCTCTCACCCAGCATGGGTATATGTAAAAATACACCCCAAAACACATTGCCCTACTTCTCCCGAGTACGGCGATACCACATGTGTGACACTTTTTTGCAGCCAAGATGCGCAAAGGGGCCCAAATTCCAATGAGTACCTTTTAGGAGGGCATTTTTACGCATTTTTCTTCTCACGCTTTAGGGCCCCTAAAATACCAGGGCAGTATAAATACCCCCATGTGACCCCATTTTGGAAAGAAGACACCCCGAGGTATTCCGTGAGGGGCATGGCGAGTTCATAGAAGTTTTTTTTGGCACAAGTTAGCGGAAATTGATTTTTTATTGTTTTTTCTCACAAACTCTCCCTTTCCGCTAACTTTTGACAAAAATTTAAATTTTTCATGGACTCACTATTCCCCTCACAGAATACCTTGGGGTGTCTTCTTTCCAAAATGGGGTCATTTGTGGGGTGTTTGTACTGTTCTGGCATTTGAGGGTCTCCGCAATCATTACACGTATGGCCAGCATTAGGAGTTTCTGCTATTCTCCGTATATTGAGCATACGGGTAATGAGATTTTTTTTTTTCCTTTCAGCCTCTGGGCTGAAAAAAAAAATGAACGGAACAGATTTTTTCATTCGCTTCGATCATCGTGGATGAAAAAATCTCTGCCAAAAACAGTGACTGCGGTGCGGTGGGCTGGGCGCTAACTACCTAACAAGTAGCTAACTAACTGGCGGTGATAAGGGACCCTTATGCCCCATTCACATGTCCGCAATTCTGTTTGCGGAATGGAATTGCGGACCCATTCATTTCTATGGGGACAGACTTTGTCCCGCTCGGATCCGGAATTGCGGATCCGCACTTACGGATCTGCACTTTCGCTCCGCAAAAATATAGAACATGTCCTATTCTTGCCCGCAATTGCGGACAAGAAAAGGCATTTTCTATATAGTTCTGGCAATGTGCGGATCTGCAAAATGCGGAAAGCACATTGGCGGTGTCCGTGTTTTGCGGATCCGCGGATCAGATCCACGGATCCGTGGATTCACGGATCCGCAAAACACACATGGACGTCTGAATGGAGCCTTACAGGGGTGTGATCAATGACAGGGGGGTGATCAGGGAATCTAGATGGGGTGATCAAGGGGTTAACAAGGGGTTAATAAGTGAGGGGGGGGTAGTGTAATGTGGTGCTTGGTGCAACTTTACATAGCTACCTGGTGCTCTGGTGGTCGATCCCAGCAAATGGGACCACCAGAAGCCCAGGTAGCAGGTATATCAGACGCTGTTAACAAAACAGCGTCTGATACCTATTTGATGCGATTTATTTAACTTCTACAGCCTGCCAGCGATTGATCATCGCTGGCAGGCTGCAGTATAACTTCAGAGCCGTGCGCCGCTGTGAACGCGCGCACGCGTTAACAGCAAATCTCGCGTCTCGCGAGATGACGCACGGATGCGTCCAGCCAGAGCAACAGGACCGCCGGCCGGACGCATGCATGCGTTAGGCGGTCCTGAGGTGGTTACAAAGATCTATAAATTGCAAATTCACATGCCACATGTTCCACAGGTGAACGCATGTTGCCCTTCATCATGACAAAAACTCTAAATGTGAAAACAGACATGGGTGGGTCCAATTACATACATGGTAAAATAAAACACACCTCCAGGATCTAATTGTACTGAACACTTGTGTTAAGCCCTTGAAAGCCTGAAGGGCAAATACCACTAGTAAATCACATCTTTTAGATACCAGGATATAAAACAGTAGTATTATAAATAGAGATGAGAGAAGTTTTGAAAAATTTCATTCAGCAGCTTCACTGAAATGTGACAAGAAATTCGATTTTTGACTAATTAATTTATCATGAATTGCTATAAATCAAGTATATCCAGGCCAATCTGTCTAAAAGCAGCATTTTCAAATCCGGCATAAAAACCGATTTCAGACAGAATTGGAGCAAACGAATGTCAATACAATTACATCTGTCCTTCATTGAAGCTTAAGTTAAATAAAACAAAAAAACTGTGAAACACTGGTGTGAACCCATCCAAAGGCATATTCTTTCCACTTGGTGGCCCAATTTCATTGTGAAGGTTTGGAAGTTACATCTGTATAATGCAGTATTTCTAACCAAATGTCATAAATTTCATGAATTGTGTAAATATGTAAAGTAGTGGCCCCATGACAGCTGTGGCAGTAACAGTAAAAATAGTGGCAACATGACAAGTGGGAAAGGTGTCAGCAGCAGTAACAATGACAATAGTGGCCCTATGACAAAGTGGGGAAGGTGGCAGCAGTGGCAGTAACAGTGACAAAAGTGGCACCATGACAGAGTGAGAAGGGTGGCATCAGCAGCAGTGGCAGTAGCAGTGGCATACAACACAAGATGGTGCAGACTACAATAGCAGCACAACCCAACAACAGTGTCATAGCAAGGCCCAGTGGCATGCATATCCTTATAAAAATGTAACTTGTACATGTCAGTAGGCCAGCACACTACAGAATGTTTATTAGTGGCAGAATGATCTATTCTGTTCCATCAGGCTGGAAATCCTGATTGATCCATGCCTACTTCATCTTAATGAAGGTTAGTTTCTCAACATTTTTGGAGGAAAGTCAAGTTCTTTTAGGGGTAACTATAAACCCCCCCCTCCCGCCTCACTGAAAATCCGCTCTGATGCCACACTACTGGCAGGGCAGGAAGGCATGCCCATGGCAAACTCGGCGTGTTGTGGCCACACTTCAAGTTTGCATGCCCAGTAGTCCAGAGGATCTTGGCTCATGGGTGACAGGATGCAGTCCAAGTATACCACCACCTTCTGGTTGACCATCAGAAAAAAAGTCCGGCACTTCACTTCTTGCAAATAATGGAAGTTTATTCACGCATCAGCGGGACAAAGCGCTAAGCGACACGTGTTTCGGCTCAAAAAACCGAGCCTTTCTCAACCATCTTTTTTTCTGACGATTTATGTGGGTCATTCAGCCCTGGACGCGAGCACCACGACCGCAGAATTAGAGGAGTGCCGACTGTTTCTGTTACGTGTGACCTTCTGGTTGAGATTCTGCTGGATGTCCCACTGCTGTTGGGTGATTTCTTTAGAAGGCAGCTAAAAAAAACTGGTCATCAGAGACTTCAGACTTAACTTGCTGCTTATGGAGCTGGTGCTGCTCCTGCCCCCCTCCAACCTCCCCGCCAGTCATGGCAGTGGAGTGTAAGCACAGAGGGTCCCCCAGTCAGACCTTCCTGAGGTCATAGGCAGCAACCAACTGAGCACGTTGGTGATATGGTAAAAACCTTCCTTAGGAATAGATCTTCAGTGTTCCAGCATTTTTTCAAGTGTCATTAGGTTTAAAGGTACAAGGGTATAAACAGGTGTGTAAACCACCTAGAAGATGAGATTGGATCTAAAAGGTACAGACGCGAGAGTTTCATTGGATCCTTAGACACCCGCACTTCCATAGGGTTAAACCTTCAATCTGATCTCATATTTTTATTAGATTTTTGTGATAAGTTATATTGTATACTGTAATAATACAGTTTTTCTACTGTTTATTTATATCCTGTTATCTGTAAACATTTTTCTAGTTTTCCAATAAAAGTTAAATTAAATTTCAAAATTAAAAATACAACTTGTCCAGCAAAAAATAAGTTCTCATATGACTATGTAAATGGAAAAATTTTAAAAAGTTATGACTGTAACAGTTTTGTTCAAATGCAAAAATGAAAATTGGCCATGTCCCTAATGGGTTAAAAAATATTCTGAATGACCTAAAATTATCTACATTTATTTGTAATATTCTTTATGGATCTAACTGTTTTATTAAACAAATAGGGACCTGAAATTTTTGATGTTTCTCAGCTACAGTAATGGCATCATGTCAAAAACATGTGACAGCTGCAGCCAATCACTGGCCTTCTGTTGATGTGTTCTCAATCTGACATCACCAGGGGTGAGGGGTGGTCACTGAATTAGAGCACCACATTTCGCTTATGCTATCTGAATATTGTGGATAGTCAATGCTTCTTATATTATATTCAAATTTATCTAGAGAAAATGTACAATATTAAGCCAGTTTTACTTTACACCAGTTTTTATAACATGTGCCTCAGTTTATATGTCAAGTGTGAAGCACGTTCTACTGCATCTATATTCAGAGTTAATCCATTATGTTAGCGAAACAGTTATGTGTCCGTATTCCAGGATGGTGTAAAATTTGAACCTGTGCAACTGCAGTGGAGTAAAATACACCATAGCAAATGCATTCTGTTATCTGTTGCATTTCATAGCGTCAGTATAAGGCTACTGTTAAATATTTCGCCCCAGTTTACATGAGCAGTTGATCCAAATGCATTCTTTTAGCTGTTGCTTTATATAGCATCAGTATGAGGCCACAGTTAAATATTTTGCCCTGTTCAAATAAGGAGTGGAGCCAGATTTATCATAACAAATGCATTCTGTTAGCTGTTGCATTACATAGTGTCAGTGTTAGGCCACGATTAAAGATCCAACTACGAACTTCATGAATCTTTAATACAGGCTGGGATCTTTAATTACTGCAGCTGCAGGTGTATTACATCGCCACGTGCATCACGTTCTACTGCACAGACATTCATTATTTTAATAATGTAGTTAGTTAAATATTTTGCTCTGTACAAGTGTGCAGGGGGCCCAAATTCATCATCGCTAATACAATCTGTTAGAAGAAAAATTATTTGCCGTCCGTATTGCAGTCTCCAATCCCTATGACGAACAGTTTTGACTGGGTTATGCGCACCTGGCGACGAAGGGTAGACACGCGGCGATCCCTTCAGTATGGCATACATGCAGCTCTGGACATTTAAGGGCATCACAGACCTGTTATTGCTGAACGCCACCAGTCCTTTGAAGATGTTGGATGCTGACCACCTGGGGTCAAATACCTACTTAGCACGGATTAGTCTCGTTGGTTATCGGAATGAACCCCACAAATCGCTCAACCAACTCAAACCAAATTCATCGTAACTAGTGATGAGCGGAAGGTGCCATATTCGATTTTGCGAATTAAACTTAGAGCTGAGTTCCTAATGGTTGTAACTTGTATTGCTAGAATTGACGAAGATAACGAATATCACGAATATAGCACTATATTCTCAATCTTTGTTATATTCTAGCAATACAACCATTAGGAACTCAGCTCTAAGTTTCATTCACGAAGCAAACATATAATCGCATTGCGAATTGATCTTAGAGCTAAGTTCCTAATGGTTGTATTGCTAGAGTATAACGAAGAAGACAAATATCACAAATTCACGAATATAGCACTATATTCTCTATCTTCGTTATATTCTAGCAACAACCATTAGGAACTCAGCTCTAAGTTGATTTCGCAATGCGAACATATACTCGCATTGCGAATTCAATTTAGAGCTGGGTTCCTAATGGTTGGCTTGCTAGCATGGAGGCATTCCCATGCACATGGGAAGTCGGCAGAAGCGGCAACGGGCATTGACTGGAGCGGGCAGGGAGCCAAGAATCCTCTGGAAAGGTAAGAACAGCTTTTGGGAAGTGGGAAGACAACCAGAGAGCAACAAGGATTAATAACTTAAAAAAAAAAAAAAAGAATATTCGAAATAGTTAATATATAGCGCCATATTCGCTATATTCGTGAATTTGCGAAGTGCCGATATTTGCTAAAAAAAATTAGCAATACGAATATTCTCGCTCAACACTAAGTTCAGGTTCGACGGCTTCGGCCGAACTTCACAAAAAAGTTGAAGTCAATGGGGACCCGAACTTTTGGCCACTAAAATGACCCTAAAAATGTAATGGAAAGGGCTAGAGGGCTGAAAAAGGCAGCAACATGTGCTTAAGAGCATGGCAAGTGCTCTGCAAACAAATGTAGATAGGAAAAATAACTTCAAATAACATAAAATAATTTAAATTAAAATTAAAAATTATTAACCTGCAACTCAGAGAAGGAGATGGATGTGGAGTCGAAGGATGAGGAGGCGGTGAATGTGGTGTTGTAGGTGGAAGCAGCGATGGAGGAGGAGGAGATAGCTAATGTTTTTTTTTTTGTTTTTTTTTTTTATAAATTGGGGTAGCCCCCAAAATAATGTGACAAATAAAAAAAAGAAATCAAAGAATAAGTGCACTTGAGAACAATAATGGTTCAAAATGTCTATTCTGCAAAAGGTACAGACAAGTCTTGTGGGATCCAAGCCTGGTTCATTTTAATGAACAGGCTGTGGACAGGCGGCTGCATTTGTCTGTAATGACGCCCCCTGCCGTGCTAAATACACATTCAGACAATACACTGGCTGCAGGGCAGGCCAGCACCTCCAAGGCATAAAGGGCAAGCTCAGGCCATGTGGACAATTCGGAGACCCAGAAGTTGAATGGGGCAGAACCAACAGTCAGTATGTGGCCACCCAGTAGCCAGCGCAAGTTAAAATGTGGGCAACTCTGGTCGTTGCACAGGCACTGCAGTCGCTCATGTGTGCCATGCTGACCAGAGGTAAGGATAAGCTGAACTTTGTGGGAGGTGTATCGTCTGTGTCCTCTGTATGCCCCCAGCCATGTGATGGCCATGAGCTGCGTTGGGTGCCACCATACTGTGAACCCGGTTCTTCCTCCTTCTCCTCTACCTCCTCCTCCTCCTCCAGAACTGTGCCCTGGCTGGCCTCATGTGTACCTGGCCTCTGATCCAACTTCTGAATGACTGGCCTGAAACCCTATAAAATGCCGCCTCTTCCTCCTGTGCCACATCCTCTTCCATCATCGCCCTAAGTGTTTTTTTCAAGGAGACAAAGAAGTGATATTGTAACGCTAAGAACGGCGTCATCGGCCATGTTGGTTGAGTACTCAAAACACCCGCCACTGCTAGTGCAGGAACCCATCCTCTGAGCCACTTTGGAATGACCGGCCTGAAACCCTGTGAAATGCCCCCCCCTTCCTCCTCCTCCTCCTCTGCCACATCCTCTTCTATCATCGACATAGTTGATTTTTCAAGGAGACATAGAAGTGGTATTGTAATGCTAACAATGGCGTCATCAGCACTGGCCATTTTGGTTGAGTACTCAAAAGACAGCAACAAGGCCCACAGGTCTCGCATGGAGGCCCACTCATTGGTGGTGAAGTGGTGCTGTTCCGCAGAGCAACTGACCCGTGTGTGCTGCAGCTGAAACTCCACTATGGCCTGCTGCTGCTCGCACAGTTTCTCTAGCATATGCAGGGTGGAGTTCCACCTGTTGGGCACGTCGCGTATGAGGTGGTGAGCGGGAAGGCCGAAGTTAAGCTGCAGCGCAGACAGCTGAGCAGCTGCAGGGTGAGAATGCCGAAAGTGCGCACAGAAGGCCCACACTTTATGCAGCAGCTCTGACATATCTGGGTAGTTTTTAAGGAATTTCTTCAGCACCAAATTCAGCACATGTGCCAGGCAAGAGATGTGCGTCAAACCGTCTAGTCCCAGAGCTGCTACGAGATTTCGACTATTATCGCAAACCATCAGGCCGGGCTTGAGGCTCACTGGCAGCAACCACTCATCGGTCTGTTCATATGCCCCTCCATAGCTCCTGTGCGGTGTGGGGTTTGTCCCCCAAACACATGATTTTTATAACTGCCTGATGACGTTTACCCCTGGCTGTGCTGAAGTTGGTGGTGAAGGTCTTTTGCTGACCGGATGATGAAGTGGTAGAAGAGGAGGAGGAGGAAGCAGAGTAGGAGGAGGAGGCAACAGGAGGCAAAGAATAATGCCCTGCGATCGGTGGTGGAAGGATATGTGCCAAACCGCTATCTGCCTCGGCCCAGCCGCCACTACATTTACCCAGTGTGCAGTTAGGTAGATATAGTGTCCCTGCCCATGCTTTCGGGTCCATGTATATATGGTTCTGTGGACCTTGCCACAGATGATGTTGCTTAGTGCACACTTGATTTAATCCTCTACTTGGTTGTGCAGGCTCACCTGGAAAAGTAGTGGTGGCTGGGAACGACATACTGTGGGACAGCCTCCGCCATAAGCTGTTTAAAACAGTCCGTCTCCACCAGAAGGAATGACAGCATTTCAAAGGCCAGTAATTTTGAAATGCTGGCATTTAGGGCCAGGGATCAAGGTTGAGTAGGTGAGTATTTCATCTTTCTCTACAGTGTTTGGTAAATGGACAGCTGAACGCTTGTGTGTGACATGGTGGAGATGATTGGTGATGATGACGGAGGTGGTGGTGTTGGTGGCACATCCTCTGTTTGCTGGGTGGCAGGTGCCATTGTGACTCCAGAGGTGGAGGAAGAGGCAGAGACGGAAGCAGAAGAGGAAGCAGGAGGAGCCTGAGAACTTTGTTGGTTTTTAAGGTGTTTACTCCACTGCAGTTCGTGCTTTGCATATAGATGCCTGGTCATGCAGGTTGTGCTCAGGTTCAGAACGTTGATGCCTCGCTTCAGGCTCTGATGGCACAACGTGCAAACCACTCGTGTCTTGTCGTCAGGACATTGTCTGAAGAACTGCCACACTAATGAACTCCTTGGAGCTGGCTTTGGTGTGCTAGGTATCTGAGTGTGGTGGGCAGTAGCAGGCGTACTGTCTTGGGGACGGCCGCTCCGCTTTTGCAGCCTCCTCCCTCTTTTGCTGTACTGTTGCCTCTGTGCGACCACCGCCTCTTCCTCAGAACTGCACACATCACTAGCATGAACTTGAGTCCAGTCGGGGTATAGGACCTTATCATTCTCTGCATCATCTTCCACCCATTCTTGACCCCTACCCTCCCTATCGCTTTGCACACTGCAGAAAGCCACAGCAGTTGGCACCTGTTTTTCGTCATCATCAGAGACGTTCTGTGGTGGTATTCCCATGTCCTCATCCTGCAACATAAGTGGCTAGCCATCAGTGCATTCAATGTCTTCCACTTCTGGGGCAGGGCTATGTGGATGGCCCGGGGAAACCCTGCCAGCAGAGTCATCAAAAAGCATAGGAGTCTGCTGCATGAATTGGAGCTCAGACTGCTTGGATGATTTTCAAGGGAGTGAGGTGAAAGACTGATGGGCAAGGGCTGCAGGTGCCAACTCTGAGATTTCTGCAGAGGACTGGGTGAGAGATACTGTGAAGGAACTGGAGCCACTGTTAGCCACCCAATCTACTATCGCCTGTACATGTTCTGGCCTTACCATCCGTAGAGCGGCATTCGGGTCTACCAAATAACACTGCTGGTTCTGTCGCCTACTCACACCAGAGGAAGGTGTTTAACTTGGACTTGTAGCTGGCGCAGAACTGCCACTTCCTCTAACAGCAACAGGAGCTCCACCAACACCACCACGACCATGACCATTTCCCGTATTTGATGTTCTCCTAATTATTTGCGTTCACACACCAAACTAACAGATGGTTTATCTGAGGTGACAATTTAACTGCCAAAAGTCAACAATTAAGTTCACTAACAGTAAGGCAGTGCCAGTGTCATTAACAGAATAAATTTCTTTAGGTCACACGACAGTGTAACGGAGCAATTCAATATAATTACTTCACTGTCAACTAGGGCTGAGTGAACAGTTCGAGCATAGTTCGGGTTCGTACCGAATTTTGGGGTGTTCGGGACATGGACCCGGACATTTTCAAAAAAGTTCAGGTTCGGGTCCGTTGTTCGGCAATTTCTTTCCGCTTTCTGAAGGGCTGCACAGCAGACAATCAGCTAGCATTTTACTTCTTGCCATATGAAGCCATCACAGCCATGCCTACTAATGGCATCGCTGTGATTGGCCAAGTGCAGCATGTGACCCAGCCTCTATTTAAGCTGGAGTCATGTAGCGCCGCACGTCACTCTGCTCTGATAAGTGTAGGGATAGGACGCAGCTTCTGTGAGGCAGGGAAAAGTCAGCAAAACCACCTAATGAAGTGATCGATCTACAGCTGTGAATCATTCAACTTCTGCAAGTTAATTGCTCACTGGTTTTTAGGCTGCACTGAGCGTTTTTCTGTCACTTTGATCGGCGGTCATTTTGTGTCTTGTGGTGCACCAGCACAAGCTGCCACCAAGTCCATCAATCCATCAATACTAGTTGTTTTTTTTTTTCTATATCCTACATCAGGGGCTTGGCCTATTGTCACCCTTTGAAACTCAGGATAGAAATTTCTATATTTTATTAGGGGTTAAATTCAATTGCCAAAATAGCAATTCCCTAAATCTGGTGTTCCAGCTGTGGCTAGCCAAGTTTAATACGGTCTGCTGTCTGGCAAAGGATAGATTTTTTTCTGTGGTGAAATTCAATTGCCAAAATAGAAATCCCCTAAATCTAGTGTCCCAGCAGTGGCTGGCCAAGTTTAATAGTGTCCGGCAAAGAATATATTTTGTTCTGGGGTGAAATTTAATAGCCAAAACAGCAATACCGTAATTCTGGTGTCCCAGCAGTGGCTGGCCAAGTTTAATAGTGTCCGTCAAAGGATTTATTATTTTCTGCGGTGAAATTCAGTTGCAAAAATAGAAATACTGTAAATCTGTTGTTCCAGCTGTTGCAGGCCTAGTTTAAATCTGTCTGTAAAAGGGTTTATTTTTTTCTGGGGTGAAATTTTATTGCCAAAATAGTAATACCTTGAATCTGGTGTTCCAGCTTTGCAGGCCTAGTTTAAATCTGTCCGTAAAAGGGTATATTTTTTTCTGGGGTGAAATTAAATTGCCAAAATAGCAAAACCGTAAATCTGGTGTCCCAGCAGTGGCTGGCAAAGTTTAATAGTGTCCGGCAAAGGATATATTTTGTTCTGGGGTGAAATTCAATTGCCAAAATAGCAATACCGTAAATCTGGTGTCCCAACAGTGGCTGGCCAAGTTTAATAGTGTCCGTAAAAGGATTTATTATTTTCTGCGGTGAAATTCAGTTGCAAAGATAGAAATACAGTAAGTCTGTTGTCCCAGCTGTTGCAGTCCTAGTTTGAATCTGTCCGTAAAAGGGTATATTTTTTTCTGGGGTGAAATTTAATTGGCAAAATAGAAATACTCTGAATCTGGTGTTCCAGCTGTTGCAGGCCTAGTTTAAATCTGTCCGTAAAAGGGAATATTTTTTTTGTAGGGTGAAATTTAATTGCCAAAATAGCAATACCCTGAATCTGGTGTTCCAGCTGTGACTGGACAAGTTTAATAGTATCGTCAAAGGATAGATTTTGTTCTGGGGTGAAATTTAATTGCCAAAATAGCAATACCCTGAATCTGGTGTTCCAGCTGTGGCTAGCCAAGTGTAATACTGTCTGCTGTCTGTCAAAGGATAGATTTTTTTCTGTGGTGAAATTCAATTGCCAAAATAGCAATCCACTAAATCTAGTGTCCCAGCAGTGGCTGGCAAAGTTTAATAGTGTCCGGCAAAGGATATATTTTGTTCTGGGGTGAAATTCAATAGCCAAAATAGCAATACCGTAAATCTGGTGTCCCAGCAGTGGCTGGCAAAGTTTAATAGTTTCCGGCAAAGGATATATTTTGTTCTGGGGTGAAATTCAATTGCCCAAATAGCAATACCATAAATCAGTTGTTTCAGCAGTGGCTGGCCAAGTTTCATAGTGTCCGGCAAAGGATATATTATTTTCTGGGGTGAAAGTCAGTAGCAAAAATAGAAATACCGTGAATCTGGTGTTCCAGCTGTGGCTGGACAAATTTAATAGTATCCGTCAAAAGGATAGATTTTGTTCTGGGGTGAAATTTAATTGCCAAAATAGCCAATACCCTGAATCTAATGTTACAGCTGTGACTGGACAAGTTTAATAGTATCCGCCAAAGGATAGATTTTGTTCTGGGGTGAAATTCACTTGCCAATATAGCAATACCCTGAATCTGGTGTTCCAGCTGTTGCAGGCCAAGTGTTAATCTGTCCGTAAAAAGGTAAATTACACTGAGCGTGCATCTCCAAGTATATTTCTTTCCGTAAAAGGGTATATTAAAAAAAGTGTTACATTACAATTGCTGAAAGCATAATCCTGTAAACCTGCACGCACTATTGTGCATCTCATAGTGTATTTCTGTCCGTAAAAGGGTATATTACACTCAAGGTGTATATACAAGTGCTGAGAGGGTCATCCTCAATAACTTAACACGCTACCATGCATCTCCAAGTGAATTTCTGTCAGTTAAAGGGTATATTACACAAAGTGTTAAAATACAATTGCTGAAGGCATAATCCTACATACTTTTTCACACACTACTGTGTATCTCCAAGTGTAAATCGGTCCATAAAAGGATACCTTTCATCCAGGGCCTAAATACTAGGTCTACAATTGATATTCCCCTAAATCAGTGGTTAATGCTGTGCCTGGATTAGTGTAATACGGTACATAAATAAATAGGCAGATAGTGTTAGGTGCCTTTAAAAAAAGGCCTGAATTTGAAATCAATACATTGGGCCAAATATATATTTTTTTATTGTGGTGCTTGGTGAAACAATGAGGAAAACATCTAGTAAGGGACGCGGTCGTGTTAGTGGACCCTTTGGTGCTGAGAGAGGACGTGGCCATTCTGCTACAGCCACACGTCCTAGTGAACCAACTACCTCAGGTTCCAGTACCAGCCAGAATTTACAGCGATATTTGGTGGGGCCCGATGCCGTTCTAAGGATGGTAAGGCCTGAGCAGGTACAGGCGCTAGTCAATTGGGTGGCCGACAGTGGATCCAGCACGTTCACAACATTATCTCACACGCAGTCTTCTGCAGAAAGCGCACAGGTGGCACCTGAAAAACAAGCCCATCAATCTGTCACATCACACCCATGCATATCAGGGAAACTGTCAGAGCCTCAAGTTATGCAGCAGTCTCTTATGCTGTTTGAAGACTCTGCTGGCAGGGTTTACCAAGGGAATCCTCCTAGCCCTTCCCCAGTGGTGGAAGACATAGAATGCACTGATGCACAACCATGTTTCTTGATGATGAGGACATGGGAATACCACCTCATAGGAGTCTGCACGACTCTGATGATGATGAAACACAGGTGCCAATTGCTGCTTCTTTTTGCAGTGTGCAGACCGAACAGGAGGTCAGGGAGGCAGACTGTGTGGAAGACGATGCAGGGGACGATGAGGTCCTAGACCCCACATGGAAGAGGCAGTGGTAAGACCGAGCCAACAGTGTAGCAAAAGAGGGAGCAGGGGGGAAAAGCAGAACAGCCACCGCCAAGAGAATTCGCCTGCTACTGGCCACCGTCACCAGGGACTAAGCACCCCAAAGGCAGCTTCAAGGAGTTCCCTGGCATGGCACTTCTCTAAACAATGTGCTGATGACAAGACCCGAGTGGTTTGCATGCTGTGCCGTCAGAGCCTGAAGCGAGGCATTAAAGTTCTGAACCCTAGCACAACCTGCATGACCAGGCATCTACATGCACAGCATGAACTGTAGTGAAGTAAACAACGTAATAACAAGGAACTCACTCAGGCTCCCCCTGCTCCCTCTTCTGCTGCTGCCTCGGCCTCTTCCTCTGCCTCGGGAGGAATGTTGGCACCTCCTGCCCACCAAACAGAGGATGTGCCACCAACACCACCACCTGCGTCACCAAGCATCTCCACGATGTCACACGGCAGCTTTCAGCTCTCCATCTCACAAACCTTGGAGAGAAAGCGTAAATTCCCACCTACCCACCCTCATGCCCTGGGCCTGAATGCCAGCATTTCTAAACTACTGGCCTTTGAAATGCTGTCATTCAGGCTGGTGGACACAGACAACTTCAAACAGCTGATGGCGATGGCTGTCCCACAGTGTGTTGTTCCCAGCCGCCACTACTTCTCCAAGAGACCCGTGCCTTCCCTGCACAACCAAGTTACCGATAAAATCAAGTGTGCACTGTGCAACGCCATCTGTGGCAAGGTCCACCTAACCACAGATACGTGGACTAGTAAGCACGGCCAGGGACGCTATATCTCCCTAACTGCACACTGGGTAAATGTAGTGGTGGCTGGGCCCCAGGCGGAGAGTTCTTTGGTGCACGTCCTTCCGCCGCCAAGGATCGCAGGGCATCATCATTTGCCTCCTGTAGCCTCCTCCTCCTACTCGGCTTCCTCCCCCTCTTCTTCCACCTGCTCATCCAGTCAGCCACGCACCTTCACCGCCAACTTCAGCACAGCCCGGGGTAAATGTCAGCAGGCCGTTCTGAAACTCATATGTTTGGGGGACAGACCTCACACCGCGCAGGAATTGTGGCTGGGTATTGAACAACAGACAGACGAGTAGTTGCTGCCGGTGGGCCTCAAGCCCGGCCTGGTGGTGTGCGATAATGGGCGAAATCTCGTCGCAGTTCTGGGACTAGCCGGTTTGACGCACATCCCTTGCCTGGCGCATGTGCTGAATTTGGTGGTGCAGAAGTTCATTCACAACTACCCCGACATGTCAGAGCTGCTGCATAAAGTTTGGGCCGTCTGTGCGCGCTTCTGGTGTTCACATCCTGCCGCTGCTCGCCTGTCTTCGCTACAGCGGAACTTCGGCCTTCCCGCTCACCGCCTCATATGCGACGTGCCCACCAGGTGGAACTCCACCTTGCACACGCTGGAGAGACTGTGCGAGCAGCAGCAGGCCATAGTGGAGTTTCAGCTGCAGCACGCACGGGTCAGTCGCACTGCGGAACAGCACCACTTCACCACCAATGACTGGGCCTCCATGCGAGACCTGTGTGCCCTGCTGCACTGTTTCGAGTACTCCACCAACATGGCCAGTGGGGATGACGCCGTTATGAACGTAACAATACCACTTCTATGTCTCCTTGAGAAAATACTAAGGGCGATGATGGAAGAGGAGGTGGCCCAGGAGGAGGAGGAGTAGGAAGAGGGGTAATTTTTTGCACTTTCAGGCCAGTCTGTTAGAAGTGGCTCAGAGGGAGTTTTTTTGCAAAAGCAGAGGCCAGGTACAAATGTGGCCAGCCAGGGCCCACTACTGGAGGATGAGGAGGATGAGGAGGAGGTGGAGGAGGATGAGGATGAAGCATGTTCACAGCAAGATGGCACCAAACGCAGCTCGAGCCCATCACTGGTGCGTGGCTGGGGGGATACGGAGGATGATGACGATACGCCTCCCACAGAGGACAGCTTGTCCTTACCTCTGGACAGCCTGGCACACTTGAGCGACTACATGCTGCAGTGCCTGCGCAACGACAGCAGAGTTTCCCACATTTTAACGTGTGCGGACTAATGGGTTGCCATCCTGCTAGATCCCCGGTACAAAGACAATGTGCCCACCTTACTTCCTGCACTGGAGCGTGATAGGAAGATGAGCGAGTACAAGCGCATGTTGGTAGGCGCGCTACTGAGAGCATTCCCAAATGTCACAGGGGAACAGGTGGAAGCCCAAGGCGAAGGCAGAGGAGGAGCGAGAGGTCGCCAACGCAGCTGTGTCACGGCCAGCTCCTCTGAGGGAAGGGTTAGCATGGCAGAGATGTGGAAGGTTTTGTCACCACGCCACATCTAACTGCACCACCACCTGATACGGAAAGTGTTAGCAGGAGGCAGCATTTCACTAACATGGTGGAACAGTACGTGTGCACTCCCCTCCACCTACTGACTGATGGTTCGGCCCCATTCAACTTCTGGGTCTCCAAAAAATTGTCCACGTGGCCAGAGCTAGCCTTTTATGCCTTGGAGGTGCTGGCCTGCCCAGCAGCCAGCTTTTTGTCTGAAAGTGTATTCAGCACGGCAGGGGGCGTCATTATTGACAAACGCTGCCGCCTGTCCACAGCCAACGTGGACAAGCTGACGTTCATAAAAATAAACCAGGCATGGATCCCACAGGAACTGTCCATTCCTTGTGCAGAATAGACATTTATAACTACCTCTCCTTAACCATATATTCTTGTACTCCAGGGCACTTCTCTATTGAATTCTCTTTTTTTAATTTTACCATTATTTTGTGGGGCAACCCAAAGTTGAATGAACCTCTCCTCTGCCTGGGTGCCAGGGGCCTAAATATCTGAAAGTGGCCTTCTCCATTGGTGGGTGACCTGAAGCCTGATTCTCTGCTTTGGGACCTCTCTCCTCTGTCTGGGTGCTGGGGTATAACTTTCACGTACTTGCTTGCTGTCTTGGTGGCAGACATTTAACACTTTTTGCTGTCTAATGACTGTCCCATTGTCTGGGTGTAAGGGGTCTATATGTTGTTTAATCATTTGTTGTCTTGGAGGGAGATATTAAACTCTTTTTACTGTCTAATGACCACCTCATTGTCTGGGTGTCAGTGGCCTATATTTCGTTTAATTTCTTGCTGTCTGGGTGAGAGATATTAAACTCTTTTAACTGTCAAATTGCCTCTACTCTGTCTGGGTGTCAGGGGCGTACATAAATGATAATGGCCTGTTCCATTGCAGGTTGACCAGAGGCCTGTGTTGCTGTTACGGGACCTCTCTCCTCTTTGCGGGTGCCATGACCTTGAGTCTGTGAATGAGGCCTGTGGCACTGCAGGCAGACATGAATCCTTTTTGGCTGTGATGAGAACATCAACTTCCATAGCATTCCCACCTGATGCCACCCCATTCTCCTATTCCACCTCCTTCTCCTCCAAGTTGCCAATTGATATTGGTTAATTTTTATTTATTTTATTATATTTTATTTTCCTATCCACATTTGTTTGCAGGGGAGTTACCTACATTTTGCTGCCTTTTGCAGCCATCTAGCCGTTTCCTGGGCTATTTTTCAGCCTTTTTAGTGCCCAAAAGTTCGGGTCCCCATTGACTTCAATGGGGTTCGGGGTGAAGTTCGGGTCGAGTTCGGATCCCGAACCCGAACATTTTCTCAAACCCGGTGTTCGCTCAACTCTAAAATGCAGTTTTTCACTGCAAAATTTTAAAACTGATTTTTCAGCGTTCTATGCAAAAGTGCTCTGTTTCACAACAGTTCGGTTTTATTCTCCCAAATACGGAAAGGCAGTATGTCACCCCAAAATTTATAAAACAGGTTTTTCTGCATTAAGTGCTCTGTGGCTCAACAGTACACGTTTATTCACCCAACTACAGAAATGCAGTTTTTCTTCGCAAAATTTAAAAAAGTTCTTACAGCTTTCTATGCAAAAGTGCTCTGTGTCACAACAGTACGGGTTTATTCCCCCAAATACAGAAAGGCACTGTCACCCCAAAAATTAGAAAACAGGATTTTCAGCGTTGTATGCAAACGTGCTCTGTCACACAACAATACGGGTTTATTCACCTACAGAAATCCAGTGTTTCAACGCAAAATTTTGAAACTGTTTTTTCAATGTTCTATGCAAAAGTGCTCTGTTGCACAACAGTACTGGTTTATTCAACCAAATACAGAAATGCCGTTTTTCACCACAAAATTAAAAAAAAAAATTCAGCATTCTATGCAAAAGAGCTCTGTGGCACAACTGTATGGGTTTATTCCCCCAAATACAAAAATGCTGTATGTCACCCGAAAAATTATAAAACAGGTTTTTCTGAGTTGTAATCAAAAGTGCTCTGTGGCACAACAATACGGGTTTATTCACCCAACTACAGAAATGCAGTGTTTCACCACAAAATTTTGAAACAGTTTCTTCAGCGTTCTATGCAAAGTCCTCTATGGCACAACAGTATGGGTTTATTCCCCCAAATACAGAAATGCAGTTTTTCACAGCAAAATTTTAAAACTGTTTTTCAGCGTTCTATGCAAAAGTGCTCTGTGTCACAACAGTATGGGTTTATTCCCCCAAATACAGAAAGGCTGTATGTCACTCCAAAAATTAGAAAATAGGTTTTTCTGCATTGTATTCAAAAGTGCTCTGTGGCACAACAGTACACGTTTATTCACCCAACTACAGAAATGCAGTTTTTCACCGCAAAATTTTAAAACAGCGTTCTATGCAAAGGTGCTCTGTGGCACAACAGTACGAGTTTATTCCCTCAAATACAGTAATGCAGTTTTTCACTGCAAAATTTTTCTTTCAGCGTTCTATGCAAAAGTGTTCTATGTCACAACAGTACGGGTTTATTCCCCAAATACAGAAAGGCAGTATGTCACCCCAAAAATTATAAAACAGGCTTTTCTGCGTTGTATGCAAACGTGCTCTCTCGCACAACAGTACACGTTTATTCACCCAACTACAGAAATGCTGTGTTTCACCGCAAAGTTTTGAAACAGTTTTTTCAGCGCTCTATGCAAAAGTGCTCTGTGGCACAACAGTATGGGTTTATTCCCCAAATAAAGAAATGCAGTATGTTACCCGAAAAATTATAAAACAGGTTTTTCTGCATTGCATTCAAAAGTGTTCTGTGGCAGAACAGTACGGGTTTATTCACCCCACTACAGAAATCCCGTATTTTACCGCAAATTTTTGAAACAGTTTTTTCAGCGTTCTATGCAAAAGTGCTCTGTGGCACAACAGTACGGGTTTATTCCCCTAAATAGAGAAATGCAATATGTCACCCCAAAAATTATAAAACAGGTTTTTCTGCGTTGCATGCAATCGTGCTCTGTGTCACAACAGTACGGGTTTATTCACCCAACTACAGAAATGCAGTTTTTCACCCCAAAAATGATATAAACTGATTTTTCAGTGTTGTATGCCAGTGACGTTTTCTGAGCGCTGTTGCCCTCAGTTGGTGTAGCATCGCGCAGGCGCAGGCAATCGCGTGCACTGCACCTGTGCGAGAATTCCGGCGGCCGTCAAGATTAAGATCGGGCTTTATTCCTGCCTTAAAGCGGAGGTATCCCAGCCACACGGGATGACAGGGTGGGCACTGGCAGTGGGCACACTACAGTCAGTGGAAGTCGGCCTGACACACACTGGCAGCAGGCAAGCAACTGAAATTACACTAAAGTGTAAAAATGAAATGCCTGTTTTTGATGCAAAGTCCTGTGCCACACGGGATGACAGGGGTGGGCACTGGCAGTGGGCACACTACAGTCAGTGGAAGTCGGCCTGACACACACTAGCAGCAGGCAAGCAGCTGAAATTGCACTAAAGTGTAAAAATGAAATGCCTTTTTTTATGCAAAGTCCTGTGCCAGCCGGTATGAGTGGTGGGCACTGGCAGTGGGCACACTACAGTCAGTGGAAGTCAGCCTGACACACACTGGCAGGCAACTAACCTTAGATTTAAGTGTAAAAATGAAATGCCTTTTTTTGATGCAAAGTCCTGTGCCACACGGGATGATAGGGGTGGGCACTAGCAGTGGGCACACTACAGTCAGTGGAAGTCGGCCTGACACACACTAGCAGCAGGCAAGCAGCTGAAATTACACTAAAGTGTAAAAATGAAATGCCTTTTTTTATGCAAAGTCCTGTGTGACGCACAATATGCTATTTGCATGCTAAAGTGTCCCAGTGTATTCATTGGACAAATATCCTGTTCTATAAAAATCAGACTCAATGATAAGAAAAATATGAAAAATAAAAATAAAGTCAGATTTTTACATACATTAAGGCCTCATGCACACGGCCGTTGTTCGGGTCCGCGTCCGAGCCGCATATTTCGCGGCTCGGCCGCGGACCCATTCATTTCAATGGGGCCGCAAAAGATGCGGACAGCACTCCGTGTGCTGTCCGCATCCATTGCTCCGCCTGCGTGCCCCCGCAAAAAAATAGAGCATGTCCTATTCTTGTCCGTTATGCGGACAAGAATAGGCATCTCTATAATGGGCCGCGTTCCGTTCCGCAAATTGCGGAACGGAACGCGGAGCAGCTTCCGTGTTTTGCGGATCCGCGGTTTGCGGACCGCAAAACACCCACGGCCGTGTGCATGAGGCCTAAAGGTGAGGAAAACTACAGGTTCCAGTATGGGCTAAACAGTTGTGAAGGTGTGCTGCAAGTTATCATTTCACAAAAGAGAATCCTACCACCCATCATCACACTGTAGACCGTATGAGTGACTACACCACTGATCAGGCACCGTCAGTGGCAGAATAAACATTTACATTTAGTGACTTACAGGTGATATATACTCTCAAGTTATTCTCTTTCCTTTTCTTACCATTTGGTTCAGACCACTATGACGACTTCTCTCTGCCATGACTTTTCTCTGCAGAGTAAAACTACTGTAAGTGCCACATACTACAATAGTAACATACACTGAGTACAATCATGTCACATACTATATTCCCTAAAAATAAAGCACTCCACACATGGTGCTCTTAAAATGTGACACCCATATATAACCCTGTTTCTGACCTTCCTATTAAAATTTTAACTTTATTCTGTTGTCTTTTAAAATAAAGTCACCATAAAAGAACTGAACCAAAACTGTTAAAAGTTGACTGACTCTCTCTGTATCTGCTTATTTCTAGTAGTATTAATTAAGTATCCTGCCTGCTGGGATTACTAAATAATCATTGGCGAGGGTGTATTAACTCGTACTTTCCCTCCATGAGTAGCTTTACCCTTGCCCTATCCTTATTTGAATCCTCTGTTAGTGGAAAGACCCCAGGACTCCCTGTCCGGGGTTATATCAAAATCCCTTTGTGTTCGAGCAATTAGAGAAGGTGAGAAATCTCACCGGCTCCACACGAAAGGCAAGGGTATTGTGACTGGAGCTATTTTATTCAGCTACCTTGTCACAGTAAGCTCCGTGATCTATAGATCACAGTGATCCCTAACAAGCCGCCCTTTAGATAGGTTTCATCCACATTTGGAATAGCTGATATTATCCATGGTTCTATGCCTGCAGCGTATGATCCACCTTTATACTCAGCGATCAGGAGAGAGAGCAGTGAATTAAAGTCACAAACAATGCTCCCCGACATGTATCGCCGTGGAACCGGCTTCTTCAGGAGTTAGGAGCAAAGAAAAGATACTTGGTTTTGTGGAATTAATGGCAGAATTGACAGTCCTGGAAATGAATTCCACATATTGAGGTTCATCTAATGTCTCCCGACACTTAATCAAGAGCGATTCTATTTGGTGCAGCACTGCACCGACGTGGATACCCATAGGTTCTTATCTACCTGCGAGCCGTGGAGGCCACTAAACCAAAGAAGAAAGCCACATGGATTGTGCAAGAGAGGGATCAATTGTGACCATCATTTAAAGGCACATGGCAAAGTGAAGGAGACATCTTTTACACTCCAGCAGTGGTCTCATGTGCATGCCCTAAACATAAAGCTCTCACACATACAGTATGTGTCCTGCATATTGTTACTGACTTGTTACATAACCTCATTAAGTGGAAACATTGTTACAGTAGTGTAACTATATCGCACCAACCGAGTAGCTATACCAAATCCACCTCCTATGTGCTGGAGGGAAATGAAAAATGCATCTTATGAATTGTTTTTAATCTATTATTATAATTTCAATTTACTGTTCAATACAGAAAGGCTTTGATTGTATATTGTATTTTTATATAAATAAATATTTTTTATTAATTTATCCCTATATTGTACCAGATTATTTCAGGTGGGGGACTATTTATATATTACCTATCAGGCACTGGGTGGGTCTGTTAGTAGTGCACCCCTTTTCCATTTTTTGATAGTGGTGAGCCACTGAATATTTAATGTAGTAAATCTTGCTCTATTCCCCCTTTATACAGTGCCTCTTTTTCTGTGATCCTATAGCTCCTCACGCTCTGTGTCCCTCTGTAGTGCCTCATCTTGTGTGCCCCCTTATATTGTGTCTCATGATCTTCACCCCCCCTATAATGTGCCTCATGTTATGTGCCCCCCTATAATGTGCCTCATGGTCTTGGTCGACCCATAGTGTGCCTCATGGTCTTCACCCCCAATAATGTGCCTCATGGTCTGGGTCATCCCATAGTGTGCCTCATATTCTGTTCCCTCCGATAATGTGCCTTATGGTCTTCAACCCTCAATGATGTGCCTCATGTTCTGTGTCCTCCCATAGTGTGCCTCAAAGTCTTCACCCCCTAATAATGTGCCTCATGGTCTTCACCCTCTTATAATGTGCCTCATGTTCTGTGTCCCCCTATAGTGTGCCTCATGGTCTTCACCCTCTTATAAAGTACCTAATGGGCTCTGCCCCTCTATAGTTTGCATCATGGTCTTCACCGTCTTATAATGTGCCTCATGGGCTGTGCCCCTCTATAGTTTGCCTCATGGTCTTCTCCTCTTATAATGTGCCTCATGGTCTTTACCCCCTATAGTGTGCCTCATGATCTTTACCCTCTATAGTGTGCCTCATGGTCTTTACCCCCTATAGTGTGCCTCATGATCTTTACCCTCTATAGTGTGCCTCATGGTCTTTACCTCCTATAGTGTGCCTCATGGTCTTCACCCTCTTATAATGTGCCTCATGGTCTTTACCCCCCTATAGTGTGCCTTATGGTCTTCACCCTCTTATAATGTGCCTCATGGTCTTTACCCCCTATAGTGTGCCTTATGGTCTTCACCCTCCTAGAATGTGCCTCATGGTCTTTACCCCCCTATAGTGTTCCTTATGGTCTTCACCCTCTTATAATGTGCCTCATGGTCTTTACCCCCTATAGTGTGCCTCAGGATCTTTACCCTCTATAATTTGCCTCATGGTCTTTACCCCCTATAGTGTGCCTCATGGTCTTCACCCTCTTATAATGTGCCTCATGGTCTTTACCCTCCCAGAATGTGCCTCATGGGCTGTGCTCCTCTATAGCTCACCTCATGCTATAACCATTACTGGATAGGCCTGCATCTTAGGAACGTTGCACACTCTACTTCTATCCAAAAAAAAAGCTCCAAATGGTGGAGTAGGGAACTCCTGGTAACCTGTCTTACCACTTTCCACTTTTTTGTCATGTAAGTGGCGCAATGACATCATTGTGCACCTACAACATTCTGCTGATAATGGCCTGGCCAGAGGAGACCAGACTGATATCTGCAAAATGTCGCAGCTGCGGCGTGCGTCTACATACTGTATTGACCTTCGCTGAAATTTCCTAAAGTTGGGAGGTATGCCATAGTACTACTTATATCAAGAGTACTTTCCTGGTGGGTATGTCTATAATACAGGCCTGAAGTGCTCAATAGGAAACCTGCAATCCTTTATCAGTCTATATAATGGGGATGAGGAAATTACATTCTGACCAGTATAAAGCGGATGAATACCGTATATCACTTTCTGGTCATAGCGTCACTTTACTACAGACAGAAGGATCAATGGTGAGAGGTATTTATGAAGGCATCCATTTCATACTGGGCAGACTGGTGAGAACAGGACATTGCTATATATGATATTTCATCTGATTGATTCCTTCATGTCAGATGGCATTATAGGTATTGCCAGTTTACAGTATGAAATGCAGCTGGCTGGAGGTCAGAGGTCATGAGCCTGGCATATGATTGGCAGCTGGCATATGATTGGTCACTACTGGCACATGCACAGTTTGATTTGAATATCAACTGCCGTTTTCAGAGATTCTGCAGAAACTGCCGATTTCCCGACTGAGCCAGGAGCGTTTGTTGAGCCCCACAGGCATCTTTACAGGTTTCTACCCCATTCTGCTGGACGTCTATCAGTAAGTCCTGCTCTATATACTGTACACACTACACACAGGACAGTGCACCCCCATCATCTGTACTGAGCAGGACCATTCAGGGTTGGATCTCATAGTACATAGCGTTCTCCTCCTCTACATTGTGTAATGTATATTCTAATGGGATTGTGTCTTCTTCATATATTTATCTCAGATAATGGAACCTAAATCTAGTGAATTAGGAGATAAAAAGTGTCAGGTTTCTTGTAGTGACCTCCAGTTAGGATGTTGGGGGTAATAACACTAAACCTCTTCTTACAAGGTATTCCAGGCTTAGACATTTATGGTATATCTATGTGCACCTTATTGCTGCCGGTGCCACCTCTGGGACTCTTATCTATTATGACAATGTCTCTTTCTGTAACTCCCATACACTTTAATGGAGAGGGCCACACTCAAGACAGTCAGGTGCTGGGAACTCAGCTCTTCCCATGAGATCACTGTCACACAGTAGAGATTTTATTACTATTTTGTAGCCATAATGTTGGGAGTAAATCAAAGAAAAAATCTAATTGATCTATTGGTTTACAAGTATAGATACAGAATAGCGATTAAATCTGCACTATGTGAATGTGGACAAACTTTCTTAAAGGGCTTCTGTCATCCCCCAAAAGTCATTTTTCTTTTTTGGGCTTACTAAAATCCTTATAGGGCGATTATTCTATATATACTGTTTTTACCTTTTTCTGTTGGTTATTTTCGCTAAAAAATGCACTTTTTAAATATGTAAATTACCTTGCTACCAGCAAGTAGGGCGGTTACTTGCTGGTAGCCGCCGCATCCTCCTTTCCAAAAAACGCCCCCTCCTCCTGTTGAGTGAACGGGCCAGCGAGCGCTCTTCTCCTCTGGCTGGCCCTGTCTCCGTTCCATCCGCGCCTGCGCCTCCCGGTCATCAGTCGGCGCAGGCGCACTGAGAGGAGGATCGCTCGCCGCTCGCTTCTCAGTGCGCCTGTGCTGATGACGTCACATCTACACCCGGAAGAGAAGTCGACGGCATCTTCTCTTCCGGGTGTAGATGTGACATCATCGGCGCAGGCGCACTGAGGAAGGAGCGGCTGAGCGAGCGTCCTCCTCTTAGTGAACTGAAGACTGGGACGGCGCAGGCGCGCGATTTGGAACTGAGACAGGGCCAGCCAGAGGAGGAGAGCGCTCGCTGGCCCTGTCACTCAACAGGAGGAGGCGGCGTTTTTTGGAAAGGAGGATGTGGCAGCTACCAGCAAGTAACCGCCCTACTTGCTGGTAGCAAGGTAATTTACATATTTAAAAAGTGCATTTTTTAGCGAAATTAACCAACAGAAAAAGGTAAAAACAGTATATATAGAATAATCGCCCTATAAGGATTTTAGTAAGCCCAAAAAAGAAAAATGACTTTTGGGGGGTGACAGAAGCCCTTTAAACTTCAAAGGGAGGGCAGAGAGTAAGCAGAGCCACCTCTTCATTTACTTCTATGGGGAAAGCATCCGACATTAATGGGCAGACAGGGGTCACTAGATTCTTAAGAATACATAAAGGAGGTACTGTATGATGATCTCCTGGGACACAAGGGGCTCATAATCTGCTCTTATATCTGTACCTTCTGCAGCAGAAATCCATGAGGACCTGATACAGAAAATATATGAGAAAGTTCACATGGACATATTTTAATCAGTATTTTGTGCCAATATTTGTAACCTAATATCAGGATCAGGTCCAAAACACGGAAGAAGATCTTTCTATTCTTCATTTTTTTTGTGTCTTCCATTCTTGGTTTTGGCTTAGAAATACTGATAAAATACTGAGCAAATACTGACCGTGTGAAAGTAGCCCTAAACTGCTATTTGTCCTATATAACATATTCATATCACTGTATTTAACTCTTTAGCATTTTGTTACATTTCATGCAACTTGTATGTAGATGGAGAGCGACAACAGCATGGATTCCTTTGAGGAGGACGAGGTAATTGCCATGTTTGTGTGGACTTTCATTTCTCCTTTAGATACAAATAAAGAGTTAATATGTTAAGGTGTTGAAAATGTTATTTTTATATAAAACCTTCTAATGTAAATCAATAGTTTATATATAAGGGGTTCTATTGGATGTCAAGGGGTATTCCCATCTCAGACAATGGGGGCATACCGCTAGGATATGCACCCATTGTCTGATAGATGTGGGTCCCACCTCTGGGACCCGCACTTATAAAGTCCCAGAGGGAGCACCGTGCATGCATGGCCGCCCTCAAATTTATTTCTATTGGGCAAATTCTGGCTCGGATATTTTCGTCAGCTCCATTAAAGTAAACAGAAGTAGTGGCTGCGCAAGTGCAATGCGCCCCTATTCATTTCTATGTGGCAAACAGAAAATGCCGAGCCAGCAATTGGCTCTTTTCATCAGTCCTATAGAAAACAATGGAGGATGGCTGCGCATGCGCGGTGACCATCCGGGAAGTTACCAGCTCTGTTTACAAGATAGCTATGCGTCCCAGAGACGAGAATCACACCTATCAGATAATGGGGGCCAGGGGCATAGCTAGAACTGACTGGGCCCCACAGCAAATACTATACACTCCCCCTCCCTCACCTAAATAAAATCTTTGAAAAAACGACCAGAATTTGTCCTTGTATCACCAGGTAAGGGAGGGTATTCTTTATTATGAGGCAGGGCCCAGGGCAAATACCTGCAAAATTTGAATGAAACAAGCAGTGGCTTGCCTAAGGTGTTTGGCACCTGGGGCGGGTATTTTCTCTGGCAACCCCCCCCCCTTCCCGCCCTCCATACTTTAAAACATTGTGCCCCTCACAGTTGTTATGCCTTCATTTTCCCTCTTCACAAAAATTAGGCCCATGGTGCGCCCTTTCACAGTAGTAATTCCCTCTCAATGCCCTGTCACAGTAGAAATGCCCTCTCCATGCCCTGTCACATTAGTAATGCCTTCTCTATGCCTGCTTCACAGTGGTGATGCCCTCTTTGTGCCCCCTTGACAGTAGTGATGCCCTCTCTGTGCCCCCTTCATAGTAGTAATGCCCTCTCTGAGCCCCTTTCACAGTAGTAATGGCCTGTCACAGTAGTAATATCCTCTCCATGCCCTGTCAGAGTAGTAATGCCCTCTCCACGCCCACTTCACAATAGTGATGCCCACTGTGTGCCCCCTTGACAGTAGTGATGCCCTCTCTGTGCCCACTTGACAGTTATAATGCCCTCTCTGTTCCTCTTTCACAGTAGTGATGCCCTCTCTGTGTCCCCTTCACAGTAGTAATGCCCTCTCTATGCCCCCTTCACAGTAGTAATGCCCTCTCTGTGCCCCCTCAGTGTTAGGGCTCATTCAGACGGCCTAGTCCACATATTTTGCATCCCCATTAAAATGAATGGGTCCATAGCCGTTCTGTATCCATGGATCCACACATAAATTATCACCAATCATTAATTCTCCAAAGCAAAAAGGGTCATACGACACAGATTTCAGTAATGTAGGGCAGATTTTAAGCAGATTCCATAAAATACATAAAAAAAATCCACATAGAAAATCGGCCATTTTAACTGACTGCACCCTTAAGCTTCCTGCCACATGTGAATATACCTTTAGCCTAACATTTAGCTCATTATGTAGATAACTCACATTTGATCCACTATTAGGCAGTATAATTCTGTTTTATATCATTTATAGATAGAATTTATCACTGAACACTAATATTTAGTTTACTAAGTAGAATGTGCTCTGTTCTAGGTCACTTATATGGAGCGCATGAGAGAGATTATACGGATGTGTGAGGAAGACGTAAGTGATATCAGCAGATATTCATATTTCTCACATAACATTGTATATCCAGAGGTAATAACCATTAGATTTTTATTTATCACAAATTGTACCAGTTTTGATGGGTTGTCTAATGTCTTTGAGGGTATCTAAGGAAATAAATTGTGTTACGGCAGTAGCTGTGGAAAAACTTAGCGAACCAACACATTTGGCTTTGGGCGAATACAGGAAGGCGCCTGAAGTGTATCAGGTTTGCCAGCTGGACCCGCCAGGAAGAAGGCATCGGGAGGTGGGTTTAGGTAGTTGGGCATGGTAAGAGAAGCAGCGGTTGCCCCCAGCCGCCATTGTAATTAGTTGGACATGTTGGAATTGTATCTGTCTACACCATTGTAGACCAGAAGGAGTGTGTGATCAGTCCTGGGACAGATGTCATTGACTTGTTTATCTGGGTTTATCGGGTTTCCTCATGTAGTATACTACAGTACATCTGCTTGTTTGTTACATAGGCAGCAGTTTCATAATTTTCATCTCTAATTTCTCCATAACTTTTTATTTATTTACAATATTCAATCCTGTGTGGACAGGGAAGAGAAGAGGGAATGAGGATCCTTGCATGCTATGTAAGTGATGTTTTAAATAATTATTTTAAGGCACAATGATATATTATTTAAGGGGTGCTGCCATATATTATCTAAGGGGTGCTGCTAGATAGATAGATAGATAGATAGATAGATAGATAGATAGATAGATAATGTATTCGTTTTTATTAAATCTAATGTTTAAAAAAGTAACACTTTACCAATCATTATTGAAGCTAAATTGGAAAAACACTGATCCTTATTATATCTTACTGTTGGTGATAAAGGGGTTGTCTGATCTCTATAGCCATGTTCAGGGGCCATTTTCTCCTATGACTAGCTGATCATGAAGGGGGTCTTACAGCAACCGCTGTCTTATGATTTGTTCTTCACACTAGGGGCTCTTTGGACTCACACACTATCCTAATAATTCACCATCTATAGATTCCTCCAGAGAACTGTCCTTTTATTTAAACTAAATTCTGGCTAATAGAATGGATAAATGATTGGGCCTCCCATTAGAATACTTCTGCATCCCCTTTAAGACTCCATCATTGTATGCAGAACTAAGAAATAAGCCAATTATTGTATCTATCACTGCTCCAATGATAAACTATAGAAAAATATTTGATTCCCTCTGAAAATCTAATATATATTGTTACTCACAATCTGTTTTATCTTTTTCTGCCCCTAAGGATGAAGACGGCAAGGATGATTCTGTGGACGGGGTAAGAGCCTCTATTTCTCTACATTGTAAAGTATTCCGGAAGAATGGAGATAATAACAGTGAGAGAGGGACTAATTCTTACGTGTTATATTGTAGCCCATCTTCATGAAGCTGGATGATGGCATAAGGATCTCCCTGGATGAAGTAAGTGAAGTGAAATGCTGCATTAGGAATGACACATTGAAAATGTGCCAATATTTTATATAAATCTCCATTGTCTTATACACTGCTGAAATGAATTTAGTTAATAAAATAACATCCTATACAATAATGCATAGGATAAATAAGATTTATTTATTATGTATACCTTATTATATTGACCAGTTACATGGGGGGAAATCATTTTCCTGAGGTTATTGACAATATGGAAGTTACCTTGCACATGACAAAACATTCATTAAGTAGAAAAGCATGAGGTAGATCTTACAGTATTTAATCTGATTGAATTGTATTTGTAGGAACATCTTTCACTAGAATCGTATACAGAGGAAGAGGACGAAGAAGGATATGAGTCAGGTGGAGAAGCAGATGAAGAAGAGGAAGAAGATACAGAAGAATTTGGAGATGAGAAAGAAAGTGATGAAGAAGGAATGGAAGGAGAGGAAGAAGAAGAAGAAGAAGAAGAGGACAGTGAAGAAAGTGAAGAGGGAAATGGAGACAGAGAAGATGAAGACCAAGAAGTGGATGAAGAAGAAACATCTTGCACCAGGTCCTGCCTTCCAGTAAGACGGATGATGAGAAGGGCGATGACCAGGATTACTACTTTCATCCACAGAGTTATAGAATTTATTTAGTTCATAGTTATATATATCTTAGGTAAGGTAGGTTTAGTGTAAAAGAAAACAGTTTAATCTTAAAGGAGTATTCTGGGTAGATTTAAACTGGGCCAAAGATGTTAATAAAAACAAAGAAGCACTAAAAACCTCCAGTGATTCCCCCATAGCTGCCATACAATCCATGCTTCAGCCCTCACTGCTCTGCATTCCTCTTCTAGCTTCACACACCAGAAATGCTAGAAAAGGCCCAGTCATTCAATCATAAGATAAAACACATCAACCTCCTAAGGCAAGTCATTGGCCTAGCAGACCATTCCTAGCATTTCTGGGATGTTCAACCAGGACAGGACATACAGAGCAGTGAGTACCAGAGCAGTGGCTGGGGATTGGTATAGGTGAGGAATGATTCTTTGTTATTTTTAACATCTTTAGAAGTAGATATAATATCTTCTACCATCTCCTACTTCTCTGTAAGGATTATGAGATGGCCAAATACCAGGATTACTCCCTTTATTTGCAGAGTTAGAGTTATTATTTAATATATACTAAGCATATTTTATTTTTAAATAAAAAATTAAGTAAAATAAAAAAAAAAAAAAAAAATAAGGGTTTACTGCATAGATTTTAGAGACAACCTGTCAGCATATAAATGTAGTGCAGTCTGCAGGCAGCATGTTATAGAGCAGAAGGAGTTGAGCAGATTCATATATTGTTTTATATGAAAAGATTTAGTATAACTTATATTTCATTGACTTACATTCCTGCTCATTCTGGGCTTTGACGTCAAGGAGGCTGTCCTATCAGTGACTGACAGACTTCCCTATATGACTGTGAACACAGAGATAGCTGTCAATCACTCATAGGACATTCCCCTGGACTTCACAGCCCAGAATGAGCAGGAATTTAAATATATAAATATATACATGTTCCTGCTCTATAGCATGATGCGTTTGGCTCAACTATCATACTCAACGTGACAGGTAGAAGATGTTTAAAATAGCAAAGAATTTCTGCTTACCTCCACCAATCCCCCTCCGCTGCCATTCTCCTGCAGCTTTTATCCCCACTGCTCTGGACTTCTGGTCCCTGCTCAACACACCAGAAATGCAAGGAACTGCCAGCTCCTCCGATTAAAGGGTGAGGAGGGTCAACCCCGAGGACAGTGATTGGCTTAGCTCAGGTACCAGAGCAGTGGCAGGGGATCAGTGTAAGTCTTTATTAATTTTAATATCTTAAAATGTAGATAAAAAAAAATTGCATCAGGTCCTGCCTTCCAGTAAGGATTTTAAAGGCAAAGACCAGGATTATTTTTTTTTATCTTAAGATTTATAGGTTTTATAATATATATCTTATATCACCATTTTTTTCTTTCATAAATAAGGTAGATTTAGTTTTAAAAATTATATAAAATTTTTAAAAATGTATTTTTATAGGGGTTTTCTGGGTAGATTAGTAAATGTGACAGAAAATATTGTTAATACCAAAGAATCCTTACTTACCATCTGCCATAGCTGCCATTTCAACGCTGTTTTAGTCCCTACCGTTCTTTCCTTTGCCAGTTCAACAGCCCAGAAATGCTAGGAAAGGCCCATTCCCCAATTAGCAATTTGACAGTGTAGGTGAGAAATGGTCCTTTGTTATTTATGACATTTTCAGATTTTTTTAAAAAATCTCCCAAGAAAATGACCTTAAAGAAATTTGGAATATATATATATATATATATATATATATATATATATATAGGATTTAAGATAAATAAAAAAAAGCAGTTTCATAGTAGCTATTAGACCATAAAGAAATATAATTTATTTACATAGAAATAAAATAAATAAGATATGAAATAGACCTGCCTGAATCAACATTTAAAACCTTTTTTATTCAAATCCTATTTAAAAAAACTACAGCTCACCTGACCACTAGTAATTCTCTGGCGCTCCTGTTGGAGGGAGGTTATCATAATCTAGAAGTAGGGATTGTAACATCGAACTCTCTCTCTCCTATCTACTGCCTGATTCAGGGAGAATTGTTAGTGGTCACCAGAGCTCTAGATTTTTATTGTTTTGCAGTAAAAGTTCATTCAGGCAAATCCATTTCTAAATAGTGAACAATATGTTCATTCAGATATAAGATGAAAATAGAAAGGTGGAAAGATAGACAATATTTGATAGCTATAAGATAGAACTAAGGTAGATAAATGATATAGATATAACATAAATTAGATAAATATCATAAATAGATAAGAAAGATATAGATAGATGTAAGAAAGATAGAGAATAAATATATTTGATAGCTGTAAGATTGAGGTAAGGCCTCAGGTACCGTACACGACTATATCCGTTTTGTGGTCCGCAAATTGGGAATCCACGATATAAGGATATTGTCTGTGTTGAATCAGCATTTTTTGCAGACCCTGTGACATCAATAGGTCCATGGTCTGCAGATTACAGACATTTTCTATCTTTTTGCAGAACAGACATACAGATACAAAAAGCAGATGGATCATCCGTGTGCCTTCTAAATCCATATATACATTCTACAAAAATATAGAATACACCCACAAAATATACATCACAAATATATGGAAGCCAATGAGTCGTATTTTGCAGATATTCGATTTGTAGATTGCAAGACAGATATTATCGTGTGCATGAAGGTTAAGGCTTGGTTCTTATCATATTTTTGCCCTGTTTAATATATATGTTAGAGAAAAAAAGAATGTAAAAGTGTAATATACTACGCTTTTCTATTTTGCAGAGTCCTATAAAAAAACATATCCTGTACATTAAAGTATATATTTTTGGTTTGTTTTTTACAGTAGCACTTTATGGGGATGGATGCCACTGTGTGTCATTAGTCTGAGACATACATGCTTTCTGTATATGTTAAACTTTAGACAAAAATGTGATGTGAGCCGAGCCTAAGGTGGCATTCATATCACCGTTTGGCTTTCTGTTATTCTGATCTGTCAGAAGAAGAGAGAGGAAAAATAAATGCCGGATTCTGTAAAAAAACAAACAGTTCCTGTTGCATCAGTAATGCATAGGATTGCATAGGATCCATTTTTATTTATAGGATCCAGTAAAAAAAGAGATTCTGTTGCATCAGTTGTCATCCATTTGAGCCATTTCCGTCTGAGATCTGTTTTTTTTAGACGGAAACAAAAGAACTGCCTGCATGACTTTTTGTCAACAACTGATGCAACAAGATCCGTTTTTTTCTCTCTCTCTCTTCTTCTAACAGATCAGAATAACCGAAAGTTAAAAGGCGATATAAATGCACCCTAAGATAAATATGATATGTATACTGATTCAAAATATTCATTTTTAGATATAATATGATATGTAGAGCATAGAGATAATCTAGAAATTAGATTAAAAAAAAAAAAAAGCAAAAAAAAAACCACATAGCTTACTAGTGTTAGTGGTGGTATAAATGTAGTATAGAGCATATATACATACTAAGGTGTATAAGATAAACCTTAGCTATAAGGTAGAGTGATTATATAAAATAGTTACAAAGCAGATTAATAACAGATATTTCGTATATAATCTGCTTTATAACTTGTATCTGGATAATAATACAGATATTAGATAAGATAGATTATATATAAGATAGAACATTGATTATAATATAGACTGTTATAGATATATATGTGTGTCAGGGCCCCCATCCAGAGTCATCACTACAGTGAACCAGGGATTAGCCGATCGCCAATTCTTGGGGTCAGGAAGGAATTTTTTCCCCCCACAGGGGGGTTATGTTTCGCCTTCGTCTGGTTCACACCTTATTATGCAGTAAATCTTAAATTGTCCTGGATGGGTAAATTTGTACAAATTTATTAATTGATAGGAATAAAAACTGTTAGATTATATTCACCGTGTTTGTGTTTTATTTTATGAAATCATATGAACACTTGGATAATAAATGATTTCGTAGTGTGGTCTCTTATTTTACACATACAGCTATAATAAAATTCCTTCTGCCACAGAATTAGCCACAAATCCACATAATGCAATATCAATGGAAAATCCTAAAGGAAGAGACATAACCAAAAGCAGTAATAAGAGGTGATCTTAGACTTCATCAGAGCAGATGAATAAAACCTATGGGGATCAGGGGCGTATTAAGTGCATGAAAGGCCCGGGGCTGTCTACCCCTCCATTTTAAGTTTAAGCTTTTTTCTGTATGAAGAGGCTGCGGTGCTTTGTGAGCGTCACAGTCTCTTCCTAGGCCATATGACATTGCATTCATTGTTCACGTGGCCGAGGTGCAGCTCTGTCCCATCTGAGTGATTGGGGCTGAGCTGCAGTACCAAGAGCAGTGCTATCAAATGGGCAGCTCTGTGCTTGGAAAGGAGCAAAGAGGCTGCGGCGCTCACTAGAACATCGCCGTTTCCTCAAACAGCTGATTGGCGGGGGGTGCCAGGAGTCTGACCCGCACCATCTCTAAGTACAGATGTCATAGATGTCATAGATGTTACCTGCAGTCCTATGTAACACCCCACATAACAGTGAATTATTGTGTTATGTGGGGTGTTACATAGGACTGCAGAGAACATGTACAACATTATCTGCACACAGAAAGTTATCACTGTAATCTGGGCTGTTACATAGGACTGCAGATGACAAATTAAAATTTTAGTTGCCAAATTTAAAATACATATGATTATGATAAAAAAGACTTGGAGGAGAAGATGAGACACAGGTCACAGTAGTGAGCCCGCTCTACATATAGGGGAATACAGCACCACATACCTGTTACATCCGATAACATCTCCTCTCATGTAGATCTTCTCTTTCCTCTTCTCCTCCGTCTGACCCAGAACGCCATGACAAATTCTTTCAGCCGCATCTCGTCTCTACAGAGTTTGTTACACAGACACGTTAGATTTCTCATAATTGGGGTCATTTATCAAACTGGTGTAAATTAGAACTGGCTAAGTTGCCCATAGCAACCAATCAGATTCCACCTTTCATTTTCCAGATGAGCTGTCAAAAATGAAAGGTGGAACCTGTTGCTATGGGCAACTAAGTCAGTTCTACTTTATACCAGTTTGATAAATGACCCCAAAGATCCCAATAGTGTCTACAGCAGTTATAATGTCCCCTAGAGTGCCCCCAGTAATAATAACACCATATATTGTGCTCAAGGTACTAAGGCCTGTATAGTGTCCCCAAAAGAAATGTCATCTAATAGCAACGCCCCCAAACTACCCCCATATAGTAATTTCCCCCACACTGCCCTCTATAGTAATTTCCCCCACACTACCCCATATAGTAATTTCCCACCACACTGCCCCATATAGTAATTTCCCCCACAATGCCCCCCATATAGTAATTTCCCCCACACTGCCCCCATATAGTAATTTCCCCCACACTGCCCCCATATAGTAATTTCCCCCACACTGCCCCATATAGTTATTTCCCCTACACTACCCCATATAAAACAAAAGAACTAAAAAAAGGCTAATACTTACCTGTGTGCTGAATGGTGAGGAAGGCGCGCGTACATTACGCTCGCTGAGCTTCTACCATCACATAGGCCTCAGGCCTACTAGGCCTGAAGCCTATGGAGGTGATAGGCGGCGGGGCAAGGAACTATACGCTCCCGTACCACGCCGCAGTATGTGGGCATTTGGGTCGGCGCTGGGCCCCCCGTCGATGCCGGGCCCGGGGCGGCCGACCCAAATTTCATCTGCCACAATTATAATCTGCCACTGAATAGATGGCCAATGGATGATCTTTGAGACATATGGAAATCTATAAAAAAAATTGACGTTAAATGTATGTTTTTTTTTAACATGACAGTAGGGGCTCAACAAGACCTTTGAAGGTGTTTTACAGTTTGGCAGGGCTCATTATCCTGCAGAAAGTAGCCACTGCCATTAGAGAATTCTGTTGCCATGATGGGTGTACTTGTTTTACAATAATGTTTAAGTAGATGATAGACATCAAAGCATTTCAGGATTGAAGGTTTCCCAGCAGAAATGTATCCAGGATATCACACTGCCTCCCAATGTTCTGTATCAGAGCTGGCCTAAGGTTATATGGCACTATGGGAGAAAAATGTAAAATGCAATGGAGAAAAGAATACACAAATAATACTTAAAGAGGTTGTCCCATCTGGCCTATTTATTTACCATGGTGTAAGTTCCACATCTGGGAGCCACTCCTGTCTCAAGAAAGGGGCCACAAAGTAAACGGAGAGCAAGCTGCACTTACTGTAAGTTCCGAAATGCGTCTAATGGCGGTTTCCAAGTTGAAGGTGTGTATTGATATTTACCAGTGTTGAGGTACAGCTCTTGTCGTCTTGACGATCCCAGTATGCATGCGCGGGGAAGCACGAGAGGAGACGCTGCATATTCAAGCCGGCATTTAACGAGGTCTGTCTGTGGGAGACAAGCTCTTACTGTATCAGGATCTGTGAGTAACAAATCTATAAAGCATTACTGAAAAGAACTAAGGATCAAAGAAAGCAAAAGAACCTTGCATTTTATTTGACACTGAAGAGACACAATTAAAAGATTTTTTATATATATGAATTTTCTATATGAACATTATTTATGCGAGAGGTCAGCATTTAAAGGGACAGTGATCATATGATAGGGTGTATGAAATCTGGGTTTTTTAATTTATACTTATGTACAATTTTTTTGTGTGTTGTATTATATATGTGAATTAATAAAGTTGTATGCAAATTACTGTGAGCCAGCCATCTTTCAGAATTTTTTATGTTTATTTAAGTGTCCGCCTGCTCTCTCACCTATTGAGAGGGTCTCAGAGCTTTTCCAGTTTTTTGAGATTGCCAACTTAGTGGACAGGAACAAATTTGCCACCACTGTTCTGCCCTTAGGTTGTATGCTATCTATATTCAGAAATTAAAGTTCTAGAGAAGGAGTAGCATCTAAACTAAAATCTATAGGCGGTCATTTACGAACAGATATTTGCCAGTTTCATGGCGTATATCTGGCACAGATTCTGTCGCACGCCATGTGTCGGCAGAATCTGCGACTTTTTTCCCGCTCACGTCAGGTCCACAAAATAGGGCGTGGTGTGGGCGGGTAAGGGGACCTGGTTTAGGCATAGAAAATAGTCTAAATGTAAGACCGAAGAAAGCTGTCTTACATGTAGAGTCGGTGGTGGATACGTTGAAGTTATGTAGAGGCCGGTGCCAGGGCCGTCTTTGACACGGGGCAAAAGGGGCAGCTGCCCATGGCCCAGTTGCTCCTGGGGGCCCGCCACCCAAGGCAGCTCCGTTTCCCGACTCAGTCCTATCATTCACTATGCGAGCGAGCGGCATGTGGCTCGCATTAGTGTCAGTCTCCTGCCAGTGCAGTGCAGTGCTCCTCCTCCTCCTCCCACCCCTGCCCTTGCGTACCTACGCGTTACGTTGGTACGTACGTTACGTATGCTGCGCTTCCTCTGCCTGCTCCACATTCTCCCGCCGCCTCAACTAGAAAAAGTGTCCCACACAGATGTGGACCGTCACCATCAGAGTTACTCACCTCTATCTGTAAGTCACTGGAGTAGTGTGCACGGCATGACGGCAGGAGCGCTTTTCTGAAGAAACTGTCTGAAATTGAATGGCTGTAGACTGGCAAATCTTGGCAATTAGGGACTGTATGCACACGCAGTCTCAGTCCACACCACACCCCTGCCTTGCAGCCTCATAGGAGTACAGTACAGGACCAGTCCAGTATGTGTATGGCATAATTAGGTTGGCAATTGGCATGTGGCAATAATAATGTGTCTGCTGGCCTGCCTGGTGGTAAAGACCTCTGTCAACTCATGTGTCATCCCAATTATGTCATTGCCAACCCAATTATGCCATACACATACTGGACTTAGCAAGCATACACTATTGCTGCTCAATGTACACATATAACCTATAACCCCATACAGTGTTCACATAATGTTAATACTGCCATAATTTAACACCAACATACTGCCTAGGCTACTTTCACACTTGCATTGTGAGTATCTGGCAGGTAGTTCCATCTCTGGAACTACCCGCCGGATCAGTCATACCGCATGACAACTTAAAGCATTTGGAGATGGATCAGGATGCTAATTCCTCTCACAAATGTATTGCAAGTGCGGATCTGTCTCTCCGTTTTCAGACAGAGAGACAGACTCGTCTTGATTTTTTTTCAGTTTTAAAGGTCTGCGCATGCGCAGACCAGAAGGGCGGTTCCATCGTTGTGGTATTCGTAGTGCCAGATCCGGCACTAATACAAGTCAATGGGAATTAATGCCGGATCCGGGATTCTGTCATGCGTTCCAGAATTTTGCACGGAGATAAAATCGCAGCATGCTGCGGTATTATCTCCATCTTGAAATGTCAAAAAGACTGAACTGAAGACAGGATGCATCCTGAACGGATTGTTCTCCATCCAGAATGCATGGGGATAAAACTGATCAGTTATTTTCCGGTATAGAGCCCCGACGACGGAACTCTATGCCAGAAAACAAAAACAAAGGTGAAAGTACCCTTAACACCAACATTACATAATTAGTGTTGAGCGAACTTGTGTTTTAAGTTCAACGTCTAAAGTTTGGGTTATTGACGAATCCCGTTATGGATTCTGCTACCAGGGACCATAAGGATTCTGAATTCCGTTATGGTCCGTGGTAGCAGAATCCATAACGGGATTAGTCGATAACCTGAACCCGAACTTTAGACGCCGAACTTAAAACACAAGTTCGCTCAACACTACTAATGACCACTTCAATTATGAAAGCGGTCATCAGTATGCAGAAGGTGCAGGGAGCAATAAGTCTAGCGCTCCACAATCTATACTCTCCTCTCCTTGGTCTTCTTCTGGGCGACGTCCATTCAGAGTGCAGCACGGACCAGAAAAAGATCAGAGACTGGCTATGTGTATCTGTCCCTGTAAGTGTAGGCTGTGGGAAGGTGGGATCCAGGGGGCCCAAATAAATTCTTGCCCAGGGTCCAATCAATATTAAAGACGGCCCTGGCCGGTGCCTCTACATAACTTTGGCAATCCTCTGCCAGCACAGGGGCTTAAGACCAGCGTCTAAAATGCTGGTCATAATAAATGTGCCCCATAGTGTTCTAAATATGTATAAACGTTTAAGGAGGGTTATTTAGTTACATTAACACCTTAAGGACGCAGGGCGTACCATTTACTCAACGACCCAGGGCGTACCTGTACACCCTGAGAATTTCTGATCACCGCTGCTGCGTTTCCGAGTTATTCGGGTCTCTGATGACCCGATAACCCGGAAAGGACGGTGTTTGGTGGTGTGATAATACACCACAATCACCGACCTGCGTTCCTGTGAGGTGCCATCCACGCTACTAGTGATGTCGCGAACATAAAATTTTCCGTTCGCAGACGGCGAACGCGAACCTCCGCAAACGTTCGCGAATGGGCGAACCGCCGTACACTTTAATAGGCAGGCGAATTTTAAAACCCACAGGGACTCTTTCTGGCCACAATAGGGATGGAAAAGTTGTTTCAAGTGGACTAACACCTGGACTGTGGCATGCCGTAGGGGGATCCTTGGCAAAACTCCCATTGAAAATTACGTAGTGGACGCAGAGTCGGGTTTTAATCCATAAAGGGCATAAATCAACTAACATTCCTAAATTGTTTAGAATAACATGCTTTAAAACATCCAGTGTGTGTATACGATCAGGTAGGATGTTGTATCGATCAGGTAGTGTAAGGGTTACGCCCGCTTCACAGACATTGACAGACCAAACTCCCCTTTTAATGCACCGTAAACAACCGCAAGCAGTCCATTTGCACCGCAAACTTCCCAAGCCTGCACACCCAGTAGTGAAGGGGTTCATCGCTCCTCAGAGTGTCGATATCTGCTGTTAAGGCGAGGTAGTCTGCTTAACTGTCGGTCGAGTCGTTCTCTAAGGCTGGATCCCGAAGGGCTGTGGCGATGTGTAAGACTGAAAAAGCTACGCATGTCCTCCATCAACAACACATCTGTAAATCGTCCAGTCCTTGCCGCCGTGGTAGGAGGAGGATTACATTAACCTCTTCCCCTGTTAGATTCCCGTTGTGCTGTGACATCACCCTTATACGCTGTGTAAAGCATATTTTTTAGTTTGGTTTTGAACTGCTGCATTCTTTCTGACTTTCGGTAATTTGGTAACATTTCTGCCACTTTCTGCTTATACCGGGGGTCTAGTAGCGTGGCCACCCAGTACAGGTCGTTCTCCTTCATCCTTTTTATCTGAGGGTCCCTCAACAGACATGACAGCATGAAAGACCCCATTTGAACAAGGTTGGATGCAGAGCTACTCATTTCCCGTTCCTCGTCCTCACTAATGTCATTGACGGTCTGTTCTTCCCCCCAGCCACGTACAACACCATGGGTCCCAGATAGGTGACAACAACGAGCACCCTGGGGTGCCTGCTGTGGTTGGTCTTCCTCCTCCTCTTCCGCCACATTCCTCCTCTGACTCCTCTTCCTCATACTCCTCTACCAGCCTTGCCGCAGGTCCGGCAAGCGATGATGACAAGGCTGTTTCTGGTGGTGATGGTGACCACAACTCTTTCTCTTCCTCATCACGCTCATCTACAGCCTGATCCAGCACTCTTCGCTGGGCACGCTCCAGGAAGAAAACAAATGGGATGAGGTCGCTGATGGTGCCTTCGGTGCAAATGACCAGGTTTGTCCCCTCCTCAAAAGGACGCATGAGCCTACAGGCATTGCGCATGAGCGTCCTGTAACGTGGCAAAAAAATTCTGCAGAGGCTGTCCTAGCACCCCGGTCATACAAATACTCGTTGACGGCTTTTTCTTGTTGGAGCAGGCGGTCAAACATTAGGAGTGTTGAATTCCAATGTGTCGGGCTGTCGCAAATCAAGCGTCTCACTGGCATGTTGTTTCACGGCTGAATATCGGAAAAGTGCGCCATGGCCGTGTAGGAATGCCTGAAATGGTCACACACCTTCCTGGCCTGCTTGAGGACGTCCTGTAAGCCTGGATACTTAGACACAAAGCGTTGTACGATGAGATTCAACACATGTGCCATGCACGACACATGTGACAACTTGCCCAAATTCAATGCAGACAACAAATTTGTTCCATTGTCACACACCACTTTGCCGATCTCCAGTTGGTGCGGGGTCAGCTACTGATCCACCTGTGCATTCAGGGCGGACAGGAGTGCTGGTCCTGTGTGGCTCTCTGCTTTCAGGCAAGTCAACCCCAAGACAGCGTGACACTGTCGTATCCGGGATGTGGAATAGCCCCTGGGGAGCTGGGGGGATTCAGTTGATGTGCAGCCAGACGCCGCAGCAGAAGAGGACTCAGCCGAGGAGGATATCGAAGAGGATGGAGTAGGAGTAGAGGAGGTGGCAGTAGGTCTGCCTGCAAGTCGTGGCGGTGTCGCCAACTCTGCTGCGGAGCCACGCATTCCATGCTTGTCAGCCGTCAGCAGGTTGACCCAATGCGCAGTGTACGTGATATACCTGCCCTGACCGTGCTTTGCAGACCAGGTATCAGTGGTCAGATGGACCCTTGCCCCAACACTGTATGCCAGAGATGCCATGACTTTCTTTTCAATAACATTGTAGAGGTTTGGGATTGCCTTTTTTGAAAATAAATTTCATCCGGGTACCTTCCACTGTGGTGTCCCAATAGCGACAAATTTTTTGAAGGCCTCAGACTCCACCAGCTGGTATGGTAAAAGCTGGCGGGCTAAGAGTTCCGTCAAGCCAGCTGTCAGTCGCCGGGCAAGGGGGTGACTCTGTGACATTGGCTTCTTACGCTCAAACATTTCCTTAACAGACACCTGACTGTGGGCAGATGAGCAGGAACTGCTGAAGGTGAGAGGCGAAGTGGCGGTTGGTTGAGAGGGGGCAGGGAGGACAGCAGTGGTTGACGTGGCTGAAGATGCTGGACCAGGAGGAGCATGGTGGCTTTGAGTTTGTGTGCTGCTTGTACTCTTGTGTTGATCCCATAGGCGTTTGTGATGTGAGATCATGTGCCTTCGCAAAGCAGTTGTACCGAGGTGGGTGTTGGACTTCCCACGAATCAGTTTCGTTTGGCACAGGTTGCAAATGGTATTGATGTTATCAGAGGCAGACACACAAATAAAATTCCACACTGCTGAGCTTCGCAGTGACGGCATTCTGGTGGTGGCAACAGCAGGCATTGACTGGCGTGCTGTCTGGCTGACTCTGGGTGCCGATACATGCTATCTGACTGTGCCACTAACTCCTTGCGACGACCTCCCCCTGCTTCCAACTCGTCTCCTCCTTCTTTCTGTCTCCCCTTCTGAACTTTCCCCCTTTTCTTCTCTTCGAGCAGGCACCCACGTGGCATCCATGGACACATCGTCATCATCAACCACCTCACTTGTATCTGACACCTCAACAAAGGAAGCAGCAGCGGGTACAACATCATCATCATCATCATCACACTGTACGTCCATGTGTGTAATTCTGCCTGACTGAGACATATCCCTGTAATCTACATCATCTGGCAATAATGGATGCGCATCACTAATTGCATCCAACTGATGTGTAAATAACACCTCTGAAGGATCAAGTAAAGCAGCTGTGGTGGCTGTGGTGGTAGTGGTGGTGGTGGCGGCGGGCGGGAGCGTGGTAACTTGAGAGCAGGTGACCGAAGCTGAGCTGGAGGAGGATGGTGCGTTAAGGTTCTTAGCGGAAGCTGTTGAAGATTGGGTGTCCTGTCTAAGCCAGTCAACTATGTCCTCAGAATTTTTCGGGTTCAGGGTACGTGGCCTCTGAACACTAGGCATTATTTCAGGGACAGTGGAAATCACAGCACCACGACCACGACGGCCCCTGCGGGGTGGCCCGACTCTGCCTGTCATTTTTTTTTTTAGATAAGTGGTATTACGCGTTCTAGGTACTGTGCCACCCGGTATGAGTGGTGGGCACTGGCAGTGGGCACACTAGAGTCAGTGGAAGTGGGCCTGACACACACTGGCAGCAGGCAAGCAACTGAAATTTGACTAATGTGTAAAAATTAAATGCCTTATTTATCGGCAAGCTACTGTGCCACCCGGTATCAGTGGTTGGCACTGGCAGTGGGCACACTACAGTCTGTGGAAGTGGGCCTGACACACACTGGCAGCAGGCAAGCAATTGAAATTAGACTAATGTGTAAAAATGAAATGCCTTATTTATCGGCAAGCTACTGTGCCACCTGGTATGAGTGTTTGGCACTGGCAGTGGGCACACTACAGTCTGTGGAAGTCGGCCTGACACACACTGGCAGCAGGCAAGCAACTGAAATTAGACTAATATGTAAAAATTAAATGCCTTATTTATCGGCAAGCTACTGTGCCACCCGGTATGAGTGGTTGGCACTGGCAGTGAGCACACTACAGTTAGTGGAAGTGGGCCTGACGCACACTGGCAGCAGGCAAGGAACTGAAATTACACTAAAGTGTAAAAATTAAATGCCTAATTTATCGGCAAGCTACTGTGCCACCCGGTATGTGTAGTTGGGACTGGCAGTGGGCACATTACAGTCTGTGGAAGTCGGCCTGACACACACTGGCAGAAGGCAAGCAACTGAAATTACACTAAAGTGTAAAAATTAAATGCCTTATTTATCGGCAAGCTACTGTGCCACCCGGTATGAGTGGTTGGCACTGGCAGTGGGCACACTACAGTCTGTGGAAGTCGACCTGACACACACTGGCAGCAGGCAAGCAACTGAAATTAGACTAATGTGTAAAAATTAAATGCCTTATTTATCGGCAAGCTACTGTGCCACCCGGTATGAGTGGTTGGCACTGGCAGTGGGCACACTACAGTCTGTGGAAGTGGGCCTGACACTCACTGGCAGCAGGCAAGTAACTGAAATTACACTAATGTGTAAAAATTAACCGCTTCAGCCCCCCTAGCTTAAACACCCTTAATGACCAGGCCACTTTTTACAATTCCGCACTACACTACTTTCACCGTTTATTGCTCCGTCATACAACTTACCACCCAAATGAATTTTACCTCCTTTTCTTCTCACTAATAGAGCTTTCATTTGGTGGTATTTCATTGCTGCTGACATTTTTACTTTTTTTGCTATAAATCAAAAATTACCGAAATTTTTGCAAAAAAATGACATTTTTCACTTTCTGTTGTAAATTTTTTAAAAAAAAACTACATTTCTATATAAATTTTTCTCAAAATTTATTGTTCTACATGTCTTCGATAAAAAAAAAGTCCAATAAGTGTATATTTATTGGTTTGGGTAAAAGTTATAGCGTTTACAAACTATGGTGCAAAAAAGTGAATTTCGGCATTTTGAAGCAGGTCTGACTTTCTGAGCACCTGTCATGTTTCTTCAGGTGCTAGAATGCCAGGATAGTATAAATACCCCCCAAATGACACCATTTTAGAAAGAAGACACCCCAAAGTATTCACGGAGGGGCATGGTGAGTTCATGTATCATTTCATTTTTTTTCAAAAAACGGAATACCTTGAGGTGTCTTCTTTCCAAAATGGGGTCACATGTGGGGTATTTATACTGCCCTGGCATTTTAGGGGCCCTAAAGCGTGAGAAGAAAAATGCGTAAAAATGCCCTCCTAAAAGGTACTCGTTGGGATTTGGGCCCCTTTGCGCATCTTGGCTGCAAAAAAGTGGCACACATGTGGCATCGCCGTACTCAGGAGAAGTAGGGCGATGTGTTTTGGGGTGTATTTTTACATATACCCATGCTGGGTGAGAGAAATATCTCTGTAAATTGACAACTTTGAATAAAAAATTTTAAAAAGTTGTCGTTTACAGCGATATTTCTCACACCCAGCATGGGTATATGTAGAAATACACCCCAAAACACATTGCCCTACTTCTCCTGAGTACGGCGATACCCCATGAGTGACACTTTTTTGCAGCCAAGATGCGCAAAGGCCCTAAAACCAATGAGTACCTTTAGGATTTCACAGGCCATTTTTATGCATTTGGATTCTCACGCTTTAGGACCCCTAAAATGCCAGGGCAGTATAAATACCCCACAAGTGACCCCATTGTGGAAAGAAGACACCCCAAGGTATTCCATGAGGGGCATGGCGAGTTCACAGAAAAAAAAAAAATTGGCACAAGTTAGCGGAAATTGATTATTTTTTTTTTTTTTTACAGTCTCATATTCCACTAACTTGTGACAAAAAATAAAATTTTGCATGAACTCACCATACCCCTCACGGAATACCTTGGGGTGTCTTCTTTCTAAAATGGGGTCACATGTGGGGTTTTTGTACTGCCCTGGCATTTGAGGGTCTCCGCAATCATTACACGTATGGCCAGCATTAGGAGTTTCTGCGATTCTCCGTATATTGAGCATACGGGTAATGAGATTTTTTTTTTCCGTTCAGCCTCTGCGCTGAAAAAAAATAAAAATTAACAGCACAGATTTTTTCATTCTCATCGGTCAATGTGGATGAAAAAATCTCTGCCAAAATTAGTGACTGCGATGCGGTGGGCTGGGCGCTAGCTACCTAACAAGTAGCTAACTAACTGGCGGTGATAAGGGACCCTTATGCCCCATTCACACGTCCGCAATTCTGTTTGCGGAACGGAATTGCGGACCCATTCATTTCTATGGGGACAGACTTTGTCCCGCTCGGATCTGGAATTACGGATCCGCGCTTCCGGGTCTGCACTTCCGTTCAGCAAAAATATAGAACATGTCCTATTCTTGTCCACAATTGCGGACAAGAAAAAGCATTTTCTATATAGTTCTGGCAATGTGCGGATCTGCAAAATGCGGAAAGCACATTGCCGATGTCCGTGTTTTGAGGATCTGCGGATCGGATCCGCGGATCGGATCCACGGATCCGTGAATCCACGGATCCGCAAAACACATATGGACGTCTGAATGGAGCCTTACAAGGGGTGTGATCAATGACAGGGGGGTGATCAGGGGGTCTAGATGGGGTGATCAAGGGGTTAATAGGTGAGGGGGTGGGGGTTAGTGTAGTGTTTGGTGCAACTTTACTGTGTTACCTGGTCCTCTGGTGGTCAATCCCAGCAAATGGGACCACCAGAGGACCAGGTAGCAGGTATACCAGACGCTGTTCACAAAACAGCGTCTGGTATACATGTTTGATGCGATTTATATCGCATCTACAGCCTGCCAGCGATTGATCATCGCTGGCAGGCTGTAGTTTAACTCTCGAGACGCGCGCCCCTGTGAACGTGCGCGCGCGTGCGCGCGCGTTCACAGGAACTCACGGGTCTCGCGAGAGGACGCGCCGATGCGTCCACTCAGAAGGTCCCGGCCGCCCGCAGGACGCAATCCTGCGTACAGCGGTCCGGGACTGGTTAAATGCCTTATTTATCGGCAAGCTACTGTGCCACCTGGTATGAGTGGTTGGCACTGGCAGTGGACACACTACAGTCTGTGGAAGTCGGCCTGACACACACTGGCAGCAGGCAAGCAACTGAAATTAGACTAATGTGTAAAAATTAAATGTCTTATTTATCGACAAGCTACTGTGCCACCCGGTATAAGTGGTTGGCACTGGCAGTGGGCACACTACAGTCTGTGGAAGTCGGCCTGACACACACTGGCAGCAGGCAAGCAACTGAAATTACACTAAAGTGTAAAAATTAAATGCCTTATTTATCGGCAAGCTACTGTGCCACCCGGTATGAGTGGTTGGCACTGGCAGTGGGCACACTACAGTTTGTGAAAGTGGGCCTGACACACACTGGCAGCAGGCAGGCAACTGAAATTACACTAAAGTGTAAAAATTAAATGCCTTTTTTTAATGCAAAGTCCTGTGCTACGCGGGATGAGTGGTGGGCACTGGCAGTGAGCACACTATAGTCAGTGGAAATGGGCCTGACACAAACTGGCAGCAGGCAAGCAACTGAAATTACACTAAAGTGTAAAAATTAAATGCCTTTTTTTGATGCAAAGTCCTGTGCCACACGAGATGAGTGGTGGGCACTGGCAGTGGGCACACTACAGTCAGTGGAAGTGGGCCTGACACACACTAGCAGGCAAGCAACTGAAATAACACTAAAGTGTAAAAATGAAATGCCTTTTTTTTATGCAAAGTCCTGTTCCACACGGGATGAGTGGTGGGCACTGGCTGTGGGCACACTACAGTCAGTGGAAGTCGGCCTGACACACACTAGCAGGCAAGCAACTGAAATAACACTAAAGTGTAAAAATTAAATGCCTTTTTTTGATGCAAAGTCCTGTGCCACATGGAATGAGTGGTGGGCACACTACAGTCAGTGGAAGTCGGCCTGACACACACTAGCAGGCAAGCAACTGAAATTACACTAAAGTGTAAAAATTAAATGCCTTTTTTTTATGCAAAGTCCTGTGCCACACGGGATGAGTGGTGGGCACTGGCAGTGGGCACACTACAGTCTGTGGGCCTGCAGCTCCTCACACACGGGCAGACCAGGCAACTGCAATATATATATGGAGAAGAAAACAAAAAAAAAGCAGACTAATGTAGCAGCCCTAAAAAGGGCTTTTTGGGGTGCTGTTAGTACGCTGTCCTTACAGCAGAGATCAGATGAGTCTTTAAGGACTGGAGTGGACACTGAATACACTAGCCTAGCTATCGATTTCCCAATTAAATCAGCAGCAGCTACACTGTCCCTCCTCTCACTAAGACTGCAGCTTCCGAATGAATCTAAAATGGATGCCGTTCAGGAGATAGGAGGGAGGGTATGCTGCTGATTGGCTGGAATGTGTCTGCTGACTGTGAGGTACAGGGTCAAAGTTTGCTCAATGATGATGTATAGGTGGCGGACCGCACAACGCATGTGTTCGCCCGCCGCGGCGAACGCGAACAAGCTATGTTCGCCGGGAACTGTTCGCCGGCGGATAGTTCAGGCCATCTCTAATGGCCATTCGTGTGTCATCCATGTTCCGCTTTTTTTTTTTTTGCGGATCCCTTGGCAGGCACTTGGCAAAACACAACGGAAGCAAAAACGGACACGGATCACGGAACAACGGAACCCCGCAAAAAACCACTGTCGTGTGCATGAGGCCTAATACATCTTTTGTATGATCCTAGGATCAACTTTTACAATTTATCAAACAACCTAATTTCGATGTATGTTTAAACACACTATTTAATATTTGGTATTATATATATGCTCTCTTCTAAACTGAAATGGTGATTGATAAAATATACAGACAATTGCACTAAATTCCATAAAAATGCTCTAGTCCAGTACTAAGGGAATTAGGTCAGATACTTTGAGAAATATTTTCTGCAAGGCCCAGCTGACCATTCATCTCTCTTTTTAACTAGTGTCAATGCTGGTTTACTTGATGATGATTTGATGCCTTGCAATTGCTCCCCTTTGCGCACTGAAAATGAATGATGACAGAGACCGTATAATGCTGACTGAAGTGTTGCAGGAAAAGGCAAAAATGGAAAATGCCATTTTGCACTGAATGGTAAAATGTATGTTTATCAGTATAATAGTGCTACATGTTATACAGTTAAAATTCAAATGTCATAGTTGTGAAATATATGATATTTATGAAGGAAAACATAAAAAAAATAAAGATGAAAAGTATAAACGAGAAAGAAGCAATGATTTAATAAAATGCACATATCCTGACTAGGGATGAGCGAATCTAATTTGGATAAAACATCCGAAGTCGATTCGCATAAAACTTCATTTTAATACTGTACGGAGCGAACACTCCATACAGTATTAGAATGTATTGGCTCAGATGAGGCGAAGTTATTACTTCGCAAAGTAAATCGAGACTTCGGTTAATAAATTCAAAAATTAATTTCTACTGTTTTATTCGTATAATTGACTTGACTCAACAAATACAATAACACGCTCTCAAAATTATCATCAACATATAAGATAATATTACAATTGTCAACGTTTATACCATAAATGTATGTCTTTAAATTGAAAATTAATAAAAAAATACTTTGTTGGAACGATAAAAAAAAAAATAAAAAAATTGGAACCCCGAGTTTAGGAAAAGATTTTTAACAGTAGAAATTAATTTTTGAAGTTATTAACCGAAGTCTCGCAAGACTTCGCAAAGTAATAACTTCGGCTCATCTAAGCCAATACATTCTAATACTGTACGGAGCGTTCGCTCTGTACAGTATTCAAACAAAATTTTATGATAATCGACTTTGGATATTTCATCTGAAGTCGATTCGCTCATCTCTAATCCTGACCTACTCAAATTTTACACATTCACATTTTCTAAGACCTTTCACATGCAAATGTTAGAATGAAATAAGCATTATTATGTAATAAGCAACCAAACCTTTCAAACTAGAATTTATTGAGTGTACACAATAAGGGACATTTATCAAGTCTGAGGTTCGCATATGCCAGTCTTCATCCCTCTGCGCCAGGGTAAGATGCAGGCTCCGACTGGCCCACTGTGGAAGCGGGGGATTTCTCGGTGGGCACCCAGTCTCTTGCGCCCGGAGATAAGACGGAGGAGTAATTATTTCTCTTGTTTCTCATGAGAGTTAATTATTGTAGTCACTAGGTAGCAGTATCGCACAGCGATGCAGCCTCCTACTGGTGTAAATTGAACAGGAGGCCCGCCAGTATCGTCTAAACTTCCCAGCTGCTGGCAGTGAAGGAGGAGAGAACATGTCTGGCCCATCCTCCTGCCCTCTCTGCTGTCAGAAAACTGGCTGCAGAAGAGAAGGACTCATTTGCAGTGCAGTGCTGATTTCTCAGGTGTGTGACAGTAGTGAGCTGTAGGAGACTGTAAGTGGGAAATAAGGGATTTGCTTATAGCATACACATATCTATGAATGTGTGCTGCTCTCTGCAGAGTTCAGAGTGGCATTGGGGGGACTCTGCCCTAGGTCCCCCCAATGCCTCTGCTTTTAGGTGCTCCCTCATAAGTGCCCCAGCTTCAGATGCCCACCAATGCCCCCACTCTAAATGCACCCCTTTTACAGTTGCCCTCCTAATACCTCTGCTCCAGGATCACCTCTATTAACCTGCCTCAGGCAACCTTAATGCCTCTGCTTTAGGTACATCCTCATGAGTGCCCCAGCTCCAGATGCCCTCACTCTAAATGCACCGCTAATATTGCCTCTTCTCCAGTTACCCCTGCTCCAGGATCCTCACTACTACACTAATGCCTCTATTTCAGTTATGGCCCTCCGTTTGTGCCCTTTGCTCACATTGCTCCTCTAGCCCCTTTGCTTGGGCTTTGTTAAAGGTTATGACCTGCAAAGGGGGTTGGACTTATGACTGAAAAATTCTGCACAGTGCGTCACATTCTCCAGTATTGACACAAATGGTTTACATGGCAGTAGTTATGATATTCCGTATTTACAGGCATCACTGCTGCCATGTAAAGAGATACTGGTGGCCTGGTGGAGGATTTAAAGGAGTTGTCCAGGTTTTAAAGTTATCCTCTCCACACCATAGGGCATAACTATATGATTAGTGGAATCCAATTCTGCGACCCCCCCCCACACTGATTCTAGAAACGGGTCCTGTTCCCCCTTTTTGAAGGTTTGGCAGTCAGCACATATGCCTTGCTGCTCCATTTATTCTCTTTGAAAACACTGGAAGTAGCCAGCGCTGTACTCTGCCATCTCCAGTGACCCCATAGAAAATGGATGGAGAGGCAGGGCATATGCTCGACCTGCCACTCAATCAAGAAGGGGGATCAGTTGGGGCTCCAGCATTCAGACCCCCACGGATCACTTGGTTATCCCCGGTCCTGTGGATAGAGGATAATTAGAAAAGTGGACACAGGCCCTTTAACAGGCGAGCATTTCTATTTTAGTTTGACACATATTTTGGGCCAGATTTTACATTTTTATTTTATTTTTTTACACCCAAAGAAAACATTTAAAGATAGGGAATGTGAAAAGGTCCAACAACTATAAAACGACAGGTGATAAGTGTCTGATTGATGTAGGTCTGACTGCTGGGACCCCCATGATCAAGGGAACGTGGTCTTAAGACTCTTGTGTACATAGATTGGCGGTAATGTAATTGAATGTCTCAGGACCCCTTTTTTATGATCAGTGGGTGTTCCAGCAGTCAGACCCCAGCAATCTGATATTTATCACCTATCCTGTAGATAAGCAATAAGTCATTATGGTAGGACAACCCTTTTTAATACACTGTAGATTATGTGCAATCTGAGGAGGTTACGATTTGGTAAATTTCATGCCAGACATTTATGTTTAAAGGGGTTAAAGGGTTTGTTTCACTTCAGTAAATTGCATTTATCATGCAGTTAATACAAGGAACTTACTAATGTATTGTGATATAGTGTTGAGTGTGAATATTTTATTGTGAATATTGGCACTTCCAGAATTTGCTAATATTTAGAATATAGTGCTATATATTCGCAAAACCGAATATTCATCCATTTTTTTTTCATCTGAACCCATTACCTGCCTGCTACTTGCTTGTGGGCCAATGTGAGAAGATTGCAGTATCGTAGTCTGTAGTGAATTAGAATATTCTTCATTATTTAATTTATTTCATCTTATGCGAAAAATTGGCAATGTAATATATCCGCGTTAATCGAGTAAGGGTGGGTTATAGGCAACTTTCCAATTGGGTTGGCTTGCTAGAATTGGAGAATATGTAGAATATAGTGTGATATATTCTTAAAAAAGAATATTCGTTTTTAAGAATATATATCACACTATGTTCTACATATTCGCGAATTCTAGCAAGCCAACCCAATAGAAAAGTTGCCTATAACTCGCCTTTACTCGATTAACGCGCATATTACATTGCCGATTTTTTGCAATCAAGAGGATAATCTTGAATACGAATATTCGCGAATATATAACCAATATTCTACCACATATTCGTGAAATATCGCAAATTGCCCCTGCCACTCATTACTATTGTGATACTCCATATTGCCTCCTTTCCATTACATTATACACAGCACGTATCCATGGTTATTACCACCGTGTAGTCCTGCAGTGGAAGCCTTGCTTACACACTATAGGGAAAGGCTGGAAGTGCGCATAGGCCAACATCTTTACCTATAGTGTGCAAGCACGGCCACTGCTGCTGGATTACACAGTGGCAATAACGACTGATATCTCCTGTGTATAATAAATGTGATGGAAGGAGGCAAAATGGACAATCATAATACATTGTAGTAAGTGCCTTGTATTAACTTTCTTTACATGATAAATGCCAATTGCTGAAGTGAGACAACCCCTTTAAGTGTGCTACACTTAATAAGTTTCTTGTGTGCCACATTTGTCCAATGAGTGATTGGTGTGCGCTGCATGTGTCTTGTTTCTGACTGACTTAAGTGCAGGATATCCATATGTGTAAATTCTGCCACATGTATGTTTGTGCATTTTGCTGTGAATGTCTGCCATCATACTTCATCTTTAATACTTATGGTATCACTGTAAGTGCAATTTGCGGATCCGCAAAACATGGATACCTGGTGTGTGCATTCCACAGTATGCGGAACAGAACAGCCAGCCTCTAATAGAACAGTCCTATCCTTGTCTGTAATGTGGACAATAATAGGACATGTTATATTATTTTGCAGAACGGCCATGCGGACATACAGACACAGAGTCATTTTTTTGTGGCCCCATTGAAGTGAAGGAAATGGTACGGACATGGAAAAAAAATAATTTGTGTGCAGGAGCCCTAAGTTGGGCCCCCAGAATCAGTTACACTGGTGGGCCCTAAGTACCCCAGTCCGAAACTGGTGATATGCCCCAAATTTATTAAGAGACAGATGCTCCTTAAAAAATTAGATGCATCTATGGCAGTCCAGGCGCAAGAAATTGAAGTCTACACCAGTCTGGGTCTAGTGTATATTTCAGCTGCAATATATGCCAGTTTCTGACATAAGTTATAGTAAAACCAGCAGGCTGTATTAAGCCCTGCCCCTTCTTATAGACCCCACCCTTTTTCTCACAGGAGAAGGTTAAAAAGTTGCAAATTATGGTGCACATATCGCATGGGCCACATGTTGTGACTTTTTTATGCCACACTAGTGGCAAAATGCCTTAGAAAATGTCCTTCTTTATGTTCCTACATTATACAATATGATCCCTAGTGTTGAGCGAATTGGGTTCAGACTGCTGAACCTTTGTTTATAATATGCTCTCCGTACTGCAGTAAAATGCATGGGCTCCACTAAGGCCTTCTTCTAGCCATAAGTAATGCAAGAGTTGCTTAGTCTCGTGCCTGTGACGTTACAGTTTGGTTCTTCACATACATAACTGTTTCAAAATCCGAAACCAAACTTGGGTTTGTGCATCATTAACAAAGCCGAGTTTGGCTTTGGATTTTGAAACAAATTTCCTTGCGCTTCGTGGTAACAAATCGCAATTTTGTTAAAATGGCGGCTAGACATGTGAGGACTGAGGACATGAGGCAAGGAACTCTGGGAAGGCAGGATCACCCAGATTGACATGCCTGCATGCAGCCAATCAGCTGACAGCCAGCCCTGGGATGTCAAAACTCTATAAATACGGTGGCCATCAGACATTTTCCAGCATTCAGAGTACAGGGACAGACGTGTGAAGGTGCTAGGAACAGCAAGTGCAAAAACGATTGGGGAAAAAAAGACAGAAAAAACAATTTATAAGTTCAGGGAAAGGATAGGGAGGAATCAATTCACAGCATCTTAGTGCAGAGAGAGACGTCAGAAGGCGCTAGGGACTTTGATAGGAAAGTGTTTTACAAGTGAAGGGAAAGATTATTTCGGGATCAAAATAGTCATTAGACAGCTCTGTCATTCTAGCTTTTTGTTATTGGGCTGCAAGTTTTATGTTGAAAAGCATTAAGTGGCTTATACCTTAGTATCTTATTCAGTACTACAAGAAAAATATATACGCACTTCACTCTTTAATTTTTTTCTGGTCAAAGCGTATAGTGGTCCAACAAGAAATATATATTCTCAGGTCACTTCTGCAGTTATTTCTAGTGAAAGCGTATAGGGGCGTATTTCATTAAAAAAAGAAAATAGAAAAATATATACACACTGCACTGTTGCAGTTATTTCTGGGGAAAGCGTATAGGGGCATATTTCAGTAAAAAAAGAAAAATTGGGGCGTATTTCATTACTACAAGAAAAAATATATATGCACTTCATGCTGGTCAAAGCGTATAGGGGCATATTTCAGTAATACAAGAAAAATATATACGCACTTCACTCTTTAATAGTTTTCTGTTGAAAACGTACAGTGGCCTATTTCAGTCCAACAAGAAAAATATATTCTCAGTTCATTTCTGCAGTTATTTATGGTTATAGCGTATAGGGGTGTATTTCAGTACTACAAGAAAAATATATTCTCAGTTCACTTCTGCATTTATTTCTGTTGAAAGCGTATAGTGGCCTATTTCAGTCCAACAAGAAAAATATATTCTCAGGTCACTTCTGCAGTTATTTCTGGTGAAAGCGCATAGGGGCGTATTTCAGTCCAACAAGAAAAAAATATATATTCTCACTTCACTGTTGCAGTTATATCTGGTAAAGCTTTTACTGGCGTATTGCAGTAGAAAAATACATATACATTCACTATTCGCTGGTGCACCTATATGTAGAAAAACCTTTACTGACGTATATCAGTAGAAAAAGAAATATACATTCGCCATTCGCTTCTGCACTCATACCTTGAAAATCCTTTATTGACGTATATCAGTTGAAAAATTAAAATATATTCATCGTTCACTGTTGCAGTTATATGTGGTAAAACCTTTAGTGGCGTATTTGAGTAGAAAAATAAAGATATATTCAGTGTTCAGAGCTGCAGTTATATGTGGGAAAGTCCTTTTTGTGGTATGGATCGAATTGAGTTGTGGTGAAATTTTTTATTTACGTTTCACACACTACACTTACGTGATGACGTCCATAAGAGCGGTGCACCAATACAGGTGAATACACTATGCACTAACACTGCACAAATATGCAAACTAATTCTCACCAGCCCATATCTATCTGTGGTATTGCTTACTAGACACTACGGGGACTTTTCAGCAGGACAGAACATGCAAGAGGACCACGTTTTGCTCTTCCAGAGCGGACCTACTTCCTCTGCTACGTTCTGTTCACTTCAGATCACTCCGCCTCAGGCTCCGGTGTTTTTTTTTTTAAACTGACAGCCTATAACCCTGTGTTGAAAAGCCTTTAGTGGCGTATATATATGGAAAAATAAAAATATACTTGGCATTCACTGTTCCAGTTATATGTTGAAAAACCTTTCGTTACATATTTCGAGTCGTAAAACAAATTTTATTCAGCATTCAGCGCTGTAGTAATATGCAGTAAAATCTTTAGTGCCTTATTTCGGTGGAAAAAAAATTATAATCAGCGTTAAGTGCCAAATTTATATGGGGTAAAATCTTTTGTGAATTATTTTGTTAGAAAAAAAATTGTATTCAGCGTTAAGCGCTGAATTTATATGGGGTAAAATCTTTTGTGAATAATTTCCGGGGAAAAACAAATTTCATTCAGTGTTCAGCGCTGCAGTAATATGCGGTAAAATCTTTTGTGAATTATTTTGGTAGAAAAAAAATTGTATTCAGAGTTAGGCGCTGCACTTATATGTGTTAAAATCTTTTGGGACTTATTTCGGTGGAAAAAATAAATTGTATTCAGCGTTAAGTGCTGAATTTATATGGGGTAAAATCTTTTGTGAATAATTTCGGGGGAAAAACAAATTTCATTCAGTGTTCAGCGCTGCAGTAATATGCGGTAAAATCTTTTGTGAATTATTTTGGTAGAAAAAAAATTGTATTCAGCGTTAGGCGCTGCACTTATATGTGTTAAAATCTTTTGGGACTTATTTCGGTGTAAAAAATAAATTGTATGTAGCGTTAAGTGCTGAATTTATATGGGGTAAAATCTTTTGTGAATAATTTCGGGGGAAAAACAAATTTCATTCAGTGTTCAGTGCTGCAGTAATATGCGGTAAAATCTTTTGTGAATTATTTTGGTAGAAAAAAAATTGTATTCAGCGTTAGGCGCTGCACTTATATGTGTTAAAATCTTTTGGGACTTATTTCGGTGGAAAAAATAAATTGTATTCAGCGTTAAGTGCTGAATTTATATGGGGTAAAATCTTCAGTGTATTATTTTGGGGGGAAAACAAATTTCATTCAGCACTGCAGTTATATGCGGTAAAATCTTTTGTGAATTATTTTGGTAGAAAAAAAATTGTATTTAGCGTTAGGCACTGCAGTTATATGCGGTAAAATCTTTTGTGAATTATTTCGGGGGAAAAACAAATATCATTCAGCGTTCAGTGCTGCAGTTAGATGCTGTAAAATCTCCATGATATCTTACTGAACAATTTTAAAATGGCTTGCTCCACAGATACTTGGGATCGAGAATGCACATGGTTTGAAAAACTTGCCTTGCAAAGATCCCCCCCCCCCCTCTTAAATTGCTTTTCACCCTGTATAAAGCTATCGTGACGCTGGAGGGAGACTCAACTCCTACATATGTTGTAGCGTGGGAAAAGGAGCTAAATATCACACTGTCCACCGACGAGGTAAAATTTATTTGTAAAAACGCGTGTGGACCCTTTAGATGTACTACCATGCAGGAAACGTATTTTAAACTACTTAGCAGATGGTAAAAAATGCCTGTAGCCCTACATGCTATGTTCCCACTCGTCACCCCTCCCTACTTGTTGGAGATGTAATGCAGATCTTGGTTCATATGCCCATATTTGGTGGAACTGTCCTTTAATCGTCCCTTACTGGGAGGAAGTGGGAAGGATTTTGTTGAAGGTATGCTGAGGTTCTCCAAGGCTTTCCCCAGTTGCTATTTTCCTAAATTTAATTTGGGATTCCCAATCCAAATTTAATATCCACCTGTGGAATCAAATGTTGCTTACAGCTACTGTAAAAGTATGATTCCTCTATATTGGAAACAGTCCATATCCCCACCCATATCCCACTGGTTAAATAAAACTAATCTAATATATCAGATGGAGGAGAAGTGCGCCTTTACTTTTAAGGCCTCCTCCAAGTTTCAAACTATCTGGAAACCTTGGCGGAGTTTTGCAGATGATCCGATGACACTCCAGCTTATGATGTCGTGACTTATCACTTGTCTCTTGACTTTTGAATTTCTAAGACCGCCCGTGCATTCCACGCGCTGTATGTTCTATGTACACCTTGTTATCTTATTTTATTCTGCAAGATACAGGCTTTCCGCATCTTTAGTGACCTTCAATTGCACTAATTTCTCACAAGTTCAGTTAATAATGTGAGAACTGATCACGTTTTCTTCAACTGTGTTGCATTATTCGCCCCGTACAAGTGGGCTGGTTCTGAGAGATGTTTAATCTGATTTGCACTTTAGTTGGCTCCAATCATATGCTGTTTGTTATCACTGCCGACGTAGACAGTCAGTAGGAACTAATGCTGTGGTAGATAATGTATATTGTAGCCAATACGCCAGTATCTGGCCTTATGTTATAGCCCTGTACAACTATATGTAAAATGAAAATGTGCTCTCCTTTTCATATGCGCATGTCATGCTGTTATCAATTTTGTCTTGTGGAGTTTCAATAAAAACAAAATTATAAATAAAAATACACTTTAGTGTGAAAAGTAGTTTTTGGCAGAAAAAAAAAAAAAAATCTTCATGATATCTCCATGATAAATCTGCAGCGTGGGCCCAGTGTGGCTTCTACGCACTTTCAAAATAATCCTTCAGCGGGGCGAATAGATGACAGATGAACGGGACACTCCATGACCTTCCCAGGAGCTGCTGTCGGGAGCAGCGGTTAATTTCTGAGATGTCCGTATAGTGCGGGTGGAATCCGAAGACCCTCTCCACCTCCATGCTCCATTATATGTGGTAAAATCTTTTTTGACGTATTTTGGTGGAAAACAAGTTTTATTCAGCGTTCAGTGCTGTAGTGATATGCACTAAAATCTTTTGGGACTTATTTTGGTGGAAAAATTAATTTCATTCAGCATTCAGCGCCGCAGTTATAAGTGCTAAAAGCTTTAGTGACGTATTTCGGTAGAATAACAAAATATATTCAGCGTTCATTGTTAAAGGTATATGTGGCAAAACCTTTAGGCCCCTTTCACACGGGCGAGTTTTCCATGCGGGTGCAATGCGTGAGGAGGACGCATTGCACCCGCACTGAATCCGGACCCATTCATTTCTATGGGGCTGTGCACATGAGCGGTGATTTTCACGCATCACTTCTGCGTTGCGTAAAAATCGCAGCATGCTCTATATTGTGCATTTTTCACGCAACGCAGGCCCTATAGAAGTGAATGGGGCTGCGGGAAAATCGCAAGCATCCGCAAGCAAGTGCAGATGCAGTGCGATTTTCCCGCATGGTTGCTTAGCAACGGGACCAGATCTTTATTATTTTCCCTTATAACATGGTTATAAGGGGAAATAATAGCATTCTTAATAAAGAATGCATAGAAAAATGAAGTGGAAGGGGTTAAAAATAATAAAAGTTAACTTACCTTAGCCACTTGATTGCGTAGTTGCAATCTGTCCTCTCTTTCCCTGCATCAGCTAAGATCTAAAGGACCTGATGACATCACATCACATGGTCCAATCACATGGTCCATCATACCATGGTGATGGACCATGTGATTGGACCATGTGATGTGACGTCATCACAGGTCCTTTAGTTCTTAGCTGATGCAGGGAAAGAGAGGACAGATCGCAACTACGCGATCAAGTGGCTAAGGTAACTTTTATTATTTTTAACCCCTTCCACTTCATTTTACTATGCATTTTTTATTAAGAATGTTATTATTTCCCCTTTTAACCATGTTATAAGGGAAAATAATAAATTCTCCAGAAGACCCGAAACCGGACTTCAGTGATGAAGTCCGGCTTCGGGTTGGGTACCAAACATGGCGATTTTTCTCACGCGCGTGCAAAACGCATTACAAACGTTTGCACCCACGCAGGAAAATCGCGCATATTCCCGCAACGCACCCGCCTCTTATCCGGGCGTCAAACATGATGCCCGTGTAAAAAGAGACCTTAGGGTACTTTCACACTTGCGTTAAACTTTTCCGGGATTGAGTTCCATCCAAATGCATTCTGAATGGAGAGAAATCCGTTCAGTATGCTTCAGTTCTTCAGTTCAGTCATTGTAGGGTTTTTGAACAGAGAAAATACCGCAGCATGCTGCAGTTTTGTCTCTGTCCAAAATTCCGGAACACTTGCCAGAATGCTGGATCTGGCATTAATTTTCATTGAAATGTATTAGTGCCGGATCCGGCATTAAAATTACCGCATTGACGGATCTGGCATGCGCAGACCTTTAAAAATGTGAAAAAAATAAAAACCAGATCCGATTTTCTGGATGACAACCGGAGAGACGGATCCAGTATTGCAATGCATTAGCATCCGTATCGGATCCGTCTACAAATGCTGTCCATTTGCATACAGATTGCCGAAACTAGTAACGCAAGTGTGAAAGTAGCCTTAGTGACGTATTTCGGCCGAAAAACTAATTTTATTCAGCGCTGCAGTTATATGTGGTAAAATCTTTTTAGACTTATTTCGGTGGAAAAACAAATTTTATTCAGCATTCAGCGCTGCAGTTATATGTCCTAAAACCTATAGTGACGTACAGTATTTCGGTATAAAAAGAAAATATATTCAGCGTTCACTGTTGCAGGTATATGTGGCAAAACCTTTAGTGACGTATTTCGGTCGAAAAACAAATTTTTTTCAGCGTTCAGAACACCAATAATATTCGGTAAAATCTTCTGGGACTTATTTCGGTGGAAAAACAAATTTTATTCAGCATTCAGTGCTGCAGTTATATGTGCTAAAACCTTTAGTGACGTATTTCGGTAGAAAAAGAAAATATATTCAGCGTTCACTGTTGCAAATAAAAACAAATTTTATTTGGCGTTCAGCGCTGCAGTTATATGTGGTAAATCTTTAAGTATTTTGGTCGAAAAACTAAATTAATTCAGTGTTTGGCGCTGCGGTTATATGCGGTAATATGTTTAGTGACGTATCTTGATGAACTTCGCAACTCTTCCGGGCTCAAAGATATCTTGACGCTTTGTCTTCTCATTGTCTGTAGCTACTAGAGGCCTGTTCATGCCAGGCAGGTTCCCCCAGAAGTATCTTGGTCTCTGTCTTTGTCCCATTCTGTGGCTTCCCCAGGCTGCTGCAACCTCCAGGCTCGGTTATTGTGCTACTCGGTGGCCTCCTCATACTGCCGCAATCTCCAGACTCTGTCGTTGTGCCACTCTGTGGCCCCCTCATACTGCCACCACCTGCAGACTCGGTCATTGTGCCACTCGGTGGCCTCCTCATACTGCCATCACCTGCAGACTTGTCATTGTGCCACTCGGTGGCATCCTTATACTTCCGCCACCTCAATACTCTGTCATTCTGACACTCTGTGGTCGCCTCATACTGCTGCCACCTGCCGACTCGGTCATTGTGCCGCTCTGTGGCCTACTCATGCTGCTGCCATCTCCAGACTCGGTCATTGTGCCACATGGTGGCCTCCTCATACTGCCACCACCTCCAGACTCAGTCATTGTGCCACTCTGTGGCCTACTTATGCTACTGCCACCTCCAGACTCTGTCATTGTGCCACTCTGTGGTCTCCTCATACTGACTCCATCTCCAGACCCTGTCATTGGTCTCCTCATGCTGATTCCACATCACCACTTTTTCATGGGTCCACTCTTTTGACTTCTCATGCTCCCACCCTCCCCACTTTATGACTGGGCCACTATTTTGGCTTTCGGCCTGGCTGACAGGCCTGGCTAACATCATCATTTATTTGATACTTCTTCTGATCTGTCAGAAGGAAGGAAAAATGAGACGCACTACGGATCCTGTCTGTGTAGCAGCTTTAAGGTCTGTATGGTCCCATCAGAACTGGCTTATGATTAGGTAGCCAAAAGCAGGAGTGGGTACAAAACACAGAAGACATGAAAATATTCAATTTACGTGTCATATGTGTTTTAGATTCACTCCTGTTTTTTTTTCCTTTAACAATACTGATGGATTATTGAGCAAATTCTGACCGAGTGAAGGCGGATGCTCCACAGACAGGATCCATTTTTTTCTGGGTAATTGTTCTGACGGATCAGAGAACAGGAAAAATTAATTAGCGATGTCAACACAAACTTATTGCTGACATCATCTCACCATCTGTAGGGGGGCTCTACTTGCATAAGCGTTTAATGGATAGAGATGGCCCGAACTATCCGCCAGCGAACAGTTCCCGGCGAACATAGCTTGTTCGCGTTCACCGCAGCAGGCGAACGCATGCGATGTTCGGTCCGCCCCCTTTACAAAATCATTGAGCAAACTTTGACCCTGTACCTCACAGTCATCAGACACATTCCAGCCAATCAGCAGCATACCCTCCTTCCCAGACCTTACCATCTCCTGAACAGCATCCATTTTAGATTCATTCGGAAGCTGCAGTCTTAGTGAGAGAAGGGAGAGTGTAGTTGCTGCTGATTTAATAGGGAAATCGATACCTAGGCTAGTGAAATCAGTGTCCACTCCAGTCCTGAAAGACTCATCTGATCTCTGCTGTAAGGACAGCGTCCTGACAGCACCCCAAAAAGCCCTTTTTAGGGCTGCAACATTAGTCTGCTTTTTTTTTTCTTCTCCATATACATATTGCAGTTGCCTGGCCTGCCTGTGTGTGAGGAGCTGCAGGCCCACAGACTGTAGTGTGCCCACTGCCAGTGCCCACCACTGTCATCCTGTGTGGCACAGGACTTTCCATCAAAAAAAGGCATTTCATTTTTACACTTTAGTGTAATTTCAGTTGCTTGCCTGCTAGTGCGTGTCAGGCCGACTTCCACTGACTGTAGTGTGCTCACTGCCAGTGCCCACCCCTGTCATCCCGTGTGGCACAGGACTTTGCATCAAAAAAAGGCATTTCATTTTTACACTTTAGTGTAATTTCAGTTGCTTGCCTGCTAGTGTGTGTCAGGCCGACTTCCACTGACTGTAGTGTGCCCACTGCCAGTGCCCACCACTGATACCGGGTGGCACAGTAGCTTGCCGATAAATAAGGCATTTAATTTTTGCACATCAGTCTAATTTCAGTTGCTTGCCTGCTGCCAGTGTGTTTCAGGCCCACTTCTACAGACTGTAGTGTGCCCACTGCCAGTGCCAACCACTGATACCGGGTGGCACAGTAGCTTGCCGATAAATAGGGCATTTAATTTTTAGACAGTAGTCTAAATTCAGTTGCTTGCCTGCTGCCAGTGTGTGTCAGGCCCACTTCCACAGACGGTAGTGTGCCCACTGCCAGTGCCCACCACTGATACCGGATGGCACAGTAGCTTGCCGATAAATAAAGCATTACATTTTTAGACAGTAGTCTAAATTCAGTTGCTTTCCTGCTGCCAGTGTGTGTCAGGCCCACTTCCACTGACTGTAGTGTGCCCACTGCCAGTGCCCACCACTGATACCGGGTGGCACAGTAGCTTGCCGATAAATAAAGCATTTAATTTTTAGACAGTAGTCTAAATTCAGTTGCTTGCCTGCTGCAAGTGTGTGTCAGGCCCACTTCCACAGACTGTAGTGTGCCCACTGCCAGTGCCCACCACTGATACCGGGTGGCACAGGGCACAGTAGCTTGCCGATAAATAAAGCATTTAATTTTTAGACAGTAGTCTAAATTCAGTTGCTTGCCTGCTGCCAGTGTGTGTCAGGCCCACTTCCACAGACTGTAGTGTGCCCACTGCAAGTGCCAACCACTGATACCGGGTGGCACAGTAGCTTGCCGATTAATAAGGCATTTAATTTTTAGACAGTAGTCTAAATTTAGTTGCTTGCCTGCTGCCAGTGTGTATCAGGCCCACTTCCACAGAGTGTAGTGTGCCCACTGTCAGTGCCCACCACTGATACCGGGTGGCACAGTAGCTTGCCGATAAATAAGGCATTTAATTTTTAGACAGTAGTCTAAATTCAGTTGCTTGCCTGCTGCCAGTGTGTGTCAGGCCCACTTCCAATGAGTGTAGTGTGCCCACTGCCAGTGCCCACCACTGATACCGGGTGGCACAGTAGCTTGCCGATAAATAAGGCATTTAATTTTTAGACAGTAGTCTAAATTCAGTTGCTTGCCTGCTGCCAGTGTGTGTCAGGCCCACTTCCACAGAGTGTAGTGTGCCCACTGCCAGTGCCCACCACTGATACCGGGTGGCACAGTAGCTTGCGGATAAATAAAGCATTTAATTTTTAGACAGTAGTCTAAATTCAGTTGCTTGCTTGCTGCCAGTGTGTGTCAGGCCCACTTCCACAGACTGTAGTGTGCCAACTGCCAGTGCCCACCACTGATACCGGGTGGCACAGTAGCTTGCCGATAAATAAGGCATTTAATTTTTAGACAGTAGTCTAAATTCAGTTGCTTGCCTGCTGCCAGTGTGTGTCAGGCCCTCTTCCACAGAGTGTAGTGTGCCCACTGCCAGTGCCCACCACTGATACCGGGTGGCACAGTACCTAGCACGCGTAGTACCACTAATCTAAAAAAAAATGAAAGGCAGAGGCAGGCCACCCCGCAGGGGCCGTCGTGGTGCTGTGATTTCCACTGTCCCTGGAATAATGCCTAGTGTTCAGAGGCCACGTATCCTGAACCCGAAAATTTCTGAGGACATAGTTTACTGGCTTAGACAGGACACCCAATCTTCAACAGCTTCCACTAACAACCTTGACGCACCATCCTCCTCCAGCTCTGCTTCGGTCACCTGCTCTCAAGTTACCACACTCCCGCCCGCTGCCACCACCACCACTACCACCAGAGCCACCACAGCCGCTTCACTTGATCCGTCAGAGGAGTTATTCACACATCAGTTGGATGCAATTAGTGATGCGCAACCATTATTGCCAGATGATGTAGATTACAGGGATATGTCTCAGTCAGGCAGGATTACACACATGGATGTACAGTGTGATGATGATGATGTTGTACCCGCTGCTGCTTCCTTTGCTGAGGTGTCAGATACAAGTGAAGCGGTTGATGATGACGATGTGTCCACGGATGCCAAGTGGGTGCCTGCTCGAAGAGAGGAAGAGGGGGAAAGTTCAGAAGGGGAGACAGAGAGAATGAGGAGACGAGTTGGAAGCAGGGGAGGTCGTCGCAAGGAGTTTGTGGCACAGTCAGACAGCATGTATCGGCACCCGGGGTCAGCCAGACAGCACGCCAGTCAACGCATGCAGTTGCGACCACCAGAATGCCGTCATTGAAAAGCTCAGCAGTGTGGCATTTTTTTGTGTGTCTGCCTCTGATAACAGCAATGCCATTTGCAACCTGTGCCAAAAGAAACTGAGTCGTGGAAAGTCCAACACCCACCTCGGTACAACTGCTTTGCGAAGGCACATGATCTCACATCACAAACGCCTATGGGATCAACACATGAGTACAAGCAGCACACAAACTCAAAGCCACCATGCTCCTCCTGGTCCAGCATCTTCAGCCACATCAACCACTGCTGTCTTTCCTGCCCCCTCTCAACCAACCGCCACTCCTCCTCTCACCTTCAGCAGTTCCTGCTCATCTGCCCACAGTCAGGTGTCAAGGACATGTTTGAGTGTAAGAAGCCAATGTCACAGAATCACCTCCTTGCCCGGCGACTGACGGCTGGCTTGACGGAACTCTTAGCCCGCCAGCTTTTACCATACCAGCTGGTGGAGTCTGAGGCCTTCAAAAAATTTGTCGCTATTGGGACACCACAGTGGAAGGTACCCGGACGAATTTTTTTTTCAAAAAAGGCAATCCCAAACCTCTACAATGTTATTGAAAAGGAAGTCATGGCATCTCTGGCATACAGTGTTGGGGCAAGGGTCCATCTGACCACTGATACCTGGTCTGCAAAGCACGGTCAGGGCAGGTATATCACGTACACTGCGCATTGGGACAACATGCTGACGGCTGACAAGCATGGAATGCTTGGCTCCGCAGCGGAGTTGGTGACACCGCCACGACTTGCAGGCAGACCTACTGCCACCTCCTCTACTCCTACTCCATCCTCTTCGATATCCTCCTCGGCTGAGTCCTCTTCTACTGCGGCGTCTGGCTGCACATCAACTGAATCCCACCAGCTCCCCAGGGGCTATTCCACATCCCGGATACGACAGTGTCACGCTGTCTTGGGGTTGACTTGCCTGAAAGCAGAGAGCCACACAGGACCAGCACTCCTGTCCGCCCTGAACGCACAGGTGGATGAGTGGCTGACCCCGCAGCAACTGGAGATCGGCAAAGTGGTGTGTGACAATGGAACAAATTTGTTGTCGGCATTGAATTTCAGCAAGTTGTCACATGTGCCGTGCATGGCACATGTGTTGAATCTCATCGTACAACGCTTTGTGTCTAAGTACCCAGGCTTACAGGACGTACTCAAGCAGGCCAGGAAGGTGTCTGGCCATTTCAGGCGTTCCTACACGGCCATGGCACACTTTTCCGATATTCAGCAGCGAAACAACATGCCAGTGAGGCGCTTGATTTGCGACAGCCCGACACGTTGGAATACAACACTCCTAATGTTCGACCGCCTGCTCCAACAAGAAAAAGCCGTCAACGAGTATTTGTATGACTGGGGTGCTATGACAGCCTCTGCGGAGCTGGGAATTTTTTTGCCACGTTACTGGACGTTCATGCGCAATGCCTGTAGGCTCATGCGTCCTTTTGAGGAGGTGACAAACCTAGTCAGTAGCACCGAAGGCACCATCAGTGACCTCATCCCATTTGTTTTCTTCCTGGAGCGTGCCCTGCAAAGAGTGCTGGATAAGGCTGTAGATGAGCGTGAAGAGGAAGAGTTGTGGTCACCATCACCACCAGAAACAGCCTTATCATCATCGCTTGCCGGACCTGCGGCAACGCTGGAAGAGGAGTATGAGGAAGAGGAGTCAGAGGAGGAATGTGGCGGCTTTGAGGAGGAGGAAGACCAACCACAGCAGGCACCCCAGGGTGCTCGTTGTTGTCACCTATCTGGGACCCATGGTGTTGAACTGGGTGGCCACGGGGGAAGAACAGACCATCAATGACATCAGTGAGGACGAGGAACGGCAAATGAGTAGCTCTGCATCCAACCTTGTTCAAATGGGGTCTTTCATGCTGTCATGTCTGTTGAGGGACCCTCGTATAAAAAGGATGAAGGAGAACGACCTGTACTGGGTGGCCACGCTACTAGACCCCCGGTATAAGCAGAAAGTGGCAGAAATGTTACCAAATTACCAAAAGTCGGAAAGGATGCAGCAGTTCAAAACCAAACTAAAAAATATGCTTTACACAGCTTATAAGGGGGATGTCACAGCACAACGGGAATATAACAGGGGGAAGAGGTGAGTGTAATCCTCCTCCTACCACGGCGGCAAGGACTGGACGATTTACAGATTTACAGGACATGCGGAGCTTTTTCAGTCCTACACATCGCCACAGCCCTTCGGGATCCAGCCTTAGAGAACGACTCGACCGACAGGTAGCAGACTACCTCGCCTTAAAAGCAGATATCGACACTCTGAGGAGCAATGAACCCCTTCACTACTGGGTGTGCAGGCTTGACCTGTGGCCTGAGCTATCCCAGTTCGCGATAGAACTTCTGGCCTGCTCTGCTTCAAGTGTCCTGTCAGAAAGGACCTTCAGTGCAGCAGGAGGCATTGTAACTGACAAGAGAAGTCGCCTCGGTCGAAAAAGTGTTGATTACCTCACCTTCATAAAGATGAATGAGGCATGGATATCGAAGGGACTGACAGTGGGGGATACGTTTGACTAACAAAAGGCCTGATTACATGCCTTGGCCTCAAAATGGTCCCCACGCTGCTGTATTTAATGTCTGCATACCGAATGACTTTCGTGAATTCTCCACCACCAACTAGGGTTCAAGCCGCAATGTTTTAGTCACTTTTCTGCCTGGAAAACATCAGTTTTTCCGGCCGCTGCTACAATAGCGGCTGCAACAATGCCATTATTTTTCAGGCATGTGTACATGCCTAATTTTTCTGTCCTATGGTGCAGCACTGTGGCTGCAAAAACAAACCCCCAAAAAAAAGACACATACAAGTGTCAATTCCCCTTCGTGATCGTTACCTTGTTGTGATGAAGGGGCTTGCGTATCACAATGAAGCAATCATCACCTTTATGAGTGTGTTGGCAATGTTGCCACACCCCAGATGATAAGGCCGTTGCTTCATTATGGTCAGACCAAAAGCGATCGGACGGCTGGATAATATTTCATAGAAAAATACATTAATTTACCTTTTTTTTTTTTTTTTAATGTTGTATGGGTTATTAATACATAAAATAAAAAATCATAATAAAGTCTCTTAATAGTTTATTAGAAATAATGCAGACAATTAAAAAAATCCCCATCAATTCCAATACAAAGCAAGTACAGAGCTTATTTCATGATGTCGTAATGGTTAGTTAATTCAACAATGTTTAATCAATTCGACACACGTCCCCGGATAGGGTACGTAACAGGGATTAAACTGATAGGAATGGTACTAGTTAAGACACCACTCATATAGGGTGTCACAGCACATTGCTCTGTGCACACGCAGTGCCCCAATTTGGGAGTAAGAGGACCGACCAAGCTGCTTTTTCCATCTCCCGGTTCTTAAAATCAATTCAGTTTGGTGTATGAGAGTTTGGTCTGTCACTGTGAAGGCAGTCCAAGGTACCCGGCCTAAATTTTTTTTCACAAAAGGCAATCCCTGATATGGTATGTAACAGGAATTAAACTGATGAGAATAGTACTACAGAAAATACCACTCATATCAGGTGTGACAGTAAATTGCACGGCGCAGACACAGTGGCCGTGGATTAAAACAAAGGGGAGGGAGCCAGCGTTTTTTTTAACCATCTCCCCGTTCGAAAAATCAATTCAATAAATGGACCCCAGATTGGGGACGTTAGAGGGATTAAACTGATGAGAATAGTACTACAGAAAATACCACTCATATCGGGTGTGACAGTAAATTGCACGGCGCAGACGCAGTGACCGTGGATTAAAACAGAGTGGAGGGAGCCAGCGTTTTTTTAACCATCTCCCCGTTCGAAAAATCTATTCAATTCACCTTTCGGGGACCCTTGGTGTTGTACGTGGCTGGATGGAGGAAGAAACCTTCAATGACATCACCGGGACATGGCTAGCTTGGTATCCAACCTTGTGCAAATGGGGAGTTTGCGGTTGTGCAAATGAACTGTTTGCGGTTGTTTGCGGTGCATTAAAAGGGGAGTTTGGTCTGTCAATGTCTGTGAAGCGGGCGTAACCCTTATCGATACAACCTGTAACCCTGATCGATACAACATCATACCTGATCGTATACACACACTAGATGTTTTAAATCACGTTGTTCAAAAAAATTTAGGATTGTTAGGTGATTTATGCCTTTTATGGATTAAAACCCAACTCTGCGTCAACTATGTAATTTTCCATGGAAGTTTTGCCATGGATCCCCCTCCGGCATGCCACAGTCCAGGTGTTAGTCCCCTTGAAACAACTTTTTCATCACTATTGTGGCCAGAAAGAGTCCCTATGGGTTTTAAAATTCGCCTGCCTATTGAAGTCTATGGCGGTTCGCCCGTTCGCGAACATTTGCGGAAGTTCGCGTTCGCCGTTCGCGAACAGAAAATGTTATGTTCGCGACATGACTATTAATGGAAAAGGTTCTGTAGACATCTATTTGGAATCAGCTGACAAGGGTATAAAAGGATTGCGCTTCTTCTTGACGTTAACATCTACCTGTAAGGCTGAGTTGATACTTGAGTTATTTTGAGTTATCGCTCATAGCCCCCCCTCCTTATGTGCCAGTAGTCCCCCCCCCCGTATGTGCCAGTAGCCCCCCCCCTTATGTGCCAGTAGCCATCCCCCTTATGTGCCAGTAGCCGTCCCCCTTATGTGCCAGTAGCCGTCCCCCTTATGTGCCAGTAGCCATCCCCCTTATGTGCCAGTAGCCCTCCTTATGTGCCAGTAGCACCCCCTTATGTGCCAGTAGCCGTCCCCCTTATGTGCCAGTAGTCCCCCTTATGTGCCAGTAGTCCCCCTTATTTGCCAGTAGCCGTCCCCTTATGTGCCAATTTACCCCCTTATGTGCCAGTAGCCCCCTTATGTGCCAGTAGTCCCCCTTATGTGCCAGTAGTCCCCCTTATGTGCCAGTAGTCCCCCTTATGTGCCAGTAGTCCCCCCTTATGTGCCAGTAGTCCCCCCTTATGTGCCAGTAGCTGTCCCCCTTACGTGCCAATTTACCCCCCCCCCTTATGTGTCAGTAGTCCCCCTATGTGCCAGTAGTCCCCCTTATTTGCCAGTAGCCGTCCCCCTTATGTGCCAATTTACCCCTTATGTGCCAGTAGCCCCCTTATGTGCCAGTAGTCCACCCTTATGTGCCAGTAGTCCCCCCTTATGTGCCAGTAACCCCCCCCTTATGTGCCAGTAGCCATCCCCCTTACGTGCTAGTAGCCCTCCTTATGTGCCAGTAGCACCCCCTTATGTGCCAGTAGCCCCCTAATGTGCCAGTAGCCCCCTAATGTGCCAATAGCCCCCTTATGTCCCAGTAGCACCCCTTAGTGCCAGTAGCCCCCTAATGTGCCAGTAGCCATACTTATGTTCCAGTAGCCCCCTTATGTGCCAGTAGTCCCCTTATGTCCCAGTAGTCCCCCTTATGTGCCAGTAGCCCCCCTTATGTGCCAGTAGCCCCCTTATGTGCCAGTAGTCCCCTCCTTATGTTCCAGTAGTCCCCCTATGTGCCAGTAGACCCCTTATGTGCCAGTAGACCCCCTATGTGCCAGTAGTCCCCCTATGTGCCAGTAGTCCCCCTATGTGCCAGTAGTCTCCCCCTCCCCACCTTATCATGTGCCAGTAGAATCCCCCTCCCTCGGTTTATCATGTGCCTGTAGAATCCCCCTCACTTTATCATGTGCCAGTAGAATACCCCCTCACCTTATGTGCCAGTAGCCCCCAAAAAAACAAAAAACAAACAAACATACAAAAAACACTTATACTTACCTCCAGCGATGCGATGCAGGCCTCTTCCGGCCTGTGTTCCTCGCTGTACCGCTCCGGCGGCGCGATGACGTCATCGCGCCGCCTGCACCAGCCTCTGATAGGCTGCCGGCCTAGTGCTGACAGCCTATCAAAGGAACAGGGAGGGGACACGCCTCTCCGTGCTCTGCCGCAGCACAGCCATCTGTATCGCCGTCCTGAGGACGGCGATACAGATGACTATGGAGATGAACGCTTCCACAGTGGAAGCGTTCATCTCCCTGTGCCCTGCCGCCGGCCGCCCCCACTTGTCACCAGGGCCGCGGCAGGGCACATGCACACCCCAGAAGCCGGCCCTGGGTGACACTACAGAGGGGCCCGGGGGGCAATTGCCCCCCTGCCCCCCCGCCCAGTCCGCACCCCTGGCCCACTGCCACCAATGATTAATACTGGGGAGGGGGGGGGGCATACTGCCACCAATGATGTGAGGGGGAAGTGGGCCCCTCCTGCCACCAATGATTAATACTGGGGAGGGAGGGGGCGTACTGCCACCAATGATGTGGCGGGGAAGGGGGCCCCTCCTGCCAGCCACCAATGATTAATACTGGGGAGGGAGGGGGCGTACTGCTACCAATGATGTGGGGAATGGGGCCCTCCTGCCACCAATGATTAATACTGGGGAGGGAGGGGGGGTTTACTGCCACCAATGATGTGAGGGGGAAGGGGGCCTCTCCTGCCACCAATGATTAATACTGGGGAGGGAGGGGGGGGGAGCGTACTGCCACCACTGATGTGGGGGGGAAGGGGGTCCCTCCTGCCACCAATGATTAATACTGGGGAGGGAGGGGGGGGTGTACTGCCACCAATGATGTGGGGGGGAAGGGGGCCCCTGCCACCAATGATTAATACTGGTGGCAGGTGACGCGCAGGTGCAGGTGACGTGTGGAGCGCTGTGTGCTGATAGGTCCCCGCGCCGTGCATGCCCAGTATAACAAACGGCACACGGACACAGGGCACTCACACAGGAATTTTATTATGTACTATGATGGGGGCTTGTGTATGCTATTTGTTATACTGCACACAGCGCTCCACACACCACACGCACATGCGTGCCGGCCTCCTGCTGTGCCCAGCTCCGCCGTGTCTCCTCCTCCCCCTCCAGCTTCCTCTGCAGTTGCCTCACACCCCGGGATCCCCATCATTATACCCATATTACACTCCAACCCCCATCATTACACACACATTACACTCTAAGGAGGGCTGTAGTGTAATGATGGGGGTTGGAGTGTAATATGTGTACAATGATGGGGGTTGAAGTGTAATCTATACTAATAAAAGCCCTGTGTACGTGCTCAGGGCTGGTGTCCGTGCGCCGATTATAGAAGTGTGCATGTGCAGCGGACGGACACACACAGGCCAATCCAGGTCGCAGAGCCGGGTTCGGGGGCACAGCAGCGGGATAGCAGCGCTCAGGGAGCCGGGCACAGCGGCTTTCAGAGTTATACTCTGCCCCCATAACAGAGTCAGCCACACACCAGCCCCATAAGTGTCAGCCACACACCAGCCCCATAAGTGTCAGCCACACACCAGCCCCATAAGTGTCAGCCACACACCAGCCCCATAAGTGTCAGCCACACACCAGCCCCATAAGTGTCAGCCACAGACCAGCCCCATAAGTGTCAGCCACAGACCAGCCCCATAAGTGTCAGCCACAGACCAGCCCCATAAGTGTCAGCCACAGACCAGCCCCATAAGTGTCAGCCACAGACCAGCCCCATAAGTGTCAGCCACAGACCAGCCCCATAAGTGTCAGCCACAGACCAGCCCCATAAGTGTCAGCCACAGACCAGCCCCATAAGTGTCAGCCACAGACCAGCCCCATAAGTGTCAGCCACAGACCAGCCCCATAAGTGTCAGCCACAGACCAGCCCCATAAGTGTCAGCCACAGACCAGCACCATAACAGTGTCAGCCACAGCGCTCCCATAAGAGTGCCATTCACAGATCCACCCATAAGAGTGCCATCCACAGATCCCCCCATACCAGTGCCATCCACAGATCCCCATAACAGTGCCATCCACAGACCCCCCCACCCATGACAGTGCAATCCACAGATCCCCCCATGACAGTGTCATCCACAGATCCCCCATAACAGTGCCATCCACAGATCCCCCATAATAGTGCCATCCACAAATCCCCCATAACAGTGTCATCCACAAATCCCCCCATACCAGTGCCATCCTCAGATCCCCCATAACAGAGTCAGGTATAGACCCCCATAACAGTCTGTCCTCCACAGATCCCCCCCATAACAGTGCCACTCACATATCCCTCCATAACAGTGCCATCCACAGATCCCCCTAACAGTGTCATCCACAGATCCCCCATAACAGTATGTCATCCACAGATCCCATATAACACTGTCATCCACAGTTCCACCCATAACAGTGCCATCCACAGATCCCCCATAACAGTGCCATACACAGATCCCCCATAAAAGTGCCATCCACAGATCCCCCATAACAGTGCCATCCACAGATCCCCCCATAAAAGTGTTATCCACAGATCCCCCGTAAAAGTGCCATCCACAGATCCCCCCATACCAGTGCCATCCACAGATCCCCCATAATAGTGTCATACATAGACCCCCATAGCAGTCTGTCCTCCACAGATCCCCTCCATAAGAGCCACTTACAGATCCCCCCCATAACAGTGTCAACCACAGATCCCCCATAACAGTGTCATCCACAGATCCCCCATAACAGTATCATCCACAGATCCCCCATAACAGTGTCATCCACAGATCCCATATAACAGTGCCATCCACAGATCCCCCATAACAGTGCCATCCACAGATCCCCCATAACAGTGCCATCCACAGATCCCCGCATAACAGTGCCATCCACAGATCCCCCATAACAGTGCCATCCACAGATCCCCCCATAACAGTGTCATCCACAGATACCCCCATAACAGTGCCATCCACAGATCCCCATAACAGTGCCCCATCCACAGATCCCCATAACAGTGCCATCCACAGATCTCCCCCCATAACAGTGCCATCCACAGATCCCCCCCCATAACAGTGCCATCCACAGATCCCCCCCCATAACAGTGCCATCCACAGATCTCCCCCCATAACAGTGCCATCCACAGATCCTCTCATAACAGTACCATTCACAGATCCCCCCATAACAGTGTCATCCACAGATCCCCCCCATAACAGTGCCATCCACAGATCCCCCACCATAACAGTACCATTCACAGAAACCCCAATAACAGTGTGATCCACAGATCCCCCATCACAGTGCCAGCACTACTGTTCTAGCGCCCGTTATATATATATATAAAGGGAAAATAGTGGCAGCACCGTATCAAGTTCAAAAAGGCGGGTGCACGCCTCACAGAGACCAGCCAGTCTCAAAATAAGTATACCAAGGAAAAAAAGGCAGCACTCCAAAATTATAAAAAGCTAACAAACCGAGTTTTATTCACCCATGTGGGCAGTGCGACGTTTCGGCTCAGACTGAGCCTTTCTCAAGCAATGTGTAAGACAAAGTGCCACATATTTATGTGTGCAACAATCAAAACATGATTACAAATAATTTAGAAATCAATTAGAGTATAAACATGTGAATTACAATATTGTGCATAAAATTATTATACCAAATTCATTATACTTGTACCCATCAAATGTGCATAACTGTATTTAACAACGTGACTTTATAAATGGATACCAAATACAGTGAAAATATAAATGATCATAAAGTGCGTATTTGATATTTATTCCGAACACCTGATCAAGGTTGATAAACTGCATAGTGCAAAAAATCCGGTGAGTATATTCAGCTGTGGGAGGAGGAGCTCCATGAGAACAGTAGGTGACATGCTGTATTGGAGGAATGGCGTCCCGCTGCATCAGATATATATATATATATATATATATATATATATATATATATATACACACATACATATACACACACCTGTATATAATATATATATATATATATATATATATAGATATATATATATACACATATATATTTATATACAAAATATATACACACTCGTTTAATATATTTATATGTGTATATACATTGCGGTCCACAATGCATGGGCACTGACCGTATGTGTATATATGTGTGTATTTATGTATAATGTGGGGAGTTGCTCTGGAAGACAGCGGTGCGGTGCAGTATAGAGGCAAAGGGAGTCCAGGTAGTGCAGCAAACAGTGTTTTATTTCACACTTGCACGAACAAAACTCAAAATAGTCACTTAGTGTTACTTCACACACATAGAAAACTTGAGGCAAAACAAAAGTCCAAGACGGGATCAAATCACCTGTGTGGTTTAGGTGCGTGTTCGCACCCGGCTGTCAGCCCAGCCGCAGGAAAGTCCAACCTCAGGCTTCCAGGCAGACTGCATGCCTCTTTGCAAGCTCTTGCTTCCAGCCCTGAGAGCTCCACAGAACACCAGCAGTTTCCAGGTTAATCACCTCTCCACCTGCTGAGGTGGCTGCCTTTTAAAGGCCCGGAAAAAGTCCGGCCTGGACCGTGGGGAATAGGCACCCGCCCAACTCTTTGCCTACTCCCAGTAAGAGCCGGCCCGGATTGGCTTTGCAGCCATACTAAGTATAAAGGGGTCAACAGCTATTGCTGTTAACACACAAAATTCGGCTCTTACCTCACCGAGGCCAGGAACCTCGGTGACACGTATCTGCCATCCATGACGGCACCCTGCACCTTACCACATACCCCCCCCCCTTTGTTCAACCCTGAGGGGGTGGACACACGACAAACAGTGTACCCGAAAGAGGGCGTCCGCATTCCTCAGTAAACGGCCTGCTCTGTGCTCCACCGTAAGTTTGTAATTCTGAAGAGACAGAAACCACCTGGTGACCCGGGCATTCCTCTCTTTGGCCTGGCTCATCCACTTGAGAGGGGAGTGGTCGGTCATGAGGCGGAAGCTTCTGCCCAACAGATAATAACAGAGGGCCTCGAGTGCCCACTTGATGGCCAGGCACTCTCTCTCCACTATGCTGTACCTGGTCTCGGCTGGGGTGAGTTTACGGCTGAGAAAGAGAACGGGATGCTCCTCCCCGTTGACTTCCTGAGACAGTACAGCACCAAGGCCAACCTCAGAGACGTCGGTCTGGACTATGAACTCCTTCTTGAAATCGGGTGTCACCAAAACCGGGGACCCACACAGGGCCGATTTCAAGGCGGAGAAAGCCTTTTCTGCCTGCTCATTCCATGGACCGTCACTGACTTACGCCCCTTTAACAACTCTGTCAATGGCGAAGCTATAGTGGCAAAGTGGGGCACAAACCTCATGTAATACCCTACAATTCCCAGGAACGACTTTACCTGCCTGGTGGTGACCGGTCGGGGCCAATTACGTATTGCCTCTATATTATTTACCTGAGGTTTGAGGACTCCCCGCCCAAAGACATACCCCAGATATTTGGTCTCTTCTAACCCAATCGCACACTTTTTTGGATTAGCGGTTAGTCCAGCTTTCCTAAGGGCATCCACTACCGCCTACACCTTGGGCAAATGGCTTTCCCAGTCGGTGCTGTGGATGACTACATCATCTAAGTAGGCCGAGGCGTACCGACGATGAGGTCGCAGCACAATGTCCATTAACCTTTGGAAGGTGGTGGGGGCGCCATGCAGGCCAAAGGGTAACACCTTATAATGATACAGGACCTGCGGGGTAACAAAAGCAGTTTTTTCCTTGGCCGACTCCGTTAAGGGTACCTGCCAGTACCCTTTAGTGAGGTCTAGCACAGAAAAATAACGGGCTTGCCCTAAATTCTCAACAAGCTCATCTACCCGGGGCATGAGATACGCATCAAACTTGGACACTTCATTTAACTTGCGAAAATCGTTGCAGAACCGCAACGTCCCATCTGGCTTGGGTATTAGGACTATGGGACTGGCCCACTCACTTTTCGACCCCTCAATGACATCGAGCTTCAACATTAATTGCACTTCCTTCGCGATGGCCCATCGCTGAGCCTCGGGTACCCGGTATGGTTTTAACCGGATCTTGGCCTCAGGCTCAGTGACGATATCATGTTGGATGAGAGACGTCCGGCCAGGGAGGTCCGAGAACACATCCGTGTTCCGACTGATGAACTCCCTGACTTCCTGAACTTGTTTGGAAGACAGGCTGTCTGCAATTTTTACAGGCCTCGAACTGTGGGGCTGGACCCTTTTCACCTAGAAGCCCTGGCTGGGGGCTGTTGTCGTCGGCCTTGTCCCTATCTTTCCACGGCTTTAGTAAATTCACGTGGTACACCTGCTCCGGCTTGCGCCGCCCTGGCTGGTGTACTTTGTAATTTACTTCCCCTACCTTCTCGATCACCTCATAGGTGCCCTGCCACCTAGCTAGGAACTTGCTGTCAAGGGTGGGTACCAGAATCAAAACCCGATCTCCTGGATTGAAGTCCCTTACCCGAGCCTGACGATTATACACCCTACTCTGGGCTTGTTTCGCTGCCACCATATGCTCCCGGACCAGCGGCAACACCCTTTTCATCCGTTCCTGCATCTGAGTGACATACTCAATGACACTTTTGTGGGGGACAGGCTGTTGTTCCCACGCTTCCTTGGCGATATCCAACAGGCCCCGAGGGTGTCTGCCATAAAGCAGTTCGAAGGGCGAGAACCCAGTAGAGGCCTGGGGCACCTCTCGCACTGCGAACATGAGATAGGGCAGAAGCAGATCCCAGTCCTTCCCCTCTCTAGACACCACCCTTTTTAACATATTTTTTAAAGTTTGGTTAAACCTCTCGACAAGACCGTCTGTTTGCGGATGGTAAACGGACGTCCGTAACTGCTTTATACGCAACAATTTACACAGTTCCCTCATAACTTTGGACATAAAGGGGTCCCTTGGTCTGTCAGAACCTCTTTTGGCAGGCCCACACGGGAAAACATTTCCATTAACTCTTTGGCAATGAGCTTAGCTGAGGTATGTCGCAGAGGCACCGCCTCCGGATACCGAGTGGCATAGTCGAGAACTACCAGAATGTGTTGGTGACCCCTGGCAGACTTTGGTACAGGCCCGATTAGATCCATAGCGATACGCTCAAACGGGACCTCAATAATTGGAAGAGGTACAAGGGGACTACGGAAATGTGGCTGGGGGCTATTTACCTGACAGGTTGGACAGGATTTACAATATTCTTCTACCTCCTTAAACACACCAGGCCATTAGAAGCGCTGCAGAATGCGGTCCTGCGTTTTTTGCCACCCCAAGTGTCCCCCAAGAACATGTTGGTGGGCAAGCTCCATGACGAGCTTGCGATACGCTGTGGGCACCACCAACTGTTCAACAGGCTCACCCCGGATTTGGTTCACCCGATATAACATTTCTTGGTGAACAACAAAGCGAGGAAATACTAACTCAGCCCCTGGTTTCTGGGGTTTACCATCAATTACCACCACATTCTCCCAGGCCCTTGTTAGGATTTGGTCCCGGTGTTGGGCGGTCCCAAAATTGTCTCCGGAGACGTGGAGGTCTGCCAACTCAGGTCCTGGTGGCAAGTCCTCCGTGTCTCCCACCATTACACTCAGTGGGGGTGTCTTCTCCTCTATCACAGAAGTGGTGGTCACCCCTACCACAGGCCCTTCGGACTCGGGCTCCCAGGGCTCTGGCCTCCCACTGGAATCAGGCCACTCTGCTAGGGTTACCCCTGTCTCATGGTTATTAGGCACTTTCATCTCGGGCCATAGTGACGGAAAACCAGGGAAGTCTCTCCCAATTATTAGTTCATAAGGTAACTTTGTGGAGACCGCCACTTCACAAGTCCACGTGCCGGCCACCGCGGACAGAGACATTACGGCAGTGGAATAGTCCTTTAAGTCTCCATGTATGCACACCACACCAACTTTCCGGCCTGTATACTGGGAGGGCTGTACCAGGGCAGCACTTACCAGGGTTACTAGGCTCCCTGAGTCCAGCAGCGCCACTGCCAGGTTATCACCCACTTGCACAGATGACGATTGTCTATTGTCTCAGGGGTGCCGGTTGCACACAGTCTCCTGGCATACATTGAAGCCCGGTACCCATAATTAGTCTCCATGGGTTCTCCCCGGTGTGGACAGTCGGCCCTTACGTGGCCAGGCTCCTGACACCACCGGCGTACACCCCGAGCAGGAGTCGTCGGGACTGGATGGGAGACCTCCGGGGTTTGACCGGCCCCCTCCCAACAACACCCCCTTGCAGACTTTTGGTGGCCTTATAGCGCTCCACCAGATCGACCATTTCTAGGGCATTAGCGGGTGATACCTGGCCGATCCAGTGCTGAAGGGGGTAAGGCAAGGCCCTCCAGAACATGTCAGCCAGCAGACGGTCCAGCATAGCAGTCGGACTTAGGATATCAGGCTGCAACCATTTTTGCAACCTGTGCAGCAACTCATAGTACTGAGGCCTGGCGGGTTCAGGCGCTTTAAAGTCCCACTGGTGGACCCGCTGAGCCCGGACCAACACGTTTACTCCCAGTCTAGCCAGGATCTCCCCATTCACCGTTGGGTAATCAGTAGCCTGGTTATCCACTAAATCAAAGAAAACCTGCTGGGGTCCGGATGCCAGGAACGGAGCGATCACCTCAGCCCACTGGTCACGGGGTAACTTCTCCCTCACGGCCACCTTTTCAAAGACCGCCAGATATGTCTCAACGTCGTCCGAGGGGGTCATCTTTGGGATCGCCACACGGACCGCTTTCCGGGCATCATGGTCGTGGTGGGACGCTCCTGCAGCTTGTAAAGCCATCACGTGCTGTAACAGTAGCTGGTTGGTCTCCCGCTGCTGCACGTTAGCCTCCATGAGAGCTTTCACAGCAGCCTCCATGTTGCCAGAAATTCCTGCTTGTAACTTTGCCGGTTTAACCCCTTAAGGACCGGGGGTTTTGGGATTTTTGCGTTTTTGTTTTGCGCTCCCTGCCTTCCAAAAGCCATAACATTTTTATATTTCCGCTCACATAGCCATATGACGGCTTATTTTTTGCGGGAGTTGTAATTTTTAACGCTGCCATTTATTTTTGCATGTGATGAAGTGGGAAACGGGAAAAAAATTCCAAATGGGGTGAAATTGTAAAAAAAAAGGCAATTTCACCACAGTTTTACGGGTTTTTAAATTACAACGTTCGATTTGCGATAAAACTGACTGGTTAATTTTATTCTTCAGGTCAGTACGAATCCGGCAATACCTAATATGTATAGTTTTTCTTAGCGTTTTGATAGTGAAAAAAAATTAAAAGTGGGAATTTTTTTATTTTATTTTTTGTCGCCATGTTTTGACCCCTATAACTTTTTGTAATTATGCGTACGGAGCAGTGTAGGGGCTCATTTTTGCAGGGCAATCTGAACTTTTAATTGATACCATTATGGGGTGCGTATGATGTTTTGATCACTTTTTATTCATTTTTTTAGGAAATGAAGCGTCCAAAAATGGCGAATTAGTCATTTGGACGCTTTCTTTCCGTTTTTATGTTTACCGTATGGTGAATATTTTTAATATTATTATAGTAGGGGCGTTTTTGCACATTGCGACACCCATTATGTGTAATTTTTTATTTTTTATTTATTTTATTTTCATTTTGGGGAAAGGGGGTGATTTGAATTTTTATATTTTTTTATTTAATTTTTATTTTTAAACTTTTTTTTTTTTTTTTACCACTTTCTTATAGTTCCCATAGGGAACTATAAGATGCAATCATCAGATTGCTATTCTCATATATTCCAATGCAATAGCATTGGAATATATGAGAAAATCGCATATTTCCTATGGAGCCTATTACAGTCATAGGCTCCATAGGAATACTTAGTAGTAACCTAGGTTTCATTCACAGAAACCTAGGGTACTACATGCATGCTCGGCTCCCCTTGTGGCCATCAGGGAGCCGAGCAAAACCGAAAGTGAAACTTTCGGTTTTTGCGTGATCAGATGCCGTTGTCAGGATTGACCACGGCATCTGAGGGGTTAAATGTCCGCGATCGGCATCGCTGCCGGTCACGGACATGAGCTGCGGGTGTCAGCTTGATGAATCAAGCTTTTACCCGCAGCTCGGGCGCCCGCTCCGTGCGGGAGCGGGCGCCATCTTTAAAGTGCGGACGAAGGGCGTACATGTACGCCCTTCGTCCTTAAGAGGTTAATATATGCCATGCACTCGTGCTCAGCAAAACAAAAAAATTTCGGCGTTCACGCCAGCCTCACTGCGCATGCCCGCATCCGACACCAAATGTGGGGAGTTGCTCTGGAAGACAGCGGCGCGGGTGCAGTAAAGAGGCAAAGGTAGTGCAGCAAACAGTGTTTTATTTCACACTTGCACGAACAAAACTCAAAATAGTCACTTAGTGTTACTTCACACACATAGAAAACTTGAGGCAAAACAAAAGTCCAAGACGGGATCAAATCACCTGTGTGGTTTAGGTGCGTGTTGCACCCGGCTGTCAGCCCAGCCGCAGGAAAGTCCAACCTCAGGCTTCCAGGCAGACTGCACGCCTCTTTGCAAGCTCTTGCTTCCAGCCCTGAGAGCTCCACAGAACACCAGCAGTTTCCAATTTAATCACCTCTCCACCTGCTGAGGTGGCTGCCTTTTAAAGGCCCGGAAAAAGTCCGGCCTGGACCGTGGGGAATAGGCACCCGCCCAACTCTTTGCCTACTCCCAGTAAGAGCCGGCCCGGATTGGCTTTGCAGCCATACTAAGTATAAAGGGGTCAACGGCTACTGCTGTTAACACATAAAATTCGGCTCTTACCTCACCGAGGCCAGGAACCTCGGTGACACGTACCTGCCATCCATGACGGCACCCTGCACCTTACCACAATATGTATGTGTATATTTATATATATATATATATATATATGTGTGTGTGTATATAAATATATATTTATGTTTTTCATTATATACCTGGGGTAAGAAGCTTATTCCCTTTTGAACGTGCACCCATCTGCAACTTTTTTTGTCAGTGCCGCCATTTTTCGTCATTATATATATAAATAAATATATATAGATATATATATATATATATATATCTTTATACTCCTTACCTGGTTGCCACCTTACACGCTTGACACCATCTGAACCGAATACGTTTATTTTGGTCTCATTAGACCTCAGGACGTGGTTTTAGTAGGGGTGTACTCACTTATGTTAGATACTCTATACAGTATATATGTGTGTGTATATATATACAGATATGTATATATACATACATATTTATATATATACTAGACAATAGGCCCATTACAATAACGGGCGCTAGAACATTAGTTCTGACAGTGTTATGGGGGATCTGTGGATGGCACTGTTATGGGGGATCTGTGGCTGGCACTGTTATGGGGGATCTGGGGGATCTGTGGATGGCACTGATATGGGGGATCTGTGGATGGCACTGTTATGGGGGATATCTGTGGATGACACTGTTATGGGGGATCTGTGGATGGCACTGTTATGGAGGGGATCTGTGGCTGACACTGTTATGGGGGATCTGTGGCTGACACTGTTATGGGGGATCTGTGGCTGACACTTTTATGGGGGGGGCTGTGGTTGACACTGTTATGGTGGTCTGTGGTTGACACTGTTATGGGGGATCTATGGATGGCACTGTTCTGGGGGATCTGTGGATGGCACTGTTATGGGGGATCTGTGCCTGGCACTGTTATGGGGGATCTGTGGATGGCAGTGTTATGGGGGATCTGTGGATGACAATGTTATGGGGCATATCTGTGAATGACACTGTTATGGGGGATCTGTGGATGGCACTGTTATGGAGGGGATCTGTGGCTGACACTGTTATGGGGATCTGTGGCTGACACTGTTATGGGGAGGACTGTGGCTGACACTGTTATTGGAGTCTGTGGTTGACACTGTTATAGGGGGGTCTATGGCTGACACTTTTATTGTGGGATCTGTGGCTGACACTATTATGGGGGGTCTGTGGCTGACACTGTTATGGGGAATCTGTGGCTGGCACTGTTATGGGGGATCTGTGGATGGCATTGTTATGGGGGATCTGTGGATGGCACTGTTATAGGGGATATCTGTGGATGACACTGTTATGGGGGATCTGTGGATGGCACTGTTATAGAGGGGATCTGTGGCTGACACTGTTATGGGGGATCTGTGGATGTCACTGTTATGGGGGATCTGTGGATGGCACTGTTATGGAGGGGATCTGTGGCTGACACTGTTATGGGGGATCTGTGGCTGACACTGTTATGGGGGATCTGTGGCTGACACTTTTATGGGGGGCTGTGGTTGACACTGTTATGGTGGTCTGTGGTTGACACTGTTATGGGGGATCTATGGATGGCACTGTTCTGGGGGATCTGTGGATGGCACTGTTATGGGGGATCTGTGGCTGGCACTGTTATGGGGGATCTGTGGATGGCAGTGTTATGGGGGATCTGTGGATGACAATGTTATGGGGCATATCTGTGAATGACACTGTTATGGGGGATCTGTGGATGGCACTGTTATGGAGGGGATCTGTGGCTGACACTGTTATGGGGGATCTGTGGCTGACACTGTTATGGGGAGGACTGTGGCTGACTCTGTTATTGGAGTCTGTGGTTGACACTGTTATAGGGGGGTCTATGGCTGACACTTTTATTGTGGGATCTGTGGCTGACACTATTATGGGGGGTCTGTGGCTGACACTGTTATGGGGAATCTGCGGCTGGCACTGTTATGGGGGATCTGTGGATGGCATTGTTATGGGGGATCTGTGGATGGCACTGTTATAGGGGATATCTGTGGATGACACTGTTATGGGGGATCTGTGGATGGCACTGTTATAGAGGGGATCTGTGGCTGACACTGTTATGGGGGATCTGTGGATGTCACTGTTATGGGGGATCTGTGGATTACACTGTTATGGGGGGATCTGTGGCTGGCACTGTTATGGGGGGTTCTGTGGATGGCACTGTTATGTGGGTTCTGTGGATGGCACTGGTATGGGGGATATCTGTGGATGACACTGTTATGGGGGATCTGTGGATGGCACTGTTATGGAGGGGATCTGAGGCTGACACTGGTATGGGGGATCGGTGGCTGACACTGTTATGGGGGATCTGTGGCTGACACTGTTATGGGGGGGACTGTGGCTGACACTGTTATTGGGGTCTGTGGTTGACATTGTTATGGGGGTCTGTGGTTAACACTGTTATGAGGGTCTGTGGTTGACACTGTTATGGGGGTCTGTGGCTGACACTGTTATGGGGAGGGTCTGTGGCTGACACTGTTATTGTGGGGTCTGTGGATGACACTGTTATGGGTGGTTTGTGGCTGACACTGTTATGGGGAATATCTGTGAATGACACTGTTATGGGGGATCTGTGGATGGCACTGTTATAGTGGATCTGTGTCTGACACTGTTATGGAGGGGATCTGTGGAGGACACACTGTTATGGGGGATCTGTATCTGACACTGTTATGGGGGATCTGTGAATGACACTGTTATGGGGGATGTGTGGATGACACTGTTATGGGGGTCTGTGGATGACTCTGTTATGAGGAGTCTGTGGCTGACACTGTTATGGGGGTCTGTGGCTGACACTGTTATGGGGGGGTCTGTGGTTGACACTGTTATGGGGGTCTGAGGCTGACACTGTTATGGTGGGGGTCTGTGTCTGACACTGTTATGGGGGAAATGTGGCTGACACTGTTATGGGGGATCTGTGCCTGACACTGTTATGGGGGATCTGTGGCTGACACTGTTATAGGAGAGATCTGTGGATGGCACTGTTATAGTGGATCTGTGTCTGACACTGTTATGGAGGGGATCTGTGGAGGACACACTGTTATGGGGGATCTGTATCTGACACTGTTATGGGGGATCTGTGAATGACACTGTTATGGGGGATGTGTGGATGACACTGTTATTGGGAAATCTGTGGATGACACTGTTATGGGGGATCTGTGGCTGACACTGTTATGGGGTGTCTGTGGCTGACACTGTTATGGGGGGTCTGTGGCTGACACTGTTATGCGGGGTCTGTGGCTGACACTGTTCTGGGGGGGTCTGTGACACTGTTATGGGGGTCTGTGGCTGACACTGTTATGGGAGTATCTGTAGATGACACATAGTATCGTATGCTATGTTTCATCCACAGTTTCCCCCATAACAATGTCGTTTAGAGTTTTCTCCAATCCGATGGTATATTTTAACTTCAAGTGTCCCCATCACCATGGGAACGCCTCTATGTTAGAAAATACCATCGGATCTGAGTTAGATCATGAAAACTCAAATCGGACAGTATATTCTAACACAGAGGCATTCCCATAGTGATGGGAACGCTTCAAGTTAGAATATACTGAGATGTATGTACAGACCGGCCCCCTGCTGCCTGGCAGCACCCGACCTCTTACAGGGGGCTGTGATCCACACAATTAACCCCTCCCCCCCATTAAAATCATTGGTGGCCAGTGTGCGGCCTCCCCCCCCTATTAAAATCATTGGTGGCCAGTGTGCGGCCTCCCCTTTCCCCCATAAAAATCATTGGTGGCAAGTGTGCGGCCTCCCCTCCCCCTTATTAAAATCATTGGTGGCCAGTGCGGCCTCCCTCCCCCCTACTAAAATCATTGGTGGCCAATGTGCGCCCCCCCCCCCCATTAAAATCATTGTTGGCCAATGTGCGGCCTTCCTCCCCCCCCATTAAAATCATTTGTGGCCAGTGTGTGCAGCCTCCTCTCCCCTCCATTAAAATCATTGGTGGCCAGTGTTTGCGCCCCACCCCCTAATTAAAATCATTGGTGGCCAGTGAGGCCTCCCCCCCCCCCCCGTATTAAAATCATTAGTTGCAGTGGCCACAGGTTAACACCCCCCCCCCCCATTATTGGTGGCAGTGGAACGGCAGTTCCGATCGGAGTCCCAGTGTAATCGCTGGGGCTCCGATCGGTTACCATTGTAGCCAGAACACTACTGAAGTTCTGGCTGCCATGGTCACTTAGCAGCATTATACTTACCTGCGCTGTCTGTGTCCGCCCAGCGATCCTTCTTCTGGTAAGTGACAGGTCTGTGCGGCGCATTGCTTATAGCAGAGACCTGTCACTTACCAGCAGAAGGAGCACCGGGCAGACACAGAGAGCGCAGGTCTGGCTGCCATGGTAACCGATCGAAGCCCCAGCAATTGGACTGGGACTCAGATAAGAACTGCCGCTCCGTTGCCACCAATGATGGGGGGGCGGGTGTTAACCTGTGGCCGCTGCCACCAATGATTTTAATTAGGGGGGGGGGAGGCTGTACACTGGCCATCAATGATTTTAATAGGTGGGGAGGGGCCGCACACTGGCCAATGATTTTAATAGGTGGGGGGGGTCTGAGGGGTTAATTGTCACAGCCCCATGTAGGAGGTTGGGTGCTGCCAGGCAGCAGGGGGCAGGTATATACAGACTTCTCAGTATATTCTAACTTGAAGCGTCTCCATCACTATGGGAACGCCTCTGTGTTAGAATATACTGTCGGATCTGAGTTTTCAGGATCTAACTCAGAAGTCTGTATATACCGGCCCCCTGCTGCCTGGCAGCATCTGAACAGTGTCCTTTGAGTGTGTGGCGAATCCTTTGTGCGCCACGCATGCGCACTTTAGAATTCGGCACACACGCACGGACGTCAGGGACACAGGGATTTTATTAGTATAGATATTTACACATGTGTGTGTATATATATATATATATATATATATATATTTATATATATTGCAATCTGCAATGTATGGGCACCAACAGCATGTCCACTGTCTGCAGACGCGAACCCATTCACTTAAATAGGGTCTGCAATCTGCATCCAACAGTACTTTTATTGAAGTGCAGAGGCATGGACAGAATGCACTCCACTCCAGAATGCACTCCATAGAGCTTCCGTAGGTTTCCGATCTGTGCTTCCATTCCGCACCACACAGTATCTTTCGGATTTCAGACCCATTAACTTGATACGGTGCACACACGGCTGGTGCCTGTATATTGCGGACCTCCTGTTCGCGGGCCACAATATAGGCACATGCAGGCTATAGTCATGTACATGTGGCCTAAAGCCATACCTCCTTCCAGTATCCGGCAGGACAGTCCTGGATTTCAGTGGCTGTCCTGCGGTCCTGGTACGAGGGAGCTATGTCCCGCTGTCAGGCAGCTGTCTCTGCTTTCTTCCAGCTGTCTGTAATGATGAAGTAGAGAGTCGTCTGTCAGCTCCCTCCTCCATCATTCCTCTCCCTGTTTGCACTCCACACTGCTGGTCTGGGCAGGGGGCAGGCCGGCCGGCAGCTCCGTGTATAATCCTGCTGCTGGGGAATGAGGTAAGTATGTGTTTTTTTGTTTTTGTTTTTTAACTGTCTGTAAAGGAGGCACAACAGGGCACATTATTGTGAGGGGATAAATCTGGACATAACTACTGTGAGGGGGCATAATCCTGGGCATATTACTGTAAGGGGGCATATATCTGGGCATAATCTATGAAGTGGGCACAATGCTGGCATAACTACTGTTTGTTGGCATAAAGGGGGAATAATTACTATGTAGGGGCATTTAGGAGACTAGGTGGGATTAGGTGTATAGTTATGTTTTGGGCAAAGTTAGAGGCGTGGCCTAGTGCTGAAAAAAATCTGCCGCTTAGTATTAGGCTCCTTTCACAGTAGCTTTTTGTCTTTCGGTTTGTGAGCTCCGTTCAGGGCTCTCACAAGCGGTCCAAAAAGTTTTGCCCTAATGCTTTCTGAATGGAAAAGGATCCGTTTAGAATGCATCAGTTTGCCTCCGATCAGTCACCATTCAGTTCTCAAGGAGGCCCACCAAAACGCTGCTTGCCACCTGACAAAACTGGCCAAAGGAATAGAAAACAGATCTGTCCCCCATTGACTTTCAATGGTGTTCAAGACGGATCCGTCATGGCTATAGAAGACATAATACAAACTGATCCGTTCATGATGGATGCATGCAGTTGTATTATGGTAACGGAAGTGTTTTTGCAGATCCATGACAGATCCGCAAAAAACGCGAGTGTGAAAGTAGCCTTCATGTCCCATAGTGTCCCTCTTCCTTCTATTCTAAAGTTGGGAGGTATGCTAAAGCACTGAGGAAATGCCACCTGAGGTGCTGTTGTTACTATGGTATCACAGTTGGCCAGAGATGTCATGTGATCACTCCTGTGAAGATGCTTGCTGTGATGAATGCTGGGATTTTTACTTTCACTTTGCAGCTGCTCCGCCCACACAGCCTCTCATTAATGGGAGCATGCTATACTATATATATATATATATATATATATATAGTATATCTGTCATGATACAGCTTCCTCTTGGCTTCAGTTATTTTCTGGGGCTAAGCTATTTGTTTTTTTACTTATGGTGGCCAAACCCTTTAACCCCTTAACCCCTTAAGGACTCAGCCCTATTTCACCTAAAGGACTTGGCCATTTTTTGCAAATCTGACCACTGTCACTTTATGTGGTGATAACTTTAAAACGCTTTTTCTTATCCAGTCTATTCTGAGATTGTTTTTTCGTCACATATTATACTTCATGACACTGGTAAAATTAAGTCGAAAAATTTCATTTTTATTTATAAAAAAATATCAAATTTACCAAAAATTTTGAAAAATTAGCAATTTTCCAAGTTTCAATTTCTCTACTTCTATAATACATAGTAATACCACCCAAAAAAGTTATTGATGTACATTTCCCATATGTCTACTTCATGTATCGATCATTTTGGGAATGCCATTTTATTTTTTGGGGACGTTACAAGTCTTAGAAGTTTAGAAGCAAATCTTGAAATTTTTCAGAAATTTTCAAAAACCCACTTTTTAGGGACCAGTTCAGGTCTGAAGTCACTTTGTGAGGCTTACATAATAGAAACCATCCAAAAATGACCCCATTCTAGAAACTACACCCCTCAAGGTATTCAAAACTAATTTTACAAATGTCATTAACCCTTTAGGTTTTCCACAAGAGTTAATGGCAAATGGAGATCCATTTTTTCCAGTAACAAAGCAAGGGCTAACAGCCAAACAAAACTCAATTTTTATTGCCCCGATTCTGTAGTTTTCAGAAACACCCCATATGTGGGCGTAAACTGCTGTATGGCCAAACGGCAGGGCGTAGAAGGAAGGGAACGCCATATGGTTTTTGGAAGGCGGATTTTGCTGGACTGGATTTTTGACACCATGTCCCATTTGAAGCCCCCAGATGCACCCCTAGAGTAGAATCTCCAAAAAAGTGACTCCATCTAAGAAACTACACCCCTCAAGGTATTCAAAACCAGTTTTTCAAACTTTCTTAACCCTTTAGGTGTTCCACAAGAGTTATTGGCAAATGGAGATGAAATTTCAGAATTTCAATTTTTTGTTACCTTGTCTCAAAAAAAGTGTAATATAGAGCAACCAAAAATCATATTTAGCCTAAAATAATACAAACAAAAATGCCACCATATACCGTAGTTTCCAAAATGGGGTCACTTTTTGGGAGTTTCTACTGTAGGGGTGCATCAGGGGGGCTTCAAATGGGACATAGTGTCAAAAAAACAGTACAGCAAAATCTGCCTTCCAAAAACCATATGGGGTTCCCTTCCTTCTGTGCCCTGCCGTTTGGCCATACAGCAGTTTACGACCACATATGGGGTTTTTGTGCAAACAAGAGAATCAGGGCAATAAATATTGAGTTTTGTTTGGCTGTTAACTCTTGCTTTGTTACTGGAAAAATGGATTAAAATGGAAAATTTGCAAGAAAATAGCTGTTTTGGGACCGTTTTTATTTTTTGTTATTTACATCGTTGAACTGACAGGTTAGTTGTGTGCTATTTCCATAGAGCAGGTTGTTACGGATGCGACAATACCATATATTGGTATTGGGCAATACCATATAAATATGACTACGTTTTTTGTTTCAGTTTTACATAATAAAGCATTTTTGAAAAAAATTATTTTTTAGTGTCTCCGTATTCTGAAAGCCATCGTTTTTTTTTTTTTTTTTTTTTGGGCGACTGTCTTATGTAGGGGCTCATTTTGCGGGATAAGATGGCAGTTTGATTGGCACTATCTTGGGGTGCATATGACATTTTTGTCGCTTGCTATTACACTTTTTGTGATGTAAGGTGACAAAAATGGCTTTTGACACCGTATTTAATTTTTTTTTTTGCTGTGTTCAGCTGAGGGGTTAGGTCATGTGTTATTTTTATAGATCAGGTTGTGACGGACGCGGCGATACATAATATGTATACTTTTTATTTATTTATATAAGTTTTACACAATAATATCATTTTTTAAAACAAAACAAAAATCATGTTTTAGTGTCTCCATAGTTTGAGAGCCATATTATTATTATTTTTTTGGGCGATTGTCCTATGTAGGGGCTCATTTTTTGCGGGATGAGATGGCGGTTCGAATGGTACTATCTTGGGGTGCATATGACTTTTTGATCGCTTACTATTACACTTTTTGTGATGTAAGGTGACAAAAAAATGGCTTTTTTGACAACATTTTTATTTTTTATGTTTACGGCGTTCATCTGAGGGGTTAGGTCATGTTATATTTTTATAGAGCAGGTCCTTATGGACGCGGCAATACCTAATATGTATACCTTTTTTTATTTATTTTGGTTTTGCACAATAATAATCTTTTTGAATAAAAAAAACATGTTTTAGTGTCTCCATAGTCTGAGAGCCATATATTTTTCAGTTTTTAGGCAATTATCTCAGGTTGGGTATAATTTTTGCGGGATGAGGTGACGGTTAGATTAGCACTATTTGGGGGGTCATATGAATTTTTGATCGCTTGCTATTACACTTTTTGTGATGAAGGGGGCAAAAAAATGGCTTTCTGACAAAGTTTTTTTTAAATTTTTTTTACAGTGTTTACTTGAGGGGTTAGGTCATGTGATATTTTTATAGAGCAGATTCTTACGGATGTGGAGATACCCAATATGTCTACTTTTTAGTTTTTTTTACATTTAACACTAAAAAGCATTTTTGAAACAAAAAAAATCATGTTTTAGTCTGAGAGGCATAGTTTTTTTATTTTTTGGTCAATTGTTTTAGGTAGGGGCTCATTTTTTGCGGGATGAGATGGAGGTTTGATTGGTACTATTTTGTGAGGCAAACGCCTTTTTGATCGCTTTGTATTACACTTTTAGTGATGTAAGGTGCCAAAAAATGGCTTATTTACACCATTTTTTGGTTTTATTTTTTATAGCGTTCATCTGAGGAGTTCAGTCATGTGATATTTTTATAGAGCAGGTTTTTATGGACGCGGCGATACCTAATATGTGTAGTGTATTTTTCTTTTTATTATTCAGTGATATGTGTTTTTTCATTTTTTTGCATTTTTTGTTTACTCAGACCCACTTGGTTCTGAAAGATCCAGTGGATCTGGTGTCTGTATAATACAGTACAGTACACTATATAGTGCACTTTGCTGTATTTTGTAGGTCTATTCAGACTTTCAGCACCATGGAGAGCAGGACGCTTCTGAAAGCGTCCTGTCTCCATGGCAACCATCACCCACTGCCATAAGAAAGCAGCGTGTGATGGATGGGGAGAGAGTGGAGCCCCCTCCCTCTGTGATCCCATCCTGTAGGGGGGCTGCAAAGGCACAGCAGCCCCCCGATGGGAGAGGGAGGGAGCTCCTTCCCTGTTAACCCTTCCATACCGCAGTCCGTATGGACCGCGGTATAGAAGGGGTTAAACGGCTGGCATCTGATCAAGCCGTTGCTGACACTCTGATAGATCCACTAGACACCAGGGAAACATTACAAAGGAGGCGGGCGGGGGATCCCGCACCGCCTCCCGCCGCCCACAACTACCACCACTGCACCCCCGCAGCCACAATATGATTGGGGGCTGCAGGGGGGGTTAAAGATGAGCAGTTTGGGGGCATTAACTCTCTGATCCCCGCGGTCACAGACCGCGGGGATCAGAGATCGCACAAAGCGCTGCAAACCGCAAGTCGGAATTGACCTGCGGTTTGCAGTGATCACCCATACGGGGGGTCACAGGACCCCCCTAGGCATTGTAACAAGGTACCTGCTGAATGATTTCAGCAGGTACCTTGTTCCGATAACTGCCAGCTGAGCAGCAGTGATCGGAACTACTCATGCCGTACCGGTACGTCACGTGTCCTTAAGGACTCGGGAAACATGCCGTACCGGTACCTCATGTGTTCTAAAGGGGTTAAGGTGCACACCTCCTAATATTTTTAATCTGCACCTCTCTAAATTGTCAGTGATAACTTTATGTTAGCGTTGTTGTAGATTTTTTAAACTCCATTTTAGTTTCTTAAGTTAGCGTTAAATTTATGTAAATTTTTAGAGATCCAAAATATGTATAAAAGTTATTTAAATTTTTATTTCGTAAACTAGTTCATCATAATTTCTAGTTTACCTTTGTGTATGGGAGTTGATTTGCCATATATCAGATTCCCAGCTAAGAAGTTTAATTTGGGATTTTGGAGAATCAATACAAAAGATGATTTTTAAAAATTGTACAGGAGAAGAAAGTAATAACAAGGCTTTCTCTGCCACTCAGCCAACCAACGGCCAGAGCAATGACCCCCCACGTGGGACCAGCTCATTCAAAAGGACAAGAAATAAGGAAAATTGGCTATACTAAATTCTTAATTACATGCAATTACAAAACTATTGAGATCCAGGTGCTGGTTTGAAAAATGTAGAATATGTTTTGTGATAGAACCCCTTTAAGTATGGTTTAACATAGTGGAATTCTCTGACTTTCTGACTAAATATACTGTAGCTGTTAAAGATAATTTTCTGTGTATTGCTTCTTCAACAACTTTGTACTTTAACTGCACTGCAGGGTACAATAATAATCAATGTAATAAATATGAAAAGATAGTGTTGCATAATATTTGCTGATGATTTAACCAAATTATTATGAATAAAGTACTCATTTGGGAGCATACCATTATAAAGAAAGAATCACAGTTGCGTGTCACTAAGCAATACTAAGTTATTGACAAGTGAAATTATCAAGAGAATAATATTTCATTGGTTAAACAGAGATATAGTTTTTGTTTTATTGGAAAAATGCCTGAAATGGAAAACAAGGACATGCTACAGCTAAATGATGACAAATGGGTATCTTGCTAAAATGCTTTGAGGTACACACTAGGGATTACAGCTCTTCAGCTTGCCCTTTTCCCATTCACTTTATGGTAACTTGACAGGTCTTTCATTCACTTGTCATTTACAAATTTGTCTCGGATATTGGTGCTATTCAAAAGCAATGCCTTTAAATAACCACTTAAAGCTTTTTACAAGAATTCTTAAAGCAACATTTCTAATTCATGTGATGCTGCATTTACAATCTAATGTGAAATGCTATTACTGAAAACATTGACATAGACTGGCATTCTGTATTTATGTATATTCTTGGCTCATGTAAACTATTTCATTTATTCATAAAGATGCAAAATTTTGAAGTTTAATATTCTTGGCACATTTCACATGAATTACAGGTATACAATTCTCAATTTACAGTTAGAGTTGAGCGAACACCTGGATGTTCGGGTTCGAGAAGTTCGAACTTCCTCCCGAACCCAACCCCATTGAAGTCAATGGGGACCCGAACTTTTGGGCACTAAAAAGGCTGTAAAATAGTCCAGGAAAGGGCTAGAGGGCAGCAAAAGGCAGCAAAATGTAGGTAAATCCCCTGCAAACAACTGTGGATAGGGAAATTAATTAAAATTAAAAAAAATTAACCAATATCAATTGGAGAGAGGTCCCATAGCAGAGAATCAGGCTTCAAGTCACCCACCAATGGAGAAGGCCACTTTCATTTATTTAGGCCCCAGCACCCAGAAAGAGGACAGAGGTCGCATAGCAGAGAATCAGGTGTCATGTCACCCACCAATGGAGAAGGCCATTTTTAGATAATTAGGACCCTGGCACCCAGACGGAGGAGAGAGGTCGCATAGCAGATAATCAGGCTTCATGTCACCCACCAATGGAGAAGGCCACTTTCAGATAATTAGGCCCCTGGCACCTAGAAGGAGGAGAGGTTTATTCAACTTTTGGTTGCACCGCAATATAATGGTAAAATTAAAAAAAGAGGATTCAATAAAGAAGTGCCCCGGAGTACAAGAATATATAGTTGAGGGGGAGGCAGTTATAAATGTCTATTCTGCACAAGGGATGGACAGGTCCTGTGGGATCCATGCCTGGTTCATTTTTATGAATGTCAGCATGTCCACATTGGCTGTGGACAGGCGGCTGCGTTTGTCAGTAATGACGCCCCCTGCCGTGCTGAATACACGTTCAAACAAAACGCTGGCCGCCGGGCAGGCCAGCACCTCTAAGACATAAAAGGCTTGCTCTGGCCACGTGGACAATTTGAAGACCCAAAATTTGAATGGGGCCGAACCATCAGTTAGTACGTGGAGGGGTGTGCACACGTACTGTTCAACCATGTTAGTAAAATGCTGCCTCCTGCTAACACATTCCTGCTGCTAACACGTTCCGTATCAGGTGGTGGTGCAGTTAGCTGTGGCGTGGTGACAAAACTTTTCCACATTTCTGTCATGCTAACCCTGCCCTCAGAGGAGCTGGCCGTGACACAGCTGCATTGGCGACCTCTTGCTCCCCCTCTGCCTTCGCCTTGGGCTTCCACTTGTTCCCCTGTGACATTTGGGAATGCTCTCAGGAGCGCGTCTACCAGCGTGCGCTTGTACTCGCGCATCTTCCTATCACGCTCCAGTGCAGGAAGTAAGGTGGGCACATTGTCTTTGTACTGGGGATCCAGCAGGGTGGCAACCCATTAGTCCGCACACGTTAAAATGTGGGCAACTCTGCTGTCGTTGCGCAGGCACTGCAGCATGTAGTCGCTCATGTGTGCCAAGCTGCCAAGAGGTAAGTACAAGCTGTCCTCTGTGGGAGGCATATCGTCATCCGTATCCCCCCAGCCACGCACCAGTGATGGGCCTGAGCTGTGTTCGGTGCCACCCCGCAGTGAACCTGCTTCATCCTCATCCTCCTCCACCTCCTCCTCATCCTCCTCGTCCTCCTCGTCCTCCAGTAGTGGGCCCTGGCTGGCCACATTTGTACCTGGCCTCTGCTGTTGCAAAAAACCTCCCTCTGAGCCACTTCTAACAGACTGGCCTGAAAGTGCTAAAAATGACCCCTCATCCTCCTCCACCTCCTGGGCCACCTCCTCTTCCATCATCGCCCTAGGCGTTTTCTCAAGGAGACATAGAAGTGGTATTGTAATGCTGATAACGGTGTCATCACCACTGGCCATGTTGGTGAAGTACTTGAAACAGCGCAACTGGGCACACAGGTCTCGCATGGAGGCCCAATCATTGGTGGTGAAGTGGTGCTGTTCCACAGTGCGACTGACCCGTGCGTGCTGCAGCTGAAACTCCACTATGGCCTGCTGCTGCTCGTACAGTCTCTCCAGCATGTGCAAGGTGGAGTTCCACCTGGTGGGCACGTCGCATATGAGGCGGTGAGCGGGAAGGCCGAAGTTCCGCTGTAGCGCAGACAGGCGAGAAGCGGCAGTATGTGAACGCCGGAATCGCGCACGAATCGACGGAATCGACGGCCCGAACATGTCGGAGCAGTTGTGAATGAACTTCTGCTCCACCAAATTCAGCACATGCGCCAGGCAAAAGATGTGCGTCAAACCAGCTAGTCCCAGAGCTGTGACTAGATTTCGCCCATTATCACACACCGCAAGGCCGGGCTTGAGGCCCACCAGCAGAAATCACTCTTTGGTCTGTTGTTCAATACCCCGCCACAACTCCTGCGCGGTGTGGGGCCTGTCCCACAAACAGATGAGTTTCAGAATGGCCTGCTGACGTTTACCCCAGGCTGTGCTGAAGTTGGTGGTGAAGGTGCATGGCTGACTGGATGAGTTGGTGGAAGCAGAGGAGGAGGAAGCCGAGTAGGAGGCTACAGGAGGCAAAGAATGATGCCCTGCGCTCCTTGGCGGTGGAAGGACGTGTACCAAGGAACTCTCCGCCTGGGGCCCAGCCGCCACTACATTTATCCAGTGTGCAGTTAGGGAGATATAGCGTCCCTGGCCGTGCTTACTAGTCTACGTATCTGTGGTTAGGTGGGCCTTGCCACAGATGGTGTTGCGCAGTGCACACTTGATTTTATCGGATACTTGGTTGTGCAGGGAAGGCACGGCTGTCTTGGAGAAGTAGTGGCGGCTGGGAACAACATACTGTGGGACAGCTATGGCCATCAGCTGTTTGAAGCTTTCTGTGTCCACCAGCCTGAATGACAGCATTTCAAAGGCCAGTAGTTTAGAAATACTGGCATTCAGGCCCAGGGCTCGAGGGTGGCTAGGTGGGAATATACGCTTTCTCTCCAAGGTATGTGAGATGGAGAGCTAAACGCTGCTGTGTGACATAGTGGAGATGCTTGGTGACGCAGGTGGTGGTGTCGGTGGCACATCCTCTGTTTGGTGGGCGGCAGGTGCCAACATTCCTCCCGAGGCAGAGGAAGAGGCCGAGGCAGCAGCAGAAGAGGGAGCAGGGGATGCCTGAGTGAGTTCCCTGTTTCTAAGGTGTTTACTCCACTGCAGTTCATGCTTTGCATGTAGATGCCTGGTCTTGCAGGTTGTGCTAAGGTTCAGAACGTTAATGCCTCGCTTCAGGCTCTGATGGCACAGCGTGCAAACCACTCGGGTCTTGTCATCAGCACATTGTTTAAAGAAGTACCATGCCAGGGAACTCCTTGAAGCTGCCTTTGGGGTGCTCGGTCCCTGGTGGCGGTGGCCAGTAGCAGGCGAACTCTCTTGGCGGCGGCTGTTCTGCTTTTGCCCCCTGCTCTCTCTTTTGCTATGCTGTTGGCTCGGTCTCACCACTGCCTCTTCCTCTGAACTATGAAAGTCAGTGGCACGACCTTCATTCCATGTGGGGTCTAGGAACTCATCGTCCCCTGCATCTTCTTCCACACAGTCTTCCTCCCTGACCTCCTGTTCGGTCTGCACACTGCAAAAAGACGCAGTAGTTGGCACCTGTGTTTCGTCATCAACAGAGACGTGCGGACTCCGATGGTATTGCCACGTCCTCATCATCAGGAAACATAAGTGGTTGTGCATCAGTGCATTCTATGTCTTCCACCACTGGGGAAGGGCTAGGTGGATTCCCTTGGGAAACCGTGCCAGCAGAGTCTTCAAACAGCATAAGAGACTGCTGCATAACTTGAGGCTCAAACAGTTTCCCTGATATTTAAATGGTTAGGACCACGCTGATAGCAAGCAGTACATCAAGATGATCCAAGAAATATGAGAAACCGCAGCTGACCAGGGTGAGATCCAATGCTGGTGCGCCGATCTCCTTATCATTCACACACGTACGGCGCTCCGATACACCTTGGTATACAACACTGCAGATGGACTGATCCTCCTGGTATACACACCAACCGAATCCTCGTTCCAGACACGCTCAGCCTTCAGGGGGAGAGACAGGAACAAAATGGTGCAATACCTCCGATATTTGAGAATACACGCTTTTAATTATACTCACAAGATCCACATAAAACATAGGCATTAAGTCCTGCTACCATTGCCCGTACCGGGTTTCGCTTGAGCTTCTTCAGGGGCTGTGAACGTTAAACACACCGGTTCACCTGAGAGGTTTATTATCTTCCGTATATGCACCGGAAGTGCATTGTCCTGACGTCATTCAACAGGTCAGGTAAAACAGATAAATAACAGCAGCACCAATAAGCAACATTAATATATCACAATATGTATTGTTTCATTATGAATTGTTTCAATTCATTAAAACAATATAGTTTAAAAGCTAATCCAATAAAATCATGCCATACACGCGGACTTAATATGCCATTCAATATTCAGGCCGTGTGGTTGCAGAGTGCCCAGTGTGTAAATCCTCTCCGCCTCTTTTTTATTAATTTGCTTGACTGGGTCTCCCCCACGCCAATGTCTCCGTACTACTTCTACAGCGCAGAATTTGAGGCCGGTAGGGTCTTTTTGATGGAATATCTTAAAATGTGCAGCGACGCTATGATTTTCAACACCCTTTCTGATATTATTTATATGCTCCGCTATGCGGACCTTCAATTTCCTCAGTGTCCTACCTATATATTGGAGTTTACATTGACACTCCAATAGGTATATCACTCCTGTAGTCTCACACGATATATTCCCCTTAATTTTAGATTCTTTATGTGTTGAAGTTGCAGTGATGGTTTCCACCCTGATCTTTTTCTTATCATCTCTGTGTATATTGCGGCAACCCACACAAAAACCGCACCAAGTGAACGCGCCCCGATATTTATGTTCATTAGTCTTCTCATTCACACATCCATGGACTATGCGGTTTCTGATTGTGGGGGCCCTTTTAAATATAAAGAGGGGCTTTTTAGGGAGGATGTCACCAAGAGTGCTGTCATTTTTTAGCACATTCCAATTCTGATTAATCACCTTTTTAATCTGCGGACAATAAATTGAGTAGGTGGTAGAGAAAGCAAACTTATATCTGTTATTCCTTTCTTGGTGGTTACTATTAATACTATTTTTTCCCTGTACTGTCATAACCCTATTCCTAATTTCCGCTTTTAGTGTTAATAGCTCCTCTTTATTATATCCTTTTTCTACAAAGCGGTCTACAATGATGCTGCTCTGTTCCTCATAATCATTCTCTTCTGTGCAGTTACGTCTGATACGTTGTAGCTGTCCTTTAGGGAAATTGCTTATCCACGGTCGATAGTGGCAGCTATTTCTCTCAATATAGCCGTTCCGATCAGTGGGTTTAAAGTAGGTCCTGGTTTTTAGGCTCCTATGCTCGATCCAAATTTCCAGATCTAAAAAGTGGATCAATTTCTTACTAATATCCTCTGTAAGGACAATGTTCCACTGGTTGTTGTTAAGAACCGCAATCAACTCTCTCAGTCCCTCTTCCGTACCATACCAGATGCCTAAGCAATCATCAATAAATCTCCTCCATAGTATCAACCTCCTTCCTCCAATCTCCTTATGTAATATAGGGTTAATGTGGGAATTTTCCCAGTACGCTATGAATAAATTCGCAAAACTGGGTGCGAATTTCGCACCCATCGCAACGCCCGAAATTTGGAGAAAGAATTAATTGCTGTACCAGAAATAATTGTGTTGGAGGCAGTAGGTGATACAGTCAGTAATGAATAATTTATGTTGTTCATTCATTCTATCATCCTGATCCATAAAAAACCTTACTGCCTCTATACCTATTTCATTGGGTATAATAGTGTACAATGAGGATACATCTAAAGTAACTAGGAGGGTTTCGTCAGGGACATCTTTCACATTTCGTAAAATATCCAAAATATGACCTGTATCTCTCAGGTAAGAAGGAGTATTAGGGACATATTTTTGCAAAAATTTGTCAACATACTCTGATACGTGGCTGGAAATGGAATCGAGACCCGAAACTATCGGTCTCCCGGGGGGCCGTTCTGCATTTCTGTGCACCTTAGGGAGATATATAATTGGGGTCCTGGGATGTGCGTTGTTCAAATATAGATATTCTTTCTTGTTAATAATCCCTTGGGAAAGCCCCCTATCTAAAAGGATTTTCAGATCTTTTTTATATTCATTTACCAGATCGGTTTTAGGTTTCCTATAGGTGGTGCAGTAATTCAGGATCCTCAGCAACTCATTATCATAATCAGATTTATTCAGGACAACTATCCCCCCCCCCCCTTGTCAGCTGGCTTCACCACTATCTATGTATTGTCCTCTAATTTCTTCAATGCTTCCCTTTCTCTTTGATTAAGAATCACTTTATCTCTACCACCTCCCCCAATTTGTTCAAGACCCTTCAAAACTCCTCTTTTAAAGGCTTCAATACACTCATTTTCTTTATTGTCCGGGTGAAAAGTTGATTTGTTCCTGAGATTTGTATATTCATTACTCTTTCCATCATCACATACTTTAATAGGGTTTTTCTCTAAATATTTGCAGATATTCAACTTACGAATATATCTATGTACATCTAAGTACATTTCAAACTTATTTCCCTTGTAAGTGGGCACAAATTTGAGGCCTTTATTGAGGACAGATATTTCATCCTCTGTCAGTGTGTGTGAGCTCAGATTGTAGATTCCTAGGGGTTCCCTCTGCCTTTCTTGGCATCTGGGCTTATAATGCTTTCGTCCTCCCCTTTTTCCTTTATACTTCTCTTTTTCTTTCTCGATATTTTCTCCCCTCTCTGTGGTGTGTGCACACTTCTGCACCTTTATCAATTTGAGGGGAAAATTTTCATCATGTACATTGCTTCCTCCCACATCATTCCTATCCTGCTGCGCTGTTGTACTATTATTATTACAGTACTGTTATTTATTATATCCTCCTCCATACTCTCTGCTTCTATTATCCTTTACGTCGCCCTTGTATTGGTTATATCCCATAGTGTCTCTCTCACTGGATCTAAAGTTGTAAGTTCCTCTGTTGAATTGGTGTTTATGCCCATACATTCCATACCCTCTGTTGTATCTATACCCATGTGGGTATCTGGGTCTATAGGGGGATCTATAATCACGGGGTCCTCTATAATGGTTGGAGTCCGTATAATACTGACGTTGGTTGTCAGGGTGAGTATAGCCATTATAACTCCTAAAACCATTCTGAGTCGGTCAGAAACCCTGATGGAATTCCTGACTAGGTCCTCCATGAGTTCTCCCCCTCTGGTTACCATGTTCAGTTCTCCCTGTATTGGGTAAGGTGTGTGTACCCTTGGTTGGCTCATTAGTGATGTCTGCTCTATTATCTTTATTGTCTTTCCATTTATACACCGCATTATTTTTGTAATCATCAAGTACTTTTAGGTATTTTTTCTGTTTCTTCTTTTTTACATCCTGCTCCGCTTTGGTAACCTCTAGCTGGCATTTCTGCGATAGCTCTTGGTACTCCACTAATTCCTTAAATGGGGCCAGTTGGACTTTAATCCCTTCTATTTTATTACACAGGGAGGTAAGTTTTTTCTTTCTCCTCTCAATTATAAACCGCATGGCGTTGAGGCCACATGCGTTCATAAAATTTTCCCATTCCCATTGTCTGTGTTAAGTGGGAGTTGCCATCTCAGGCCCTCAGGAATTTTTCCTCAACTAGAAATTTTTCAAGCGAGATAACAACCCAAATAGTTCTTATTTCCTTAATAAGCAGGTTTTCTATATTACCAAATACCACATCAATATCATTGTGAATTAATGTTCTCGGTTTTTCAACAAAAACCTCCTGAACATTCAAATGCATGTTCGCTCTAAAGTCAAAAATATCCATGTTAGTGGGACGCAGTGTAGAACCTATAAAACACAACTATACACACAAAGATTTGACACTGCCTACTCCACAATAAAGCAGGGGCACCTTTTAAGGGGATAGGATCAGACCCCTTCAATACAAATAATTAAATGGTTAGGACGGCGCTGATAGCAAGCAGTACATCAAGATGATCCAAGAAATATGAGAAACCGCAGCTGACAAGGGTGAGATCCAATGCTGGTGTGCCGATCTCCTTATCATTCACACACGTACGGCGCTCCGATACACCTTGGTATACAACACTGCAGATGGACTGATCCTCCTGGTATACACACCAACCGAATCCTCATCCCAGACACGCTCAGCCTTCAGGGGGAGAGACAGAAACAAAATGGTACAATACGTCCGATATTTGAGAATACACACTTTTAATTATACTCACAAGATCCACATAAAACATAGGCATAAAGTCCTGCTACAATTGCCCGACCCGTGTTTCGCCTGAGCTTCTTCAGGGGCTGTGAACGTTAAACACACCCGTTCAACTGAGAGGTTTAATATCTTCCATATATGCTCCGGAAGTGCATTGTCCTGACGTCATTCAACAGGTCAGGTAAAACAGATAAATAACAGCTGCACCAATAAGCAACATTAATATATCACATTATGTATTTTTGTAGCCTTCTAAAATATTAAAACAATTCATTAAAACAATATAGTTTAAAAGCTAATCCAATAAAATCATGCCATACACACGGACTTAATATCCCATTCAATATTCAGGCCGTGTGGTTGCAGAGTGCCCAGTGTGTAAATCCACTTGGAGATGCACAGTAGCGTGTGAAAAAATATGTAGGATTATGCCTTCAGCAATTGTATTTTAACACTTTGTGTAATATACCCTTTAACGGACAGAAATACACTTGAAGATGCATGGTAGCGTGTGAAGTTATTGAGGATGACCCTCTCAGCATTTGTATATACACCTTGAGTGTAATATACACTTTTAGGAAAGATTAACACTTGGCCGGCAACAGCTGGAACACCAGATTCAGGGTATTGCTATATTGGCAAGTGAATTACACCCCAGATCAAAATCAATCCTTTGACGGATACTATTAAACTTGTCCAGTCACAGCTGGAACACCAGACTTACTGTATTTCTATTTTGGCAACTAAATTTCACCCCAGAAAAAAATATACCCTTTTACGGACAGATTTAAACTAGGCCTGCAACAGCTGGAACACCAGATTCAGGGTATTGCTATTTTGGCAATTGAATTTCACCCCCGAAAAACATGTATTCTTTGCCGTACACTATTAAACTTGGCCAGCCACAGCTGAAACCACAGATTTATGGTATTGCTTTTTGGCAATTGAATTTCACCCCAGAACAAGATATATCCTTTGCCGGACAGTATTAAACTTGGCCAGCCACAGCTGAAACCACTGATTTATGGTATTGCTATTTTGGCAATTGAATTTCACCCCAGAAAATAATATATCCTTTGATGGACACTAGGGAAATTGTCCAGTCACAGCTGGAACACCAGATTCAGGATATTGCTATTTTGACAATTGAATTTCACCCCAGAACAAAATCTATCCTTTGCCTTACACTATTAAACTTAGCTAGCCACTGCAGGGACACCAGATTTACTGTATTTCTATTTTTGCTACTGACTTTCACCCCAGAAAAAAATATACCCTTTTACGGACAGAATAACACTTGGCCTGCAACAGCTGGAACACCAGATTCAGGGTATTGCTATCTTGGCAAGTGAATTTCACCCCACAACAAAATCTATCCTTTGGCGGATACTATTAAACTTGTCCAGTCACAGCTGGAACCCCAGATTTACTGTATTTCTATTTTGGCAACTAAATTTCACCCCAGAAAAAAATATACCCTTTAACGGACAGATTTAAACTAGGCCTGCAACAGCTGGAACACCAGATTCAAGGTATTGCAATTTTGGCAATTGAATTTCACCCCAGAAAAACATGTATTCTTTGCCGTACACTATTAAACTTGGCCAGCCACAGCTGAACCACTTATTTATGGTATTGCTATTTTGGCAATTGAATTTCACCCCAGAACAAAATATATCCTTTGCAGGACAATATTAAACTTGGCCAGCCACAGCTGAAACCACTGATTTATGGTATTGCTATTTTGGCAATTGAATTTCACCCCAGAAAAAAAAAATATCCTTTGCCGGACACTATTAAACTTGGCCAGCCACAGCTGAAACCACTGATTTATGGTATTGCTATTTTGGCAATTGAATTTCACCCCAGAAAAAAATATATCCTTTGCCGTACACTATTAAACTTGCCCAGCCACTGCTGGGACACCAGATTTACTGTATTTCTATTTTTGCTACTGACTTTCACCCCAGAAAATAATATATCCTTTGACGGACACTAGGGAAATTGTCCAGTCACAGCTGGAACACCAGATTCAGGGTATTGCTATTTTGACAATTAAATTTCACCCCAGAACAAAATCTATCCTTTTCCGTACACTATTAAACTTAGCCAGCCACTGCAGGGACACCAGATTTACTGTATTTCTATTTTTGCTACTGACTTTCACCCCAGAAAAACATATACCCTTTTACGGACAGGTATAAACTAGGCCTGCAACACCTGGAACACCAGATTTAGGGTATTGCTATTTTGGCAATTAAATTTCATCCCAGAAAAAAATATACCCTTTTACAGACAGATTTAAACAAAGGCCTGCAACAGCTGGAACACCAGATTCAGGGTATTGTTTTTATGACAATTAAATTTCACCCCAGAACAAAATCTATTCTTTGCCGTACACTAATAAACTGAGCCAGCCACAGCTGGAACACCAGATTTACTGTATTTCTATTTTGGCAACAAAATTTCACCCCAGAAAAAAATATACCCTTTTACGGACAGATTTAAACTAGGCCTGCAACAGCTGGAACACCAGATTCAGGGTATTGCTATCTTGGCAATTGAATTTCACCCCAGAAAAAATATATCCTTTGCCGTACTTTATTAAACTTGGCCAGACACAGCTGAAACCACTTATTTATGGTATTGCTATTTTGGCAATTGAATTTCACCCCAGAACAAAATATATCCTTTGCCGTACACTATTAAACTTGGCCAGCCACAGCTGAAACCACTGATGTATGGTATTGCTATTTTGGCATTTTAATTTCACCACAGAACAAAATATATCCTTTGCCGGACACCATTAAACTTGGCCAGCCACAGCTGAAGCCACTGATTTATGGTATTGCTATTTTGGCAATTGAATTTCACTCCAGAAAAAAAATATATCCTTTGCCGAGAATATTTAAAAGAAGAAAAACTGCTACAAGAGGACATAGTTTTAAATTAGAGGGGCAAAGGTTTAAAAGTAACATCAGGAAGAATTACTTTACTGAGAGAGTAGTGGATGCATGGAATAGCCTTCCTGCAGAAGTGGTAGCTGCAAATAAAGTAAAGGAGTTTAAGCATGCATGGGATAGGCATAAGGCCATCCTTCATATAAGATAGGGCCTGGGGCTATTCATAGTATTCAGTATATTGGGCAGACTAGATGGGCCAAATGGTTCTTATCTGCCGACACATTCTATGTTTCTATGTTTCTATGTTTCTATGTTTCTATTAAACTTGCCCAGCCACTGCTGGGACACCAGATTTACTGTATTTCTATTTTTGCTACTGACTTTCACCCCAGAAAATAATATATCCTTTGACGGACACTAGGGAAATTGTCCAGTCACAGCTGGAATACCAGATTCAGGGTATTGCTATTTTGACAATTAAATTTCACCCCAGAACAAAATCTATCCTTTGCCGTACACTATTAAACTTAGCCAGCCACTGCTGGGACACCAGATTTATGGTATTGCTATTTTGGCAATTGAATTTCACTCCAGAAAAAAAAAATATCCTTTGCCGTACACTATTAAACTTGGCCAGCCACAGCTGAAACCACTGATGTATGGTATTGCTATTTTGGCATTTCAATTTCACCCCAGAACAAAATATATCCTTTGCCGGACACTATTAAACTTGGCCAGCCACAGCTGAAACCGCTGATTTATGGTATTGCTATTTTGGCAATTGAATTTCACCCCAGAAAAAAATATATCCTTTGCCGTACACTTTTAAACTTGCCCAGCCACTGTTGGTACACCAGATTTACTGTATTTCTATTTTTGCTACTGACTTTCACCCCAGAAAATAATATATCCTTTGACGGACACTAGGGAAATTGTCCAGTCACAGCTGGAACACGAGATTCAGGGTGTTGCTATTTTGACAATTAAATTTCACCCCAGAACAAAATCTATCCTTTGCCGTACACTATTAAACTTAGTCAGCCACTGCTGGGACACCAGATTTACTTTATTTCTATTTTTGCTACTGACTTTCACCCCAGAAAAAAATATACCCTTTTACAGATAGGTTTAAACTAGGCCTGCAACACCTGGAACACAATATTCAGGGTATTGCTATTTTAGCAATTAAATTTCACCCCAGAAAAAAATATACCCTTTTACGGACAGATCTAAACTAGGCCTGCAACAGCTGGATCACCTGATTTAGGGGATTGCTATTTTGGCAATTAAATTTCACCACAGAAAAAAATCTATCCTTTGCCAGACAGCAGACAGTATTACACTTGGCTAGCCCCATCTGGAACACCAGATTTAGGGAATTGCTATTTTGGCAATTGAATTTAACCCTCAATAAAATATAGAAATTTCTATCCTGAGTTTCTAGGGGTGACAATAAGCACAGCCAAGCCCCTGATGTAGTATGTGGAAAAAAGAAAAAAAAACTAGTATTGATGGATTGATGGACTTGGTGGCAGCTTGTGCTGGTGCACCACAAGACACATTATGACCGCCGATCAAAGTGACAGAAAAACGCTCTGTGCAGCCTAAAAACCAGTGAGCAATTAACTAGCAGAAGTTGAATGATTCACAGCTATAGATCGATCAGTTCATTAGGTGCTTTTGCTGACTTTTCCCTGCCTAATTTCTCCCTCACAGAAGCTGCGTCCTCTCCCTACACTAATAAAAGAAGTGTGACGTGCGGCGCTACGTGACTCCAGCTTAAATAGAGGCTGGGTCACATGCTGCACTTGGCCAATCACAGCCATGCCATTAGTAGGCATGGCTGTGATGGCTTCTTAGGGCAAGAAGTATAACGCTAGCTGATTGGCTGCTGTGCAGCCCTTCAGAAAGCGGGAAGAAATCGCCGAAAAACAGACCCGAACCCTAACTTTTTTGAAAATGTTCGGGTCCGGGTCCCGTACACCCCAAAATTCGGTACAAACCCGAACTATGCTTGAACTGTTCGCTCAACACTAGTTACTGGTAAGCTGTTTGTGAGTCAGGCCTTATGCTCCAATAATTTGCCTACTGGCGCCTGGTATCGCCTATACAGCACAGGTAGGTGAGTGGTAGGGCCTCGGGCTACTTGAGAGACCTTGGCGCGGCGCCCGAGCTTATGACATGTTCTTCTCATAGTTTACTCATAGTGTAGGGAAAGGATGGGGAGGAATCTTTCCACCAGTATTTGTGTGGAACAGGGTTCAGTCAGGGAGGTGACAGCCTGGGCAATAGGAACAATCCGATTACACCTTGCTGCACTGACTGGGGATCCAAATTGCCATTATAAAGCTCTGTAATTCTAGCAAACCGTTCTTATTAGGGTGCAAGTGCTGTTTGATACAGGCATTAACAGGGTTTATTACAAGGAAATATTTGTATGTTTTATTTGCCCTTGTGCAGTGCAGTTATATGATCTAAAGCATTTTTTGGCTTGTATTAGTGGGGAAAAAAGGGCTTATTAGCCGTTGTGTGGTGAAGGGCGAAAATTACAGCCCTTTTTGTCATGTGTTAGTGGCAAAAGTAAAACACTTTTGCCACTCAGCGGTGCAGTTATCTGTTTTAAAGCCCTTTTTTGTGTGTATTAGTGGAAAAAGAAAACATATCTTTGCCGCTCAGTGGTGCAGTTATCTGTTCTAAAGCCCTTTTTTTGTGTATTAGTGGAAAAAGAAAAAATATCTTTGCCATTCTGCAGCGCATTGATAAATTCTGAAGCACTGTATGCCGTGTGTTAGTGGCGAAATAAAAATATTTTCGCCATCCATCGTTGCATTTATCTGTTGAAAAGCCTTTTGTGTAACAGTAGAAAAAAATTTGGGCCTAATTGACATTCTGAGGTTTAGTGATATATTCTGTAGCCCTGTTTGCCGTTTATTAGTGGCGAAATAAAAATATATTCGCCGTCTAGCGTTTCATATATCTGTAGAAAAGCCTGTTGTGTAAAAGTAGAAAACAATTTGGGCCTACTTCACGTTGTGCTGTGCAGTGATAGATTCTGAAGCCCTGTTTGCCATGATTTGGTGGCGAAATAAAAATATATTCGTCGTCCAGCGTTGCATATATCTGTTGAAAAGCCTGTTGTGTAAAAGAAGAAAATAATTAGGGCCTAATTGCAGTTCTGCGGTGCAGTGATATAATCTGAAGCCCAGTTTGCCGTGTATTAATGGCAAAATAAAAATACATTAGATCTAACATTTGATTATTTGATCTAACAGTATTTCAGACAGAGAAGTGCCAGGCCCTGCACAGGGGAGTGGCAGAGGCCTAAATGTTTCTGGAGCAGGCAGAGGTCACAGCAGAGTAAGGGGCCGTGGCAGCAGGGGTCACTTCAAGAGCCCTGAGCTCCCAGTGTAAGCTAATGATCGTGTTGTGACCAGCAACCCAGCGGTTCTTTAATGGTTATCTCGATTTTCGACTTCATTGCAAGTGACATCAGACACTCCCAACCAAGAGTCAGTTGGTTCATCAGACACAACCCTTAGTTGGCATGACCCGGGAGCAGACCCTGTGCCCTCACCTGTCCTCAACCTGCCTCTGTCCTTTCCTCTCCTAGGTGGACAAGTAGTGATGAGGAGAGTGGCGTGGGAGCTAGTGTTGCGAGCCATCTGGCTCCTGACCCAGAGACGGTTGAGGAGGACATCAGTGACGTGCAGACAGTACTAGATGATGACAAAGCGGCTTCATTTTTTTATATTTATTTTTTCTTTATATAATAATGTAATATTATAAAATCCATTGTCTCCATGATAAATCGGCAGCATGGGGGCCCCGTGTGGTTTCCACACACTTTCAAAATACTCCTTCAGTGAGGGGAATAGATGCTGGATTACTGGGACACTCCATGGCATTCCCAGGAGCTGCTGTGATGTCAGGAGCAGCGGTTCATTTCTGAGACACCACCGGATGTCCTCCTTCCCATCCATAATGACTGGCAACTCATGATGTTTTCCCTGATGTAGAGAACAGGGGCTGGTAGTTGTGGTTTGAATCTTGATAACCTTTGCAACTCTTCCTGGCTCCAAGCAATCTTGAAGCTTTGTCTTCTCATTGTCTGTAGCTACTAGAGGCCTGTTCATGCTAGGCAGGTTCTCCCAGAAGTATCTGGCTTGATGAGCAGCCGATATCACACTTGCATCAATCTTGACAGGATTTGTCTCCAGGTGGAGAGAAATTTTTTTTGGTATGCTTTCTCCATCGCAACCACGTTCTCGAAAACCCAAAAGACTGGCCAATTCTTCCCTGTCTTAGGCAACACTTTATTGAGTAGTTGCGAAAAGTCAAACAACAGTTGTTCTCTGCCCCCATAACGGAATTTCCGGTGCGGGTTAACCACAGCTATGTCATTTCAAGGACTGTCGCCAATTATCAGATGGACTTGTGCCCTTTCCTCAATCTGTTTCCTGTTATATTCTGTATGTCACCCACATATACAATCTGCCCTATCGTGATGGCGTCCTCACACACCTCACATGCCATATACTTTTCATTGTTGATTCTAAGCTTTTTCTATTATGACTGGGAACTCGTGATGTTTTCCCTGACGTAGAGACCAAGGGATGGTAGTTATGGTTTGAATCTTGATAACCTTTGCAACTCTTCCGGGCCCCAAGCAATCATGAAGCTTTGTCTTCTCATTGTCTGTAGCTACTAGAGCCCTGCTTATGCAATGCAGATTGTCCCAGGAGTATCTGGCTCGATGAGCAGCTGATACCGCACTTGCATCAATCTTGACAGGATTTGTCTCCTGGTGGAGATAAATTGTTTTTTGGAATGCTTTCTCCATCGCAACCACTTCGTCGAATAAACAGGGCCGATTCTCTCCTGTCTTAGGCAACACTAAATTTTTTTAAATTAAATTTATAAAAAATTATATTGAACCAAAACTTACTTAAAATTATAAGGAAGTAAACTAAAATTCACCAATATATTTTACAAATCTTCGATGGAAATTCCCGGACAATCAATTTGCCAAGCCTTTTGTGCAGGAGAACGTGTATTATTAAATCGTGTTTTAAGCAGCACTTTATAAAGTTGCGAAATTTTAACCTTCTGTTCTGTCCCATATTCAATATAAATTAATAGACGAAGTGGCCACTCTGTGGCTTCCTGATGCTGCTGCCACCTCTGTAATCTCTCGTCATCATGCCACTCTGTGGCCTCCTCATGCTGCTGCCACCTCTGCAATCTCTCGTCATCGTGCCACTCTGTGGCCTTCTCATGCTGCTGCCACCTCCAGACTCTGTCATTGGGCTACTCTGTGGTCTCCTCATACTGCTTTCACCTCACCACTATGTCATAGGGCCACTGTGGACGTCTCATGATGTTCCCACCCTCCCCACTTCATGACTGGGCCACTATTTTGCCTTTTTGTCTTGGCTGACATCTTTTATTTGATCCTTTTTCTGATCTGTCAGACGGAAGGAAAAATGAGACACACAACGGATCCTCTCTGTGTAGCAACTGTGAGGCCTGTATGGTCCCATCAGAATTGGTAAACACACAAATGGCGAGGTTTACAACAATACCTCAGCCTGGATTCTCCCAAAATGTGAAAACAATATATACTAATCCCAGAAGGGAAAAGAGGGGGAATGAAATAAAACTTAACTTTATACCAATGCCATATTTCAAAAGCTCGGATGATCTGCCAGAACACCGAGACACAAAAATAACAAACAGGCAAACATAACATAACAGAAATTTGCAACTGTAGCAATAAATTGGAACGTGCTCACACAGTCCTTGGTGTTGTCAATCAGGGAGGGGTGGACCAATGGAAATGGCTGCTATGGAAACCACAAGGTAGGTGGAAGGAGCCAGATCTCGTTCGGTTAATGCAGATATCCAGTACAGTCGATATCAGATATGTGGGAACTCTGTGTAGTACATAGGTGGGAGCTGTAACCATCCCTAGTAAACCCTAGAAAGGGGAAGGGGCCTAGCAGATACCCTACCTACCTACACAGAGCTCCCGCCCCAAAAGGGGCGACCCTGTCCGGATCCCTAGACCGGGCGGAGTCCCTAATTATGCCCTAAAGCAAGGCGGAGAGCTCCCATATATGAAAAACCTCCCGACGTGCCACGTTTAATTCGTGCAAAGAAATCATCAGGAGAATGGCAAAAAAATGGGGCTAATATTTTAAGAGGGCTTAAATAAATGTAAAGGATGTAAGGGTGCTCACCCTATAGAAAAGGGGAGAGTAAAACTGCACCTGGGTAGGCCACAAACAATAGTAATAGTGTGGCACATCACTCCATCCAGAATGTTGCCTAACAAAAAGTAAACTCTGCCAGTGGGCCAAGGTACTGCAGCAAATTAGAGGTCCCGCTCTATTGGGAGAGGGGGCTGGTCAGATGTGGGAGGCCTCCAGTGGTGAGAACCCCCTTCTGTACAACGCAGCTGAGCTCACCTGTATAGTGATTTAAATACAGAAAGACCCGTGCGCCAACAGTGATAAGCCACGCCCCCTTAGTGACGCGATCCGGTCATGTGAGACTTGATCACTTGATGGGCGTGCACAGGCCGTGGAACGCAGAGAAAGAGCGCTGCGCTCCACAACTAGACGCACGTCCAAAGGGGGATGTGTTCTAATGGATCAGTGGGCGGAGCATGTCGCTAGGGAAGCTAAAATAACGCATTCCCTGCAGCGGCAGAGTATACTGGGGCAATTTAACCTAAACATAGAGAAGATAAGAGCTTGGTTGGCGGGTTTAAAGCTTGTTAACAGGGTCCATAGAAAAGGGCCAGCAAAATGACAAGGTATGGGGGAGTAAAGAATTCCCCAAGCATTGATAAGGGGAATAAAGTACGTTACCACCCTCCCCACTTCATGACTGGGCCACTATTTTGCCTTTTTGTCTTGGCTGACATCTTTTATTTGATCCTTTTTCTGGTCTGTCAGAAGGAAGGAAAAATGAAACACACAACGGATCGTCTCTGTGTAGCAACTACGAGGCCTGTATGGTCCCATCAGAATTGGCTTGTGATTTGGTAGCCAAAAGCAGGAGTGGGTACAAAACACAGAAGACATGCAAATATACGGTTCACGTGCCATCTCTGTTTTAGAATCAGTCCTGTTTTTTTTTTTTTTGGTATTAGCAATACTGATAGATTACTGAACAAATGCTGACCGAGTGAAAGCAAATGCTCCACAGACAGGATCCGTTTTTTTGGGGGTATTGTTCTGACGGATCAGAGGAAGGGCAAAATAATCAGTGATGTCAACACAAACTTTCTGATGACACCCTCTCCACTCTGTTAGGGGGGAGGGGGGCTCCACTTTTATAAGCGTTTAAAAGAACAGGTTCTGTTTACATCTATGTGGAATCAGCTGGCGGCAGTGTAAAAGCAATGCGCTTCTTCTTGACGCTAACATTGACCTGTGAGAGTTCACACTTGAGTTATTTGGGCATGTCATACGGGCTCACAGTATTTTTTCACTACCAAAGCAGACTCCCTATGCATGTTACTGCAAAGCACAGTGTTCTACATCACTTTAAAGGATCTCAGCAGCCAGGAAATAGACGTTTTTTAATGTGATTCACCACGAATATATTCGGATCTAACTTAATTTTTTCGAAAAACTAGGTGAACCGTCAAATCGAATTTTTGAAAAATTCGCTCATCTCTAGTTGTTATATATTTGACTTATTATATTATATTTGTTAAGTGACTTATTTTACACTTTTAAGTTAAGGTAATAAAATTGCAAACACTATGTCAGACCAACAGACTGTACTGTGCCCACTGCCCACCACTCATATAGGGTGGCACAGTACCTTTCAGATAAAAAAAAGTAATTTAATTTTTACCCTTTAATATAATTGCATTTGCCTGCCAGAGTGTGTTAGGCCCACTGACTGTACTGTGCCCACTGTCCACCACTCATATAGAGTGGCACAGTACCTTGCAGATAAAAAAGTCATATAATTTTTACCCTTTAAAGGGGTATTCCCATCTTATGAATCCTATTTTAAATTATGCCCCTTCTGACAATGATTATTTTACAAAATACTTCATTTTATCTAAAATGAAGACCTAACAAGATATTCTACATTTTCTATTTTAATGTTTACAATGTGTAACCCATAGATATGGCCCTTCTCCAGGGCCACATCTATGGGCCGCGCTTGCGCAGATATCACTTACATTTCACCCAGGCGGCTTCTCCAGAACGCGCACGCTAGCCGCGCATGCGCGTTCTGGTCAATTCCTGGCCGCATCTGTTACAGAGCCGCGCATGCTCTGTATGCAGCGCGGACTTCCGGGTAGAGGAGCGGCAGCGGCGGAGTGAGCAGATCCCCCCCCCGTGCCATATATGTCCCGACTACAGAGCGCACAGCGTCTTCAGTTGCTATGACGCCGTGCGCTCCCTCCGGCTGCCGGAATACAGTGATACACTCTTAAAGTCTATAAGAGTGTATCACTGTATTCCGGCGGCAGGAGGGAGCGCACGGCGTCATAGCAACTGAGGACGCCATGCACTCTGGTGCCCAGAAGGAGTCCAGGCGGCAAACCACAGTTCCCCCTCCCAAGTGCCGTCCACAGACTCCCCCCCCCGCTGATGGAGGCAGATGGGGGGCTGATGGAGGCACATAGGGGGCTGATGGAGGCATATGGGGGGCTGATGGAGGCACATGGGGGGCTGATGGAGGCACATGGGGGCTGATGGAGGCACATGGGGGCTAATGGAGGCACATGGGGGCTAATGGAGGCACATGGGGGCTGATGGAGGGACATGGGGGCTGATGGAGGCACATAGGGGCTAATGGAGGCACATGGGGCTAATGGAGGCACATGGGGGGCTGATGGAGGCATATGGGGGGCTGATGGAGGCACATGGGGGCTGATGGAGGCACATAGGGGCTAATGGAGGCACATGGGGGCTGATGGAGGCACATGGGGGCTGATGGAGGCACATAGGGGCTAATGGAGGCACATGGGGGCTGATGGAGGCACATGGGGGCTGATGGAGGCACATGGGGGCTAATGGAGGTACATGGGGCTGTTTGAGGTATATGGGGGCTGATGGAGGCACATGGGGGCTGATGGAGGCACATGGGGGCTGATGGAGGCACATGGGGGCTGATGGAGGCACATGGGGGGCTGATGGAGGCACATGGGGGCTGATGGAGGCTCATGGTGGCTGATGGAGGCACATGGGGGCTGATGGAGGCATATGGGGCTGTTTGAGGTATATAGGGGCTGATGGAGGCACATGGGGGCTGATGGAGGCACATGGGGGACTAATGGAGGCACATGGGGCTGTTTGAGGTATATGGGGGCTGATGGAGGCACATGGGGTCTGATGGAGGCACATGGGGGGCTGATGGAGGCACATGTGGCTGTTTGAGCTATATGGGGGCTGATGGAGGCAATGCGACTGAACCACTTGATATACTGCACTACTACATCGGTCTATTCCCCTCCCCCACCAGCAATGTGACTGTCTAGCTACATATATTGCACTGCTGTAAATAGTAGACAGAAACAGAAATATACCCCAATAACTAAAGTAAAATGCTACATCGACATACACAACTCTGCTGTGTGTAAATGCTGCAGTAATGTGTATGCTGATGTAGCAGCTTACTATACTAGTATAAGTGGGTAGATTTCAATCTATGACATACAGCAGGGCAGTAGAACTATATGTATAAAGCCATATTGCTGGCTGGGGGAGGGGAATAAACAATGTAGCAGAGCTGAAACCTTTGCTTGTTGGGGAGGAGAAGACAGATGTAGCAGAGCTGTATATTCATGTATACAGATAAAAGACCCAAGGATTATACACCAGTGTAGTAGAGCTACATTATAAAAATATCTTCATCAGTGCTGGTCGCTGGGGGGTGGTCATGTTTTATGGGAGTCAAATGCACAAATCATATGGATATTACTTGACTTGCTTGTGGGCTCATGTGTAGTGGTGAATTATTATTTAGCTGCACAGAATGGGTTTGTAAACGATAAGACGGGTTCTGTGTGTAAGGCTGTATTAGGCTGCAGGACAGTGACCTTTTACTGTGCAAAAAAAAGCTCAGAGTGAGGATTCAACAGCAGAGGATTCAACAGCAGAAGCTGCTTCCCAGAGACTACAGGCTGCCAGAAGGATGAGTCATACATTCCTCATAAACGAGTGTGATGGACTGAACCATCACTGGGGCTGCTGGAGAAGACTAAGAGCTAGCCTCCTTCCTACGGACTATGGACCCAGAACCATGGAGACCCCCTCAGACCTCTTGGGGGTTACAAGGAACAGTGAGCCCTGATTTATGTGTGGACTTTATAGGCCTTATCGTTCCCGTTGTCCATTGAAGGTGCAGAGGTGAACCCAGCTATACAAGAAGGGTTAATTCTGCACTGAGGCTCCCAGGAAAGGTGTTGGTTCATTTGTCCCTTTGTTCTGTTCTGTTGTGCTAGTGATGGGATTAAGTAGCTGACTCCGGGGTAGAGGAGTAGATCACCCTCTGATACACTCAGGAGATAATCCCATCACATGTGTCTCCTCTCTTCCTATTCATCATTGAGACACTGGGGGGATCTGTTTGATTGCGTTATAATGTTAGACCACCTGAACTGTATATGTATATTAAGTTAGTCTATTGTCTTAGTTAACTGTATCCCAGGCAGAGGGGGTGTGCCCCTGGCCTGTGGATCTGTATAAATTGTGAGTGCTGGCTGTCATTAAAGGGTCCTGTTCTACCCTTCATGAAGTCTGGGCTCATGTTTGGGGGATTGGAGATCTACACTCTGGGGATTGCTATATTCCTTATACTCTCCAGAGTATATTCCCTAGCTCTTGTGAGGGCTTTTCTTGTTCCTGTTTCGCTCTCTGGACTAAGGAGAGGTACGGCGAAAAACCAAACTAAGCTGAGGCGGTTCGTGGGGTTTGAGGTGGTTCTGGTGTCGAGTGCAGTGCTGAAGGTCCTTGGCAAGCACTAGGCGCATCGGTCGACGGAGGCACCCAGTCGGGGTGGCAGGCGTTCCGTCACAACGAGCACGGCAAGGACTGAGCTCTCAGTGTGATGTCATAAGGAGGCATGGCCGACCTTCACTCAACTGCCTAAGCCCGTCCAGCCTCAGAAGCAGGAAACCAGGAAGTGAAATGTAGAGCTGGCTGAAGTGAGGACGAAATAGCAAGATGGGAATACTCCTTTAATATAATTGCAGTTTCCTGCGAGTGAGTGTCAGGCCCACTGATTGTACTGTGCCCACTGCCAGTGCCCACCACTCATATCGGGTTGCACAGTACCTTGCAGATAAAAAAGTCATTTCATTTTTACCCTTTAATATAATTGCATTTGCCTGCCAGAGTGTGTCTCAGGCCCACTGACTGTACTGTGCCCACTGCTCACCACTCATATAGGGGGGCACAGTACCATGCAGATAAAAAAGTAATTTAATTTTTGCCCTTTAATATAATTGCATTTGCCTGCCAGTGTGTGTCAGGCCCACTGACGGTACTGTGCCCATTGCCCACCACTGATATAGGGTGGCACAGAACCTTGCAGATAAAAAAGTCTAATAATTTTTATCCTTTAACATAATTGCAGTTGCCTGCCATTGTGTGTCAGGCCCACAGACTGTACTGTGCCCACTGCCAGTGCCCACCACTCATATCAGGTTGCACAGTACCTTGCAGATAGAAAAGTAATTTAATTTTTACCCTTTAATATAATTGCATTTTCCTGCCAGTGTGTTTCAGGCCCACTGACTGTACTGTGCCCACTGCCCACCACTCATAGAGGGTGGCACAGTACCTTGCAGATAAAAAAGTCATATAATTTTTATCCTTTAATATAATTGCAGTTTCCTGCCAGTGAGTGTCAGTCCCACTGACTGTACTGTGCCCACTGCCAGTGCCCACCACTCATATCGGGTGGCACAGTACCTTGCAGATAAAAAAAAGTCATTTAATTTTTACTCTTTTATATAGTTGCATTTGCCTGCCAGTGTGTGTCAGGCCCACTGACTGTACTGTGCCCACTGCCCACCACTCATATCGGGTGGCACAGTACCTTGCAGATAAAAAAGTCATTTAATTTTTACCCTTTAATATAATTGCATTTGCCTGCCAGTGTGTGTCAGGCCCACTGACTGTACTGTGCCCAATGCCCACCACTCATATAGGGTGGCACAGTATCCACCACTCATATCGGGTGGCACAGTACCTTGCAGATAAAAAAGTCATTTAATTTTTACCCTTTAATATAATTGCATTTGCCTGCCAGTGTGTGTAAGGCCCACTAACTGTACTTTGCCCACTGCCAGTGCCCACCACTCATATCGGGTGGCACAGTACCTTGCAGATAAAAAAGTGCCATCTCTGTTTTGGAATCAGTCCTGTTTTTTTTTTGGTATTAGCAATACTGATAGATTACTGAAGTTACAAATGCTGACCGAGTGAAAGCAAATGCTCAACAGACAGGATCTGTTTTTTGGCTGGAATTGTTCTGACGGATCAGAGGAAGGGCAAAATAATCAGTGATGTCAACACAAACTTTCTGATGACACCCTCTCCACTCTGTCAGGGGGGAGGGGAGGGGCTCTACTTTTATAAGCATTTAAAAGAACAGGTTCTGTTTACATCTATGTGGAATTAGCTGGCGACGGTGTAAAAGGAATGCGCCTCTTCTTGGACACTAACATTGACCTGTACGGCTGAGTTCACACTTGAGTTATTTGGGCATGTTATACGGACTCACAGTATTATTTCACTACTAAAGCAGACTCCCTATGTGTGTTACTGCAAGGCACAGTGTTCTACATTACTATAAAGGATCTCAGCAGCCAGGAAATAGACGTTTTTTTTAACGTGATTCACCCCAAATATATTCCGATCTAACTTAATTTTTCCCCAAAAATTCGGCGAACCGACAAATCGAATTTTTGAAAAATTCGCTCATCTCTAGTTGTTATATATTTGACTTATTATATTATATTTGTTAAGTGACTTATTTTACACTTTTAAGTTAAGGTAATGAAATTTCAAACACTATGTGTTTCCCCTTAAGTGATGAAAATTGGCTTCTGCCTCACAGGGGTTTTTTGCCTTCCTCTGGATCAACTTGTAGGAAACAGGCCGAACTGGATGGACAAATGTCTTTTTTCGGTCTTATATACTATGTTACTATGTATGTCAGGCCCACAGACTGTACTGTGCCCATTGCCCACCACTCATATAGGGTGGCACAGTACCTTGCAGATAAAAAAGTCATTTCATTTTTACCCTTTAATATAATTACATTTGTCTGCCAGTGTGTGTCAGGGACACAGACTGTACTGTGCCCACTGCCCACCACTCATATCGGGTTGCACAGTACCTTGCAGATAAAAAAAGTTATTTAATTTTTACCCTTTAATATAATTGCATTTTCCTGCCAGTTTGTTTCAGGCCCACTGACTGTACTGTGCCCACTGCCCACCACTCATATCGGGTGGCACAGTACCTTGCAGATAAAAAAGTTATATAATTTTTATCCTTTAATATGATTGCAGTTTCTTGCCAGTGACTGTCAGGCCCAATGACTGTACTGTGCCCACTGCCAGTGCACACCACTCATATTGGGTGGCACAGTACCTTGCAGATAAAAAAGTCATTTAATTTTTACCCTTTAAAATAATTACATTTGCCTGCCAGTGTGTGTCAGGCCCACAGACTGTACTGTGCCCACTGCCCACCACTCATATCGGGTTGCACAGTACTTTGCAGATAAAAAAGTAATTTAATTTTTACCCTTTAATATAATTGCATTTGCCTGCCAGTGTGTGTCAGGCCCACTGACTGTACTGCGCCCACTGCCAGTGCCCACCACTCATATTGGGTGGCACAGTACCCTGCTCGCATAGTACCACTAATCAAAAAAAAATGACAGGCAGAAGCAGGCCACCCTGCATGGGTCGTCGTGGTCGTGGTGCTGTCATTTCCTTTGGCCCTAGAATAATGCCCAGTGTTCAGAGGCCACGTACCCTGAATTCGAAAAATTCTGAGGACATATTTGACTGGCTTACACAGGACACCCAATCTTCTACAGCTTCCGCTCTGAACCTTGACGCACCATCCTCCTCCAGCTCAGCTTCAGTCACCTCTCATATTACCACCCGCCCGCCGCCACCACCAACAATAGCACCACAGACGCTTCACTTGATCTGTCAGAAGAGTTATTTAAACATCAGTTGGAAGAAATGAGTGATGCGCAACCATTATTGCCAGAGGATGTAGATAACAGGGATATGTCTCAGTCAGGCAGGATTACACACATGGACGTACGGTGTGATGATGATGATGCTGTACCCGCTGCTGCTTCCTTTGCTGAGTTGTCAGATACAAGTGAAGCAGTTGATGATGACGATGTGTCCGTGGATGTCACGTGGGTGCCTGCTCAAAGAGAAGAAGAACAGGTGGAAATTTCAGATGGGGAGACAGAGTGGAGGAGGAGACGAGTTGAAAGCAGGGGGAGGTCGTCGCAAGGAGCTAGTGGCACAGTCAGACAGCATGTATCGGCACCCGGGGCCAGCCAGACAGCATGCCAATCAACGCACCCTGTTGCCACCACCAGAATGCCGTCATTGCAAAACTCAGCAGTGTGGCATTTTTTTTGTGTGTCTGCCTCTGATAACAGTGATGCCATTTGCAACCTGTGCCAAAAGAAACTGAGTCATGGGAAGTCCAACACCCACCTAGGTACAACTGCTTTGCGAAGGCACATGATCTCACATCACAAACGCCTATGGGATCAACACATGAGTACAAGCAGCACACAAACTCAAAGCCACCATCCTCCTCCTGGTCCAGCATCTTCCGCCACGTCAACCACTGCTGTCCTCCTTGCCCCCTCTCAACCACTTGCTCATCTGACCACATTCAGGTGTCTGTCAAAGAACTGTTTGAGCATAAGAAGCAAATGTCACGCGTCTGAACTCTTAGCCTGCCAGGTTTTACCATACAAGGCCTGAGGCCTTCAAAAAATTTGTAGCTATTGGGACACCGCAATGGAAGGTACCCGGCAAATGTCAGACCTTGACCAGAAGATGTAAATAAATATATTGAAACATAAAACATTCTAAATAAATATAAATGTATACAGTGAGAACAAATATCAATGTATATACCATAATGAGAAAAAATAATAATAATAATTAAATAAATGGTAAAAGTAGCAGGCACACTCATATTAAGGATATAAAAGATCTAATTTTATTCAGATAAAATATCTAGTAAAAATTGACTAAAAATTGTTATATTTGGATATTGGAGTGAGAAAAATAATAAATAATGATGGGAATAGATTTGAGGTCTGGTACCAGATAGGGTGTATGGGTTGTTTGTAGGGATGAGCGAACCCGAACTGGATAGTTCGAGTTCGTACCGAATTTTGGGGTGTTAGGGACCCAGGCCCAAACATTTTCAAAAAAGTTCGGGTTCGGGTCCGTTGTTCGACGATTTCTTCCAGCTTTCTGAAGGGCTGCGCAGCAGCCAATCTGCTAGCGTTTTAATTCTTGCCCTAAGAAGCCATCACAGCCATGCCTACTAATGGCAAAGCTGTGATTGGCCAAGTGCAGCATGTGACCCAGCCTCTATTTAAGCTGGAGTCATGTAGCGACGCACGTCACACTGCTCTGATTAGTGTAGGGAGAGGAAGCAGCTTCTATGAGGGCGAGATTAGGCAGGGAAAAGTGAGCAAAAACACCTAATGAAGTGATCGATCTACAGCTGTAAATCATTCAACTTCTGCTAGTTAATTGCTCATTGGTTTTTAGGCTGCACAGAGCGTTTTTCTGTCACTTTGATCGGCGGCCATTTTGTGTCTTGTAGTGCACCAGCACAAGCTGGAACCAAGTCCATCAATCCATCAATACTAGTTATTTTCTTTGCTATATCTTAAATCAGGGGCTTGGCTGTGCTTATTGTCACCCCTAGAAACTCAGGATAGAAATTTCTATATTTTATTAAGGTATTAAATTCAATTGCCAAAATAGCAATCCCCTAAATCTGGTGTTCCAGCTGTGACTAGCCAAGTGTAATACTGTCTGCTGTCTAGCAAAGGATAGATTTTTTTCTGTGGTGAAATTCAATTGCCAAAATAGCATTCCCCGAAATCTGGTATCCCAGCAGTGGCTGGCAAAGTTTAATAGTGTCCGGCAAAGGATATATTTTGTTCTGGGGTGAAATTCAATTGACAAAATAGCAATACCATAAATCAGTGGTTTCAGCTGTGGCTGGCCAAGTTTAATAGTGTACGGCAAAGGATTTATTATTTTCTGCGGTGAAATTCAGTTGCAAAAATAGAAATACAGTAAATCTGTTGTTCCAGCTGTTGCAGGCCTAGTTTAAATCTGTCCTTAAAAGGGTATATTTTTTTCTGGGGTGAAATTGAATTGCCAAAATAGCAATAACCTGATTCTGGTGTTCCAGTTGTTGCAGGCCTAGTTTAAATCTGTCCGTAAAAGGGGATATTTTATTCTGGGGTGAAATTCAATTGCCAAAATAGCAATACCATAACTCAGTGGTTTCAACTGTGGCTGGCCAAGTTTAATAGTGTAAGGCAAAGGATATATTTTTTTCTGGGGTGAAATTCAATTGCCAAAATAGCTATACCGTAAATCTGGTGTCCCAGCAGTGGCTGGCCAAGTTTAATAGTGTCCGTCAAAGGATTTATTATTTTCTGCGGTTAAATTCAGTTGCAAAAATAGAAATATAGTAAATCTGTTGTTCCAGCTGTTGCAGGCCTAGTTTAAATCTGTCCGTAAAAGGGTATATTTTTTTCTGGGGTGAAATTTAATTGCCAAAACAGCAATATCCTGAATCTGGTGTTCCAGCTGTTGCAGTCCTAGTTTAAATCTGTCCGTAAAAGAGTATATTTTTTCTGGGGTGAAATTCAATTGCCAAAATAGCAATACCGTAAATCTGGTATCCAGGCAGTGGCTGGCCAAGTTTAATAGTGTCTGTCAAAGGATTTATTATTTTCTGACATTTATGACATTTAGTTGCCAAAATAGTAATAGCCTTAATCTGGTGTTTCAGCTGTGACTGGAGAATTTCCCTAGTGTCCGTCAAAGAATATATTATTTACTGGGGTGAAATATAGTTGCAAAAATAGAAATACAGTAAATCTGATGTTCCAGCTGTGACTGGACAAGTTTAATAGTATCCGTCAAAGGATAGATTTTGTCCTGGGGTGAAATTTAATTGCCAAAATAGTAATACCCTTAATCTGGTGTTTCAGCTGTGACTGGAGAATTTCCCTACTGTCCGTCAAAGGATATATTATTTTCTGGGGTAAAATACAGTTGCAAAAATAGAAAGTAAATCTGGTGTTCCAGCTGTTGCAGGCCTAGTTTAAATCTGTCCGTAAAAGGGTATTTTTTTTTCTGGGGTGAAATTTAATTGCCAAAATACCAATACCCTGAATCTGGTGTTCCATCAGTTGTAGGCATAGTTTGAATCTGTCCGTAAAAGGCTATATTTTTTTCTAGGGTGAAAATTAATTGCCAAAATAGCAATACCCTGAATCTGGTGTCCGTAAAACGGTATATATTTTTCTGCTGTGAAATTTAATTGCCAGAATAGCAATACCATAAATCAGTGGTTTCAGCTGTGGCTGGCCAAGTTTAATAGTGCACAGCAAAGGATATATTTTTTTCTGGGGTGAAATTAAATTGCCAAAATAGCAATACCGTAAATCTGGTGTCCCAGCAGTGGCAGGCCAAGTTTAATAGTGTCCGTCAAAGGAATTATTATTTTCTGCGGTGAAATTCAGTTGCCAAAATAGAAATACAGTAAATCTGATGCTCCAGTTGTGACTGGACACGTTTAATTGTATCCGTCAAAGGATAGATTTTTTTCTGTGGTGAAATTTAATTGCCAAAATAGCAATACCCCGATTCAGGTGTTCCAGCTTTTGCAGGCCTATTTTAAATCTGTCCGTAAAAGGGTATATTTTTTTCTGGGGTGAAATTTAATTGCCAAAATAGCAATAAGCTGAATCTGGTGTTCCAGCTGTTGCAGGCCTAGTTTAAATCTGTCCGTAAAAGGGTATATTTTTTTCTGCAGTGAAATTTAATTGCCAAAATAGCAATACTCTGAATCTGGTGTTCCAGCTATGACTGGACAATTTCCCTAGTGTCCCTCAAAGGATATATTTTTTTGGGGGTGAAATTCAATTGCAAAAATAGCAATACCATAAATCAGTGATTTCAGGTGTGGCTTGCCAAGTTTAATAGTGGACGGCAAAGGATATATTTTTTTCTGGGGTGAAATTCAATTGCCAAAATAGCATTACCGTAAATGTGGTGTTCCAGCTGTGACTGGACAAGTTAAATAGTATCCGTCAAAGGATAGATTTTGTTCTGGTATGAAATTGAATTGCCAAAATAGCAATACCCTGAATCTGGTGTTCCAGCTGTGACTGGACAATTTCCCTAGTGTCCGCCAAAGGATATATTATTTTCTGGGGTGAAATACAGTTGCAAGTATAGAAATACAGTAAATCTGGTGTTCCAGCTGTGATAGGACAAGTTTAATAGTATCTGTCAAAGGATAGATTTTGTTCTGGGGTGAAATTCACTTGCCAATATAGCAATACCCTAAATCTGGTTTTCCAGCTGTTGCAGGCCAAGTGTTAATCTGTCCGTAAAAGGGTATATTACACTCAGCCTGCATCTCCAAGTATATTTCTTTCCGTAAATGGGTATATTACAAAAAGTGTTACATTACAATTGCTGAAAGCATAATTCTGTAAATCTTCACGAACTATTGTGCATCTCATAGTGTATTTCTGTCAGTAAAAGGGTATATTACACTCAAGGTGTATATACAAGTGCTGAGAGGGTCTTTCTCAATAACTTCACACGCTACCGTGCATATCCAAGTGTATTTCTGTCCGTTAAAGGGTATATTACACAAAGTGTTAAAATACAATTTATAAACTGTATCACTTTATAAATCACTAGTCAGACCACACATGGAGTACTGTGTACAGTTCTGGGCTCCCGTGAACAAGGCAGACATGGCAGAGCTAGAGAGGGTTCAGAGGAGGGCAACTAAAGTAATAACTGGAATGGGGCAACTACAGTACCCTGAAAGGGTATCAAAATTAGGGTTATTCACTCTAGAAAAAAGACGACTGAGGGGAGATCTAATAACTATGTATAAATATATCAGGGGTCAGTACAAAGATCTCTCCCATCATCTATTTATCCCCAGGACTGTGACTGTGACGAGGGGACATCCTCTGCGTCTGGAGGAAAGAAGGTTTGTACACAAACATAGAAAAGGGTTCTTCACGGTAAGAGCAGTGAGACTATGAAACTCTCTGCCTGAGGAGGTGGTGATGGTGAGTACAATAAAGGAATTCAAGAGGGGCCTGGATGTATCTCTGGAGCGTAATAATATTTCAGGCTATAGCTACTAAAGATGGGTCGTTGATCCAGGGAGTTATTCTGACTGCCTGATTGGAGTCGGGAAGGAATTTTTTCCCCTTAAGTGTGGAAAATTGGCTCTACCTCACAGGGGTTTTTTGCCTTCCTCTGGATCAACTTGCAGGAAACAGGTCGAACTGGATGGACAAAAGTCTTTTTTCGGCCTTATATACTATGTTACTATGTTACTATGTTACAATTGCTGAAGGCATAATCCTACATATTATTTCACACGCTACTGTGCATCTCCAAGTGTAAATCTGTCCATAAAAGGATACCTTTCATCCAGGGCCTAAATACTAGGCCTAAAATTGATATTCCTCTAAATCAGTGGTTACTGCTGTGCCTGGATTAGTGTAATACGGTACATAAATAAATAGGCAGATAGTGTTAGGTGCCTGTAAAAAGAGGCATGATTTTGAAATCAATACATTGTGCCAAATATTTTTTTTCTTATTGTGGTAACAATGCGGAAAACATAAAGTAAGGAACGCAGACGCGGTCGTGGTGGTGTTAGTGGACCCTCTGGTGCTGGGAGAGGATGTGGTCATTCTGCCACAGCCACACGACCTAGTGAACCAACTACCTCAGGTTCCAGTACCCGCCAGAATTTACAGCGATATTTGGTGGGGCCCAATGCCGTTCTAAGGATGGTAAGGCCTGAGCAAGTACAGGCGCTAGTCAATTGGGTGGCCGACAGTGGATCCAGCACGTTCACAACATTTTCTCCCACCCAGTCTTCTGCAGAAAGCGCCCATCAGTCTGTCACATCACCCCTATACATATCAGGGAAACTGTCAGAGCCTCAAGTTATGCAGCAGTCTCGGCCTCTTCCTCTGCCTCGGGAGGAATGTTGACACCTCCCGCCCACCAAACAGAGGATATGCCACCGACACCACCACCTGCGTCACCAAGCATCACCACCATGCCACACGGACCGACCAGTGGTTGCTGCCGGTGGGCCAAAAGTCCAGCCTGGTGGTGTGTGATAATAGGTGAAATCTCTTAGCAGCTCTGGGACAAGCCAGTTTGACGCACATCCCTTGCCTGGCGCATATGCTGAATTTGGTGGTGCAGAAGTTCATTCACAACTCCCCCGACATGTCAGAGCTGCTGCATAAAGTGCGGGCCGTCTGTGCACGCTTCCGTCGTTCACATCCTGCCGCTGCTCGCCTGTCTGCGCTACAGCGTAACTTTGGCCTTCCCGCTCACCACCTCATATGCGATGTGACCACCAGGTGGAACTCCACCTTGCACATGCTGGCCAGACTGTGCGAGCAGCAACAGGCGATAGTGGAGTTTTAGCTGCAGCACGCACGGGTGAGTCGCTTGGCGGAACAGCACCACTTCACCACCAATGATTGGGCCTCCATGCGAGACCTGTGTGCCCTGTTGCACTGTTTCGAGTACTCCACCAACATGGCCAGTGGCGATGACGCCGTTATCAGCGTTACAATCCCACTTCTATGTCTCCTTGAGAAAACATTTAGGGCGATGATGGAAGAGGAGGTGGCTCAGGAGGAGAAAGAGGAGATTGAGGGGTCATTTTTAGCACTTTCAGGCCAGTCTGATAGAATTGCCTCATGGGGAGGTTTTTTGCAACAGCAGAGGCCAGGTACAAATGTGGCCAGCCAGGGCCCACTACTGGAGGATGAGGAGGATGAGGAGGAGGTGGAGGAGGATGAGGATGAAGCAAGTTCACAGCGGGGTTGCACCCAACAAAGCTCGGGCCCATCACTGGTGCATGGCTGGGGGAATACGGAGGACGATGACGATACGCCTCACACAGAGGACAGCTTGTCCTTACCTCTGGGCAGCCTGGCACACATGAGTGACTACATGCTGCAGTGCCTGCGCAACGACAGCAGAGTTTCCCACATTTTAAAGTTTGCGGACTACTGGGTTGCCACCCTGCTGGATCCCCGGTACAAAGACAATGTGCCCACCTTACTTCCTGCACTGGAGCGTGATAGGAATATGTGCGAGTACAAGCGCACGCTGGTAGACGTGCTCATGAGAGCATTCCCAAATGTCACAGTGGAACAGGTGGAAGCCAATGGCGAAGGCAGAGGAGGAGCAAGAGGTCGCCAACGCAGCTGTGTCATGGCCAGCTTCTCTGAGGGCAGGGTTAGCATGGCAGAAATGTGGAAAAGTTTTGTCACTACGCCACAGCTAACTGGCCACCACATGATACGGAACTTGTTAGCAGGAGGCAGCATTTCACTAACATGGTTGAACAGTACGTGTGCACACCCCTCCACATACTGACTGATGGTTCGGCCCCATTCAACTTCTGGGTCTCCAAATTGTCCACGTGGTCAGAGCTAGCCTTTTATGCCTTGGAGGTGCTGGCCTGCCCAGGGGCCAGTGTTTTGTCTGAACGTGTATTCAGCACAGCAGCGGGAGTCATTACTGACAAACGCAGCCGCCTGTCCACAGCCAACGTGGACAAGCTGACATTCATAAAAATTAACCAGGCATGGATCCCACAGGACCTGTCCATCCCTTGTGCAGAATAGACATTTATAACTGCCTCACCCTCAACCAAATATTCTTGTACTCCGGGGCACTTCTTTATTGAATCCTCTTTTTTAAATGTTACCATTATATTGCGTTGCAACCAAAAGTTGAATGAACCTCTCCTCCTTCTAGGTGCCAGGGGCCTAATTATCTGAAAGTGGCCTGTTCCAGTGGTGGGTGACATGACGCCTGATTCTCTGCTATGGGACCTCTCTCCTCTGTCTGGGTGCCGTGGGCTAAATTTCTGGAAGTGGCCTTCTCTATTGCTGGGTGACATGAAGCCTGAATCTCTGCTATGCGACCTCTCTCCTCCGTCTGGGTGCCAGCGGCCTAATTATCGAAAAGTTGCCTTCTCCGTCTGGGTGCCAGGGGCCTAATTATCTGAAAGTGGCCTGTTCCAGTGGTGGGTGACATGACGCCTGATTCTCTGCTATGGGACTTCTGTCCTCTGTCTGGGTGCCGTGGGCTAAATATCTGGAAGTGGCCTTCTCTATTGCTGGGTGACATGACGCCTGATTCTCTGCTATGCGACCTCTGTCCTCTGTCTGGGTGCTGGCGCCTAAATAAAAGAAAGTGGCCTTCTCCATTGGTGGGTGACATGACGCCTGATTCTCTGCTATGCGACCTCTGTCCTCTGTCTGGGTGCTGGGGCCTAAATAAATGAACGTGGCCTTCTCCATTGGTGGGTGACATGACGCCTGATTCTCTGCTATGCAACCTCTATCCTCTGTCTGGGTGCTGGGGCCTAAATAAATGAAAGTGGCCTTCTCCATTGGTGGGTGACATGACGCCTGATTTTCTGCTATGAGACCTCTCTCCTCCATCTGGGTGCCAGGGGCCTAATTATCGAAAAGTGGCCTTCTCCATTGGTGGGTGACATGACGCCTGATTCTCTGCTATGCAACCTCTATCCTCTGTCTGGGTGCTGGGGCCTAAATAAATGAAAGTGGCCTTCTCCATTGGTGGGTGACATGACGCCTGATTTTCTGCTATGAGACCTCTCTCCTCCATCTGGGTGCCAGGGGCCTAATTATCGAAAAGTGGCCTTCTCCATTGGTGGGTGACATGACGCCTGATTCTCTGCTATGCGACCTCTGTCCTCTGTCTGGGTGCTGGGGCCTAAATAAATGAAAGTGGCCTTCTCCATTGGTGGGTGACATGACGCCTGATTCTCTGCTATGCGATGTCTGTCCTCTGTCTGGGTGCCGTGGGCTAAATATCTGGAAGTGGCCTTCTCTATTGCTGGGTGACATGAAGCCTGACTCTCTGCTATGTGACCTCTCTCCTCTGTCTGGGTGCCAGGGGCTTAATTATCGAAAAGTGGCCTTCTCCATTGGTGGGTGAGATGACACCTGATTCTCTGCTATGCGACCTCTGTCCTCTGTCTGGGTGCTGGGGCCTAAATAAATGAAAGTGGCCTTCTCCATTAGTGGGTGACTTGAAGCCTGATTCTCTGCTATGGGACGTCTCTCCAATTGATATTGCGTAATTTTTATTTATTTTTTATTTTATGTTATTTTAATTTATTTCCCTATCCACATTTGTTTTCAGGGGATTTACCTACATTTTGCTGCCTTTTGCAGCACTCAAGCCCTTTCCTGGGCTATTTTAAAGCCTTTTTAGTGCCCAAAAGTTCGGGTCCCCATTAACTTCAATGGTGTTCAGGTTCGGAATGAAGTTCGGGTCGAGTTCGGATCCCGAACCTGAACATTTTCGGGAAGTTTGGACGAACTTCTCGAACCCGAACATCCAGGTGTTCGCTCAACTCTAGTTGTTTGTGACAATAAAAATGCTTATGTGAACTAAGATATTTGTAGCATCATTGACAATTAATTTACATAAATATATTGATTGTGATAATATAAAAGCATAAATATAAACGGCGTGAGCAATATAAAAATGTTACTAATAGATAAAAGTCCCCTTTCTGGAGGTTTACCACTTTAGATCTCAGTATTATTATTAATTGGTGGTAGGAACACTTACAAAGTATTGCGACCCACAAATCAAAACTAAAACTACAATTCCTTAGTGGAGCGCTCCCGGAGAAAGAAGGACTGTTTCACCCAAGCAGCCGGCAAAGACCCGACCACGTAACCCTCCGACATCTACTAAACTACACAACAGGCGCACGAGCCACGCTCAGAAACCACGAGAAACGCTGAAAACTACATTGCCGCGCTGCAAGGAGGACACGCTGGAGAGCCATACAAAGAATAACCTTAGCCGGTGAGTAAGTAACTACTGTGCCGGAGACAGTGCGGGATGCCGCACTTAGGCTCAGAACACCGTCTTTTCTCCTCCAGCTCTACAATCCTAATAGAAGATTGCACAATTTCCTTATAGTTTTAACAGAGGACTTTACCAAGAAAAATTCATTCTACCACTACAATAGAAACTATTACCATATAGCCACTTATACTGATATCTAAAGTGGTAAACCTCCACAAAGGTGACTTTTATCTATTAGTAACGTTTTTATATTGATCACGCTGTTTATATTTATGCCTTAATACGATCGCAATCAATATATTTATGTAAATTAATTATGAATGAAGCTACAAATATTTTAGTTCACATAAGCACTTTTATTGTCACAAACAACCCTACACCCTATCTGGTACCAGACCACAATATATTCCCACCATTATTTATTATTTTTCTCACTTCAATATCCAAATATAACAATTTTTACTACATATTTTATCTGAATAAAATTTGATCTTTTATATGCCAAATATGAGTGTGCCTGCTACATTTACCATTTAACTATTTCCTACCTCCTGACTGGGTGAGTCAAATAAAGCAGTTTTTGCACCTTTGTCATTTGAATTGAAACAGTTGAGCCGTCTACCTCCTATAAAGAATTAAATAAAGGCCAAATAAAGGCCACAAAAAAATATTTTTTGACCCCTCTCCAAACGCACATGCATTCCTAATGACCTGCATGATATACACTTGTTTTGAATAAGCTTTAGAATCTAAGACTATATATTTTTCCTGCCATGGAGACCGTATTTTAACAAAAACTTAAAATAATTACCCCTGGTCAATTTTTGTCTGTTCTTCCCAAGTCCAACAGATGCTGCGTCTAAAGTCAAGGTAGGGAAATATACATAAAAATAAACTAGGTACTCTATTCTCAGCACTATAGTAGATATGAGTGAATCATTTCTAAATGAAAAGGATTCATTCTGAATTTCACAAATTCCAAAGTTTTTTATATTCACTTTGGACTAATCACATAAAATTGTCGCTCAGTGCCATTTACTGTGAAAATTGGCAAGCATAAGGGATAAACAAGATGGTAAATCACTTGAAACTGGGAGGAAGTGGGAGAAAAGGCTTTGCCTGATTGGCTCAGAGGATCAAAGACGACCTGCTTAGGGAACCATACAGGTTCTTATGCAGAGAGATAAAAATCGTCATTTTGTCTTCAGCTTGTGACCTGGAAGGGCGTCTGATGGCAGTGTCTGACAAAAAGCTATTATAGGCTGAAGCCACCAGTGTAGTGTGTACACTATAAGCAGAGTATAGGGAGAGATTAAGATCATTGGGTATATTTCAGGGAATTTGATCAGGGAAAGCATAAAGCGAGAGTGAGAGAGTAAGGGACTGGTGTCACGTTCGGGTGTGGGAGGGAAACACCATACTGAACAGAGAAGGGAAAGAGGTGAGGGAATATGGCCTGGAAACTAGGAAAAGGAAATGGACACCCCCTAGTAAAACCCTAGAAACTACCAGTATGGACAGATGCCAGAGGTAGGTGAGTTCATACACAGGAATACCTAGTGGCCTAACTCACCCTACAGGACCCTGGTACTAATATCAGGACTGAGACAACCTGTGCCTTCAAAAGGGAGGACGAACAGGAGTCTCCCTCAGGGTTTAATACAAATGACAGGGAAATGCAACACACAAAATAACCAAAGCAAAATACAAAACGGAAAGAAAACACTTAACTTCAAGTGACTATGGCAGTACCAGGAACTCAGCCGAGATCCACACACCAGCTATCCGCAACTCCAACAGAAGCTATAAACCGCATAGCATAGTGGGAGAAACCACAATAAATAGAGAAGGCTAAATGACTATAATAGCCACAACTGGGGAAAAAAAGTTGTGGCAAGCACCAAAAACAACACAGACATCATTTGATCCAAACGAAAAACATGTCAGATCAACCACGTGTTGCCAGTCTCACTGATCTCCTTCCACCTGTCGCGGGAACATCCATGACAACTGGTCACCCAGTTGTGTGTTTAATCTTTGCTTCTGGCAACTCATTTCATTCTGTATATGAAGACAGCTTTTTTTTAACCTCAAGTTCTACATTTCATAGGCTTAGGACCGGGATGATGGCTGATGGTAGGGGCCCGTCTAGGGTGTCAAGTTGCTACCCATAAGGTGGTGTGTAGTTTACAAATGAGTGCTTCAGTTGTAGAAGTGCGCATAAATACAGGGGGCTTGGGGAACAGTGTGTATGGTTCTCCTTATCTAGAGGTCTTATTTTTTTTTTTTTTAGCTACCTGGCTATGCAGCTGATACAGTCTTGTGGTTAAGTGTCTTGCCTTTCATCCAAATGGTCACAGGTTCTATTCCCCTCACAAACTTTTCTGAAAGACAGGATAAATGAGGCTTGCCTAACATGGAGGTAAGTATATGTGTTGTTTTTTTTTTTTTTTTTTTAAATACTGGACTTTTACTTTACTGCCACAGGGGAGGAGGGGGCTATTGGCACTATGATATTGGCAAATGGGGGGGGAGATAGGCACTTCATATTGGAACACACATTAGGGGGCAGGGGGAGAGGATGGCACTATGGTATTGGGATGGGGGAAGACAGAGGCACTTGATATTGGCACATTATAGGGGGCACTATGGGGAGAGGAGCACTATGGGGGCATCTGGTGCTATATGGCTGGCTACTGGCACATTATAGGGTGGGTTTATATGGCTGACTACTGGCACATTATAGGGGGGGTTATATGGCTGACTACTGGCACATTATAGGGGGGGTTATATGGCTGGCTACTGGCACATTATAGGGGGGCTGGGGGGGCTATATGGCTGACTACTGGCACATTATAGGGGGGCTATATGGCTGGCACATTATAGAGGGGGAGCGAAACGCGCGGGTAGGGGGGGCCCAATACAAAAATTTGCTTTGGGGCCCAGTTATTTTTAGCTACGCCCCTGGGTGCCACACTGCATTTGTGGGAAATAACACATGCTCCCTGCATGGCACACATGATAAATTTAGTCGTGCAATGTATTTTGATAAAGTACAATGGCTTGCAGAAGGTACTGCCCATGTCCAGGAGACCATCCTCAAAATTCAGCCATTCTTATATGGTAAACAGCACAAAATTTAAAATGTGGAATTTTTACACATCCCTCAAAGTGAAACCACTAACAATTGCAACTTGTCCCACGAAAAGAAAAGAAAATCATACAGTTATGTTGACAGAAAAAGAAAACATTATGGCTGTCTGAATTTGGTGATTTAAAACTAAAAAGTTAAGGGTCAGCTTATCTGTAATAATATTATCTGTAATAGTGTATGGTGGTTATGCGCTGTGCCAACACCATAAATGGTGGGTGGGGGTGGCAGCTGAATTACACAGCTGTCCAGTGCCCACTGTGGCAGGAATTGGAGATTCCATTTTGTTTAACTCCTCTGAATACACCGTCAATAGCAATTGCAACTGAGAGGTTAGACAGAGGGATTTCTTCTGTCCTCCTCTGTGGGTGCCAATTGGTTGCCCATATTTCCGATCCTATTACCGTTTTCTGTAGCAGGCTTAAAAAAATGCCAGCAAAATCCCTATTCACAGAAATAAAGAAACAATCTATGAGCATTAACAAGTTCAAGAAGAACTAAGAAAAAATATAAGAAAAAATTGGTATCTTTACATCCAAAAATGCCTGAAATATTGAAACAGCAGATTATACAGCATATTAAGCTTAGTAAGAGCCATAACATGTTTTGCTCACCTCATCTCTCCAATAAAATATAATAAAAATCATCACAAAGTTGCATACTTCAATAAAAACTTTTTTTCACCCTGCAAGTATTTTTCTTTTTTACGTTTTTTTAATTCATTATATGGAAATTTAAATTATGCTATTAAAAAGGGCTATGTCAACAGAAAAATAAAGAAAACACTTAGGCCCCATGCACACGACCGTTGTTTGTTTCCGCGTCCCTTCCATTTTTTCTCACGGATAGGATGTTTCCCCATTCATTTCAATGGGTCCGTCAAAAAATGCGGATGGTCAACCGTTTTTGTTCCGCATCCGTGATCCGTGTTTTCATTCCGTCAAAAAAATAGTGCATGTCCTATTTTTTTCACGTCTGCGGACAAGGATAGGCATTTTTACAATGGATCTGCCATAAAAATCGGATCCGTCAAAAAAAATGGTCCGTCGTCCGTTTTTTTTGACGGACGCAAAATTTCAAGGAGGAGCGGACGCGGAGGCAGGCAACGGTCGTGTGCATGTAGCCTTAGGGGGAGATTTATCAAACTGGTGTAAAGTGGAACTCATTCATTTTTCAATGGAGGTGTGAAAAATGAAAGGTGGAATCTGATTGGTTGCTATGGGTAACTTAATCAGTTCTACTTTACACCTGTTTAATAAATCTCCCTCTTAGTGTCCTGAAGGGTATTTTTACTGACAAAATATCACTAGGGTGTGGAGAGGACAAAACATCATTGTTAATGTGAGGGAGCATCCTTACTGTGTGCGGGCACTAAAGAGGCACCTTGACCTTACCTTGTGAGGGGGCCACTATTAAACAATGGAGCAATGTTTGCTATTCTTATTTATGGGAGCAGAATGAGAAGTTTAGATGTAGATAATAAGGATAATAAGGAGGACCCTGAAAAAGCAAACAGCCAAATACATCTGAGAAGTAAATTTTACAGAAACAAGTGGTCACTGGAAGAAGTCATCATGGTTGTCTGGCTTGAATTGACAGAAAAGGGAAAGTAAATGACTAAAATAAAAGAAAACTTCACTTGTGAGTCATTGAGTTGAACTGTGCTTTATTCATTACGCATTATGCTCTACAGCTCCCTTTAATGCAGCAGCAGTGTGTGTGTGTGTGTGTTTGTGTATGAAATTATGTTGGATTGTAGGAAGATATTTTATTTTCTAGAAGCAATGCAGAGAATATCTCTGCATATATGCAGATTCGTAAAAAAAAAAAAAATCTCTGTATGTCTTCAATATTGAAAATGAAGGGCCACAACAGTGAATTAGTGCCCATTTACAGTTTTTTTTTTCCTGTGCAGTAACAGTAGAGTTTGTGGGATTAGACAACAATTGAGGGGTTAGAGGCATGGCTTAACATAAAAAATGTGCAACTGTGGACAACTCAGGAGATGTTATTGTTTTAGCATTGTTTGGTCAGAACTTGTGGGGCTTCCTCAAGCCCTTTTTGCAATGCATAGTTGCTTTAGTCGCTTTTCAAATCAACTGTAGAGTCTTGCTGCTGTCTGCCACTGTTTGAGCAGATAATATTTGCATGTAGCGTTACAGTGGGCCCCCATAATGAATTTTACTGGTGGGCCCAAGACATGCCAGTCCAATACTGCATACATTCTGCAGTACAGGTGAGCAAATTTCCAAACACTCATTTTGCTCTGATTCATCTGAATTGGCAAAAAAAACTATTTGGGTATGAATGGATTCTATCTAAATCGAAAGTTCTGTAGCCCCTTCAATCCCAGAGTATTTTATTTTTTTTCAATTTTATTTGTACGGGCATTTTCAGATGCGAAGATGCCCATAATGTTTCTTTTTATTGTAAAAAAAATTTATTCAGGGGAAAAGGGGATTGATTTGAATGCTTATATTTATTTAATTTTTTTAATATAATTTTTCTTTTTTACTATATTTTAAATTCCCCTAGGTGACAATGACATGCAATCATTAGATTGCCACTTGTAATATATCTATCCATTAGAAAATACATGATTCAGTATATTGCAATGAAGTGCTGCCACCAGCAGGCCAGCATTAAAATATATTTGTAATCGGCCTGGAAGCCTTGTACGAGCTCAGGGCTTTTACTAGTATGGAACGACTTCCCCAATCTCAGCCAGGGGAAGGCAGCCTGGATCAGTAAGGGCGCACTTCCAGTTTTAGTGCTCTCAAATGCCATGGTCTCATTTGTCCATGGCATCTGAGGGGTAAATGGTTGCAATCGGCATTATCACCGATCGCAGACATTAGCCTCAGGGGACAGCAGACACCCAGTGGCCATGGAGCCTTTTTTAAGCCCCTCACTTCCGCCATACATGCATGGTGCTGTAAATGAAGGAGTTAAATGCCTGGAAAATATTTATCTCTCCCTATCTCTCTCTTTCTACAAAATCAGAATTTTTAGAAAAAAATTACGTCAAATTTCAATTCTAACAAATTGGTTTGCTCATCTCTTATGTATTAACACTCCACTGTCAATGTCACTTTTTTATGTATTTTAACTGCAAGAAATAGACAATAATATATTTAGACAAATAGACAAAAATAGATTTATGGTAGAGCATATTTAAGAGAGCACAAGACCTAATTATAACTGGCAATATAACATAAATAGTTGCCTCAATATCTAAAATTTAGTTTAACAATAAAGTAATAATGTTAAAAATAATCATTTTACACCATAGAAATGTTCCATAATAGATGACTACAAACCTACTGCAGAAATGATGATTTAATTTCCTTACAATTATTGGTTCAGATACGGACAGTAAAGTAGCGTGCTGTGCTGTACATTTAAGTTTTCTTCTTACTTAGATAGGGAACATTTGCAGGGATTTTTATTCTTTCCTCCGGCATTTCTCATATGGCTGTTTGCACATTATGACATCATCCTAATAAATTCTCATGACAGTCATGAAATTCTCCAATAATCAGTGACATGGGATGATTTTCTACTGCTGACAAGCTCTTGTATTGAGTATGATAACAGTTACTTTGTCTTCATCCACTGTTGGAGTATAATATCAATCCGTTTGATGATCCAGCAAACGAAGCCCAACACTTCTGTATCAATCTTCATAGAGCACTGCCTGTTGTCTAACAAAAAGCCTGAAATGAGATCATTCAATCACTTTGCCATCTAAGCTTTTGCTACTACTGAAGTGGTTTTAACTCCCTGTCAGTATTCTTTTCTCTCTTCTACACAATGAAACTAGTCATTCTAATTGCACCAGAAACTCATTTAACCCCTTTATTTCGTATTTCTCAGTTTTGCCCAAGTACACAAAGCAGCATGAGTCATTTACAGAGGTAAAGGATTTATTCTTGTTTGTTGAAACGTTGCACATTTCGACAGTCTAACAAAAAACTGTTGCAGCCCGGTATAAGGTGTAACAATTTGGTTATCAAGTAGACATCAGAAGCTCCAAAATCAAAACTTATCTAGCTTTTTTTCCCCCACAAAAACAGTAATGCTATATAATATTATACTATCTCATTTCTCTTACAGTAAAGGCTACTCTTTCAAGTTGGTGTAAGAATTTTCTTTCCTCTAAGCCAGAGGTCCACAACTTGAAAGCCACATGCAACCTGCAATGCCAGCCCGCAACCATCAAGATACTATAGCTCAGATGCAGAGAAAGGAGTGTCATCATTATCTCATCTCTGCAATGATCATAGATATCAATGCAGGAAGATAAATGTGATATGTGTGAGTACACTACATGGCAACCACTTTTATAGCGCACAGTGTACCTGGCATCATTATAGGGGGCACTGTGTGGCTGGCAAAACTGTCTCTGTGTTATGCCTAGTGCACACTTGCAGTAAATAGATATTAATTCTATCTTTGGAACTACCATATTTTGTGAAAATTAAAGGGGTTGTCCAACCTAGAAGCTGACAACTAGTATTGAGTAAAGCTTTTAAAGTGGCATTCAGTCCGAAGTCTGAAAATTTCAATTCACAAAGACACCAAATTTCCACATGCTTCATTGTAACAAGTCAGGTTTTCCTAAACTGGCGGCTACACGTGTTAAAAAACAAAAGCCCAGGAACGCAAGATCCCCCATAATGCTATGCCACCAATCCGCAGACAGCTATCCCATGTCACAGCCCAATAAAACCCTAATTCCTGTGAGCTGTAGATAGAGAGGGACATGACAAGTGCTCATAAGCTAGGAACAGTGGTGTTGAAAACTGTTTTAAAAAGGAATATTGGAGATGAAGAGTGTAGGGATAATTTTTTGAGACTGTAGGGAGAGCGTAAAAAGACAGCAGGAAGACTGCAGGTTGAGTATAATTGCCATGTGCATCACTTTATATTGCACCTACCTCAGTTAATTGCTTATTTTAGGCTACTTTCACACTAGCGTTTTCAATTGCGCTATTGAGATCCGTCATAGGATAGGATCAGTTTTGTCCCTATTCATTGTCAATGAGGACAAAACTGAACGAAATGGAAGGCACCAAAATGCATTCCGTTCCATTTGGTTGCGTCCCCATTGCAGACAGAAAACGCTGCAAGCAGTGTTTTTCTGTCCACGATGTGGTGCGGAGCAAGACGCATCCATCCTGACACACAATGTAAGTCAATGTGGATGGATCCATTTTCTCTGACAATAAAAAACGAATCCGTCTCCCATTGACTTTCAATTGTGTTCATGATGGATCATATAAGACATAATACAACCGGATCAGTTCATGACTGATGCTTGCGGCTGTATTATTGTAACAGAAGCGTTTTTGTAGATCCATAACAGATCTGCAAAAAACGCTAGTGTGAAAGTAGCCTAAGTAAAACAGTTACATTGTGTCCGTATTCCAGAAAGATGTAATTTTTTGAGACTGTATATGTTTTCCATGGAGTGAAATTATTATAGCAAATGCCTTCTGTTAGCTGTTGCGTTACATAGCGTCAGTATGATGTCACAGTTAAATACATCGCCCTGTATACCATTGAAGTTGAACTAAATTGATTATTACTGACACTAAACTGTGTAAAGTAATTAACACTGAAGAGGACAGTTTTCTGCTACAGAGGGATCTGGATAGATTGGGGGCTTGGGCAGAAAAATGGCAGATGAGGTTTAACACTGACAAATGTAAAGTTATGCACATGGGAAGGAATAATGCAAGTCACCCGTACATATTAAATGGTAAAACACTCGGTAACACTGACATGGAAAAGGATCTAGGAATTTTAATAAACAGCAAATTAAGCTGCAAAAACCAGTGTCAGGCAGCTACTGCCAAGGCCAATAAGATAATGGGTTGCATCAAAAGGGGCATAGACGCCCGTGATGAGAACATAGTCCTACCACTTTACAAATCACTGGTTAGACCACACATGGAGTACTGTGTACAGTTCTGGGCTCCTGTGAACAAGACAGACATAGCAGAGCTGGAGAGGGTTCAGAGGAGGGCAACTAAAGTAATAACTGGAATGAGGGATCTACAGTACCCTGAAAGATTATCAAAATTAGGGTTATTCACTTTAGAAAAAAGACGACTGAGGGGAGATCTAATAACTATGTATAAATATATCAGGGGTCAGTACAGAGATCTGTCCCATCATCTATTTATCCCCAGGACTGTGACTGTGACAAGGGGACATCCTCTGCGTCTGGAGGAAAGAAGGTTTGTACACAAACATAGAAAAGGATTCTTCACTGTAAGAGCAGTGAGACTATGGAACTCTCTGCCTGAGGAGGTGGTGATGGTGAGTACAATAAAGGAATTCAAGAGGGGCCTGGATTTATTTCTGGAGTGTAATAATATTACAGGCTATAGGTACTAGAGAGGGGTCGTTGATCCAGGGAGTTATTCTGATTGCCTGATTGGAGTCGGGAAGGAATTTTTTTTTCCCCTTAAGTGAGGAAAATTGGCTTCTGCCTCACAGGGGTTTTTTGCCTTCCTCTGGATCAACTTGTAGGAAACAGGCCGAACTGGATGGACAAATGTCTTTTTTCGGTCTTATATACTATGTTACTATGTTACTATGTTATTAGCGAATGCCTTTTGTTAGCTGTTGCGTTACTGTCATGCAATAGTGTAAGAGGGAAACCTCACACCAAATATAGAAGGGGAAGGGAAAAGGAAGCAAGGTCTGAAAACTAGGTAAGAAAGAGGGACATTTCCTATTGAAAACCCTAATGAAAGCTCTGACTAACTACCAGTATGAACAGACCCCAGAGGTAGGTGAGTTCATATACAGGAATACCTAAAGTCCTATCTAACCCTAAAGGACCCTGGTACTAATGACAGAAGAGACATCCTGTTCCTCCAAAAGGTAGGATGAATGGGAGTCTCCCTAAGGCCAAATTCAAAACAACAAAGAAATGCAACACACAGAAAAGCCAAAATACAAAGGGAAAGGTAGCACTTAACTTCCAACAAGCTACGGCAGCACCAGGAACTCAGCCGAGATCCAAACACCAGCTATCCACAGGTCCAACGGAAGCTATAAACCGCACAGCATTGTGGGAGAAACAACTATAAATAGGGAAAGTTAAATGACCGCAATAGCAACACCTGGAGGTTAAGGATGTGGCCAGTACAAAACAACACAGACGCTTATTGATCCACAAGGTAAACATGTCAAATCAAACCACGTGTTGCCAGTCTCAAAGATCTCCTGCCACTCACTGTTGTGGGGACTTCCGTATGTCTCAGTACATCCGTGACAGTACCCCCCTTCTACGAGTGACCTCTGGGCACCCAGGACCGACCTTATCTTATGAGACCTGTGAAAAGCTTTCACCAAATGACTGGCATTCACATCAGATGCCGGTACGCACTCTCCTCAGGTCCATAATCCTTCCAGTGAACAAGATACTGAAGAGATCTACGGAGAGCTCGATAGTCAATTATTTTGGCGATCTGGAATTCTAAACTACATGACAGGAGCGGGTGGCAAGGAAGACGGCTCCAAAAGTTCAACATATCTCTTCAACAAAGATTTATGAAACACATTATGTATTTTCAGAACCTGAGGAAATTCAAGACGAAAAGCTACTGGATTAATAATGGCCTTAATCTTATATGGACCTATAAACCTTGGACCCAACTTCCAAGAAGGTACCTTCAACTTAATGTTTTTTGTGGACAGCCACACTAATTCACCCACTCTTAAGTCCGGACCCTTCATGCGTTTCCTGTCAACCACACATTTATACTTGTTGCTCATATTCTTCAAGTTATTTTGAATTTAGAATTTTCCGCCATATAGATCATGATAATGATGACGAATAGAATACCAGAAGTATCTGAACCAGAAAAAGTGCCAAAATGAGGGTGAAACCAATATGCCCCTACAAATGGTGACTTACCAGTGGACTCCTGTCTACAATTATTTATGGCAAACTGTGCCAAAGACAAAAACGAGGACCACTCCTCCTGGTTCTCAGAGACAAAACATCTTAAGTAAGTCTCCAGGCTCTGATTAGTGCGCTCCTGTCTGTCAGTTTGACTGAGGATGAAAAGTTAAAGAAAAAAAGACAGTTGTACCCCCAGCTGAGTACAGAACACCTTCCAGAATCTGGACACAATCTGAGATCCTCTATCCGAAACCACTTCAGAGGGAATGCCATGGAGTTTCACAATGTTATAAGCAAACAATTGAGCAAGTGTTTTAGCATTAGGTAGGCCAGACAACGCTATAAAGTGCACCATTTTACTAAAACAATCAACCACCACCGATCAACCACCACCAAAAAAACTGTCTTTCCTAATGAATTAGGCAGATCAATAATAAAATCCATAGATAAATGAGTCCATGGTCTGGATGGGATAGGCAACAGAAGTAGGAATCCAGAAGGCCGAGTATGTGTCACCTTAGTACGTGCACAGACACTACAGGCCGAAACACAGTGTCCTCAACACAATTACTCAACCCCGGCCACCAGAATCTATAAGAGATAAAGTCGGCAGTAGATCTGCTCCCAGGGTGTCCCGTAAGAACCATATAGTAATGTTTCCCAAATATGCAATTCCGATGGCACAAACAATTTCCCAGAGGGGCAAGAATCCGGTGCATCTCCATAGGCCTCTAACACCTTCACCTCTAGGTCAGGGAATAAGGCTAATATCACCACCAGTGTTACGCGCGAATATTCGAATTGAGAAATTTTATCGTGAATATCGGCACTTCGAGAATCCACGAATATTTTGAATATAATGATATATATTCGTTAAAACTAATATTTGTCTTTTTTTTTTCATCTGAACCCATAACCTGCCTGCTTCTTGCTTGTGGGCTAATGTGAGAAGGCTGCAATATCGTAGTCTGTAGTGAATTAGAATATTCCATTATTTAATTTATTTCATCTTATGCAGAAAATCGGCAATGTAATATGCACGTTAATCGAGTAAGGGAGGGTTATAGGAAACTTTCCTATTGGGTTGGCTTGTTATAAATTTATTATATTATATCATATATATTCTTAAAAACTAATATTAGTCTTTTTTTTTTCATCTGAACCTATTACATTTACTAATGGGTTTAAATGAAAAAAAAAATATCAATTTTTACTATTATATATCACACTATATTCTACATATTCGCGAATTCTAGCTAGCCAACCCAATAGGAAAGTTGCCACATATTCACGAAATATCGCGAATTAGAATATTACCCCTGCCGCTCATCACTAATCACCACCCCTTCCGTTAGAATAGGACTCGGATTTTCAAAATCACCACCTCCAGGAAAACTACGTGACAAGGCATCTGCATTAATGTTCTTAACCCCAGGACGATAAGTGACAATGAAATTGAATCTGGTGAAAAACAAAGACTATCCGGCATGCCTTGGGTTCAGTCGTTTAGCTGACTCCAGGTAAGCCAGTTTTTTTTTATCTGTGAACACCGTGATTGGATGAATCACCCCTTCCAACCAATGACACCATTCTTCGAAAGCTAACTTAATAGCTAGTAACTTTCTTACCCACATTTCTCTCCGCGGAAGAGAGTTTTTTTAGAAAAAAAGGCACATGGACGCCATTAACCAGGTGACGGGCCCTGCAATAACACTGCTCCTACCCCCACCTTGGACACATCAACTTCCACAATAAAAGGTTGTGATATATCCGGCTGCACCAATAAAGGGACAGAAGAGAAGCACTCCTTAACCGCAGAAAAGGCTCACAACGCCGAATCAGACCACACTGAGACATCCGTCCCTTTCTTTGTCATGTCAGTTAAGGGTTTCACCACTGCCGAACAGTTCTGAATACATTTTCGGTAATAGTCGGAGAACCCCCAAAAACCGCATAAGAGCCTTCAGATTTTCTGGTCGATCCCAGTCCAATACAGCACGGACTATCTCTGGATTCATTCGAAAACCTGAAGATAACAGCAGGTAGCCCAAGAATTGCACCTCGTGTACAGCAAAAGCACACTTCTCTAATTTTGCGTACAGTTTATTATCTCATAGGATCTGCAACATATGTCTAACGTGATCCTGATGTATGTCTACGTCTGTAGAATAAATTAGAATGTCATCCAAATAAACGACTACAAACCTCCTCACCAGATGATGAAAAATGTTATTCACAAAATGCTGGAAAACCACAGGAGCATTGGTCAACCCAAAAGGCATGCCCAGGTTCTCAAAGTGACCCTCAGAAGTATTGAAAGCCGTCTTCCATTTATCCCCTTCCTTGATCCTGACCAGATTATATGCCCCCTTAAGTCCAATTTAGAGAACACCTTGTCAGTTGTCACCATCAATCTGGTTAAAAAAATCAGCAATCAAAGGAAGGGGGTAAGGATCACGGACAGTAATCTGATTGAGTTCACGGAAATCCAGACATGGCTGAAGATCTCCATCTTTTTTAACAAAAAAACACTGCTGCCACTGGAGATTAGGAAGGTCTCATATGTCCTTTGGCCAAACTCTCAGTAATAAACTCTCTCATGGCCAGTTTTTCAGGTCCAGAAAGGTTATACAACCTAGATTTGGGCATCTTAGCTCTGGGAATAAGGTTGTTAGGACAATCATATTCCCAATGTGGAGGTAAATCCACTCTCAGAAAATACATCAGCAAAATCAAATATAAATGAAGGCAATGTGTTAGTAGTTAAAACACAAAAAACACTTAATAATCACCCCAATCTAGAATCTGTCTAGCTTGCCAATGGATGGTTGGATTCTGCTTGCTCAACCACAGCAAACCCAGAACCACTGGAGCAGGGAGACCCCCCAACACAAAACACGAGATAAATTCCTGATGAAAGTCACCCATTCTTAAACTGATATCATGCACCACTTGCGATAAACACTTCTGAGCTAGAGGTGCAGAATCAATAGCAAAAATTGAAATATTTTTCTCTAATGCACTCAGTGACAACCCGTGGATACGGACGAACTGAGCATCAATCAGGTTCACCCCTGCCCCACTGTCGATAAACACCTCAATCCCCACCAGTCAAAGACACATTTTTTGACTCTCCTATCACCCCTCCAAGAGTCAGATGGGAATTAAACGTTCTTTTTTTTTTTTACTTTGAATGTGTCCCTCCTTACTGCAGAAAAAACATACTCCCTTCTTTTGACCAGTATGCTTAAAAGTGGATCCAGGAGTAGCTCCTCCTAACTGCATGGGTTCGTCCCCAGACCTAAACTCAGGAGTATCTTCACCCAAAGTGTCAGAGGCTGATACGTTATGTGATAGTACGTCCTGAAAGTGGGGGCGCCTAGATCTCTCCCAGGCGTCTATCAATGCATATGGCAAGAGACATAGAAGCCTCTAAAGACACAGGAGTTTCATAAAAGGGCAAAGCATCTTTCAGCCTCACTGAAAATCCTTGACAAAACTGGCTATGGAGAGCCGAATCTTTCCACTCAGTATCCGTAGCCCACCTCCTAAACTCAGAGCCATAAATCTCAGCAGAACGATCTCCCTGACGAAGGCAACGCAGCTTGGTTTCGGCCAGGGATTCAGTCTGCAGAGAAAAAAACATGAGTGCGCATCCCCCTTAAGCAATGAAATAACCACACTGACTCGCTGTTTCTCATCCCCAGATGAGTGTGGGCGTAGCCTAAAATACAGTTTGCACACCTCCCTAAACGAAATGAAATTATCACGTCCCCCAGAGAATCTGCCCAGGAGGGCAACTTTCCACCACCACCACCAGGACCAACAGCCTGTAGTCTCTGAATCTGCAAGACGGTCGTGTGGAGATCGGATACTTCCAAAGACAGCCCTTGCAACTGTCCTGCAACTGGCTCTTGTGTGGGAGGGAGACCCCACACCAAACTTAGGAGGAAAAGAGAAAAGGAAATAAGGCCTGAAAACTAGTGAAGGAAGATGAACATCTCCCAGTGAAAGCTCTAATGAAAGCCCTGACTGACTACCAGTATGAACAGACCCCAGAGGTAGGTGAGTTCATACACAGGAATACCCAAAGTCCTATCTAACCCTAAAGGAACCTGGTACTAATGACAGGAAAGATACATTCTGTTCCTCCAAAAGGAAGGATGAATGGGAGTCTCCCTAAGGCCTAATACAAAACAACAAAGAAATGCAACACACAGAAAAGCTAAAATACAAAGGGAAAGGTAACACTTAACTTCCAAGACGCTATGGCAGCACTAGGAACTCAGCCGAGATCCAAACACCAGTTATCCACAGGTCCAACTGAAGCTATAAACTGCACAGCATTATGGGAGAAACAACGATAAATAGGGAAATTTAAATGACCACAATAGCAACACCTGGAGGTTAAGGGTATGGCCAGTACCAGAAACAACAGCTTAGCAACATCCCTTGCAACAAATAGGAAAGTTGCCTACCCATTTAGTATATAGGAACCTCCTCAGCAGCCATTGTATGCAGTATTTTGCAGATCTGAGAGAGATATCAGTGTTATTGCTGAGCTCTCTGCTTTCCTGTGTCTTTACATTAGACAGTTTAGTTAGTTAGTTAGTTAGTTAGTTAGTTAGTTAGTTAGTTAGTGAGCTTATATATATAATACATAAAGTTAGTGGAAGATAGTCAGTGTAGGTTAGATAGTGATATAGTGTTCTGCTGTCCATGCATACATGCTAAATACATAGTGCTGTATGAATGTATGTATGCATGCTACATGTGCTGTGATGTCACAAGTTCACAACAATACTTAGTGCACCAATCACCAATATGTAGTCAGACCTGTTAAGATTACGTGCATATTACATTGCCGATTTTCGCAAACAAGACCATTCGAGAATTTGCGAATATATGAGGACTATATGACAAATATTCTACCAAATATTAGCGAAATATCGCAAAATTTGAATATTGCCCCTGCCGCTCATCACTACTTCTCATCTCACGTTAAAACAGATACACACAGCCAGCAATCAGTGGGATCCTCTGACACCCTGCTTAGTTGACATGGCCCAGGAACTGCATCAACACATAAAACGTCCCAATAAAGTGGTGTAGGAAAATCGTGCCACTCATTTAGTGTTACAGTCTGATGCAGCAACCGCTGTATATTCCACCAGCCTGCACCCACTCTCCAGCAGTCAGGGCCTTTTTAACAGAAGGACGCTGTCTTTCCTTTCCATCAACTTCAATGTCATCTATAGATCCTGATGCTCCTCCTCATCACTTGTTTTGACAGCAGTCGGTCACTGAGGTGATTGCAAAAAGACAACAGTATGCGTGCACTCATCCTGTGATGCAGAAGCTGAATGTGCACCTAGCAAAGTTGCTAGTACTTCAGTCCCTCCCTTTCCATGTAGTTGACTTTGGAAGTAGTATGTAGTAGAATATGGAAATAATTCTTTTTTTTATACACCCCTTAGAGGGGCCAGGTCTTATTGATGACAATCCTCACCTTTTGCTGGCTTTTCCTCTTCCAAATCCTCCTTTGCGGTCTCCATGTCCGAGAAAAGTCAGCAAGATGCAGAGAGAGGATGAGCTGGATATTCCTGATGACATTATTTTATTATTTATTCATTTTATGCCCTTATATAGAGCTGCTATATTTCACTGTGCTTTACAGACATTAGCATCAAGCTGTCCCCAATGGGGCTCCCAGTCTAAGTTCCGAACCTAGGACCTCAGCGCTGCGAGCCACCATGTTGAACATTATCATTGGTATTAGATGATGTGGAAAAGCAGATGGCAGGAGGGCAGGAGTTGGGGTTGGAGAAGTGGGTTTGAAACTGGGGGGAGGAGGCGGCTTTCTTCTTCTGTTACTCAGTTGGATCCAACTGCCAGTCACCTGCTGTGCCACAAGGTGCTCTTCATATGTAGTTTCAATATGCAAGGGTTAAAGCTAAGTATAACTTTAACTATTAGGTACAATGTATATAGTGGTCAATAGAGATGAGTGAACATGTGTTTTTCAAGTTGGGCATACAAGGTTCGGGTTATCTAAAAATTCAGTTATGGATTCCTCTACCATAGACCATAACTTATGGTGGTCCATGATAGTGGAATCCATAACGGAATTCTTAGATAGCCCGAACCTTGTACACCGAACTTGAAACACAAGTTCACTCAACACTAGTGGTCAACTCTTGGCCCTATGCGGCCCCTTTATGTAATTCTCAATGGGCATTTTCAGGAGATTGCAGGCCACAAGAGCAATACTTTGCATATTGTGCCACACACCTAACCAGCCAAACCCCATACCACCAACCTGTATGGTTAACATATTATCTGGCAGTTTTAAGGCTCCTTTCCTTTATGGCAATAATCCAGTGGCCATGTTAAATCTATCCATCAAGTTTGGCCCATCTGGTTTTTAACCTAATACAAAACTAAATACAATCCAGTCAATAGTATATATTTGTATTGTTTTTGATTTTACCGTTGGAATATGGAAATCATTCCTTTTTTAATGCACCCTTAAGGGGGGTCAGTTCTCAACGATGACATCCTCATCTTTTGCTGGCTTTATTTCTTCCAAATTATCGTTTGCAGTCTCCATGTCCAAGAAAAGTCTGCAAGATGAAGAGAGAGGAGGATCTTGATTTTCCAGATCATCGGTATTAAATGATGTGAAAAAGGAGGTAAAGCAGAAGGTAGAATAAGGGTCTTCCAAGCAAGAGAGCTGCTGGAGTTAGAGAAGTGGGTTCGCAACTAGGGGATTGGGGTTGGAAAGGGGCTTCTGGGCTTCATTCTTCTGTCACTCCAGGAATGCTCCATGACCATTTTTCTCTCCTCTTTTCTCAGTTCGTTGGATCCCACTGCCAGTCACCTGCTGCTCCACAAGTTACTCTTCATATGTAGTTTCAGGATGCAAGGGTCAAAGCTAGGTATAACTTTAATTATTTGGTACAATGTATATAGTGGTCAACTATTGGCCCCATGCGGTCCCTTTATGTAATTCTCATACAAAAGGGGCATGTTCAGGAGATTGCAGGCCACAACAGCAATAATTTGGATATTGTGCCACTCACCTAACCAGCCAAACCCCTACCAGTAACAGCCCCTGATTCATGTCTACAGTGTTAAAAAAAAACATTTCTGTTCTTGCAGTAGTTTTTCATTTGACAGAACAGGGCCATTTACAATTTTAATTTTTACATTGTGTCTGTTTTTGTAAGTTTTTTTTATTGTTTGTATTGTTTGCAGAGCATATAATACGGGGTCCATTTTTGGTTTTGTATTTTCTTTTTTTTTACTCCCAAGGTCCCAATAGCCATAGCTTTTTAAATATTCCATTCATATAGCCATATGAAGGCTTATTTTGGGGGGGCATAAGTTGTACTATTTAAGTGCACCATTCAATTTCCCAAATCTGTTATTGAAAAATGGGAAAAAAATGATTTGTTGTGGTTAAATTGAAAAATCATAAATACTATTTCCCCAAGGTTTTTTCAGATTTTTTCACTGTGCACTAAAAATGACATAACGTCCTTATTCTGTGGCTCAATACGAATAATACAATACCAAACTTGTATACTTTAAAAAAAATAAAAGCCTTTGAAAAAAATCAAAACTTTCTTTGTATCACTATTTTCTAACAACCATAACTTTTATATATTTCAGTCTACAGAGCTATATGAGGGTACCATTTTTGTGGTATGAACGACTTTTTAATTGCTGTTATTCAATTATTTTGGAGGGAAAGGTGACAAAAAATGGCGAATAATGTTTTTTATTTTTTCCCATTACGGCAATCAGTGCACAGGAAATTTTTATTGATATTTTAATAGTTCAGACATTTTTGGACAATCGATACTATAATGTTTTTTTTTATTTATTTTTATATGTAAGTGGATGATTTAAACTTTTTTTTTTTTTTACTTTTACAGTGACCACTTTTGATTTCCTTATGGGGCTAGAACCTGTGATCTTTTGATCCCTTGTCCTATTTACCCTAATAGAAATCTATTATGGTGAATATCATTTTGACACACTCCTTACTGAGCTATGCCTCATACACAGCACAGCAGGGAAGTTACCATGCCATGCATGGGCGGGGCTCCGATAGGAAGGCAGAGGAAGTCACATCTATCTGCTTTACCTTACAGATGCCGCGGTCAGTGTTGATTGTGACATTTGATGGGTTAAATGACGGGCATCAGCAGGATCGCCATTTCCCATCATTACAGCAGGGTGCTGCTGTATGATACAGCCGGCACCCTCCGCGTATGGATCAGGCTCACTGCAGAAGTCTGCTACATACATTCCCTCAGCCACCATGACGTATACATAAATGGTGATGCATTGTTCAAGCATTATGTGAGCACTGAGTCCTGTGATTGGCTGGAGCGGTCACAGACTAAAGTCCCTCCAATGATCAGTACTAGCTATCTTGACAGGTATCCTTTCTGTGCTATTGCTTCCTAGTCCGTTGTTGATTCATAAAAGGTGAATGAATAGATATAAAATGTTGGTATTGGCCAAAAGTGATGCGAAAGTGACAAATTATAGTTCAAATCTATACCAGATCATAACTGGAATAGATTTTCTGGAACATGGATTGCCAGCTGTTGTGCCAAATTCATTAATGCCAAGTTCGCACTTCAGTTATTTGGTCAGTTATTTCTATCAGTTATTGTGAGCCAAAACCAGTAGTGAACTACATGACAAAATAACGTAGTATCAAAAAGCAGGAATGCTCAACCCCAAATGCAGTTATGCATCTATACCCGGGAGAGCAAATCCTGCACATGTTGTCCATTGCTAATGGCAATTCCTAGCAAAAAATGTATACAATAGAGGATGCCCGCAGCGGACCACAAGTGCCACACAGACATACTACACCAGATAGTAAAATGTGTGGATGTAATTGACTATATGAAAACATTTACAAGAATAGGTGCACTACTGTGGTGGATGCAATCAACAAAATCTGGCTAAACCCTCACGCTGATGTTATAATGAGATTTTAGCCAATATATCCTTATATGAAGGACATACTGGAGCCCGCGCACCCCGTCAAGATATCTCTAGTTGCATGGGACCTAACGCTAACCTACCTGTGCCGTAGGGACAGTACCAAGGCCCAGTAGGCAAATTATAGGAGCGTAAGGTCCGACTCACAGCAAACAGCTCCCAGTTACCTCCAGTGTGAAAACACACATACAATAGGAGTAGAGAGGAGGCTGTGAGTCCCACACAAGGCTGACTAATATGATGCAGGTCTCACAGGTGCAACAAATGTTGCCTATAGATGAAAATCAAGGCACATTCAAATTTGGGGTTTATACACCTCCAAGCATACATATAAAAACTACATGACAAAATAACGTGGTCTCAAAAGGCAGGAGATCTCAACCCCATATGCAATTGTGCATCTATTCCCGGGGGAGAAAATCCTGCACAGGTTAGCGTTAGGTCCTGTGCAACTTGAGATACCTTGACGGGGTGTGCGGGCTCTGGTATGTCCTTCATGTAAGGATATATTGGCTAAAGTCTCATTTTAACATCAGTGTGAGGGTATAGTCAGATTTTGTTGATTGCATTCACCACAGTAGGGCACTGTCAGAACCCGCATTCACCACAGTAGGGCACTGTCAGAACATTCACCACAGTAGGGCACTGTCAGAACCCTCACAGTGTGAGGGTATAGTCAGATTTTGTTGATTGCATTCACCACAGTAGGGCACTGTCAGAACCCGCATTCACCACAGTAGGGCACTGTCAGAACATTCACCACAGTAGGGCACTGTCAGAACTAAGAGGTTTCTGCCTGTTAAAAAATTGGGGCATCTTGCTCCAAAAAACATTATTTTGAGCACGAGTTACAGATGCGGCCAAGCTAAACTTGATTATTGGTTGATTGGTTAACGTGTTAAGTAAAGAGTGGCAAGAAAAGGATAACTAAAGTTTCAATGGATTGTAATTGTTTTGTCACAAGATAACCAAGATAACACTGTGCCATGTGTTATCAGAGTCACTTTTAGCTCGGATACATCTGTATGCAGGGACGTAGCTAAAGGCTCATGGGCCCTGGTGCAAGAGTTCTGCTTGGGCCAACCTTCCCTCAGTGCTTCGTGGCCAGGGGCAGGGAAGCACATAGCTTTGGGCCGCCTGAGGCAAAAATTGAAACGGTACCTTCCAATGCTAACTTTTTGACCTAACCCCTTCCCCCCAGCCAGAGGTGTAACTTGACCAGCATTCACTTTCTATAATACTGGTGTCTTCTTATGTGGCAAAAGGGTCTTTGGGCCCCTTAGGCTTCTGGGCCCAGTAGTGACTGCTGCCTCTGCACCCCCCTATAGCAACACCCCTGTCTGTGTGATCAATTTGCATCAGTTTGGTGTAACTTCCATCAGAGATCAGTTATTGTTGATGAGAAAAGTCCTCGATGCAGTACTTTGTCTCCCGTCCAAAAAGAACTGATCTGTAAAAGTAAGTGATGCAAAATGATAACCGATGCTAAAAAAGAAGACGGATCAGTTATTTTTAGAGCAAACTGATGCTAACTGGGCATAACTGATGCTCAAAATACAGGATCCCATTTTATTCTGTTCTTCTGATGAATCAGAAGAATGGAAAGCTAAACAGTGATGTGAAGTCAGCCAAAGACTGGCTATGAAACACCAATCTAAGGCTAGGTTCACATGACCATTTCATTTTCCATTCCTCTGATCTGTCAAACAAATAAAAAAAAAGGATCCTTTATTTTGAGCATCCATTAGGCCCCATCCACATTTCACGTCTGAAAAAAGGTATCCATGTTTCATCCATGAAGATGTCCAGGTTTGGTCCATGTGTTCATTTTTACCCTCCATGAGTCAACTGTAATCCACAGATGCCGCTTAGCTGAAAATTAATTTCAGTAAAAACGGATGCAACACAAATGCCATCTGTGTTGTGTCCATGATTTTCACAGACCCATAAGCTTCAAGGGACTTGTTTGGTTCTCATCATGGACCAAAGTAGTGCATGTCTCCATGATTTTTTTAATGACCCACAGTTAGTAAAAACTATACTGATGTGTGAACGGACACATTCAAATCAATGGGTATGTGTGCTGTCCACAGAAAATGCGGACAGCACACTTCAGTGAAAACCGGAAATGTGGACAGGGCCTTATGCTCAGTTATACTCATTTTGCATCTATTTTCAGATGGAAACGGCTAAAATGGATGAATAACTGAGCTTAAGAGATGCTCAAAATATAGGATCTGTTGTTTTTTTGTTGTTTTCTGTTCTTCTGATGATAAAAAGAACAGAAAGCTAAATTGTGATGTGAACTTCAGTGATTCTGCCCCAATGTCTTTAACTCTATTGCTGAACACATCTGTGTGCCCTGTGTACCATGAGCGATTAATTTCTGAGCTAAGAACTGACAGGAAAAGACAAATAGCTAATTTTAAACATAGATACCAAATGGTTTCTTCCCTTTATCGCAATCACATTGTAGGTAGCAATAAAACACCTATAAAAGTGTACAGTTACAAAAACAAACAAACAAAAAAATAATTACTTCATATACATCTGTAGGTGTATATTTGATAAAATGTTGAGCCTTGCCTGGATATTTAGCATCTTTTTTCTTTTTTCTCCTGCTTTTATGGAATTATTCACTCCAGCTTTGTAAGGCCCCTTGCAGACGAGCGTGAGCGAATTAGGTCCGAATGTGTTCAGTGAAAACTGAGCGATTTCATCAGCAAGTCCATTCAGTTTTGTTTGCGATCAGGCTCAGTTGTTCAGTTTTTTATCTTGCGGGTGCAATGCGTTGCTTTGCAAATGCGTGATAAAAAACTAAATGTTTACAAACAACATCTATTAACAACCATCCGTGAAAATTGCATCACATCCGCACTTGCTTGCAGATGCAATGCGATCTGTATGCAGCCCCATTCACTTCTATGAGGCCAGCGTTGCGTGAAAATCGCAGGATATAGAACATGCTTCAATTTTCACGCAACGCAAAAGTGATTCATCAAAACCACCGCTCATGTACACAGACCCATTAAAATGAATAGGTCCGGATTCCCTGCTGACGCAAAGCGTTCGCATATCAGATTGCAACCGCTCGGAATGCTCACTCCTGGATTCTTCTTTATATGAAGTTAGAAGTACGTTGTATTTTCTGATTTAATTAGAGTATGTCCACCATAGATATAGAAAAATATAATTAAGGACTCCAGTTACTCATGGTACAAACTGAATACCTTATTGTAACATACTAGCAAAAGCCTCAACAAAATTTCACAATTCATATTACAACAAGTGGGTGGATACTTATGGCATAAACAATTCCTGACAGCATTGTGAAATTATGGGTTTTACTTCCAAGTTTAACATCTTTTGCCACACATCCGAATTTGGTGTGGGATAAATTTTACTTTTCCCTTTTGCCTCATCCTTCCCTCGAATCTCGATCTCCCTGCTCAGCAGCATTTAGTTTAATAAAACTAATGCTTAAAAATTAGATTTTCCCAAAAAGACAAATTAATAAGAAAAAAATAAATGCTAGATAGAGGCTACAAAAATTCAAAAAGCTAAAAAAAATTAAGAGGTACACAGAAAATATGAAAGTGAATGCCATAAAGTAAAAGCTTCAAAGTGGTAATTTATACTTAAAGAGTTTGTTCCATCTTGGCCTTTTATGACCAAGATAGAAAGGCCAGGATAGAGTAATTGCTGGCCCAGGGAGGAAGAGTTAAGCCCCTTTCACACGGGCGAGTTTTCTGCGTGGGTGACATGTGTGACGTGCACGCATTGCATCCCTACTGAATCCTGACCCATTCATTTCAATGGGGCTGTGTACATAAGCAATGTTTTTCACGCATCATTTGCGCAAGCAAGTGCGGATGCAATGCGATTTTTCACGGATGGTTGCTAAGGAGATGATGTTAATAAATAGGGATGAGCCCCGGGGCCCAATTAAAGTTCATTTACTTTATTATTTTCCATTATAATATGGTTATAAGGGAAAGTAAAAGCATTCTTTAATACAGAAGGCTAAGTAAAATATCCATTTAGGGTTAAAAAATAATAAAAAAAATTACTCACCTCATCTACTTGATCGCGCAGCCATTATCGTCTTCTTTCTTCTTCTTGCAGGTCCAACTGAATGACGATAGAAGGTTCTTCTATCGTCATTCAGCAGGACCTGCGCTGACGTCACCGTGCTCATCACGTGGTGAGCGTGATGACTTCAGCGCAGGTCCTTTTGCAGGTCCTACAAGAAGAAGAGAGAAGACGATAACTGATGCGTGATCAAGTGGATGAGGTGAGTCATTTTTTATTAATTTTAACCATCAATGGACATTTTACTTAGCATTCTGTATTTAAGAATGCTATTATTTTCCATTATAATCATGTTATAACGTAAAATGATAACATCTACAGAACACCGAACCCAAACCCGAACTTCAGTGAAGAAGTCCAGGTTCGGGTCTGGGTACCAACATTTAGCTTTTTATCACGAGCGTGCAAAACACATTAAAATGCTTTGCACTCGCGCAGAAAAAACTGAACAACACAATGCAATCACAGACAAATTGCATGCAAACTCTTGCGGGTTTCCCTGAACCTGCCCGCAACGCATCCGGACTGAATCCAGCACGCTTGTCTGCAAGGGGCTTAAGGAAACTGCCAAACGCCCGGTGCTTCGCTGTTTCCCTGACTCCCATAGCAGTAAACTAAAGTTATGTAATCAACAAAGTACAGCAAACTAGACTGTTTTCATAGCTCTCATTCACTGCTATGGAAGTTACAAAAACAGGAGAGCGTCACATGCTTTGTAATTTTGGGAACTTTAGCCACCCTGGGCCAGCATTTACTGTAGCCTATTCCCATCTCAGCTATGAAAGACACACTTCTGATTACAACACATTGGAATACAAGCTGAGAAAATTATAGTAAACTACCACTCTCATTTTCATGTCATTTTTCATCTTAGAGAGGGTGGACTTGCATTTTAATGTAAAAAGCACTATTCAATATAATTTGGCTATTAGAGACTGGCCTTGCTCCTAGTGATGAGCGGCAGGGGCAATATTCCAATTTGCGATATCACACTACCTAACACACTGCTCTCCGCATCACGTCCGGCACCATTCACAATGAATGGGTCCCCATCCATTCCGCAGAATTGCGGAATGGATGCGGACAAAAATTGCGGATGTTTGAATGGGGCCTTAGGTCCGGATGCGTTGTGGATGCGTTCAGTAAAAACTGTGCGATTTCACAGGCAAAGCCATTCAGTTTTGCCTGTGATTGCGCTCAGTTGTTTTTCACGTGCGTGATAAAAAACTGAAGGTTTACAAACAACATCTCCTAGCAACCATCAGTGAAAAACGCAATGCACCCTCACTTGCTTGCGGATGCAATGCGTTTTTCACACAGCCCCATTCACTTCTATGGGGCTAGGGCTGCGTGAAAAACGCAGAATAAAGAATATGCTGCGATTTTCACGCAACGCACAACTGATGCGTGAAAAAAAACGCTCATGTACACAGACCCATTGAAATGAATGGGTCAGGATTCAGTGCGGATGCTATGCGTTCACGTTGCGCATCGCACCCGCGCGGAAAACTCGCTTGTGCGAAAGGGGCCATCTGCTGTAAGGACAGCATCCTGACAGCACCACAAAAAGCCCTTTTTAGTCTGCTTTTATTTTTCTATATATATATTGCAGTTGACTGCCCATGTGTGAGAGGCCGCAAGCCCACAGACTGTACTTTGTGCACACCACTCATATAGGGTAGCACAGTACCTTGCAGATAAAAAGTTATTTAACTTTTACCCTTTAATATAATTGAAGTTGCCTGCCAGTGTGTGTCAGGCTCACAGACTGTACTGTGCCCACTGCCCACCACTCATATAGGGTGTCACAGTACATTGCACTGCGCACGCGCAGTGACCTAAAATTCAAAATTCAATCTCCCAGCTCCAAAAATCTATTTACTACACCGGCCCTGGCCCTGATCAGGGAAAAAACAGAGATTAAACTGATAGGAATAGTACTTAGTTAACACTAGTTGCATTGGTGGCAAATTCCATTGCAAGTGCCCAAAATTAGAAGGAAGCGGACAGAGCAAGCTTTTTTTTCTATCTCCCCATGCAAGATTCAATTCAATACACGCCCCCTGATAGGGGACTTAACAAAGATTAAAATGGTGAGAATAGTAGTTCACACTATTTGTATTGGTGGCACAGTACATTGCGGGGCGCGCGCGCAGTGCCCCAAATTGGAAGTAAGAGTAATAATCTTTTTCCATCTCCCGGTTCCTAAAATCTACTCAATACACGTCCCCTTACAGGGGACTTAACAGTGATTAAACTGATAGGATTAGTACTACTTAACACACCACTCATATAGGGTGGCACAGTACATTGCATGGCGCACGCGCAGTGCTCCAAATTGGAAAGAAGAGGACCGACCAACCATCTTTTTCCATCTCCCAGTTCCTAAAATCTATTCCATACACCAGCCCCTGATAGGGGATAAAACAGAGATTAAACTGGTAAGAACAGATTTAAAAAAAAAAAAAAAAAGAAGACAACCTCTGCGGAGCTGGGTATTTTTTGGCCGCATTACTGAACGCTCATGCACAATGGCTGTAGGCTCATGTGTCCTTTTGCAGAGGTGACAAACCTGGTCAGTCAAACCCAAGGTAACATCATCGATCTCATCCCATATGCGTTTTTACTGGAGCGTGCCCTGCGAAGAGTGCTGGATCAGGCCGTAGATGAGCATGAAGAGGAAGAGTTGTGGTCACCATCCCCACTAGAAGCAGCCTTGTCGTTGTCGATTGCTGGACTTGCGGCAACGCAGAGAGAGGAGTCTGAAGAAGAGGAGTCCGAGGAGGAAGGTGGCTTTGAGGAGGAAGACCAACCACAGCAGGCGTCCCAGGGGGCTTGTTGTCACCTTTCGAGGACCCTTGATGTTGTATGTGGCTGGGTGGAGGAAGAGACCTTCAATGACGTCAGTGACGACAAGGAACGGGACATGGCTAGCGTGGTATCCAACCTTGTGCAAATGGGGAGTTTGTGGTTGTGCAAATGGACTGTTTGCGGTTGTTTACGGTGCGTTAAACGGGGAGTTTGGTCTGTCAGAGTTTGGTCTGTCACTGTCAAGCGTGCATAACCCTTACACTACCTGACCGATACAACATCATACCTGATCGTATACACACACTGGATGTTTTAAAGCATGTTATTCCAAACAATTTAGGAATGTTAGGTGATTTATGCCCTTTATGGATTAAAACCCGACTCTGCGTCAACTACGTAATTTTACATGGGAGTTTTGCCATGGATCCCCCTCCGGCAGGCCACGGTCCAGGTGTTAGTCCCCTTGAAACAACTTTTCCATCACTATTATGGCCAGAAAGAGTACATGTGGGTTTTAAAATTCGCCTGCCTATTGTAATCTATGGCAGTTCGCCCGGTTCGCCCATTCGCGAACATTTGCGGAAGTTCGCGTTCGCAGTCCGCAAAGGGAAAATTTTATGTTTGTGAAATCTCTACTCCAGATATGGAGTACAGATCAGTATTTGTTTTATCTTCCCACTACCCCTTGTTCCCCAGCTGTCAGCAGTCAGAGCTGTGTTGAAATACATTGTCAGTAGAGATGAGCAAATTTTTCAAACATTTTTTGAAAAAATCGTGTTTGATCCAAATTTATTTGAAGCAAATCGCGTTAAAAACATCTATTTCCTGGCTTCAGACAGCCTTTACAGTGGTGTAGAACACTGTGCCTGGCAGAAACACGCATAGGGAGTCTGCTGTGGTAGTGTAATAATACGGTGAGTCAGTATGACATGCAAATGACAGGCGTCGCTCTTAGAATCACTGCACACTTCACTTATTTGGGCAGTCACGGGGCCAAAACAGACCAAATAACTGAAGTATGAACTTAGCCTTACAGGTCGATGTTAGCGCCAAGAAGAAGCGCACTCATTTCACACCGTCATCAGCTGATTCCACATAAATGTCTACAGAACCTGTTCTATTAAACATTTATACAAGTAGAGAACGGCAAATATAGATAGCATCAGGAGGCCACAGAGTGGTACAATGACAGAGTGTGGAGGTGGTGGTAGAATAAGGAGGCCACAGAGTGACATAATGACAGAGTGTGGTGGTGGCAGCAGCATCAGGAAGAGGCCACAGGGTTGCACAATGACAGTGTGGAGGTGGCAGTAGCAGCATCAGGAGACGACAGAGTGGCAAGGTGACATAGTGTGGAGGTGGCAGCAGCATCCGGAGACCAGAGAGTGACCTAATGACAGAGTGGGAAGGTAGCAGCAGCATCAGATGACCACAGAGTGACCTGGTGACAGAGTGGGGAAGTGGGGGGCAATATGAGTAGCAGCTGAAGATGGTGGGTGAAAGATGGAGCACTTGGCATCAGATGTGTGGCATCAGGCGGGTGGATGCATCAGAATAGTAGCAGTTAGCCAGAAGAAACCGGTCTCTTTTGTCAAATTGTTGGTGTGGCACCATGGATAATCTAGTCTGATGCATCAGGCATTTGTAGGTGGAAATCCTGGCTGATCCAAGCCTGATTCATCTTGACAAAGGTCAGTCTCTCCACATTTTGGTTGGACAGGCGAGTTCATCTTGGGGTAACTTGGCCGCACTAAACACCCGCTCTGATGCCACACTACTGGCTAGGCAGGACAGCTTTTCCAGGGCAAACTGCTAGTTTCTAATACACAAATACACACCAAAAAGGGCTGTCATTTTCGGACTTCAACACACAACAGCTAATAAGCCCTTTTTCCTTTCCCCCACTAATACACGCCAAAAAGAGCTTTAGAACATATTCGCTGAACGGCAAATATATATATATATTTTGTCACTAATACATGCCAAAAAGGGCTTTAGAACATATAACTGCACCGCTGAATGGCAAATATATTTTTCTTTTTTCCACTTATGCACGACACAAAAGGCTTTAGAACATATAACTGCACCACTGAACGGCAAATAGGCCCTTATTTTTTTCTACTTATACACGACACAAAAGGCTTTAGAACATATAACTGCACAGCTGAACGGCAAATATATTTTTCTTTTTTCCACTTATACACGACACAAGCTTTAGAACATATATCTGGACCGCTGAACAGCAAATAGGCCCTTATTTTTTTCCAATTATACACGACACAAAAGGCTTTAGAACATATAACTGCGCTGCTGAACGGCAAATATATTTTTATATTTTTAACTTATACATGTCACAAAGGGCTTTAGAATTTCATAACTGCACTGCTGAACGGCAAATATATTTTTCTTTATTCCACTTATACAAAACAAAAAAGGCTTTAGAACATATATCTGCACCACTGAATGGCAAATAGGCCCTTATTTTTTTCCACTTATACATGACACAAAACGCTCTAGAACATATAACTGCACCGCTGAATGGCAAATAGGCCCTTATGTTTTTCCACTTGTACACGACACAAATGGCTTTAAAACATATAACTGCTTTGCTGAACGGCAAATATATTTTTCTTTTTTCCACTTATACACGACACAAAAGGCTTTAGAACATATAACTGCACTGCTGAACGGCAAATATATTTTTCTTTTTTTCACTTATACACGACACAAAAGGCTTTAGAACATATAACTGCACCGCTGAACGGCAATGAGGCCCTTATTTTTTTTCACTTATACATGACAAGAACAAAGGCTTTAGAACATATAACTGCACCGCTGAATGGCAAATATATTTTTCTTTTTTCCACTTATACACGACACAAAAGCTTTAGGATATATAACTGCACCGCTGAATGCCAAATATATTTTTATTTTGCCACTAATACACGCCAAAAAGGGCTTCAGAACATATAACTGCACCGCTGAACGGCAATGAGGCCCTTATTTTTTCCCACTTATACATGACAAAAACAAAGGCTTTAGAACATATAACTGCACCGCTGAATGGCAAATATATTTTTCTTTTTTTCCACTTATGCACGACACAAAAAGCTTTAGGATATATAACTGCACCTCTAAATGGCAAATATATTTTTATTTTGCCACTAATACACGCCAAAAAGGGCTTCAGAACATATAACTGCACCGCTGAATGGCAAATATATTTTACTTTTGCCACTAAAACACAACAAAATGGGCTTTAGATTAGAACATATAACTGCACCGCTGAACGGCAAATATATATTTCTTTTGCCACTAATACACAACAAAAAGGGCTGTAATTTTTGCACTTCACTACCCGACAGCTAATAAGCCCTTTTTTCCACACTGATAAAAGCCAAAAAATGCTTTAGAACATATAACTGCACTGCACAAGAGCAAATAAGACATATAAATATTTCCTTGTAATAAACCCTGTTAATGGCTGTATCAAACAACACTTGCACACCCATAACAAGAATGGTTTGCTGGAATTACAGAGCTGTATAATGGCAATTTGGGTCCCCAGTCAGTGCATCAAGGTGTAATAGGATTGTAACCTCCCCTACTGAACCCTGTTCAACATAAATGCTGTGGAATGATTCCTCCCTATCCTTTCCCTACACCTTAAATACTCTTTCCCTGCACTTGTAAATCGTTTTTTTAGCACACTGAAGTTTTTTATAACACTGTCCCTAGCGCCTGTTGACATCTCTCCCTGCACTAAGTACAAGATGGCTGAGGCTATTTATAGGGCTGGTTGGCTGCTGATTGGCTGCATGCATGGCATTATGGGTGATCCCGCCTTCCCAGTGTTAACTGCTCCATGACCTCACACATGCAGCAGCCATTTTAGGAAAAAATGCGATTCGTTACTAGTGATGAGCGGCAGGTGCCATATTCGATTTCGACGAAATTCGCGAATATTCGAATGAATATTCGTTTCATATTCGTCGAAATCGAATATTCGTCATTTTTTCTAGTTATCGCGATTAACATGCGATTTAAATAATCGCATATTGCGATTTGTACTTAAGGCTACTTTCCTATTGGTTTCATATCTAGAATTAGCGAGGATGACGAATATGACGAATGTATTCGTCTATTCCTCAAAACGAAGATAACGAAGTATTCTACATCTTCGTTTTAGCTACCTATTCGTCAACTTCGCTAATTCTAGCAATCAAATAGGAAGGTTGACTATAGAGACAGCTGTGTTAAATTCGCTATGCGATTTTATTTATTTTTTAATAAATAGAATACTTATAATAATTTTATCAAGTAATATAATTATTGTATTAAAAAAAAATCGCATAGCGAATTTAACACAGCTGTCTCTATAGTCAGTCAACCTTCCTATTTGATTGCTAGAATTAGCGAAGTTGACGAATAGGTAGCTAAAACGAAGATGTAGAATACTCGTTATCTTCGTTTTGAGGAATATGACGAATACATTCGTCATATTCGCTATTCGCTAATTCTACCAAGCCAATCATAACTTCTGTGCTCATGGAGCGTCCCCATCACCATGGGAACGTCTCCATATACTAAAATGTACTGTCGGATTTGAGGAATTACGTTGAAATCGCAATGCGATTAATTCAAGTTATATTAATCGCATTGCGATTTCAACTTAGAGCTGGGTTTATAATGGGTCAGCTTGCTAGAATTAACGAAGTTAACGAATATGGAATATAGCAGCAGTGCTAAGTTGAAATCGCAATGCGATTAATTTAACTTAAAGTATTCGCATTGCGATTTCAGCTTAGCACTGCTAGTGCACACTGCATAGCATTAGCTATATTCCATATTCGTTAATTCTAGCCTATGTAAGATAGCAGTGCTAAGTTGTAATCGCAATGCGATTAATATAACTTGAATTAATCGCATTGCGATTTCAACGTAATTCCTCAAATCCGACAGTACATTTTAGTATATGGAGATTCTCCCATGGATGGGGACGCTCCACATGAGCACGGAAGTCGGCAGAAGCGGCAACGGGCACTGACTAGAGCAGCCAGGAAGCCAGGAATCCTCAGGACAGGTAAGAACTACTTTTGGGAAGTAGGAAAGAAAAAAATATAACTAAAAAAAAAAACAAAAAAAAAACGAATATTCGAAATAGCGAATTTATAGCGCTATATTTGAAATATTCGCGAATTAGCGAAGTGCCGATATTCGCTAAAAAATTCGCTTTTCGAATATTCGCGCTCAACACTATTCGTTACTACGAAGCGTAAGGAAATTCGGATTTGGTGCAAATCTAATTTTTACGGAAATTAGGATCGAATTCCACTTCGTCAACATCGATTCGCTCATCTCTAACTGTCAGGACTGCTGTGCATGCGCACATAAGTCCTCTTTATTATGTTAGAATAGCATAGCAGCCCAGATGACGTATTTCAGTGCAGCTTTGACCCGACAAAAGTCATCTGGCCTCCTTATCTGCAGTATTATTAATGTATTACTGTAGATAATAGTCCAAAATCAGGGTGATAGATTCCCTTTAAAGTGAGCTTAGTAAAGGAACGCTAGTTATAGTTACAGTGACACGTAGAAGTCTGCGCACCCCTGGTCACAATTACTGCTACTGTGAACAGTTAAGCTAGTTGAAGATTAAATGATCTCCAGAAGGGATACATGTAAAGATAAATTTAAGCAAATACATTTTTTTTACTTTTATCTTTTACATTTTCAAAATAAAAAAAGGAAAAGGGTCCAAAGCAAATTTTTGGCACCCTGCATGGTTAGTACCTAGTAGCACCCCCTTTGGCAAGTATCACAGCTTGTAAAAAAAAATTGTAGCCAGCCAAGAGTCTTTCCATTTTTGGGGATTTTAATTCATTCTTCCTTGCAAAAATCTTTCAGTTCTGTGAGATTCCTGGGCCATCTTGCATGCACTGCTCTTTTGGGGTTTGTCTACAGATAGGTGCACGCTGAAGCTTTCACCATAACCCTCATCGTCACCTGATATGAACATCATGGAAAATCTGTTAATAGACCTAAAAAGATCAGTGTATGCCAGACAACTCAGGAGTCTGATATTGCTTACTGTATCCCCTTCACCCACTGTGTTATACAGGGATCGTACAGACTACAGCTGATCAGCTGTTTAAAGAGGAGGCTGCACTCCATGTGAGTAATACTTCATCTTCATTACACTGCCTGTCATCTTGGCAGTGCAGTGTAATTACAAGTACTCCCTCCAGTCACTTGACCACCACACACCACCACAGCAATGGAGACAACGTGCAGTGTAAAGAAGAGGAAGCAGTGCTTGCACTAAGTGCCGCCTCCTCTTCAAACAGCTGACCGGCGGGGATGCTGGGTGTCAGAACCCCGCAGATCAGATATTAATGACTTATTCTTAGGATAGGTCATCAATAAATACTGCCTGCACAAATCCTTTAATGGGAAAATAAACATTTTTAAAATATTTAATACTTTATAAGTAGGGTTGAGCGAACCTGAACTGTATAGTTCAGGTTCGTACTGAATTTTGGGGTGTTCGGGACCCGGACCCAAACCCGAACATTTTCATAAAAGTTCAGGTCCATTGTTTGGCGATTCTTCCCGCTTTCTGAAGGGCTGCACAGCAGCCAATCAGCAAGCATTTTACTTCTTTGCCCTAAGAAGCAATCACAGCCATGCCTACTAATGGCATGGCTGTGATTGGCTGAGTGCAGCATGTGACCCAGCCTCTTTATGAGCTGGAATCACGTAGTGCCGCAAGTCAGTCTGCTGATGTTAGCCTAGTGAAAGGTTGCTACTGGTGCTATTAGGGACAGGATAGGAAAGAAATCTGTAGAACCTGTTGTACTTTAATCCACAAGATATAGCAAATAGACAGGGAGGGAGCTATCCTACATTTATGTACCCAGCCACTGCCAAGAATTTATTTTTTTAATCCATCTGTTACTGAGGTGGGGGTTGGCTGCCATTTTAGCTAATGCGGTATACTGCATATGTGCCAGCCTGCCAGGGACATCAGCCTAATCCTGTTTGGTAGCTCAGTGAAGGAAAAAATGCTTTTTTTCTGACTGCTCAAGTCCCCTACATTACCTTTTTGTATAATTAAGGGGTGACATAGTCCATTTGTCTAGTCTGGGACCCTAGGTGCTACAGAGCACTTGTGTATACAATGCACTAAACCGTATATTCAATTTCAGCAGTCAAAGAGTGCATCAGTGTATTTTTGTGATTCTGGTCCCCAAAGCATTTTTAAATACACCGCCCAAATTCACATTTGACATTTCTGCAGTGAAATAGTGAATTAGTCTTTTTTTGTGGGAAAAAAAGCTATGTTCTTGCTTCACACAGCAGTTGTGCATACAGCTTAGAAATACCTACGTTTTATTTATAGCAGTGAAATACTGCATTTGTTTTTTTGTTTTTTTTTATCTGTGTTCTGGGTCCACAAACCACTTTTGCATAAACTGTAATACCTACGTTTAATTTACAGCAGTGAAATACTGCATATCTGTGTTTTATTTTAAAAATCCTTAATCTGGGTCTACAAATCACGTTTGCATACAGTGTAGAGATACCCACGTTAAATGTACAGCAGTAAAATACTGCATTTCTGTGTTTTATTAAAAAAATCCTTTACCTGGGTCCACAAACCACTTTTGCATACAGAGTAGAAATACCTATGTTACCATAACCTAGTCACATCCTCCAGCAGCCCATTCGTCTAAACACAAATCTATGGCAGCTCTGAGCTGCCATAGATTTCTGACTTCATTTGCGCCAGAAAACTGGCATTAATGAAGATAAATTTGTTGGTGCAGCTGTCCATGCCCCCTTCCAGCCCTGACAACGCCCACTTTCAGAGGGCAACATAAAAACATCACTTGTACCTTTTTTTTTTTAAAAGTCACATTTAAAAAGTCGCAACTTGTGACGTTAACACCACTTTTCAGATGCAAACTCATAAATCTCCCACAAAATCTTGCCAAAAAATGGCTTGGTATATAAGGAGTTAAACGAGGTATTCCTATACTGTAATAAAGGAGCCATTTGTTTTTGATTCCATAACTCAATTACAATTAGTTTCATATAGTAGGGCAAAAATGTTGACGCAGAAATCAAAGTGATTTCAGGAAATGTAAGAATTCTATAAACTAATATGCTTTTGGAATGAAATCATCATTTCGTTTTTGAATTATAATTAGTACATAACCTACATGTTCTTGTGCTGATATTTGTAAGAGGTATTGTAATTCTAAAATTCAGAAGGTTAAATGTAATGTCTCTACAAATTAACAGAACAGTCATGGGCATGTACATTCCAAATCTATGAGAATTACTACAGCTTAAACTGAATACTTTCCTACATTGCTACTGAAATTCTAACATCCAGTTTTTCCAATGTCACCAATTTTCTTCAATCACCCAAATACCACCAATTCAATTAAGCTCATAAACTTCCTACCCATAGTTCTCCAGGATAAGCAGCTCCATTTAAAAGTGAATGCGGACGAGCTTGTGCTGTCCATGTGAAATATTGTTCAATCAACAGCCAAAGTTTTACTTGTCAGTTTTGATATATCCGATAATAGCTGTAGGTTGTTTTGCAATGTCCAATGTTCTGTGAAGATGGGCTTTTCATATTCTTTATTGTTTTTTTCTGACAAAATGTTGCCTGGATTTTTGCAGTTTTGCGAAATGAAACAACAGTAAAAACAATATATAATTTAACCCTCATAGACCTAACTGGACAGTGGATAAGTATCTTTCAAAGGCTAGTAGTTCGTTTTGTCCTGGATGGATGCTTTGGCTTTCTGTTCTTTGCTTGCACAAAGTAAAGATATCTACATTGCTGGGGCTCAAAATTAGAAAATAAATTGGGGTCATTAGTAAAAATGTGTCAGGCAATACTGTGGATTAGAAGTGAAAATGCTGCATATATGTGATGTTATATTTTTCTTTTTTCTGATTAGGGTGATGTTTACACTATTTCTGTTTCTAATTTAGCGCCAACATATCTGCAGCACTGTACGGAGATTGTCATCAAAAACAGCATTCCCCTACAACAATCGGAGCCAAAATCTAATTTCCCTACCACACATGAGGACCAATTTCAAATGAGTCAATTGAAATGTCAGTATGGTGTCTTTGTAGATGTGGAAGGAAATCAGTGTCCCCACATACAGACTCCATGCAGATGTTGTCGTCTTCAGATTTGAAGCCAAGACATAATTGCTGTAAGGTACAGTAACAGTCGTAACCAATGTGCAACCTATTGTTATATGACATACACTAGCATTATAGAATGCCATACTCCGTTTATTATCTAGCAATGTGGCTACTTTTTATCACATGAGTACTAAAGGGGTTTTCCAGGGAGATTTTAAAAAATGTAATAAATAAATACATTTAAAAAATATAAAATAATTTTTACTCGCCTCCTCAGATCTCTTGCCACTTCTGTTTTACCACTACTCTGATCCCAATTTTTTTGCACTTCCTGTCCTGGCACAACACAGCTGGAAATGCTAAGCTAACAGGCAATCTAAATATACTATATTACATTAGTAAGTTACTTTATGTGCTGCTTCCAGTAATAAAAGATTAGTCAACCACTTTAAGGAAAGCTCAACCTGTGACTTATAGTAAATAATGTGAAAATGCAAGAGAAAAGAATGAATATCTCAGTGGAGTAAGGCCTCTTTCAGACAAGCGAGTTGCATGCTCCGTACTCGCAGCGTGAGTATGAGACAGCTCCCGTCCTGACCTCCCAGCACCAACCAGGTTGCATTGCATTATATTGGCTTATGATGCTGTGTAACCCTTAGAGGTATGGAATATATTGGATAACACTGACAAAATTCTGTCAGTGTTATCCAATACATTCCAGAACTGTAAGAGTTACATATCATCATAAATCAATACAATGCTGGCAGTTCCAAAGTGATCACAACATTGCTACCACCTGCACTGGGACATAAGTATGTCAGGTCACTGACCGGAAAAGTCTTGTGGCCTGCACCACAGATGGCCACGTGGAACAAGAGTGAAGTATTATATATATATATATATATATATATATATATATATATATATATATATATCATTTATTTTTTTTTATTTTTTTTTATGGAACTAGTATTCTTACTATTTTTCTGCAGTATAGTATTTGGGAAAATTGGGCAACACAGCGGGCACAGTATTGGGGATGAAAGCAGGATGATACTGTTGAGGCACCGAGATGAGACGTTTGTGTTGAGAAAGTGGGGAGCGTGGTGGACAGTGAGAAATCTAAGATGTCTGAGTGGCTGAAAGAAATTGTTGTGGTGGTCTGGGCAGAATGGTGAAAATAAGAAAGAGAACATCAAATAGAGAAGATGTTACTGGATGTAATAGGTATGTAGTGCCGTATTCTCCTGTATGTTTGGTAGCATTGAAGTATGCTGTTGGTAGGGCTGGCTCAGTGTTGTGGCCCAGATTCCTCCTCCATATCTTAATTAGAGACAACTGGAGGAGGAATAGGTCAGAATCTTGCAACTGGTGCTGGCCACCACAGAGGGTTAGCTCCTAAGGAATTATTTTGTGTTGTTATTTATTTGGTTCTCCTGGGGCAGTATTTTGTGCTGCTCTCTGGCATTTGTTTCTTCAGGGGTGGCATTTTTTGCTTCTCTATGGTTTTGCAGACCCTTCCTACTAATGTTTTCTTCACCCACTTGTGTTGACCGCACCTTCTGCTAATTTGGACCAGTCTACAACATAGGTACACTTTTTTTTTTGTTAATGGTTAATTTAAGTTCCCAATCTGCCCCTGTTTATGGTATAGGACAGGGATGCCCAACCTGCGGCCCTCCAGCTGTTGCAAAACTACAACTCCCAGTATGCCTGGACAGCCTAAGCTATTATGAAATGCTGGGAATTGTAGTTTTGCAACAGCTGGAGGGCCGCAGTTTGAGCATCCCTGGTATAGGAGTATTACCAAATTATAAACCATGTACTGCTACTATATTTGGTAAAGCTATACTGTTTCTCTTACATGTTCCTGTCACACTATAGCCCTCTATTTGACAAGCAACATATTCCACTATATAGACTTGCCACATACAGTGAGGAATAGAAGTATTTGAACACCCTGCAATTTTGCAAGTTCTCCCACTTATAAATCATGGAGGGGTCTGAAATTCACATTGTAGGTGCATTCCCACTCTGAGAGACAGAATTAAAAAAATAACAACAGGAAATGACATTGTATGATTTTTAAAGAATTTATTAGCCCTCACCTTTCTTATCATCAGTGATAACCCACGAGGTGAGATCTTGCATGGGGCCCGGTCCGAGGGAGACTGACAGTCATCCTTAGCCTCTTCCGTTTTCTAACAATTGCTCCAACAGTTGATCTATTTTCACCCAGCTGCCTGGCAATTGCCCCGTAGCCCTTTCCAGCCTTGTGGAGGTCCACAATTTTGTCTCCGGTGTCTTTTGACAAGTCTTTGGTCTTGCCCATGGTAGTAGTTGGTGTCTGACTGACTGTGGGGTGGACAGGTGTCTTAAAAGAGAGCTCAGACAGTTGCTACTAAGTTAGATTAATGAGTGGAGGAGGTGGACTTTCTAAAGGCACAGTCTTTGAGAGCCAGTATTCTTGCTGTTTGCTAGGTGTTAAAATACTTATATGCAGAAGTGCAAGACAAATCAATTCTTTAAAAATCATACAATGGGATTTCCTGATTCACAGGCCATTTTTTGAAAATCTGACATGCATCACTTTATGTGGTAAAAACTTTAAAACGCTGTTACTTATACAGGCCATTCTGAGAGTGTTTTTTGTCACACATTATACTTCATGACAGTGGTAACATTCAGTCAAAAAAGTAAATTGTTATCTATGAAAAAATGCCAAATTTACCAAAAATTTGGAAAAATTAGCAAAAGTTTTCAAGGTTCAATTTCTCCACTTCTATAATACATAGTAATACCTCCAAAAATAGTTATTACTTTACATTCCCCATATGTCTACTTCATATTTGGATCATTTTGGAAATGCCATTTTATTTTTTGGGGATATTACAAGGCTTAGAAGTTTAGAAGCAAATCTTGAAAATGTTCAAAAAATTTCCAAAACCCACTTTTTAAGGACCAGTTCAGGTCTGAAGTCAATTTGTTGACAAATGGAGATTTTTTTTAGAATTTAGATTTTTTTTGGGCAAATTTTCCATTGTATTAATTTTTTCCAGTAATAAAGCAAGGGTTAACAGCCAAACAACATTCAAAATTTATTGCCCTGATTCTGTAGTTTGCAGAAACACCCCATATGTGGTCATAAACTGCTGTATAGCCAAACGTCAGGGCATAGAAGGAAGGGAACGCCATATGGTTTCTGGAAGGCAGATTTTGCTGGATTGGTTTATTTACCCAATGTCCCATTTGAAGTCCCCCTGATGCACCCCTAAAGTAGAAATTCCAAAAAGTGACTCCATCTAAGAAATTACACCCCTCAAAGTATTCAAAACTGATATTACAAACTTTTTTAACCCTTTAGGTGCTCCACAAGAGTTAACGGCAAATGGAGAAACAATTTTATAATTTCTATTTTTATGCAAATTTTCCATTTCAATCCAGTTTTTTCCAGTAACAAAGCAAGGGTTAACAGCCAAACAACACTCAATATTTATTGCCCTGATTCTGTAGTTTGCAGAAACACTCCATATGTGATCGTAAACTGCTGTCTAGCCAAATGGCAGGGCATAGAAGGAAGGGAACACCATGTGGTTTCTGGAAGGCAGATTTTGCTGGATTGGTTTATTTGCCCAATGTCCCATTTGAAGTCCCCTTGATGCACCCCTAGAGTAGAAATTCCAAAAAAGTGACTCCATCTAATAAAGTACACCCCTCAAGGTATTCAAAACTGATTTTACAAACTTTGTTAACCCTTTAGGTGTTCCACAAGAGTTAACGGCAAATGGAGAAACAATTTTAGAATTTCTATTTTTTTGCAAAGTTTCAATTTCAATCCAGTTTTTTCCAGTAACAAAGCAAGGGTTAACAGTCAAACAAAACTCAATATTTATTGCCCTGATTCTGTAGTTTATAGAAACACCCCATATGTGGTCAAAAGCCTCTATGGCCAAACGGCAGGGCGCAGAAGGAAAAGAACGCCATATGGTTTCTGGAAGGCAGATTTCAATGGGATCATTTTAAGCTGCTATGTCCCATTTGAAGTCCCCTTGTGCACTCCTAGAGTAGAAACTCCCCAAAAATTACCCCATTTTGAAAATTACAGGATAAGGTTGCAGTTTTGTTGGTACTACTTTAGGGTACAAATGATTTTTGTTTGCTCTATTTTTTGTGAGACCAGGTAAAAAAGATAGCTGTTTTGGCACCGTTTTTATTTTTTGTTATTTAAAACGTTCTTCTGACAGATTAGATCATGTATTATTTTTATAGAGCAGGTTGCTACTGAAGTGACAATACCAAATATGAAACTTTTTTTGGTTGTTAGTTTTGGTTTTACCTAATACAGCATTTTTGAAAAAAAAAAATTTTTGTTTCTCCTTATTCTGAAAACCATAGTTTTTTTTTTTTTTTTTTTGATGACTGTCTTATTTAGGGGCTTTTTTTTGGTATGAGATGGCGGTTTTATTGATACTATTTTAGGGTGCAATTGACTTTTTGATCGCTTGGTATTACACTTTTTGTGATGGCTTTTTTGGCTCATTTTTTATTTTTATTTTTTTTATGGTGTTCACATGAAGGGTTAGGTTATGTGATATTTTTTATAGAGAAGGTTCTTAAGGACGTGGCTATACCAAATATGTATACTTTTTTCATTTGTTTCATTTTAGCACAATAATAGCAGTTTTGAAGCAAAAAAATATCATATTTTGGTGGCTTTATTGTCTGAAAGTGATAGCTTTTTTATTTTTGACCGATTGTCTTAGGTAGGGTCTTATTTTTTACGGGATGAGATGGTGGTTTGATTAGTTGCCCTCCTGCAATCCCTCCTATTCCGGGAGCGCAGCCGGCCCTCAAGATCTCCCGCGCTCCCTCCAGCCCCACAATCACAGTGATATTCCGGGTCATCGAAGACCCGAATGACCCAGAAATGTCTGAATTGACCTGCGGTTTGCTGCGATCGCCGACACGGGGGGGGGGGGTGTCAAAGGACCCCCCCTCGGCATTCTTCCACCGCGCTCGGCTGAATGAGTTCAGCAGGCACCGTGTTCCGATCACCGCTCCGCGGCGGTGATCGTAACTACACAGGACATGCCTGTACGCCCTGTGTCCTTAAGGACTCAGACATCAGGGCGTACCTGTATGCCTTGTGTCCGTAAGAAGTTAAATTCTGTCTCTTAGAGTGGGAATGCACCTACAATGTGAATTTCAGACCCCTCTATGATTTCTAAGTGGAAGAACTTGTAAAATTGCAGGGTGTTCAAATACTTCTGTTCCTCACTGTAGTTTTACTTTACAACTAATTATAGGATAGTGTAGTCTACTATGTTGTTTCATACCCCAACATATACTATTACTAACCTAATTAAGGATAGGAGGTGGCACTACTCTAAATCTTTGCCCTGGTTGAAAAAAAGCCTATCTACAGCTCTGTTTTATTTGTCTATCTATTGATCTATGGCAGGCACGCTCAACCTGCGGCCCTCCAGCTGTTGAAAACTACAACTCCCATCATTCCCTTACAGCCTACAGGTATTATCCTACAGAAGGGCATCGTGGGAGTTGTAGTTTTACAACAGCTGGAGGGCCGCAGGTTGAGCATCCCTGATCTATGGAATTGTTACTGTTTTATACAGCATTTGTTTGAAACTTCATTCAAAATTCTGCTAATGTATACCATAGTTGAAAAGAAGTAGTATAAACGGAGCCTACTTACTTACTTTCCATTAATAATCTCCTCTGAGTGTCCCAAATGCATTGGTGCAGGAAACACTTGCTAGCATGTGCAATATACTACCGCTACTTAGCGATTCTGGCCGCGACAGGTGTCGCCGTGTAGCTCTTGCTTAATCGCAGCATAACATACAAATCATCAGAACCTTTTAAGAATCCATATGCGTCCAATAAAATCTAACTACATCATGCAACATCATTTTGGGGGCAGAGCTACCCACCTGCAGTGAAGGTAACAGAAACCTAGATCAATGGAGATTTCTCAGGAAAAAATTCCACAATTTACTAAATATATAACCAGTCACTTCTAAAGTTGAGTCCATTGGGATATCTTGTGCCCAACTTTAGTATCCAAAATGCCTTCCATTCTCCACCTAATAAAATACATTTAACCCGTTCTAGACCAAAGAATCTAAAATGTTCAGTAGCACTATTATGTAAATCAATGAAGTGCTTGGCAGCTCCAGAAGCGGTACTGGATTTGTTTCTAATGTAAAAGATATAGATGTACAGATATAAGTTTTTTTTTATTTTTTCTGGTAGTACATTCTACATAATACAGATCGTATTTAAAACAAAAAATAAGATATATGATATAATGAGAGTCACAATTAATAAAACTATCAATCATGAAAGTGTCCCTAATGCTAGATGTTTTAAATAAATATCTGCACATGCTACACCGACCACTCCCACATTTAAAGAAACCCTTCTAATTAAGCCAAGTTCTGCCTCCCTTGTTGGAAACAAACAGACTGGGAGACAGAATAAGGCCATCTGCAGGCGTTGTAGAATACTTGTGTTTTTTCTGTAAGAGATTCCTATGTGCAAAAAATGCAGTATTTCACAGTACTAGCAAAGTGTATGAGATGACACTAATCTCACGTATAGTTTGCAGTTTTTTTTCAGTTTTGAAAATTGACCTGATTGCGGTTTTCAAATTTAATAGCATGTCAATTATGTTTGCTATTTTAGCTGTGGACTTCACCCTTTTTAAATGGAAGGGTAAGATCTGCGGCAAAACCTCTCCATATCCACACCAATAAATGCTGTTAGAAATTGTGGATTTTGGTGCAGATATGCTGCAGAAAGTCACATAAATCCACACAGAAATTTGTGTGTATTTTATGTGTGTTGACTCACACTCGTGTGCAGGTGGCCTAATAGCTAGAGTACAACTTTTTTGGCTACACAGCGACATCCTCCACCAATAATCTTAGCCAATGTATTGTCTTGATTCAAATGTGATGTATACCATAGTCTTATTCTATTTTTTTCTCCATAGACTAGGCTTTCTGGAAGAAAAAGACTGTCCCTTAAGTAACCTTCCTCATCAGTGAAATTGAGATGTTATTCCTCTACCTTTAGCCAGAAAGAGATGCACTTGGCCCAACAGCATGCATGATAAGTAAGAGCTTTCATTTTACAATTTGTCTCACTAACTAAATAGAAGATTGGGAACAAGACCAACACAACAGCATTTAGAGCCTTTTGTGTCATTCAGCTTTCAAGGACTGATAACCGTAGCATTTTCAGTTAAATTGTTTACCAAACCTGGCACATATATAAAAGAAAAAAAAAAAAACATATGTGTGTGAATTTAGTATAGAGATGTTTACTGTAATAAGAAGAATCACTTGGCAAGGCAGGATTATTTTTCAGATATCTATATTTGCAAAACCAAGAAACCTACTGCTTAATTAATATTGATATGAAAATTTTCCAGTTAAGGGATAATACTCTATTATTGGAAAGCATGATCTATGAATATAACTATTCATTGAGGATTCTAAATAATTACTTTTTAATGAATATCTAATTTAGTAAATGTTGATTTTTTTCACTTGAGTAATCCGTTCATATAACATCAGGAACTGCAGCATCAATTTATTTTGCACATTGTTGTTACTTACTGGGAAATAATATGACACGATGTGATGAGAGAAACTATAGACAGCAGAAAATATGCTGCTAAATTGTCCGTGGTATTGAGAACAACTAGATTGTTGTCTCTTCAAATTCAATTGTTAACGTACCAAGCATTTGTAATAATTAATACTTTGGCATAGTGCTTAATGATTTGCACTTGGCAGTCATAAGAAAAATTGTTTTTATTGTGCTATAACTGAATGAGGTGTTATTTTAACAAAGGCATTTCTGTGGCTTATCACTGAAAAAAGCTAATGTAGAAATTTAAAACTACACTTCTAACTATAAAAAATAGAGATAAAATGATCAAAATATAATGAATATTTTCAATAAGTCTTCAATAAATCTAAAATAAAATGTATATACTGAAGGTCTAAAGTTAATTAACATCCAAGTAATTATCCATTGTTTGGGGTTCAATATAAAAAATAAATAAATAAACTATACACCACAAAGGAAAAGGAATATGTAAAATAAATAAATTACTTAAAGTTAAGACTAGGCAGAAGCCTTTAGAACATATTGTAGTTTCCAAAAACATAAAATAATGAAGTCTACAGTAAAATATTAAGTCTTGCAGTCCAAGTTCTTATATAAAATACATTTTGACCGCTCCTCTATCTGACTGCTTTTGGATACCTATTTCCAACTGTAAATTTCTTATCTTATTATTCCAATGACCCCTATATTTGGGCTTTCATACTATTGATGATCTTACACTTGTGTACACTTATATCTTTTTCCTGTTCTAAAGAGACACTTTCCGTAAGAAGATGATAAACTCTGTTTAAATTATGATGGAGCAGCAGAGTACAGTTTATTGAAACATGTTAGACCATAAGCAAATGCATTTACAAATGTAACATATTGTCATATGCTCCCTAGTCAACCAATCACTTGTGTTTCCTCAGCACAACTCCATAACGGATATGGTAACAATATCTTGAATTGCTATTAAATCTCAACCCCCTGCAATCCTGATTGGTTGTACAACTTAAACTGTTTCTCTAACAAAAATAGCAAAGTAAAGTCACTAATATTCCACATTACAAAACTGATTAATAAATATATATAAATTTCATTTTACATAATCCCTAAAAAATTATTTTAAAAAAAAAGAGGATTTAGGTTGGATTATTAAGATTAGATCTGTAAGGGGTCTGACTCCACGCACACTGGTCAATCAGCTGTGGCACTCCAGTGTTTATAACATCCTCTTCATATTTTAACAAGCCACAGAGCTTTACGTGCAGCCTTTTTATTCAGCCGATCATCTGGAGTGCAGGCAGTCGATAAAACATAATTGTTCTATTCTTAAAGGGAATGTGTCGTTGGAAATTGAATCATTGTTTAAATCACTTTTTTGTTTAACATATTCTTAGAATTGTGTTTTTTTTTCCCATGTCCCTATTTTTTTAAAATGTATATTAGGCCTAATGCACACGACCGTGCTGTGTTTTGCGGTACGCAAATTGAAGATCCGCAAAACATGGATGCCGCCCGTGTGCGTTCCGCAATTTGCAACATCGTTCAATTTTTTTTTAGGGCCACGGAACAGAGCAGCGGATGCGGAGAGCACAAAGAGTGTTGTCCGCATCTTTTGCGACCCCATTGAAGTGAATGGGTCCACATCTAAGCCGCAAAAAATGCTTGGAATGCGGACCAAAATGATGTTCGTGTGCATGAGGCCTATCCTGATGTTTTCACACTAGCCACTAGGACTAGTTTATGATTTCCAGTTCTATACAGGAAACTTTTCATTATCACCACAAGCAGAATTACAACGACAGGATTCACTGACCTCTGCACAGGTCACAGAGCATGCCTAGAAAACTCTCTCATAGAAAATAATGGGGTGGGATCCTGTTCATTGTGTCTATGGCCCATGTGGAAGCTCTCAAAAGACAGGAAGTAGTCACATATTTTAGGCCTAGTGGTCAGTGTGAAAACTGCAGGATTATATAATTTTTTTTATAAATATAGATGATGACAACAAAAAATTTAACCTAACAACAATTCTAAAATAAGTTTAACTCTTTTACTGCCAACGCCGTACATGTATGGCACTGGAACGATAGGCAAACATGGCGTTTGCTTGCATGAGCAGCGGGTGTTATGACCTGAGGGTCTCTGCACCTAATTACTTTGACCGTCAATAATGCAGATTACGGTATTTAAAGCCTTTAGATGCCATGATCAAGTGAGATCATGGCATCTAAATGGTGATAAACACGGAAGCTCGCTCTTCCGGTTTCTTACTGGCATCCTCTGCAGCCAGTGAGGATGCCGGTAATTGATTTCAATACACTCAGACTCACTGAAGAGGCTGAGGACATTGAAGCTGCCATTCTTATTTTGGCAACCAGGTGGCAGGCCAACGTAAGAAATGAGCATTAGTCAGTAAAAATTGTATTTTAAAATTCCATGATTGTTAAGAATTAACATTCAAACACATTCAAACACGAGCGTAAAAATCCTTACAAAGCGTAAAAATCCTTACAAAAAAGTTTAAAAAAACGTAAAAATATATATTAATATATATAAAAGTTTAAATCACCCCTCTTTTCGTATAATAAAAAATAAACACATAAATAGCAAAAAATATAAACATCATGGGTATCAACGCGACCAAGAACGCCCGTACTATTAAAATATAAAAATATTTTTCCAATACAGTGAGTGACGTAACAGAAAAAAGGGGCAAAATGGCCAATTTGCCATTTTTTCATTGCTTCTTTTACCCCCAAAAATGTAAAAAATGCGATCAAAAAGTTACACACACTCTAACAGGTATCAATGAAAACTACAAATTGTCCCACAAAAAATGAGCCCCCACACAGCTCGGTAGATATAACTATGAAAAAGTTATTGGGTCAGAATATGGTGATGTAGAAAAACATTTCTTTTTTCAAAATTTTTATTTATTTTTAACACTTTTTAGACATAACAAACCTATATATATGGGGTATTGTTGTAATCGAACTGACCCAGAGAATGAAAGTCATGGGTCAGTTTTGCTGAAAACAAAATGCTATGGTTAAAAAACCCATAAAACGGTGGAGGATTTTTTATTTTTTTTCATCTCCACCCCATTTGGAATTTTATTTACCACTTCCTACTACATTGTATGCCATAATTAATGGTGGAATTACAAACTTGTCCCACAAAAAACAAAGCCCTTATACAGCTATCTGAATGGAAATATAAAATAGTTATGGCTCCAGGAAGATATGAGGAAATAAACTAAAAAACTTAAAAAAAAACCCTCTGGTATCCTGAGGGTTAAACATAAAACCATGATTTAAATAATAGGTCATTTTCTGATGACACATTCACCTAATCCCTTCAGGACCCTGCTATTTTCCATTTTTGAGGTTTCATTTTTCACTCTTTGCCATCCTAGAGTCAAAACATTTCTATCTCTCTGTTCACATAGCTGTATGAGGGCCTTTATATACTATCAAATGGCACCATTTATTATTGCATAATGTAGTGGGAAGCTGGAAAAAAATTGCAATTCCACCACAGTTTTCTAGGTTTTGTTTTTAAGGCATTCTCTATGCGGTAAAACTGAGCTGTTACCTTCATTTTCCAAGTCAGTATGATTGAAAACTTTGGAAAAAAATTTTTTTCTTTTCACCTCTTGTTTATGGTTAAGTCTATGGTGGTATGTGAGGGCTAATTTTTTGTCGATACAATTTGTTTTCACGTTTTGAGTGCACAACCTGAGAGTGTACAACTTTTTGATAACTTTTATTAAATTTTTTGGAAGGTGTAGGGAAGAAAAAAATGGCAAATTGGCCATTTAGATTTTTATTTCTGTTATACTGTTCATCATATGGGATAAACATACTATATTTTAATAGTACAGGCGATTTTGGATGCGACGATGCCCATGATGTTTAATTTATTTATTGTGTTATTTTTAATTATTCTAGGGAAACAGAGTTTATTCGATTTTTTATATTTCTATTTTTTTATATTTTTTATAGGGAATCTGTCACCTGCCTATCACAATTTTTCCCCCCCTTTAGCCATGTGTAATAAAGTATCTTATATCCGGATCTGTTCTTCTTTTTGCTTTGTCTCTTGTCATTTTTCTTAAGAACCGATTTCTGTGATTTCTGCTGCTGGAGGCATTCTTGTGGATTCAAATTTAGGCGGGCTGGACACATCAGAGGGACGTTCCTGGGCTCCTTGGCAGAGAAAAAATGCCCCTCTATGCTCCTTGGATCCTAATATGCATAATGAATAAAATCAGTTTTTTAGGAAAATGACAAGAGACAAAGCAAAAAGAAGAACAAATCCGAATATAAGGTACTTTATTACACATGGCTAAAGGGAAAAAAAATGGTGATAGGCAGGATTCCCTTTAAAGTGTTTTTACTTTTTTTTACTTTTTTACCGTAGGTGACTATAACATGCAATCTTCAGATTGCATCTTGTATTATGTAATGCATATGCATTACAGAATACTGTGTCCAGTATATAACAATGCAGTGCTGCCACCTGCAGACCTTCATTTGAATGTACAGTACTTGTAATCAGCCTGTAAGCCTTGTAAAGGCTTAGGCCAACTGCTGGCATGGGACCGGGCTGGGAAGCATTCATCTCCAGGTTACAGTTCTTCCAGAAGACATAGTTACATTTGACCATGGCATCTGAGGTGTTAAATGCCCATGATCGGCATTACCATCAAAAGCAGACATTTGCCCCAATTCTTTGCTTTGCTGTGTAACTACAGAAACCCAGCAGTTATGGTGTCTGCAGCACTTGCGAGCAGGCGACACCTTTAAAAACTAGACTTGCACCGTCTTGAACCTAGTCTTCCATAGACTAATTAAGGCCTCATACACAAGACCATTTCTGTTTTGTGGTCCGCAAACCATGGATCTTTAAAAGATGGATACTATCTGTGTGCATGCCACAGTTCATTTATAATAATGACTAGAGATGAGCGAATTTCTCAAAAATTCGATTCGGCTGGTTCGACAAATTTTCCATAAAGATTCACTTTGAATTTATCAGCGGGAATCGCGCAAAAAAATGGCTATTTCCTGGCTGCTTAGAGCCTTTATAGTGGTGTAGAACACTGTACCTTGCAGTTACACACATAGGGAGTGTGCTTTGGTAGTGAAATAATACTGTGAGTCAGTGTGTGCCTCATTTTTCCTTCCTTTTGACAGATCAGCTACATCATGAGGCCACAGAGCGGCACAATGACAGAGTGTGGAGGTAGTAACAGCATTAGGAGGCCAAAGAGTGGCAAGGTGACATAGTGTGGAGGTGGCAGCAACATGAGGAGACCACAGAGTGACCCACAGAATGTTAAATCAAATAAATAATTAAATAAATAAAGGAAATAAAACACCCCAGAAAAGTCTGTAATTTTCTCACTTCACCACACAACGGCTAATAAGCAATTAAGCAAAAAGGGCTTTACAACATATAACTGCACCGCTGAATGGCAACTAGGCCCTTATTTTTTTCCCCTTCTACACTCCACAAAAGGCTTTTCAACATATAACTTCACTGCTGAATGGCAAAAATATTTTTCTTTTACCACTAATACACGGAATAAAAGGCTTTACGACATATAACTGCACCGCACAAGGGCAAATAAGATATACTGTAGAAATATTTCCTTGTAAAAAACCCTGTTAATGCCTATATCAAACAGCACTTGCAGCCCAATATCAAGACCGGTTTGCTGGAATTACAGAGCTGTAAAATGGCTTTTTTGGATCCCCAGTCAGTGCAGCAAGGTGTAATAGGATTGTTCCTATTACCCAGGCTGTATGCTCCCCTACCGAACCGAACCCTGTTCTACATAAATGCTGTGAAAGGTATGATCCTGGGCAAAATTGAAAGTGGAGCCCCAAATTCTGAAATATTGGACTAGCAGTTGTGGACATGGACCACATGTTGTGAATAGCCTGGGCACTTCTGTTTTTCCATGGTGTAGTTTATAAAACCACAAACTGAAAAAGGAGCTGTCCCATCCGGGCCCCTGAAGTGAAGGGAGAGCACAATGTGCATGCACAGTCATACTCCATTATGCTATGAATGTTCCGATAATAGCTGATCACTGGCTCTGCTATTTTTAGAAGTTCTATAGCAGTGAATGGAGATAATGCTGCGCATGCACACTGTTATGGGGACCTGTGGATGTCACATTGTTATAGGGGACCTGTGGATGTCACACCGTTATGGGGGACCTAGGGATGTCACAATGTTATGGGGGACCTGTGGATGACACACTGTTATGGGGGACCTGTGGATGACAATGTTATGGAGGATCTGTGGAGGACACTGTTATGGATAATCTGTGGATGACACACTTTTATGGGGGATTTGTGGAGAACACTGTTAAGGGGTATCTGGCTGTGATATGGCCACAATGTGTGACATAGCTTTACAGATTCCCTTATTAGAAGTCCTGGTCAGCTCACCCCAAGTACAAAAAAAAAAAAAAAAAGACACTGCTAATTTGTTCTCAATCTATACTCCAACGCCCCCCTCCCCCTTTATTAACAATGCAGACCACCTAAACAATTTTGTCTTTATTAGTTTAACTAGAGCCCTCTATGGTCCAGACAGCCATGTGGCAATTGAACACAGCAAAGCCATGTCACAAGCACCACACGAGCATGTCGTCTGGTTGTGCCCTGCAGTCACAAGGAGCCCACAGGACACAAGGAGCTCACACAGAGGCACAGGGAAAACAAAGAGCTGACAGTAGTAACTCACAGGTCAGTGACCATCAGTACTTGAGGGCAGTGCAGGACTGCTACAATGAGAGTGTGACCCCAGCAGCCTTGCACCCCCTCCTCCACAGACACTGCTGCATGCTTCTTACTAGATGGACTTACCGGGTGCTTTAATAGGAGGGTCCTGGGAGCTCCTGAAGTTAGGCAGCTGAGGTCAGAGCTTGTGGATCAGATGCAGCAGAAGGCCCAGTCACCCAGTCGGATGTTTGGGTATTGCAGCCTAGACCAAGTGTAGGCAAAGGTTGGGGGGCAAGACTATGTCTTCTCCGCCCACACAGAAGGTCCTGATGCTGGCCTGTTACTGTGCTCTGGTGAGACTGGGGGGGGGGGGGATACTTAGATATCTAACAGCAGGGGGACCCTGCATGGCTTGCATGGCATTATAGGTGATCCCGCCTTCCCAGAGTTCCTTTCTCCATGTCTTTGCATGTGCAGCAGCCATTTTAGGAAAAAATGTGATTCATTACCACGAATCGTGAAGGAAATTTGGACATGAGAAGACCCAGTAGCCGTCTAACTGTATATTAATAGGATCATCTCACAGGGGGAGAATTATGAAAACTGGTGTAAAGTAGAACTGGCTTAGTCACCTATAGCAACCAATGAGATTTCATCTTTCATTTTAAAGAGCTCCTTTGGAAAATAAAAGGTGGAATCTGATTGGCTGCTATGGGCACCTAAGTCAGTTTCCCCTTATACCAGTTTCTATAAATCCTGTATGCTTCACTTACTGGTTAAACTCCCTTATTTAACAGTTATCGCTAATATTATTACAGTTCCCTTACATGTTTTGTGACACATAACTACAAGGGCCCATTCAGACGACCGTATGGCCGCCGTGTTAACTCCATTAACCTGGATGGGTCTGCGATCAGCAAGATATGGCAAAAGATAGGACATGTCCTACCGTATATTTTGCAGTTCAGAGGAACAGACCTGAAAACTCTGAAAGAGCTTCTGATTGTTTCCATGGGCTTCTGATCCTGGTGTATTGCAGACCTTCTGTTTGTCATACTGTTGTCTGAATGAGGCCTTATATATATATATATATATATATATATATATACACACACATAGACACACACTGCTATGTCTAATAAATTCCTGACACAATATCTAGTTCTGTCACAATGAACCCATTGACACAATCATTCATCCCTGACGCATTAGGGGCTCGTCATAGTGCTAGAATTCACAGATTCAGTAGCATACTGTCAGATCATTTTTCATAACCCTTGTTTCCTTGTCATTCTGTCATAGCTAACACTATGCAGCAGATTAGTACAAATACATAAATCTTTTCTCAGCCTCACTTCACTGCCATTTAGTAGTGTTTTGCTAGACCACTGTGCTTACCAGCTTCAAATACCTTCAGTTTAGATTAATGCATATTTATTATCGAGGGACAGTTCCTTCTGAGATTTTTCTCAGCGTGTGCTGACAGCTTATGTAGCGTTTTGCCATTCATCATTGTACACAATTTCTGTCAACTCATTCAATACTATTTTAATGTGGAAAAAAGATGACTTTCTAGAGTACCATTCTTTTTTGTATTCATAGCCAATGCTTAAGCATGTAATATTGCTGTTTCTGGTTTTTTTCTTTTTTTCTTTTTTTGTAATTTTGGCTGTGAAAAGTACTTAATGTACCAAAAACAATTTGTACAGGCATTATTTTACCAATTTAAAATGTGAACGCCTTGCTGAGGTCTCCCTTATCTAACTGTTGCTAATACATTCTCATGCTGTGCTCTGATAGCTTCATTTTACAGTTGAGGAGATCATCCGTTCCATGCTGTGCTGGAAATGGGGCCCTCATCACTCCGGTCTACAGAGTGCACTTAACTTGTGAACAACAAACAAGAAAAAAAAAGTTGCTACTATAAAAATCTCTTACATTTTATTCTATTTTAATACTTTATCTTGAATGCAGCCGGTAGTCTTTGGAGAGTTCTTTTTTTCTTCTTGCGCTCACAGTTCACCATTTAACTCTTTCTACTTATAGACTAATGCTTAAACAAAGGCATTGTTTATTCTGGTGCAACATACAGAACTCTAAGCCTATCCCACACCTCCAATTGTGTCCCAGTAACAAGATCAGACTCTGAGGCCCACGTGCACTGGAACCAGCTGGGACAGTAATTGCTGTGAAATTATGTTCTGGACATTTGAAAAGAAAGGATCAGCATCAGAGACTCTTGTTTTCCACCCTGTCAGTTCTTTTCCCTGCTATGGATTTGTTGTCATTTGCTCTTGATGATCCTGTTGACACCCCTGACATAAAATGAATTTTTCACTTACCAGCTGATTGACTCCATTCATACTGTGAAGCTGTATAAAATAGTTCCGGGACGGGTGAGTTTCATTTTCTATTGTTAGGTTAGAGGTTATTCAGCAAAATGAAGTGTACACTGCATTAATGCATACATGCACAAATACACACATGAACAGGAATAAATACATACATACACAAGTAAATAAATCTAAACACATAAGTAATATAAATGTACTCATATTCAGGCTCATAGGCCCACACTGATCACTACTGGAAATCAAATATTGGCATACTTTATATATCCCATAATTATTCTCATATCTCTGGCCAATGACATTAACCTGTCCTTTACAAAGCCAATTTTCGCAATGTTTCCTGTTTTCCTTCTGACCTTTCAAGAGCCTGTACTTTTTTATTTTTTATTTGACTGTGCCTTATGAGGGAGTGTTTTTTGCGGACCAAGTTGAATTTTGTTTGCACCCTTTAAAGTTCTGTATAATGTATAGTATAGTATAGCATATTTGAGAAGTGGAATAGGAAATAAGACATAATTTCTCCACAATTTTTTTTAGTTTTTTTTTATATCATAAAAATAGCATGATAGCCGTAGTCTGTGGGTAAGTGCAATTATTGAGATACAATTTTTTTTAAGGTTTTCTTGTTTTACTACTCTGTGTGGCTGATATGGCCCATAAAAGGTAAGAATTAATGTTAGGGACCACTCGAGAGGCAACCGTGAAGTGGTGGGTGGCATACATAATTTGGCCAAAATATAAACTAATGCCTCATCTAACATCCAGCATAGTGGCAGGACGGAGCTCTAGCTGCAGTGTGCCATTGCACCTTTGTTTTTACGTTTGTATGTGTATTTCACCATAGCAACGTGCACCTGCGTATTGGGTTGTGCTGACTGCAATCTCCATTTTTTTCTTGTTTTACTACTCTGAAAAATATTTTTAAACATAATTTGCTTTGTCACCATATATTGACACCCATAACGTTGTTTTTTTTTCCTTTAATGGAGCTATGTGAGGACTTGTTTTTTACATGGGGTGAGCTGCAATTTATATTGGCAACAGTTAGGGGTGTATACTACTTTTTGATAATTTTTTTTATCCATTTTGTTTAGGAGGTAAGGAGACCAAAACACAGTTCAACATAAGTTTGTTTGTTTGTTTTTTACTATGTTGTGTAAATAACATATTTGGACATTTTTGGATGTGGCTTTTTATTTATTCTTTTATATGATAGATGGAGAAAATATTTTCTTTTTAATTCTTAATATGTGTGGTTTAAACACCTGGGATTGGAGTTATCTCTGATCCTTGCAGCTGCAGGAAGGCATCAGTTGTATGATATAGCCTGCCCCACCCTAAGCCTGCTCCATGAACTCCTTGTGAACCTGCTGTTTATAACAATTTGAAAAATTATTATTATTTAAGCTATTAGGCTTGCAGTTCTTAGGTTATTGTATTCATAATTTCATTTGTCTTTGTTTTTATTTTGGGGGTCAAACTGATATTTATTGATATACATGTTTCATGATGATGATGATTATAATGGCGAGGGTTGTTAATACTTGTAACACCTCTGCTGTGTTCAAGCATCATTTTTTTAAGAGCAGGCAGACATCTCCTATACGTAAATGGCACCACTTACTGGTTACTTTCTTGTCATTTTCTATAGCAGATGCCTCACTCTAACCTCTAGGATTGAAAATAACACCAATACTGTTCATTTGATTCATTAGATGCCATTGTCAACTACCACATGATACAGTAGTAGGGGGTCTCCCTATGTAAGCTCATCAGTGCCCTTGCAACATGATGCCATTGGGTCTCCATGACAGCCAGGGGCCTAACAATTGCCCCCCAGATCTTCCATTTAAAAAAAATTATTAGGCTGTGCCAGAGGTACTACCTAATAGACTGTCTTCCAATGTAACAAGTATTATAGGTTACAAAACACAAGTATTGTATTGTTTTATAGAAGCGATCAGTTATCACAACTGTAATGACCTGTATAATAAAATGAACCTGTTTTTTATCCCCTATAATGACCCTAATAGACAATGCCAGAATTGCTGTTTTTTGTTTATTCCCTCTCCCAAGAAAAGAATGAATGTAAATAAGTCATATGTACCTAAAATCATTCCAATGAAAACTACAACTTGGCACATCAATGATAAACTCTTATGAAACTCCATAAATAAAAAATAAAAAACTTAAGGATCTTGGAATGCCTCAACACAAAAACAAACTATTTACATTAAAGAATTGTGCAAAAGTAGTAAAACATAAAATCGATACAAACCTCGGGATCATTTACTAATATATGCCACCTTTTGGTTTACAAAGGTTATTTGCTCCGCAATCTGCGACTTTTCCCCACTTATGCCACATCTAAAAAAGGGGCATGGGTGGGGAAGGGGGTGTGACATGGCTGGGTGTCAGGCCCATCCCATTTATCATTTTATACTCCTGCTTGAGGTGTAGAAAATACTGCGGAGCGCATAGTTCCCTGCCCCGTCGCCGATCAATGCCCACCATAGGCTTCAGGCCTATTGACGTCATCGCGAGCGCCTGTGCCTGGACGCAGCAGCACAGTGAAGTGTGCGAGCAAGCGTCTGGACATAGGTGAGTATTTAGCTTTTAGGTTTTTTTTCTGTTTTTTTTCTTTTATGTGCCAAGTAACTTTGGGGGACACAGGAGGACATGTTGGGGGGAAATATTATGGTGGGATACTGTGTGGGGCAAATTATTATGGAAGGGATTACTATGTGGGGGGCAAATTACTAAATGGAGGCAATATGGGGGAAACTACTGTGTGGGGAAAATTACTATATGGGGGGGGGCAATTACTGTGAGGGGGGCAGTGTGGGGGAAGCTACTGTGTCGGAGCGGTGTGTGGTACTCTACTGTGTAGGGGCAGTGTGGGGGACACTACTGTGTAGGGGAAATTTCTGTGTGGGTGAAACTACTGTGTGCAGGAAATAACTGTGTGGGGTACACTACTGTGTGGCAGACAGTGTGGGGTACACTACTATGTGGGGGAAAATACTGTAGGGGGGCAGTGTGGGGGACACTACTGTGTGGGGGGCAGTGTGGGAGACACTACTGTGTGGGGGGCAGTGTGGGGGACACTACTGTGTGGGGGGCAGTGTAGGGGACACTACTGTGTGGGGGCAGTGTATGGGACACTACTGTGTGCGGGCAGTGTGGGGGACACTACTGTGTGGGGGACACCATAGAAAGAGGATAACATGTCAATTACATTGCTTAATGAACATCATGAAAGCAAATGCCCAACAACAATAGCAGATTTTTTTTCTTTTGCTCCTAACTAGGAATGAGCGAATCGACTTTGGATGAAACATCCAAAGTCGATTCACATAAAACTTCATTCTAATACTGTATGGAGCAGGCGCTCTGTGCAGTATTAGAATGTATTGGCTCCGATAAGCCGAAATTATTGCTTCGCAAAGTCTCGCGAGACTTCGCGCAATAACTTCAAAAATTAATTTGTACTGTAAAGAACCCTTTCCCAAACTCGGGTTCAGTTCCAAATGGTACCTTGGAACTGAACCCGAGTTCGGGAAATGTTTTTTTACAGTACAAATTAATTTATGAAGTTGTTATGCAAAGTCTCGCGAGACTTCGCAAAGCAATAACTTCAGCTCATCGGAGCCAATACATTCTAATACTGTACGGAGCTCCTGCTTCGTACAGTATTAGAACAAAGTTTTATGCGAATCGACTTTGGATTTTTATCCAAAGTCGATTCGCTTATCCCTACTCCTAACCTAGCCTACAATGAATGTAAAGTTATTTAACAGTTTATATACAGCTACACCCCACCTATAAAACCCACCAATATAAAACCCACCCTGCAAAACCCCCCAAAATTTGTATGGCTACATAACACAGCTGCCATTTTTACAGACCTTGCATATAGTTTAATTTGTTTCTGTGGTCCAATACTTCATCACCTTGGTATAGGGCACCATCAGCGTATTTTAGAAGATGGTTCTGCTCCTTATCATTTATAATACGGCTGTCAGCTGTGTAATAAGATCATCAGTGATAAGGGTAATTATGATTTCCTAATGAATGCACACTGTTATGTGAATAGCTATACTGTTGTGAAGACATAATTAAATATTTTCAGTCATCTCTATTAGAGGCTTAATTCCACATATCTATATCTCTAATGGTTTATGCAATAATTGTAATTTTTTAATTATTTTCACTTACAATTCTGTGACTTCATGTTTTTAGAAACAGGTTACTTTTATCTTCTCTCTCACAATATTACAATATGCATGATTATAGATACATATTACTGAGATTAGGAAACATGGCAAGGTTTAAAGGGGTTGTCCAGTCATTTTTCATGTGAAGACGTGCCCTCAGGGTAAGCCATCACTAGCTGATCAGCGTGAATCCAGGACCCTGTATCTCCATTAGTCAGCTGTTCTGTGTAGCTCCATTGCTGAAAGTCAACTACAGAGCACTGTCAACATTGTAGAAGAGAGCACTCGTCACTACAGCACTGATCCCACTTAATTCAGGACATACACAGTAGAGTTACATTATTATGACCAACAGCTTATATCCAGAGTAACTGCCATGTGCAACACAGACAGCTATACAGGCTGGGAATGACTCAATAAGGTCTTGGTAGTTTGTCACAGGTATCTGGAGCCATGCTGACTGCAGTACATCCCACGGATGCTGGAGAGTACGTGGGGGAAGATCCACAGTTTGAACAATACAATCAAGGTGGTCCCACATTTGCTCGATTGGGTTCAATTCTGGGGAATTAGGGGGTCAGTTTAGTACTTGGAAGTCTTGGTCATGCTCTTCCAATCAATGTTGGACATTTCTAGACATGTTGTATTGCCTTGCTTGAACATCCTATCTGCCCCAGAGAAGAGAATCAGCATGTATGAGTATTCGAGATCTGCAAGCATGGTTTCATACCTAATCGGTTGAGAGTGCCTTCCACATGGATAAGTCGGCCAAGAGAATGCCACTAAAACATTCCCCAGACCATAACGTTGCCACCACCAGCTTGTGTTCTTCCAGAAATGGTTTAAGGGTGTTTGCTCTGATGTTCTTCACCTGACACACCGCCCTCCCATACTAGAGGTGCGGTGACCTTCGGAGCCCTATACACAAAAGGGTTTGCTCAACTGTTGTTTTAGACACAGGTATGGTAGCCCCGTGGTTCATTTTGGCTGTGAGCTGCTTCACTGTAGCTTGTCAGCCCACCCTTGTGTACCTCCCACATCAATAGTAAGTTGTTCTCTGCAATTCCCCACGTCCCTTATTCCCCATGGTGTCATTTGTCCACTCAGAATATACTTTCACCACATCAACACACAGACAGTAAACATACTGCACAGTTTCAGAAAGACTGCCATCCTTGGCACAAAAGCCAACAATCATGCCTGTTTGCCATTCTGATAAATAGCCCCTTTAACCCATTACATCAATGGGGGATATGTGTCCAGACAGTCTATCACACACCTCTTTCATGAGCTACACACTGCCGACACCAAAGGTAGGAAGTGGTCATAATAATGTGACTCAGCTGTGTATATCTACAGTCCAATCTTTAATGGCAGATAGCACTATAAAGAGATCAGGCAGACATAGCACCAGTAAACCAGTAAAACTCTCCTAAGGTGAAAGAGAGCTGAAATGACCAGCTCCTTGTCTCAAAAAAAAAAAAGCACTTCTTTATTGCATTTGGTCTGTTGCTAGTGAAACCTTAGACATCACAATGATGTCAGAGGTTTCAAACTGTGACCTGGAGGAAAGGAGCATTCTGGGAGACATGATCTACATTCTCCTAGCAGACTTCTATATACAGATTATTGCTAATAGTGATCTAATGCCCAGCATGTATAAAATCATTATTATCTGTGATCTGCCTACAGAGGATTGCTGCAAGGACACAAATTAGGCCATGCCAGCTTTCTCCAGCTACAGAGAAATAACTGGGAAACAGAATAATGTGGACAATTTGATCCGATAATTGGCAGCAGTCCTTGTAATGACTTATCTGTGGTTAACCCGCCCCAGAAAGGCCTTTATGGGGGCAGTGGACAACTGTTTTTTGACTTTCCACAATTACTCAATAAAGTGTTGCCTAAGACAGGAGAGAGTCGACCAGTCTTCTGGTTATTCGAGAACGTGGTTGCGATGAAGAAAGCATTCCAAATTTATTTTATCTCCACCTGGAGACGAATCCTGTCAAGATTGATGCAAGTATCAGCCAGATACTACTGGGGGAACCTGCCTGGTATGAACAGGCCTCTAGTAGCTATACAGAATGAGAAGACAAAGCTTCAAGATTGCTTGGAGCCTGGAAGAGTCGCGAAGTTCATCAATTTTCAAACCATAACCACCAGCCCCTGGTCTCTTTGTCAGGGAAAACATCACGAGTTCCCAGTCATCATGGATGGAAAGGAGGACTTCCTCTGGTACACGGAGATGGAGAGGGTCTTTGGAATTTCCCCACACTATACGGATGTCTCAGAAATGAACCACTGCTCCCGACAGAAGCTCCTGGGAAGGTCATGGAGCGTCCCGTCATCCGGCATCTATTCACCCTGCTGAGGGATTATTTTGAAAGTGTGTAGAAGCTCCCATGCCACTCTCCTCATCACTACTTGCCCACCTAGTAGCTTCTGCTGACTGTCTTCTAGTAGCTTGTCTTCACTGTATAGTGGAGCTAATCCCACAGCATGCAATACTTCTCTGGCTGAGGGAACAGAAAAGGACAGAGGCAGGTTGAGGACAAATGAGGGCACAGGGCCTGCTCCCGGGCCATGCCAACTAAGCGTTGTGACTGACAAACTCACTGACTCATGCCTGGGGGTGTCTGATCTCACTTGCGACGAAGTTGAAGATCGAGTCAACCATTCAAGAACCGCTCGGTTGCTGGTCACGACACGTCCGCTAGCTGACACTCGGAGCTCAGGCCTCTCGAAGTGACCCCTCCTGCCATGGCCCCTTGCTCTGCTGCTACTTCTGCCTGCGCCAGAAACATTTAGGCCTCTGCCACTCACCTGTGCAGGGCCTGGCATTTTTCTGTCTGACATACTGTTAAATCAAATAATCAAATGTTAGATCAGATATTTTTCTTTCGCCACTAATACACGACAAAGAGGGCTTTAGAATATATCACTGCACTGCTGAATGGCAATTAGGCCCTAATTTTTTTTACTTTTACACAACACAAAAGGCTTTTCGACAGATAAATGCAACGCTGAATGGTGAATATATTCGCATTGCGATTTCAACAGACATGGTTTACTATGGTCGCTAAAACGAAGATGGAGAATACTTCGTTATCTTTGTTTTGAGGAATATGACGAATACATTCATCATATTCGCTAATTCTACTAAGCCAACCATAGTAAAACAGGTCTAAGTAGAAATCGCAATGCGATTAATTCAAGTTATATTAATTGCATTGCGATTTCAACGTAATTCTCAAATCCGACAGTACATTTTAGTTTGGAGACGTTCCCATGTATGGTTCGCTTGGTAGAATTAGCAAATATGACAAATGTATTCGTCATCTTTCTCAAAACGAAGATAATGAAGTATTCTCCATCTTCGTTTTAGCGACCATAGTAAACCATGTCTGTTGAAATCGCAATGCGAATATATTCACCATTCAGCGTTGCATTTATCTGTTGAAAAGTCTTTTGTGTTGTGTAAAAGTAAAAAAAAGTTGACGAATAGGTAGCTAAAACGAAGATGGAGAATACTTTGTTATCTTCGTTTTGAGGAATATGACGAATACATTCGTCATATTCGTCATCTTCACTATAATTCTAGATATCAAAGTAATAGGAAAGTAGCCTTAAGTTAAAATCACAATTATTTAGATCGCATATTATTCGCGATAACTAGAATAATGACGAATATTCGATTTAGACAAATATGAAACGAATATTCTATCGAATATTCGCGAATTTCGTCGAATTCAAATATGGCACCTGCCGCTCATCACTTTCTAAAACATTAGGGGCAAGGGAATGCTGGTGGATTGACGCTCTAAAACATTATATGTGACTGCGTGCTGTTGAGCTGACGCTGAAAAACATTATATGCGAGTGTATGCTGTTCAGTTGATGCTCTAAAACAGGCATCCTCAAACTGCGGCCCTCCAGCTGTTGCAAAACTACAACTCCCAGCATGCCCAATCAGCCTACAGTTATCAGCCTAGAGCAGGGCATTGTGGGAGTTGTAGTTTTACCACAGCTGGAGGGCCGCAGTTTGAGGATACCTGCTCTAAAACATTATATGCAAGTGCATGCTGTTCAAATGACGCTCTAAAATATTATATGCGAGTGCATGCTGTACAGCTGACGCTCTAAAAACAGTATATGTGAATGCATGCTGTTCAGCTGACCCTATAAAAAAAGTTGAGTTGAGGGCCTGCAGTTGAGCTGACCCTATAAAAAATTTTTAGTTGAGGGCCTGCAGTTGATCTGACCCTATAAAAAAAATTAGAGTGGAGGGAATGTATACGATCTGCATGAGGAGGAGGAGAAAACAAGATTCAACCATATACTCTTTTTTTTGTGGTGGAAAAGGTGCATGGGCATACACTACAGTAGAGTGAGTACATTATAAATTATAGATTGAAATTGCCTTTATGTTAACAATCAGCTCTGGTGGAGTTGAGAAGTACGGGGCAATCCAGGCCTTGTTCATTTTTTATCTGAGTCAACCAGTCAGCATTGCCAGTGGACAGGCGGATACGCTTATCTGTTATAATGCCACCAGCAGCACTAAATACACGTCAGACAAAACGCTGGCGGCAGGGCAGGCCAGCACCTCCAAGGCATAGAGCGCAAGTTCGTGCCACGTGTCCAGGTTAGACACCCAGTAGTTGTAAGGCACTGAGGGATCATTTCAGACGCTGACACGGTCTGCAATGTATTCCTTTACCATCTTCCAAAACGTTTCCCTCCTTGTATCACTAGGCCGCGTTTCAGGGTGAGGTTGCTGGTAGGGTGTCATGAATGTGTCCCATGCCTTGGAGAGTGTTGCCCTGCCTTTGTTGGAACTGCTGTGTGTTCCCTTTGTCTCCCTTCCTCGGTTGCCTAAGGAAGTACGGACTCTGCCGGCTGCATTGTCAGATGTAAAATTTTGGAGCAATCTCTCAACAAGTACCTTCTGGTATTGCACCGTTTTACTCGTCCTCTCCACCACAGGAATGAGAGATGAGAAGTTCTCTTTGTAGCGGGGGTCGAGAAGGTTGAACACCCAGTATTCCGTGTTATCTAAAATGCGTATAACGTGAGGGTCGCAGTAAAGGCAGCCTAACATAAAGTCAGCCATGTGTGCCAGAGTACCAACAGACAAGACGTCGAAGTCGACATCAGGATGACTCTCCATCTCCTCATCCTCCTCTTCTGCCCATCCACGCTGAACAGATGGAATTAAAGTTCCATGAGTACTACCCTCTGTAGCAGAGGCAACTGTCTCCAGCTCCTCCTCCTCTTCACGGTCCAATTTGCACTGAGAAGACGAACTGTGGGAGGTCTGGCTATCACCCGGTCTAATGTCCTCCCCCATTTCCTCATCTGCCACATTCAGAGATGATTTGAGTAGACACAGTAGTGGGATGTTCACATTGAAAATAGCGTTATTGCCACTAACCATCTGTGTGGATTAATCAAAGTTTTTAAAAACCTCACAGAGGTCTGACATCAATGCCCACTCCTCGCTTGTGAATAGTTGCAGTTGACTCATAGGGCGATTACCATGTTGCAGCTAGTATTCCATAACTGCTGCTCACAAAGCCTGGCCAACATGTAGAACATAGAGTTCCAGCGCGTGCTCACGTCGCACAACAGTCGGTGAGCTGGAAGCCGCAAGCACTGCTGCAGCGTTGTGGACGACTTGTGGAAATGGGCACACACGCAGCGCACCTTCACTAGTAGCTCTTGCAAATTGGGGTAGGTTTTCAGAAACCGCTGAACCACTAAGACGTGGGCTAGCCATGGGATGTGTGTCAGATTGCCGAGGTCCAAAGCCGCCACCAAGTTATGGCCATTGTCAGACATAACCATGCCTGGTTGTAGGTTGAGTGGCGAGAGCCACAGCTCAGTCTGGTCCACTATACCCTGCCACAGCTCTGCTGCGGTGTGCTGTTTGTCCTTTAATCAGATCAGCTTTAGCACGGCCGGTTGACGCTTACCCACAGCAGTGCTACACTGCTTCCAGCTAGCGACTGATGGCTGACTACTGCAGGAGGTGGAAGTGGAGGAGGAGGTGGCAGAGGAGGAGAAGTGGGTAGCACCTGTGCCATTCCAGTGTACGACTTACTCCCGGTCTCCACAACATTCACTCAGTGTGCGTCAGGGAAATTTAGCACCCCTGGCCACCAGCACTTGTCCATGCGTCCGTGGTGAACTGGACTTTCTCAGTAAGTCAGGGCAGGGCACGGGTGATGTTCTGGGACACATGATGGTGTAAGGCGGGCACGGCACACGGTGAAAAATAGTGGTGGCTGGGGACTGCGTACCAAGGGACATAGTAACATAGTATATAACACCGAAAAAAGACATTTGTCCATCCAGTTCGGCCTGTTTCCTACAAGTTGATCCAGAGGAAGGCAAAAAAACCCTGTGAGGCATAAGCCAATTTTCCCCACTTAAGGGGAAAAAAATTCCTTCCCGACTCCAATCAGTCAATCAGAATAACTCCCTGGATCAACGACCACTCTCTAGTAGCTGTAGCCTGTAATATTATTACACTCCAGAAATAAATCCAGTCCCCTCTTGAATTCCTTTATTGTACTCACCATCACCACCTCCTCAGGCAGAGAGTTCCATAGTCTCACTGCTCTTACAGTGAAGAATCCTTTTCTATGTTTGTGTACAAACCTTTCCTCCAGACGCAGAGGATGTCCCCTTGTCACAGTCACAGTCCTGGGGATAAATAGATGATGGTACAGATCTCTGTACTGACCCCTGATATATTTATACATAGTTATTAGATCTCCCCTCAGTCGTCTTTTTTCTAAAGTGAATAGACGGCCGCTGACATCAGGCTGCGGAAGGCCTCAATGTCCACAAGCCTAAAAGGCAACATTTTAAGAGCCAGTAATTTTGAAAGTGGGACATAGAAGTGGATATTGTTGCTGACGGTTCATGCGAAGGTCCATTTGTAGGGCAAGGGGCATCCAGGCCTGTGCCTTCGACAGGGGATTGGCCAGCAGTGTGTAACACAGGGGAAGAGGAGGCAGTGGTGTTACCCGCAGACCCAGATTGTGGACCCACTTATTAGGGTGCTTGGATGCCATGTGGCGGATCATGCTGATGGTGGTGAGGTTGCTAGAGTTCACGCCCTGGCTCATTTTGGTACGGCACAGGTTGCAAATTACCACTCTTTTGTCATCTGCACTTTCCTCAGAAAAGCGCCATACTGTGGAACACCTACCCCTTGGCAAGGTAGATTTAAGCATTTGGGTGCTCGGTGCAACGGTTGCGGGCCTGTTTGGTGTGGACCGACTTCTCCCTTTTGCAACCCCACTGCCTCCACCAGACCGTTGTTGTGCATTTACAGATCTCGCATTCAATCTAATATAAACATGGAGACCTTCATTCTCAGGTGTTATATCCACCATGTATGTTGGGTAAAATAATAAATAAATAAAAACTGAAGGAAATTAGCATTTTTCACCATATTTGCTATATTTCCCCTATATATAGGTGTAACTACCAGGACATAGCATCTGCTATGAAAGAGCCCATCTTTGCACATAAGGTTAAGATAGTGTGGACTATAGATTACGGAAATTGAATGTGTCTCCACTTTGCATCCTTGCAGCTTACCAATCACAACAATGTACATAGCATTCGGTGGCTATGCTTGGTTTCGCAGCTCAGCCCCATTCACTTGAATGAGATTGAGCTGTGCCAAGGCCATGTGACTGATGATAATGATGTCACTGGCCCAGGGTCAGACCCCCACCAATAAGATACCAATGACCTATCTATCAGTTTAAGAAGTCAGAAAACACCTTTTAAGGGTTGTCTGTTATAAATGCAACTCACTGAAATGTTCTGATATACCCTAGCACAGTATTTTATAGAGAGTGATGTCACAGTACAGGATCAACGCACAAAGTAATTTCACAATTTGGCAGAGCCCTATCAGAAACATTGTTGGCAAACCCGACAACCCTTTTTTTGGATAATTCTGTGGTGAAAACTCCTCCAAAGCACTATACATCCCAGTAAAACAAATCAACGAAAATAATGACTGCCTCAACTGCATTACGGTTTCTCTCTATCTAGCTACTCTATAAATCCTTTTTATTTCAATAAATAGATAACCTTCACCTGATGGAAAGCCACAATTTTTTGCTTTCCGTAACGCACTCCAGTAAACAAGAAATATTAGGTCAGGGGAGTCCTACTATAGACTGTGTTGTCCATGGAGATGCAATAATGCAAAGTCAGCATTAATCTTGGGCAGATCCAGAGACAATTGGGCTTATTGGACCTATTGTACGATTCTGGGTAAACATGCCGTATGCTTGCTAACTTGAGGGTGCAGTAGACAGGGTCCACTATCATTATTTATTTATTTTATATATTTTCATCCGCACATTGTTACATTTTGTGTAGGAGGTTTGTGTGGTGCATGTGGTTCACGCCGGCATCCTCCATTGTATGCAATTTTTGCTGGGGATGGCCGCTCGCTGCGAACCACATGTGAAGGAGCTGCTCCCCCAATTAGAAACACGCAACAGTGTTTGGGGTTTGAGCAGTTCCACCCATTTAGGCCACGTTTGCTTCTGTGACTATCACTATGTTGCAGCATAATATGCAGAGATTAGTCCTTAAGATTTCTTGTAGGCAACATTTTATTACCTAAAGGGGCACACAGTAACATTTTCATGATGTCCTGCAAATATATCACTATGATATAGTAGTAAATTTTGTTCCATCTCAAATTATGTATCTACAGTAGCCTTTAGTCCCTGTCCTGGCTTGTACTTAGGTCAATCTCTGATAATCTAAGCTATGTGTTATGGTTAGTCTTTGGAAATCTTTCTAAAGGGGTAATCCCATGATGAAAATCTTTATGAAGATTTACTGTATTTATTTTTCACACATTGACTATTGTTGGACAAATCTAAGTTAACAAAGTGGAAATTCGATCTGAATTTCATGAAAAATTTGATTGTCCATGAATACAAACTTTCTGGTGCTTCATGGATACAAATCAATTTTTCTGAAAATGGTTAAAAAAAAATCATACCCACCTCATCAATTTGTTCACAGGGAGGCTGTTGCAGCCATGTTTATTGAAGATAATGCACCGATTCTTGCGTTCTGACGTGTGACATCACGTTGGGTGGGCGCAGTGACATCATCAGTGATAATGTCACCATGCCTGCCCAGCATGATGATGTCACACGTCAGTGTGCAAGATGGATGAGGTGAGTGTATATATTTTTTTGTATTAACCCCTGATTGACCCCCGCCAAGCTGAATGTGACTCTTAAATGCCACGATCAGTGTTAAACGCAGCATCTGAGGGGTTAAAAGATGTGGGCAGTGCGGTCACCGTTCCCTTTCATTGCACCCGCTCCATACAATGTAACGCGATTAGTTATGAAGTAATTCGAAATGAATCAACTTTCTTTTTGAAGTTTGGCAAAGCAGCCGAATCTTATTTTTGAAAATAATCAAACTGGGACCATGTAGAGGGATTTTTGCTGCAAACCCAAGTATTTTGTAGATGCTTATTCTTAAAAACAAAGAATAACAGGATTCATGACTGCCTGAGTATGTCAGTTTTGTAGCTTTAGTAAATTTTGACAATTTTGTATTATTTTTGCCAATTCTTTTATAGTTTACATCGTATAATCTCATGCACAGTCCATTTCGAGTGTTACTATTTCCCTCTTCTTTTCAAGAGACAATAAAACCTCTTTGAATGGGTGAATGTCGATCTCTCTTTAATGTTTTATCTGCAAATAGTGAGCTCTCCTCTTCCACAACTATAATTTTCATCACTCCTATACAACATCAAGGATTTTCCCTGCGCACTATAATTATGTATACATTCTAGTTTTATTCTTTAACTTGATCCTTTTAATGGTTATTTTACTTTCCCTTATTGCATATAATTTTTATCTTCATATATATATTTTTACGTAGGGTAAAATGCAACTGTCCTTATAGCCAATTTGGATGCCCACAAGAAGCTGCCTCAAGCTGCCAGCTGGCTTTAAGACTCTGGTTAAATGACAAATGATATGAATGCAACATCTTCCTATTGAGCAGCTGCAGTAGCAGTAGGATATCTAAAGAAGAAGCAGGCAATGAGTTGCAGCCACAGGCTCTCATATAGCATCTGTTTTGCATGATGCCATGTTGAGATTTGTTTCTATAAATGCAAACAAATAACGACCCTGTTCAGAAACCCAAATATAGATTGTCGTCTTAGAATTCCTGTGGTTATGGAGAACACACTTAAATGTTTTGTGGCGGCTGCTTGAAGAAACTAAACATGTGTTTCTAATACTTTTATATTATTCCCTTGTAAATTGGACTCATTATTAATGGAAGCAAGTTAAGGAAATCACAATTAGCATTTAATATATAAACAGTAATTGGTCTGAAGAAATAATTACTAATAATTATCACAAATATATGTGTAGATGTACTCAAATTTAGACGGCAATTGGTTTTTCTTTGGGTCCAACCTGTATCTTAGTGAAGTGATCTCATCAAGCAAGTTTGTGGACTTCTGAATGTGAGAAACATATAAGTTCCCAAGTGATCTTGAAAATGATAATTTGGAATTAAGAATTTAAGAAAGTTGTAGAACTTTTCATTATACAATGAAAGTTCTCAATTTCTTAATTTGTGTAAAATATTTGAAAATCTTATTAGAATAAAATGGTAAAAAATATTAAGATAAGCATAGTCACCACATAATTTTCTTTTGTTTTTGGGTAAGGCTATCATTGACAAAATGTATTATCATTACAGATGATACAGTAAAAATTGTTACATGTTTCAGGTCATACACACAGAACTCAATAGTGATGTAGCGAACATAAAATTTTCAGTTTGCAAACGGCGAAAGCGAATTTACGCAAATGTTCACAAATGGGCGAACCGGGCGAACCGCCATAGACTTCAATAGGCAGGCGAATTTTAAAACCCACAGGGACTCTTTCTGGCCACAGTAGTGATGGAAAAGTTGTTTCAAGAGGACTGTGGCATGCCGGAGGGGGATCCATGGCAAAACTCCGATGGAAAATTACGTAGTGGATGCAGAGTCAGGTTTTAATCCATAAAGGGCATAAATCACCTAACATTCCTAAATTGTTTGGAATAACGTGCTTTAAAACATCCAGTGTGTGTATACGATCAGGTATGATGTTGTATCGCTCAGATAGTGTAAGGGTTACGCCCGCTTCACAGTGACAGACCAAACTCCCCGTTTTACGCACCGCAAACAGTTTATTTGCACAACCGCAAACTCTCCATTTGCACAAGGTTGGATAACAAGCTAGACATGTCCCGTTCCTTGTCCTCACTGACGACATTGAAGGTCTCTTCCTCGCTCAATGTACTGTGTCACCCTATATGAGTGGTGTGTTCAATAATCAGTAGTACTATTTTTATCAGTTTAATCCCTCTTACGTCCCCTATTAGGGGACGTGTATCAAATAGATTTTAGGAACCGGGAGATGGAAAAAGAAGCTTGGTCGTTCCTCTTACTTACATTTTTGGGGCACTGCGCGTGCGCCGTGCAATGTACTGTGCAACCCTATATGAGTGGTGTGTTACTTAGTACTATTCTTATCAGTTTAATCCCTTTTACGTCCCCTATTAGGGGACATGTATTGAATAGATTTTAGGAACCGGAAGATGGAAAAAGAAGCTTGGTCGTTCCTCTTACTTCCAATTCGGGGCACGGTGCATGCGCAGTGCAATGTACTGTGCCACCCTATATGAGTGGTGTATTAAGTAGTACTATTCCTATCAGTTAAATCCCTGTTACGTAACCACAAAGAGTTGTCAATACTGTAGTTGACACACTCATGACAAATTTTATTCCTCTATGCGTCAATCTTGGTGTAGTGATGACTGTGCTCGTGCGCACGTTTGGGAGATTGCAGGTGATGGTGGTTTTTCACAGCTTATGGTCGTGCTGAGGTAGTTCAGTGACAGTTAAGTGACCCAGAAAACAATGATTCTGCAGTGTGGGCCCATTGTTGGCCTAGTAGGCTTTAATGATCACCTTAGATGATCACAATGAAAATTTATGTTTTTTCCATGAATTATCCAGCCGGTCGCTTTTGGTCTGTTTACAATGAAGCAACGACCTTATGATCTGGGGTGTGCCAACATTGCCAACACACTTATAGAGGTGATCGCTTCATTGTGATACGCAAGCCCCTTCACCACAACAAGGTAATGATCACGAAGGGGAATTGACACATGTATGTGCCTTTTTTTTTGTTTTGTTTTTGCAGCCACAGTGCAGCACCGGAGGCCTGAAAAATTAGGCATGTACACAAATGCCTGAAAAATAAGGTTCAATGTTGCAGATGCTGCTGCTGTAGCGGCCGGAAAAATTGATGTTTTCCCGGCAGAAAGTGTACTAAAACATTTGGGCCTTGAACCCTAGTTGGTGGCGGAGTCACGCAAGTCATTCGGCATGCAGAGATGAAATACAGCAGCGTGGGGACCATTTTTAGCCCAAGGCATCTAATAAGGCCTTTTTTTAGTCAAATGCATCCTCCACTGTCAGTCCCTTCGGTATCCACACCTCATTCATCTTAATAAAGGTGAGGTAATGTACACTTTTTTGACCTAGGCGAATTCTCTTGTCAGTGACAATACCTCCTGCTGCGCTGAAGGTCCTTTCTGACAGGACACTTGAAGCGGAGCATGCCAGAGGTTCTATCGCAAATTGGGATAGCTCAGGCCACAGGTCAAGCCTGCACACCCAGTAGTCAAGGGGTTCATCGCTCCTTAGAGTGTCGATATCTGCAGTTAAGGCGAGGTAGTCTGCTACCTGTCGGTCGAGTCGTTCTCTGAGGGTGGACCCCGAAGGGCTGTGGCGATGCGTAGGACTTAAAAAGCTTTGCATGTCCTCCATCAACAACACGTCAGTAAAGCGTCCTGTACTTGCCGGCGTGGTTGTGGACCAGTACAGGTCGTTCTCCTTCAGCCTTTTTATACGAGGGTCCCTCAACAGGCATGACAGCATGAAAGACCCCATTTGCACAAGGTTGGATGCAGAGCTACTCATCTCCCGTTCCTGTTCTTCCCCCAGCCACGTACCACACCACAGGTCCCAGATAGGTGACAACAACGAGCACCGTGGGATGCCTGCTGTGGTTGGTCTTCCTCCTCCTCAAAGCCACATTCCTCCTCTGACTCCTCTTCCTCATACTCCTCTTCCAGCGTTGCCGCAGGTCCAGCAAGCGATGATGACAAGGCTGTTTCAGGTGGTGATGGTGACCACAACTCAAAATCTACAGCCTGATCCAGCAGTCTTCGCAGGGCACGCTCCAGGAAGAAAACAAATGGGATACGTTTTCTGATGGTGCCTTCGGTGCGACTGACTAGGTTTGTCGCCTCCTCAAAAGGACGCATGAGCCTACAAGCAGTAACGTGGCAAAAAAATACCCAGCACCGCAGAGGCTGTCTTAGCATCCCGGTCATACAAATACTCGTTGACGGCTTTTTCTTGTTGGAGCAGGCGGTCGAACATTAGGAGTGTTGAATTCCAACGTGTCAGGCTGTTGCAAATCAAGCGCCTCACTGGCATGTTGTTTCGTCGCTCAATATCGGAAAAGTGCGCCATGGCCATGTAGGAACGCCTGAAATTGCCACACATCTTCCTGGCCTTCTTGAGGACGTCCTGTAAGCCTGGGTACTTATGCACAAAGCGTTGTACAATAAGATTCAACACATGTGCCATGCACGGCACATGTGTCAACTTGCTGAAATTCAATGCCGCCAACAGATTGCTTCCGTTGCCACACACCTTGCCGATCTCAAGTTGGTGCGGGGTCAGCCACTGATCCACCTGTTCGTTCAGGGTGGACAGGAGTGCTGGTCAGGTGTGAGTCTCTGCTTTCAGGCAAGTCAACCCCAAGACGGAGTGACACTGTTGTATACGGGATGTGGAATAGCCCCTGGGGAGCTGGGGGGGGGGGGTGCAGTTGATGATATGGAGCAGGACGCAGCAGCAGAAGAGGACTCAGCCGAGTAGGTTAGCAAAAAGGATGGAGTAGAAGGAGTAGAGGAGGTGGCAGCAGGTCTGCCTGCAGATCGTGGTGGTGTCACCAACTCCTCTGCAGAGCCACGCAATCCATGCTTGGCAGCCATCAGCAGGTTTACCCAATGCGCAGTGTACGTGATATACCTGCCCTGACCGTGCTTTGCAGACCAGGTATCAGTGGTCAGATGGACCCTTGCCCCAACAATGTGTGCCAGACATGTCATGACTTTCTTTTCCACAATAGCGTACAGGTTGGGGATAGCCTTTTGTGAAAAATAATTTCGGCCCGGTACCTTCCACTGGGGTGTCCCAATAGCTACACATTGTTTGAATGCCTCAGACTCCACCAGCTTGTAGGCTAAAAGCTGACGGGCTAAGAGTTCCGTCAAGCCAGCTGTCAGACGCCGGGCAAGGGGGTGACTCTGTGACATTGGCTTCTTACTCTCAAATATTTCCTTGACAGACACCTGACTGTGGGCAGATGAGCAGGAACTGCTGAAGGTGAGAGGCGGAGTGGCGGGTGGTTGAGGGGGGCAGTGAAGACAGCAGTGGTTGACGTGGCTGAAGATGCTGGACCAGGAGGACGATGGTGGCTTTGAGTTTGTGTGCTGCTTATACTCATGTGTTGATCCCATAGTCGTTTGTGATGTGAGATCATGTGCCTTCGCAAAGCAGTTGTACCGAGGTGGGTGTTGGACTTCCCCCACGACTCAGTTTCTTTTGGCACAGGTTGCAAATGGCATCGCTGTTATCAGAGGCAGACACACAAAAAAAATGCCACACTGCTGAGTTTTGCAATGACGGCATTCTGGTGGTGGCAACAGAGTGCGTTGATTGGCATGCTGTCTGGCTGGCCCCGGGTGCCGATACATGCTGTCTGACTGTGCCACTAGCTCTTTGCGACGACCTCCCCCTGCTTCCAACTCGTCTCTTCCTCCTCTCTGTCTTCCCATCTGAACTTTCCCCCTGTTCTTCTTCTCTTCGAGCGGGCACCCACATGACATCCACGGACACATCTTCATCATCAACCGCTTCACTTCTATCTGACAACTCAGCAAAGGAAGCAGCAGCGGGTACAACATCATCATCATCATCATCACACCGTACATCCATGTGTGTAATGCTGCCTGACTGAGACATATCCCTGTTATCTACATCCTCTGGCAATAATGGTTGTGCATCACTCATTTCTTCCAACTGATGTGTAAATAAAAATAAATCCTCTGACAGATCAAATAAAGCGGCTGTGGTTCTAGTGTTGGTGGTGGCAGCGGGCGGGAGAGTGGTAACTTGAGAGGTGCCCGAAGCTGAGCTGGAGGAGGATGGTGCGTCAAGGTTCCGAACGGAAGCTGTAGAAGATTGGGTGTCCTGTGTAAGCCAGTCAACTATGTCCTCAGAATTTTTCGAGTTCAGGGTATGTGGCCTCTGAACACTGGGCATTATTCTAGGGCCAAAGGAAATCACAACACCATGACGGCCCCTGCGGGGTGGCCTGCCTCTGCCTGTCATTTCTTTTTGATTAGTGGTACTATGCGTGCAAGGTACTGTGCCACCCGGTATGACTGGTGGGCAATGGCAGTGGGCACAGTACAGTCTGTGGGCCTGACACACACTGGCAGACAACTAACCTTAGATTAAAGGGTAAAAATTAAATGCCTTATTTATCGGCAAGCTACTGTGCCACCTGGTATGAGTGGTGGGCACTGGCAGTGGGCTACACTACAGCCAGTGGAAGTGGGCGTGACACACACTGGCAGCAGGCAGGCAACTGAAATTAGATTAAAGTGTAAAAATGAAATGCCTTTTTTTAATGCAAAGTCCTGTGCCACACTATGAGTGGTGGGCACTGGCAATGGGCACACTACAGTCGGTGGAAGTGGGCCTGCCACACACTGGCAGCAGGCAGGCAACTGAAATTAGATTAAAGTCTAAAAATGTAATGCCTTTTTTTATGCAAAGTCCTGTGCCACACGGTATGAGTGGTGGGCACTGGCAGTGGGACAAACCACACCAATGCCCACGTTGTACCTTCAGGATACTACACATTTATTTACAAAAAGGTCACATAGACCTACTAAATCCTTTTAGGGGTTACAACATAGATATTAAAACGTAACCTTTATTATATTTTTATAAAAGCTGATACATTTATTTATACACCCAGTCCCATTAAAATTATTAGGGAAGGAATCAGATATTCCACTCAATACTGAATGTGTGTAATCCTCTTTTACTTGGAGGTACTGCTTATTGCTGCAGTTCACTTTGCTGTGTTATAATGTGTGCATCTGCCATAGGTTAATGCGATATGTTTTTCTACATTCCTATCAACTCAACATCAGCTCAACATTGTGCTTGAAAGCAACCTACAACTTTGTTGCAACACTGGAATGTGTAGCCAATTGCTCACTCTTTAAAGCTTCTTGGCAGTCAGATTCTGATTGTAAGTCAGTGTTGCAACAATGTGATTGTATAATAGAGCAGATTTCTATTTGCTCCTACTGCACTTATATTATGGCGCAGGAACCACTTGACTAATTCCTATGTTTGTGCACACATGCTTTGTCCCAATATGGCTCATGAGAGAGGAAATAGATTCCTACAAAATTACCCGGGAATGGTTTCCCTATTTTATCAAAAAGGGGGCGCCCACTGCTCACCCCTCTTTACTATGAGCCATATCACACCAACTTTCTTAGCCACGCAGTTACACGCTGTTTAGTGCTTACCAACCACACATTCATTCATACAATTGTATGCTTCCGATTCGGTCCCTGTCTAAAAGCCAGCAGGCACTAACCCTCCCAAATTTTAATGGGACTGGGTGTATAAATAAATGTATCAGCTTTTATAAAAATATAATAAAGGTTACGTTTTAATATCTATGTTGTAACCCCTAAAAGGATTTAGTAGATCTATGTGACCTTTTTGTAAATAAACATTGGCAGTGAGCACACTACAGTCAGTGGAAGTGGGCCTGACACACACTGGCAGCAGGCAGGCAACTGAAATTATATTAAAGTGTAAAAATTAAATGCTTTTTTTAATGAAAAGTCCTGTGCCACATGGTATGAGTGGTGTGCACTGGCAGTGGGCACCCTACAGTCAGTGGAAGAGCACCTGACACACACTGGCAGCAGGCAGGCAACTGAAATTAGATTAAAGTGTAAGAATGAAATGCCTTTTTTTATGCAAAGTTCTATGTCACACAGTATGAGTGGTGGGCACTGGCAGTGGGCACACTACAGTCAGTGGAAGTGGGCCTGACACACACTGGCAGCAGGCAGGCAACTGAAATTAGATTAAAGTGTAAAAATGAAATGCCTTTTTTTATGCAAAGTTGTGTGCCACACGGTATGAGTGGTGGGCACTGGCAGTGGACACACTACAGTCAGTGGAAGTGGGCCTGACACACACTGGCAGCTGGCAGGCAACTGAAATTAGACTAAAGTGTAAAAATGAAATGCCTTTTTTTATGCAAAGTTGTGTGCCACACGGTATGAGTGGTGGGCACTGGCAGTGGCACACTACAGTCAGTGGAAGTGGGCCTGACACACACTGGCAGCTGGCAGGCAACTGAAATTAGATTAAAGTGTAAAAATGAAATGCCTTTTTTTATGCAAAGTTGTGTGCCACACGGTATGAGTGGTGGGCACTGGCAGTGGGCACACTACAGTCTGTGTGCCTGCAGCCTCTCACACACGGGCAGGCCAGGCAACTGCAATATATATATGGAGAAAAAATAAGTAAAAGCAGACTAATGTAGCAGCCCTAAAAAGGGCTTTTTGGGGTGCTGTGACGCTGTCCTTACAGCAGATGAGTCTGTGGACACAGAGCACTGGCCTAGCCAACGCTTTCCCTATCAATTCATCAGCACAGCAGCAGCAGCTTCACTCCTTATGCTCTCACTAACACACTGTAGCTTCAGACTGAATCTAAAATGGCTGCTGCTTTTATAAGAGGTAGGAGGGTGCCGGAGGGAGGGTGCTGATTGGCTGGAATATGTCTAATGACTGTGAGGTACAGGGTCAAAGTTTGCTCAGTGATGATGTATAGGGGGCGGACCGAACATTGCATATGTTCGCCCGCCGCAGCGAACGTGAACAAGCTATGTTCGCCGGCGAATAGTTCGGGACATCACTAGAACTCAATCAAAGCCCTCAAGATCTACCAAGATCTCATTGTTGTTTTTATTGATAGGCCCTAGTCAAATCTGTGGCCCCTACAACTTTCTCCTGCTGTGGCACAATTATTTCCACCACTGTTTTCCTGTCATGATCCACCCCTTTGTCCCAAACACTCTTACTTGACACTCATATTTCTTTAGTAAATTCTGATGCAACATGAGTGCTGTACTAGTTACATGACCTACAGTTAGAGATGAGCGAATTTTTTAAAAATTCGATTCGGCTGGTACGCCGAATTTTTCTGAAAAATTTGCTTCGATCCAAATTTATTTGCGGTGAATCACATTAAAAACGGCTATTTCCAGGCTGCAGAGAGCCTTTATAGGGGTGTAGAACACTGTGCCTTGCAGTAACACGCATAGGGAGTCTGCTGTGGCAGTGAAATAATACTGTGAGTCAGTATAACATGCAGATCACAGACTTCGCTCTGAAAATCACTACACACTTCACTTATTTGGGCAGTCACGGGCCAAAACTGACCAAATAACTCAAGTATCAACTAAGCCTTACAGGTAGATGTTAGCATCAAGAAGAAGCGCACTTCTTTTACACCTTCACCTGCTGATTCCACATAGATGTCTACAGAACCTTTTCTATTAAACTCTCATACAAGTAGAGCCCCCCTGACAGAGGGAGAGGGTGTCAGCAGTAAGTTTGTGTTGACGTCACTGGTTAATTTTTCCTATTCTCTGATCCATCAAAACAATAACCCAGATAAAACGGATCCTGTCTGTGGATCATACGCCTTCACTCGATCATCATTTGCTCAATAACCCATCAGTATTGCTAATGGCAAAAAAAACAGGAGTGGATATAAAACAGAGATGACACGTGAATGGAATTTTTGCATATCTTCTGTGTTTTCTACCCACTCATTCTTTTGGCTACCAAATCATAAGCCAATTCTGATAGGACCATATAGGCCTTAAAGATGCTACACAGACAGGATCCGTTGTGCTCCTCATTTTTCCTTCCTTCGGACAGAAGAAGAAGTGTCAAATAAATGATGATGTCAACCAGGCCAAAAGCCAAAATAGTGGACCAGTCATGAAGTTGATCCTCTGACAGATCAAATAAAGCAGCTGTGGTTCTAGTGTTGGTGGTGAGCGGGAGAGTGGTAACTTGAGAGGTGCCCGAAGCTGAGCTGGAGGAGGATGGTGCGTTAAGGTTCCGAACGGAAGCTGTAGAAGATTAGTCTCACTAAGACTGCAGATTCCAAATGAATCTAAAATGGATGCTGTCCAGGAGATGGGAGGGTCTGGGAGGGAGGGTATGCTAATTGGCTGGAATGTGTCTGCTGACTGTGAGGTACAGGGTCAAAGTTTACTCAATGATAGGGGGTGGACCTAACATCGCATATGTTCGCCCGCCGCGACGAACGTGCACAAGCTATGTTCGTCGGGAACTATTCGCCGGTGAATAGTTTGGGACATCTTATTTGCGAATTCAACTTACAGATGGGTTCCTAATGGTTGTATTGCTAGAATATAACGAAGATTGAGAATTTAGAGCTATATTCTCAATCTTCGTTATATTCTAGCAATACAACAACCATCAGGAACTCAGATCTAAGTTGAATTCTCAATGCGATTAATATAACCTGCATTAATCGCATTGCGAATTCAACTTAGAGCTGAGTTCCTAATGGTTGTTGTATTGCTAGAATATACGTTATATTCTAGCAATACAACCATTAGGAACTCAGCTCTAAGTTGTAATCGCAATGCGAATAATACTAACAATTATTAATCGCTTTGCGAATCCATTTGATGCCTCTATTTGATTGTATATGACGGTTGACTATGACTACACCAACGTTCTGCTGCCTCCAAAGCAAGATATCTGAACCCCCCAGGGGCCATTTGGGCGTTTTTGATAAAAAAACACGCATCAAAAACGCATCTGCGTTTTTATAATTTTTTCATTTTTTAGTTTATTTTTTTGTGTATTTTGCCACATTTAGTTGCATATTTACATTTGGTATAGGCAAATATGGTAGTCTGCATCATGTGTCTATACCAAAACCTAGGATCATTGTTTGACATATTTTCTAAGCCATGTAGCTGAATGTAAATTTGGTCAGAGTAATGATCTAGACTACCATATTTGCCTATACCAAATGTAAATATGCAACCAAATGTGGCAAAATTCACAAAAAACGCCCAAATGGCCCCTGGGGGGTTCATATATCTTGCTTTGAAGGCAGCAGAACGTTGGTGGTAGTCATAGTCAACCGTCATATACAATCAAATAGAGGCATCAAATGGATTCGCAAAGCGATTAATAATTGTAAGTATTATTCGCATTGCGATTACAACTTAGAGCTGAGTTCCTAATGGTTGTATTGCTAGAATATAACATATATTCTAGCAATACAACAACCATTAGGAACTCAGCTCTAAGTTGAATTCGCAATGCGATTAATGCAGGTTATATTAATCGCATTGAGAATTCAACTTAGATCTGAGTTCCTAATGGCTGTTGTATTGCTAGAATATAACGAAAATTTGGGAATATAGTGCTATATTCGTTATCTTCATTATATTCTAGCAATAGAACCGTTAGGAACTCAGATCTAAGTTGTAATCGCAATGCGAATAATACAGGTTATATTAATCGCATTGCGTTTTACAATTACTATTATTGCAGCTTCAGAATGAATCTAAGATGGATGCTGTCCTTGCGTTTAGATAGGAGGTGGGAAGGTCTGGGAGGGAGGGTATGCTGCTTGGCTGGAATGTGTCTGCTGACTGTGAGGTACAGGGTCAAAGTTTGCTCAATAATAAAGTATAGGGGCGAACGCGAACATCGAATATGTTCGCCCGCTGCGGCGGACGCGAACAAGCTATGTTCGCCGGGAACTGTTCGCCGGCGAACTGTTCGGGCCATCTCTAACGACCAAACAAGATACTTCTGGGGGAACATGCCTGGCATGAACAGTAGTGTTGAGCGAACAGTTCGAGCATAGTTCGGGTTCGTACCGAATTTTGGGGTGTCCGGGACACGGACCCGAACCCGGACATTTTCAAAAAAATTCGGGTTCGGGTTCGTTGTTCGGCGATTACTTCCCGCTTTCTGAAGGGCTGCACAGCAGCCAATCAGCTAGCGTTTTACTTCTTGCCCTAAGAGCCCATCACAGCCATGCCTACTAATGGCATGGCTGTGATTGGCCAAGGGCAGCATGTGACCCAGCCTCTATTTAAGCTGGAGTCACGTAGCGCCACACGTCACACTGCTCTGATTAGTGTAGGGAGAGGACGCAGCTTCTGTGAGGGCGAGATTAGGCAGGGAAAAGTCAGCAACAGCACCTAATGAACGGATCGATCTACAGCTGTGAATGATTGAACTTCTGCTAGTTACTTGCTCACTGGTTTTTAGGCTACACAGAGCGTTTTTCTGTCACTTATTTTCTGGGGTGATCGGCGGCCATTTTCTGACTTGTGGTGCACCAGAACAAGCTGCCACCAAGTCCATCAATCCATCAATACTAGTTTTTTTTTTTTTTGCTATATCCTACATCAAGGGCTTGGCTGTGCTAATTGTCACCCCTAGAAACTCAGGATAGCAATTTCTATATATTATTAAGGGGTTTAATACAATTGCCCAAATACCAATACCCTAAATCTGGTGTTCCAGCTTTGGCTAGCCAAGTATAATACTGTCTGCTGTCTGGCAAAGGATAGATTATTTTCTGTGGTGAAATTCAATTGCCAAAATAGCAATACCATAAATCAGTGGTTTCAGCTGTGGCTGGCAAAGTATAATAGTGTCCATCAAAACATATATTTTGTTCTGGGGTGAAATTCAATTGCCAAAATAGCAATACCCTGAATCTGGTGTCCCAGCTGTTGCAGGCCAAGTTTCATAGTGTCCGCAAAAACATATATTTTGTTGTGGGGTGAAATTCAATTGCCAAAATAGCAATACCCTGAATCTGGTGTCCCAGCTGTTGCAGGCCAAGTTTCATAGTGTCCGCAAAAACATATATTTTGTTGTGGGGTGAAATTAAATTGCCAAAATAGCAATACCATGAATCTGGTGTCCCAGCTGTTGCAGGCCAAGTTTCATAGTGTCCGCAAAAACATATATTTTGTTCTGGGGTGAAATTCAACTGCCAAAATAGCAATACCATAAATCAGTGGTTTTAGCTGTGGCTGACCAAGAATCCCAAGATTCATAGTGTCCGCAAAAAAATTTGTTTTGTTGTGGGGTGAAATTCAATTGCCAAAATAGCAATACCCTGAATCTGGTGTCCCAGCTGTTGCAGGCCAAGTTTCATAGTGTCCGCAAAAACATATATTTTGTTCTGGGGTGAAATTCAATTGCCAAAATAGCAATACCATAAATCAGTGGTTTCAGCTTTGGCTGGCCAAGATTCATAGTGTCCGCAAAAACATATATTTTGTTGTGGGGTGAAATTCAATTGCCAAAATAGCAATACCCTGAATCTGGTGTCCCAGCTGTTGCATGCCAAGTTTCATAGTGTCCGCAAAAACACATATTTTGTTCTGGGGTGAAATTCAATTGCCAAAATAGCAATACCCTGAATCTGGTGTCCCAGCTGTTGCAGGCCAAGTTTCATAGTGTCCCCAAAAACATATATTTTGTTCTGGGGTGAAATTGAATTGCCAAAATAGCAATACCATAAATCAGTGGTTTCAGCTGTGGCTGGCCAAGATTCATAGTGTCCGCAAAAACATATATTTTGTTCTGGGGTGAAATTCAATTGCCAAAATAGCAATACCCTGAATCTGGTGTCCCAGCTGTTGCAGGCCAAGTGTTAATCTGTCCGTAAAAGGGTATATTTTGTTCTGGGGTGAAATTCAATTGCAAAAATAGCAATACCCTGAATCTGGTGTTCGAGCTGTTGCAGGCCAATTGTAAATCTGTCCATAAAAGGATACCTTTCATCCAGGGCCTAAATACTAGCCCTAAAAGAGATATTCCCCTAAATCAGTGGTTACTGCTGTGCCTAGATTAGTGTAATACGCCTCATAAATAAATAGGCAGATAGTGTTAGGTGCCTGTAAAAAAAGGCCTGAATTTGAAATCAATACATTGGGCCAAATATTTTTTTTCTTATTGTGATATTTGGTGGGGCCCAATGCCGTTCTAAGGATGGTAAGGCCTGAGCAGGTACAGGCGCTAGTCAATTGGGTGGCCGACAGTGGATCCAGCATGTTCACAACATTATCTCCCACCCAGTCTTCTGCAGAAAGCGCACAGGTGGCACCTGAAAACCAAGCCCATCAGTCTGTCACATCACCCCCATGCATATCAGGGAAACTGTCTGAGCCTCAAGTTATGCAGCAGACTCTTATGCTGTTTGAAGACTCTGCTGGCAGGGTTTCCCAAGGGAATCCACCTAGCCCTTCCCCAGTGGTGGAAGACATAGAATGCACTGATGCACAACCACTGATGTTTCCTGATGATGAGGACATGGGAATACCACCTCATCGGAGTCCGCACGTCTCTGATGATGACGAAACACAGGTGCCAACTGCTGCGTCTTTCTGCAGTGTGCAGACCGAACAGGAGGTCAGGGAGGAAGACTGTGTGGAAGACGATGCAGGGGACGATGAGGTCCTAGACCCCACATGGAATGAACGTCGTGCCACTGACTTTCATAGTTAAGAGGAAGAGGCAGTGGTGAGACCGAGTCAACAGCGTAGCAAAAGAGAGAGCAGGGGGCAAAAGCAGAACAGCGCCTCCAAGAGAGTTCGCCTGCTACTGGCCACCGCCACCAGGGACCAAGCACCCCAAAGGCAGCTTCAAGGAGTTCCCTGGCATGGCACTTCTTTAAACAATGTGCTGACGACAAGACCCGAGTGGTTTGCACGCTGTGCCATCAGAGCCTGAAGCGAGGCATTAACGTTCTGAACCTTAGCACAACCTGCATGACCAGGCATCTACATGCAAAGCATGAACTGCAGTGGAGTAAACACCTTAAAAGCAAGGAACTCTCTCTGGCTCCCCCTGCTCCCTCTTCTGCTGCTGCCTCGGCCTCTTCCTTCGCCTCGGGAGGAATGTTGGCACCTGCCGCCCACCAAACAGAGGATGTGCCACCGACAACACCACCTGCGTCACCAAGCATCTTCACCATGTCACGCGGCAGCGTTCAGCTCTCCATCTCACAAACCTTGGAGAGAAAGCGTAAATTCCCACCTAGCCACCCTCGAGCCCTGGGCCTGAATGCCAGCATTTCTAAACTACTGGCCTTTGAAATGCTGCCATTCAGGCTGGTGGACACAGACAGCTTCAAACAGCTGATGTCCATGGCTGTCCCACAGTATGTTGTTCCCAGCCACCACTACTTCTCCAAGACAGCCGTGCCTTCCCTGCACAACCAAGTATCCGATAAAATCAAGTGTGCACTGCGCAACGCCATCTGTGGCAAGGTCCACCTAACCACAGATACGTGGACCAGTAAGCACGGCCAGGGACGCTATATCTCCCTAACTGCACACTGGGTAAATGTAGTGGTGGCTGGGCCTCAGGCGGAGAGTTCTTTGGCGCACATCCTTATGCCGCCAAGGATCGCAGGGCATCATTCTTTGCCTCCTGTAGCCTCCTCCCCCTACTTGGCTTCCTCCTCCTCTGCTTCCACCAGCTCATCCAGTCAGCCACACACCTTCACCACCAACTTCAGCACAGCCCGGGGTAAACGTCAGCAGGCCGTTCTGAAACTCATATGTTTGGGGGACAGGCCCCACACCGCGCAGGAGTTGTGGTGGGGTATTGAACAACAGACCGACGAGTGGTTTCTGCCGGTGGGCCTCAAGTCTGGCCTGGTGGTGTGCGATAATAGGCGAAATCTCGTCGCAGCTCTGGGACTATCCGGTTTGACACACATCCCTTGCCTGGCGCATGTGCTGAATTTGGTGGTGCAGAAGTTTTTTCACAACTACCCCGACATGTCAGAGCTGCTGCATAAAGTGCGGGCTGTCTGTGCGCGCTTCCGGCGTTCACATCCTGCCGCTGCTCGCCTGTCTGCGCTACAGCGGAACTTCGGCCTTCCCGCTCACCGCCTCATATGCGACGTGCCCACCAGTTGGAACTCCACCTTGCACATGCTGGAGAGACTGTGCGAGCAGCAGCAGGCCATAGTGGAGTTTCAGCTGCAGCACGCACGCGTCAGTCGCACTGCGGAACAGCACCACTTCACCACCAATGATTGGGCCTCCATGCGAGACCTGTGTGCCCTGTTGCGCTGTTTCGAGTACTCCACCAACATGGCCAGTGGCTTAGGGCGATGACGGAAGAGGAGGTGGCCCAGGAGGAGGAGGATGAGGGGTTATTTTTAGCACTTTCAGGCCAGTCTGTTAGAAGTGGCTCAGAGGGAGGTTTGTTGCAACAGCAGAGGCCAGGTACAAATGTGGCCAGCCAGGGCCCACTACTGGAGGACGAGGAGGATGAGGTGGAGGAGGATGAGGATGAAGCAGGTTCACAGCGGAGTGGCACCCGACACATCTTAGGCCCATCACTGGTGCATGGCTGGGGGGATACGGAGGACGATGACGATACGCCTCCCACAGAGGACAGCTTGTCCTTACCTCTGGGGAGTCTGGCACACATGAGCGACTACATGCTGCAGTGCCTGCGCAACGACAGCAGAGTTGCCCACTTTTTAACTTGTGCGGACTACTGGGTTGCCACCCTGCTGGATCCCCAGTACAAAGACAATGTGCCCACCTTACTTCCTGCACTGGAGCGTGATAGGAAGATGCGCGAGTACAAGCGCACGCTGGTAGAGGCGCTCCTGAGAGCATTCCCAAATGTCACAGAGGAACAGGTGGAAGCCCAAGGCGAAGGCAGAGGAGGAGCAAGAGGTCGCCAATGCAGCAGTGTCACGGCCAGCTTCTCTGAGGGCAGGGTTAGCATGGCAGAAATTTGGAAAACTTTTGTCTCCACGCCACAGCTAACTGCACCACCACCTGATACGGAACGTGTTAGCAGGAGGCAGCATTTCACTAACATGGTTGAACAGTATGTCTGCACACCCCTCCACGTACTAACTGATGGTTCGGCCCAATTCAACTTCTGGGTCTCCAAATTGTCCACGTGGCCAGAGTTATCATTTTATGCCTTGGAGGTGCCGGCCTGCCTGGCGGCCAGCGTTTTGTCTGAACGTGTATTCAGCACGGCAGGGGGCATCATTACTGACAAACGCAGCTGCCTGTCCACAGCCAACGTGGACAAGCTGACGTTCATAAAAATGAACCAGGCATGGATCCCACAGGACCTGTGCCTCCCTTGTGCAGAATAGACATTTATAACTGCCTCCCCCTCAACCATGTATTCTTGTACTCCGGGGCACTTCTTTATTGAATCCTCATTTTTTTAACTTTACCATGATCTTGCGGTGCAACCCAAAGTTGAATGAACCTCTCCTCTGTCTGGGTGGTGGTGCCGAAATAACTGAGAGTGGCCTTCTCCAGTGGTGGTTGATATGACGCATGATTCCTTGCTGTAGGACCTCTCTCCTCTGTCTGGGTGCTGGGCCGAAATAACTGAGAGTGGCCTTCTCCAGTGGTGGGTGATATGACGCATGATTCCTTGCTGTGGGACCTCTCTCCTCTGTCTGGGTCCTGGGGCCGAAATAACTGAAAGTGGCCTTCTCCAGTGGTGGGTGATATGACGCATGATTCCTTGCTGTGGGACCTGTATCCTTGGTCTGGGTGTTGGGCCGAAATAACTGAAAGTGGCCTTCTCCAGTGGTGGGTGATATGACGCATGATTCCTTGCTGTGGGATCTCTCTCCTCTGTCTGGGTGGTGGGGCATAAATAACTGAAAGTGGCCTTCTCCAGTGTTGGGTGATATGACGCATGATTCCTTGCTGTGGGACCTCTCTCCTCTGTCTGGGTGCTGGGGCCGAAATAACTGAAAGTGGCCTTCTCCGGTGGTGGGTGATATAACGCATGATTCCTTGCTGTGGGACCTCTCTCCTCTGTCTGGGTGCTGGGCCGAAATAACTGAAAGTGGCCTTCTCTAGTGGTGGGTGATATGACGCATGATTCCTTTCTGTGGGACCTCTCTCCTCGGTCTGAGTGCCTGGCCTAAATAACTGAAAGGGGCCTTCTCCAGTGGTGGGTGATATGACGCATGATTCCTTGCTGTGGGACCTCTCTCCTCTGTCTGGGTGCTGGGGCCGAAATAACTGAAAGTGGCCTTCTCCGGTTGTGGGTGATATGACGCATGATTCCTTGCTGTGGGACCTCTCTCCTCTGTTTGGGTGCTGGGACGAAATAACTGAAAGTGGCCTTCTCCAGTGGTGGGTGATATGACACATGATTCCTTGCTGTGGGACCTCTCTCCTCGGTCTGGGTGCCTGGCCTAAATAACTGAAAGGGGCCTTCTCCAGTGGTGGGTGATATGACGCATGATTCCTTGCTGTGGGACCTCTCTCCTCGGTCTGGGTGCCTGGCCTAAATAACTGAAAGGGGCCTTCTCCAGTGGTGGGTGATATGACGCATGATTCCTTGCTGTGGGACCTCTCTCCTCTGTCTGGGTGCTGGGTCCGAAATAACTGAAAGTGGCCTTCTCCAGTGGTGGGTGATATGACGCATGATTCCTTGCTGTGGGACCTCTCTCCTCTGTCTGGGTGCTGGGGCCGAAATAACTGAAAGTGGCCTTCTCCAGTGGTGGGTGATATGACACATGATTCCTTGCTGTGGGACCTCTCTCCTCTGTCTGGGTGCTGTAGCCAAAATAACTGAAAGTGGCCTTCTCCATTGTTGGGTGATATGACGCATGATTCCTTGCAGTGGGACCTCTCTTCAATTGATATTGGTTAAATTTTATTTATTTTATTTTATTTTAATTAATTTTCCTATCCACATTTGTTTGCAGGGGATTTACCTACATTTTGCTGCCTTTGGCAGCCCTCTAGCCCGTTCCTGGACTATTTTACAGCCTTTTTAGTGACTAAAAGTTCGACTTTAATGGGGTTCGGGTTCGGGATAAAGTTCGGGTCGAGTTCGGATCCCGTACCCGAACATTTTCGGGAAGTTCGGCCGAACTTCCCGAACCCGAACTTCCAGGTGTTCGCTCATCTCTAAGGAACAGGCCTCTAGTAGCTACAGACAACGAGAAGACAAAGCGTCAAGATAGCTTTGAGCCCGGAAGATTTGCGAGGTTCATCACGATACATCACTAAAGATTTTACCGTATATACCTGCAGCGCTGACCGCTGAATAAATTTAGTTTTTCGACCGAAATACTTCAATAAAGATTTTACCGCATATAACCACAGTGCTGACCACTGAATTTATTTTGTTTTTCGACCGACATACTTCAAATAAGTTTATAACACATATAACTGCAGCGCTGACCACTAAATTAATTTTATTTTCTGACCAAAATACTTCAATAAAGATTTTACCGCATAATACTGGAGCCCTGAACGCTGAATAAAATTAGTTTTTCCACTGAAAACGTCACTAAATGTTTTGCCACATATACCTGCAACAGTGAACGTTGAATATATTTAGTTTTTCTACTGAAATACGTCACTAAAGATTTTACTTCATATGGAGTGTGTTGGGTGTGGCCTCAGGTCTCTTTATATTCTGGTGTGTTGGAGCCTGAGGTCAGTTTGCTTGTTGTGAGCTTGGTGTGGAGCGCTGCTCCTGAGCTGTCTGTGTACCTTCTGTGTGAGCCACCCTTAGTTGTCATTGTTGTTATCTATGTCCTTTGCTTACCCTTTTGTGTCTGTTTCCTGGACCCTTCCTCTCTGGTATTGTTTTCTGATGTGGGTTATGTTGGGGTTTTGTTGAAGGTCAAGTGTGCTGTGCCATGTCTGGTATTTGTGGTGTTGTGACCAGCATGGCTGCTTGACGTTTTCCTTTTGGTGTGTGTATGTTGCTCCGGAAGGGGCTTGCTTTCCCAGATGGGCTTAAGCAAAAGCAAGACTGTGTGCTTTCCAGCCTGGAGCCTCCATGCATCTTGTAGCCGCAGGGAGGTCCGGGTTGTCGTTTTTGCCGTCCTTCCATCTCGGCTGCAGCATGTAAGTGTTGATAGCATTTGTTATGTTGCTGTGCTACTTACCTGCCGTACTGTTTCTCCTATAGTCTTGCACCCTGCCAGCTACTGGGCCTCTGGAGACGCCTGTCATCCGTGTCGTGGATGAACAGTTGTTCTCTGTCACCATCTGTAGGGCAATGCAGGGACTTCTAGGCACGTGGGTATGAGTTCCCTTACCTTTGAAGGCGACTCATACAGCGAGGAGACTAGGGACTCTTTAGGGAAGCTTTAGGAGGTGATCAGCTCCCTTTTCCCTGCATTGCAGCCCGGTAGCCAAGCCCGGGTTTCCCCCACCCTTCATCGTGACAATAGATTTTGTTATTGTACTGAAATAATAATAACCGCAGAAGTGAAATGAGCATATATTTTTAGTTTTGTACTGAAATAGGCCACTAAACTTTTTCACCACAAATAAATGCAACAGTGAAGTGCGTATATATTTTTCCTTTTAGTACTGAAATGGGACACTGAACACTTTCACCACATATGACTGCAGAAGTGAATTGAGAATATATTTTTCTTTCTGTACTGACATAGGCCGCTAAATGCTTTTGCCACAAATAAATGCACCAGTGAAGTGCGTAAATATTTTTCCTTTTGTACTGAAATACGTCACTAAACGATTTTACCGCAAATAACTGCATCAGTGAACTGTGTATATATTTTTCTTGAAGTACTGAAATACATCACTAAACGCTTTCACCACATATACCGGCAACAGTGCACTGCGTATATCTTTTTCTTGTAGTACAGAAATACATCACTAAACGCTTTACCGCAAATAACTGCAACAGTAAACTGAGTATATGTTTTTCTTTTTGTACTGATATACCTCAGTAAACACTTTCACCACATATAGCTTGCAGAAGAGAACTTCGTGTATATTTTTCTTTTTGTAATGAAATATGTAATTGAACGCTTTAACCGCATATAGCTGTAGAAATGAAATGCGTATATATATTTTTATTTTTCTATTGAAATACGTCACTAAACACTTTCACCACCTATAGCTGCAGAAGTGACCTGAGAATGTATTTTTCTTTTTGTAATGAAATACGCCATTGAACGCTTTCACCACATATAGCTGCAGAAATGAACTGCGTATATATTTTAGTTTTTGTACTGAAATATGCCACTAAACGCTTTCACCATATACAGTTGCAAAAAAAAGTATGTGAACCCTTTGGAATGATATGGATTTCTGCACAAATTGATCATAAAATGTGATCTGAACTTCATCTAAGGCCTCATGCACACGACCGTTTGTGTTTTGCGGTCCGCAAATTGCGGATCCGCAAAAAATACGGATGACGTTCCGTATGGCATCCGTTTTTTTTTGTGGATCCATTATTTTTGTGCATCCATTGTAATAATGCCTATCCTTGTCCGCAAACTAGAAAAAATAGGACATGCTCTATTTTTTTGCGGAACGGAAAAACGGAAACGGAATGCACACGGAGTACCATCCGTTTTTTTTGCGGACCCATTGAAATGAATGGTCCTGCATATGGTCCGCAAAAAAACGGAACGGACACGGAAAGAAAATACGTTCGTGTGCATGAGGCCTAAGTCACAACAATAGACAATCACAGTCTGCTTAAACTAATAACACACAAAGACTTAAATGTTACCACGTTTTTATTGAACACACCATGTAAACATTCACAGTGTAGGTGTAAAAAGTATGTGAACCCTTGGATTTAATAACTGGTTGAACCTCCTTTGGCAGCAATAATTTCAACCAAACGTTTCCTATAGTTGCAGATCAGACGTGCACAACAGCCAGGAGTAATTTTTGACCATTCCTCTTTCTTGACCATTCCTCTTTACAGAACTGTTGCAGTCCAGCAATTCTTGGGATGTATGGTGTGAATCGCTTTCTTGAGTTTATGCCACAGCATGTCAATCCGGTTGAGGTCCGGACTCTGACTAGCCCACTCCAGAAGGCGTATTTTCTTCTGTTTAACCACTTGCCGCCACGCTAACGCCGATGGGCGTCAGTGCGGCGGCTCTCTCAGGTCTCACTGCCGCCTATCGGAATCATCTCGTGAGACCTGAGATTTCGCATGAACGCGCGCGTCGTGCGCGCGCGTTCATGTGATCGGAGCCGGGACAACTGAAACTACAGCCTGCCAGCGCTGATCATGCGCTGGCAGGCTGTAGATGCGGAAAAAAACGCATTTAAATCGCATATCAGACGCTGTTTTGTAAACAGCGTCTGATATGCCTGCTATCTGCTCGTCTGGTGGTCCCTTTGTTTGGGACCACCAGAGAAACAAAGGTAAAGTACACCAATCACTACACACACCCCTCCACCCCCATCACTGATTAACCCCTGATCACCCATGTCACCCCCTGATCACCGATGTCACCCCCTGATCACCCCTGTCACCCCCTGTCACTAATCACCCCCTACAGGCTCATTCAGACGTCCGTATGTGTTTTGCGGATCCATGGATCTGCGGATCCATGAATCTGCGGATCCATGGATCTACGGATCCGCAAAATACGGACACCGGCAATGTGCTTTCCGCATTTTGCAGATCCGCACAGAACTATATAGAAAATGCTTTTTCTTGTCCGCAATTGCGGACAAGAATAGGACATGTTCTATATTTTTGCGGAACGGAAGTGCAGACCCGGAAGCGCGGATCCGTAATTCCGGATCCGAGCGGGACAAAGTCTGTCCTCATACAAATGAATAGGTCCACAATTCCGTTCCGCAAACAGAATTTCGGATGTGTAAATGGGGCATAAGGGTCCCTTATCACCGCCAGTTAGTTAGCTACTTGTTAGGTAGCTAGCGCCCAGGCCACCGCACCGCAGTCACTGATTTTGGCAGAGATTTTTTCATCCACATTGATCAATGCGAATGAAAAAATCTGTGCCGTTCAATTTATTTATTTTTTTCAGCCCAGAGGCCGAACGGAGAAAAAAATCTCATTACTCGTATGCTCAATATAAGGAGAATAGCAGAAACTCCTAATGCTGGCCATACGTGTAATGATTGCGGAGACCCTCAAATGCCAGGGCAGTACAAACACCCCACATGTGACCCCATTTTAGAAAGAAGACACCCCAAGGTATTCCGTGAGGGGTATGGTGAGTTCATGTAAAATTTTTATTTTTTGTCACAAGTTAGTGGAATATGAGACTTTGTAAAATATATATATATATCAATTTCCGCTAACTTGTGCCAAAAAATTTTTTATTCTGTGAACTCGCCATGCCCCTCACGGAAAACCTTGGGGTGTCTTCTTTCCAAAATGGGGTCACTTGTGGGGTATTTATACTGCCCTGGCATTTTAGGGGTCCTAAAGAGTGAGAATCCAAATACGTAAAAATGCCCTGTGAAATCCTAAAGGTACTCATTGGTTTTAGGGCCCCTTTCCGCATCTTGGCTGCAAAAAAGTGTCACACATGTGGTATTGCCGTACTCAGCAGAAGTAGGGCAATGAGTTTTGGGGTGTATTTTTATATATACCCATACTTTGTGTGAGAAATATCACTGTAAACGACAACTTTTTAAATTTTTTTATACAAAGTTGTCAATTTACAGAGATATTTCTCTTACCTAACATGGGTATATGTAAAAATACACCCCAAAACACATTGCCCTACTTCTCCTAGTGCGGCGATACTACATGAGTGACGCTTTTTGCAGCCTGAGTGCAAAGAGCCCAAATTCAACGAGTACCTTTAGCTTTACATGGCTGCTCACAATTTAGCCCCACCCAAAATGCCAGAACAGTACAAACACCCCACAAATGACCCCATTTTGGAAAGAAGACACCCCAAGGTATTCGCTGAGGGGTATGGTGAGTCCATGAAAAATTGAACTTTTTGTCAAAAGTTAGCGGAAAGGGAGACTTTGCGAGAAAAAACAATAAAAAATCAATTTCCGCTAACTTGTGCCAAAAAAAAAAAATGTTCTGTGAACTCGCCATGCCTCTCACGGAACACCTTGGGGTGTCTTCTTTCCAAAATGGGGTCACATGTGGGGTATTTATACTGCCCTGGCATTTTAGGGGCCCTAAAGCGTGAGAAGAAAAATGCGTAAAAATGCCCTCCTAAAAGGTACTCATTAGAATTAGGGCCCCTTTGCGCACCCAGGCAGCAAAAAAATGTCACTCATGTGGTATCGCCGTACTCAGGAGAAGTAGGGCAATGAGATTTGGGGTGTATTTTTACATATACCCATGCTGGGTGAGAGAAATATCTCTGTAAACTGACAACTTTGTATAAAATTTTTTAAAAGTTGTCATTTACAGAGATATTTCTCACACACAGTATGGGTATATGTAAAAATACACCGCAAAACTCATTGCCCTACTTCTCCTGAGTACGGCGATACCACATGAGTGACACTTTTTTGCAGCCAAGATGCGCAAAAGGGCCCTAAAACCAATGAGTACCTTTAGGATTTCACAGGGCATTTTTCCGCATTTGGATTCTCACGCTTTAGGGCCCCTAAAATGCCAGGGCAGTATAAATACCTCACAAGTGACCCCATTTTGGAAAGAAGACACCCCAAGGTATTCCGTGAGGGTCATAACGAGTTCACAGAATTTTTTTTTTTTTGGCACAAGTTAGCGGAAATTGATATTTTTTTTGTTTATTTTTTTTTTTTTTTGCAAAGTCTCATATTCCACTAACTTGTGACAAAAAATAAAATTTTACATGAACTCACCATACCCCTCACGGAATACCTTGGGGTGTCTTCTTTCTAAAATGGGGTCACATGTGGGGTATTTATACTGTCCTGGCATTTTAGGGGTCTCTAAAGCCTGAGAAGAAGTCTGGAATCCAAATGCGTAAAAATGTCCTGTGAAATCCTAAAGGTACTCATTGGTTTTAGGGCCCCTTTGCGCACCCAGGCTGCAAAAAAGTGTCACTCATGTGGTATCGCCGTACTCAGGAGAAGTAGGGCAATGTGTTTTGGGGTGTATTTTTATATATACCCATACTTTGTGTGAGAAATATCTCTGTAAACGACAACTTTTTAATTTTTTTTATACAAAGTTGACAATTTACAGAGATATTTCTCTCACCGAGCATGGGTATATGTGGCACCGCCCGTTTTTCCCCTGAAGAAGCCAGGTCACTGGCGAAATATGTCGGGGGGCAGTTAGCTTTATTTTAATCTCTGCTGTGCTACTGTGCGAAAATAATAACTCCAAGTCCGGCAGGACTGGTTTACAGTACTTATAGTAGTTAGCATCTACACTATAGGAGCTTAGGGCTGAGGTGTCAAATCGGGAGCCGTTGCTCCGATCAACTGCTAGGTGAATTGATATATTAAACAGCGTTATTTTTCCAGGAGCGGACGCTCTCTGTGATACATTTACCACCGTGCATGAACTACACGTAGCATTGGCACCCCAATCTAAGCTCCTGTATCTGGGACTCACGGGTAGCAGTGCACAGCCCCGTGTTTCCCATAGATCTCTCTCTTTTTTCCTTTTTTCCGCAGTAGGCATCGCAGCGTTTTTAATATATAACCATTGGGTTTCTTATTGATACATTTATTACAATAAAAGTTATGTTTTAATACCCAAGTTAAATAAAGGGATTAGTGCCTTGTGGCAATTGTATATGTTTAATTAATTACCCTTCTTGGGTTAGGTCCCTGTTTGTTGGTAATCTAACAGGGATGTTAGCATATGCTAACTGTCTTTAGCTAGCACTCTAGGTTTCTTCTTCACCTCGTTGAGCAGTCTGCTCTGTGCTCTTGCAGTCTTCTTTACAGGATGGCCACTCCTAGGGAGAGTAGCGGCAGTGCTGAACTTTCTCCATTTATAGACAATATAGACAACTGATGAACCACAAGGTTTTTGGAGATACTTTTATAACCCTTTCCAGCTTCATGGAAGTCAATAATTCTTAATCGTAGGTCTTCTGAAAACTCTTTTGTGCGAGGCATTATTCACATCAGGCAATGCTTCTTGGAAAAAGCAAACCCAGAACTGGTGTGTTTTTATAGGGCAGGGTAGCTGTAACCAACACCTTCAATCTCATCTCATTGATTGGACTCCAGTTGGCTGACACCTTACTCCAATTAGCTCTTGGAGATGTCATTAGTCTAGGGGTTTACATACTTTTTCCACCTACACTGTGAATGTTTACCTTGTGTGTTCAATAAAAACATGGCAACATTTAATTATTTGTGTGTTATTAGTTTAAGCAGACTGTGATTGTCTATTGTTGTGACTTAGATGAAGATCAGATCACATTTTATGACCAATTTGTGCAGAAATCCATATCATTCCAAAGGGTTCACATACTTTTTCTTGCAACTGCAGAAGTGAAGTGCATATATATTTTTCTTTTTCCACAGATATAAGCCACTAATGGCTATTTGGATCTCCAAATTACTGTATCTATCCCTGCACTTGTAAATCGCTTTTCTAGCACTGTCCCTGCACTGAGATGCTGTGAAATAATTCCACTCTATCCTTTCCCTGCACTTATAAATCGTTTTTCAGTTGATTTTGTTTTTTACAATGAGGTTTTTCCAATTGCTGTCCCTAGAGCCTTCTTATGTCTGTCCCTGCAATGCTGGAAAATGTCTGATTCTAAGATGGCCGCTGTATTTATAGGGCTGTGACATCATAGGGCTGGCTGGATGATGATTGACTGCATCATGCATGTCAGTCTGGGTGATCCTGCCTTCCCATACTTCCTTTCTCCATGTCCTCACACATGCAGCAGCCATTTTACGAAAAATGCGATTCGTTACCACGAATCTTGCTTTTTCTAGGCAGACACCTATTTCCCTACTGGAGAGATAATAAATCTACCATTGTCAAATTTCTGTAAATGAACGACCACGTGGAGAGGATATGCTGCAAATTTTACACAGCATAACTAAAAATAGAAAATCATTGGAGATGAGCAAATCGAAGTTGACGAAGCGGAATTCGATTCAAATTTCCCAAAAAATTCGATTTGCACCGAAGCCGAATTTCCTCACCTGGCACCTGTGTTTCGTCATCATCAGAGACGCGCGGACTCCGATGAGGTGGTATTCCCATGTCCTCATCATCAGGAAACATAAGTGGTTGTGCATCAGTGCATTCTTTGTCTTCCACCACTGGGGAAGGGCTAGGTGGATTCCCTTGGGAAACCCTGCCAGCAGAGTCTTCAAACAGCATAAGAGACTGCTGCATAACTTAAGGCTCAGACAATTTCCCTGATATGCATGGGGGTGATGTGACAGACTGATGGGCTTGGTTTTTAGGTGCCACCTGTGTGCATTCTGGAGAAGACTGGGTGGGAGATAATGTTGTGAACGTGCTGGATCCACTGTCGGCCACCCAATTGACTAGCGCCTGTACCTGATCAGGCCTTACCATCCTTAGAACGGCATTGGGCCCCACCAAATATCGCTGTAAATTCTGGCGGGTACTGGAACCTGAGGTAGTTGGTTCACTAGGACATGTGGCTGTGGCAGAATGGCCACATCCTCTCTCAGCACCAGAGGGTACAGTAACACCACCACGACCGCGTCCGCGTCCCTTACTAGATGTTTTCCTCATTGTTACCATTCACCAAGCTCCACAATAAGAAAAAAAATATTTGGCCCAATGTATTGATTTCAACTTTAGGCCTTTTTTTTACAGGCACCTAACACTATCTGCCTATTTATTTATGTAGCGTATTACACTAATCCAGGCACAGCAGTATCCACTGATTTAGGGGAATATCTCTTTTAGGGCTAGTATTTAGGCCCTGGATGGAAGGTATTCATTTATGGACAGATTTACACTTGGCGATGCACAGTAGCGTGAGAAAAAATATGTAGGATTATGCCTTCAGCAATTGTATTTTAACAATTTGTGTAATATACCCTTTAACGGACAGAAATACAATAGGAGATGCATGGTAGCGTGTTAAGTTATAGAGGATGACCCTCTCAGCACTTGTATATACACCTTGAGTGTAATATACACTTTTACGGACAGATTAACACTTCGCCTGCAACAGCTGGACCACCAGATTCAGGGTATTGCTATATTGGCAAGTGAATTTCACCCCAGAACAAAATATATGTTTTGGCGGACACTATTATACTTTGCCAGCCAGTGCTGGGACACCAGATTCAGGGTATTGCTATTTTTGCAATTGAATTTTACCCCAGAACAAAATATACCCTTTCACAGACAGATTGACACTTGGCCTGCAACAGCTGGAACACCAGATTCAGGGTATTGCTATATTGGCAAGTGAATTTCACCCCAGAACAAAATATATGTTTTGGCGGACACTATTATACTTTGCCAGCCAGTGCTGGGACACCAGATTCAGGGTATTGCTATTTTGGCAAGTGAATTTCACCCCAGAACAAAATATATGTTTTGGCGGACACTATTATACTTTGCCAGCCAGTGCTGGGACACCAGATTCAGTGTATTGCTATTTTGGCAATTGAATTTCACCCCAGAACAAAATATATGTTTTGGCGGACACTATAATACTTTGCCAGCCAGTGCTGGGACACCAGATTCAGGGTATTTCTATTTTGGCAATGGAATTTCACCCAAGAACAAAATATACCCTGTTACTTACAGATTTAAACTAGGCCTGCAACTGCTGGAACACCAGATTCAGGGTATTGCTATTTTGGCATTTGAATTTCACCCCAGAACAGAATATACCCTTTTACGGACAGATTAACACTTGGCCTGCAACAGCTGGAATACCAGATTCAGGGTATTGCTATATTGGCAAGTGAATTTCACCCCAGAACACAATATATGTTTTGGCGGACACTATTATACTTTGCCAGCCAGTGCTGGGACACCAGATTCAGGGTATTGCTATTTTCGCATTTGAATTTCACCCCAGAACAAAATATACCCTTTTACGGACAGATTAACACTTTGCCTGCAACAGCTGGAACACCAGATTCAGGGTATTGCTACATTGGCAAGTGAATTTCACCCCAGAACAAAATATATGTTTTGGCGGACACTATTATACTTTGCCAGCCACTGCTGGGACACCAGATTTAGGGTATTGCTATTTTGGCAATTGAATTTCACCCCAGAACAAAATATATGTTTTAGCGGACACTATTATACTTTGCCAGCCAGTGCTGGGACACCAGATTCAAGGTATTGCTATTTTGGCAAGTGAATTTCACCGCAGAACAAAATATATCTTTTGGCGGACACTATTATACTTTGCCAGCCAGTGCTGGGACACCATATTCCGGGCATTGCTATCTTGGCAATTGAATTTCACCCCAGAACAAAATATATGTTTGGTGGACACTATTATACTTTGCCAGCCAGTACTGGGATACTAGATTCAGGGTATTGCTATTGTGGCAATGGAATTTCACCCCAGAACAAAATATACCCTGTTATTTACAGATTTAAACTAGGCCTGCAACTGCTGGAATACCAGATTCAGGGTATTGCTATTTTGGCAATTGAATTTCACCCCAGAACCAAATATACCCATTTACAGACAGATTAACACTTGGCCTGAAACAGCTGCAACACCAGATTTAGGGTATTGCTATATTGGCATGTGAATTTCACCCCAGAACAAAATATATATTTTGGCGGACACTATTATACTTTGCCAGCCAGTGCTGGGACACCAAATTCTGGGTATTGCTATTTTGATCGATCAGTTCATTAGGTGCTGTTGCTGACTTTTCCCTGCCTAATCTCGTCCTCACAGAAGCTACGTCCTCTCCCTACACTAATCAGAGCAGTGTGACGTGCGGCGCTACGTGACTCCAGCTTAAATAGAGGCTGGGTCACATGCTGCACTTGGCCAATCACAGCCATGCCATTAGTAGGCATGGCTGTGATGGCTTCTTAGGGCAAGAAGTAAAATGCTAGCTGATTGGCTGCTGTGCAGCCTTTCAGAAAGTGGGAAGAAATCACCGAACAACGGACCCGAACCCGAACTTTTTTGAAAATGTTCGGGTCTGGGTCCGTGTCACGAACACCCCAAAATTCGGTACGAACCCGAACTATGCTCGAACTGTTCACTCAACACTACAACATACGTCTTCACCAGAAATAATTGCAAAAGTGACCTGAAAATATATATTTCTTGTTGGACTAAAATAGCCCACTAATCGCTTTCCCCAGAAATAACTGCAACAGTGCAGTGTGTATATATTCTTCTTTTTTTTTACTGAAATACGACTCTCTTTGCTTTCACCAGAAATAACTGCAAAAGTGACCTGTGAATGTATATTTCTTGTTGGACTGAAGTAGGCCCTATACGCTTTCACCAGAAAAAATTGCAACAGTGCAGTGCATATTTATTTTTATTTTTTTAATGAAATACACCTCTCTACGCTTTCACCAGAAATAACTGCAGAAGTGACCTGAGAATATATATTTCTTGTTGGACTTAAATAGGCTCTATATGCTTTAACCAGAAATAACTGCAACAGTGAATTGCATATATCTTTTTCTTGTAGTACTGAATAAGATACTAAGATATAAGCGTCTAAAAGCTTTTCAACATAACACTTGCAGCCCAATAACCAAAAGCTGTTATTACAGAGCTGTCTAATGACTAATTGGATCCCCAAATAATATTTCCCTGCACTTGTAAATCACTTTCCTATTAATGTCCCTAGCGCCATCTGACGTCTCTTTCTGCACTAAGATGCTGTGAAATGATTCCTCCCTATCCTTTCCCTGCACTCATAAATCATTTTTTCCCACATCCGTTTTTCCACTTGCTGTCTCAAGCGCCTTCACACATCTTTCCAATGCTGGAAAATTTCTGACTGTAAGATGGCTGCCGTATTTATTGGGCTGTGACATCACAGGGTTGGCTGGCTGCTGATTGGCTGCATGCAGGCATGTCAATCTGGGTGATCCCACCTTCCCAGAGTTCCTTGCCCCATGTCCTCAGTCCTCACACGTATAGCCGACATTTTAGTAAAATTGTGATTCGTTACAATTCGCATTTGTTGCAAATCAAATTTTTCCTGAAATTCTAAACGAATTCCTCTTTGTCAGCATCGATTCGCTCATGCCTTTTTAGAAATCTACCTCCCTTATATGTTGTATGCACTACAAAGATAAGAATGCGGCAGATTTCTAAGACAGTAACAGAATACCCATCTAAAAATATTTTTTCTCCAATTTCCTGTGAAAATGTTATTAACAATTTGAATAAAACCATATATATTAATTATTTCATCCTATAATAATTTAGCACTCAGGATGCTCACTACACCACTAGATGCATGCTTTAAGGGATCTAGTTTTAAGATGGGGTCATTTCTAAGGGTTTTCTATCATTTTGCAGCTCAGCTCCATTACATCTGTGCAATGGGGTCTGAACCATTTTCAGTTTATTATCTGAAATGCCCCACGTGCTCCTTTATGTTTGGGCCCTGCCGTGTGTCAAGACATAAGATTAGGGCCACAATGGGGATATTTCTGAAGACAGGAGAAATGTGATGATACATTTTGGTGTGTGCGTCTTCATTTTCATGTGCTTTGTAGAAAGAAAAAAAAAAGAGCCTTTAAATTAACACTTTTGTGTAAAAATTATAATTTTTTTTTTTTAAGGAGTCTAGTTTTTAAAATGGTGTCACCTTTTGGGGGGGGGGAGGGGGTTATATTATTCTGACACTTATAAGCCAAACTTGGCTTGTTGCAGGAAAAAATATGTACTGGTAAGTCTCCTAAATTAAAAAAGTGAAAGTGTTTTGTAAGTGCAGCCAAAATAAAGTAACAATGTTGAAATATAATTCTGATAAAAATTTTGAATAGTATGTATGTATGTGAAATATTGTAGTTGAAAATAAGAAAATATGTCATTTTATACAAATTTTTATATATTTTTTACGTTTTTTTAATAAAAATACGCATATTTTATCGGTAACATTTTACCACCTAAGTAAATTACAATATGTGGCGAGAAAACAGTGTCAGAATTACTTTGATGTGCAAAACCTTTACGAAGTTATTCTCTGCTAAAGTGACACATGTCAGATTTCCAAAATCTGGCTTGGTCAATAAGGGCCAAACAGGCTTGGTCACTAAGGGGTTAAAAATTTGATTATTAATATTATTTAAGAACTGCAATGTTGAATGCTTTGGTCTTTCCAGAACTTTGTTCTGTCCTCCCAATTGTAGAATATTTATCATTTGATACAGGAAGCAGAATCAAATTTTAAAAGGATTTTCCCGGTTTTGACATCATTCAGACAAGGCTGGTACAATTATGGAAAACAAAGGTGAACTGAAATAAATAATCTTTGGAAAGAAGCGTGTCTGGGAATCTTCTCTCAGCAAGGTCTGTATTGCAGGGAATAAATGGTGTAAATATTGAGACATGGCAGAAATGACCTACTGTAATCACATTTCACCTGCTGCGGAGAAACATTGCTCTCGCTGACTGCTGCTCAGATATGACTGAAAGCAAAACTTTATCATAGGGATTAATAGGAAGAAGCCTGACACCTTTATACTACTTTTTACTCTTTTATCTGTCACTGTCCCTGTCATTTTTTTTTTTCCTTTTGTAGTTTTCTCATAAATGTTGCACCTGTTTTGGTTGTGGTTTGATTACTTAACCCCTTAGGGACACAACACTTTTCGGCCTAAAAGACACAGATTTTTATTTTATTCTCTTTTTCATGACACATTCCAAAAGCTCTAACTTTTTTATTTTTCCAAAGGCATAACTCTATGATGGCTTGCATTTTTGGTTAAGAAGTTGCATTTTTAATGGCACCATTTAGGTGCATACAACTTTTATTAACTCTTTCTTTTGGTAGTCTGGAAATAAACAGCAAATCCACTGTTATTTTTTAGCAACTTCCATTTTGTTACACAGTTTATTTTGCTATAAATATGGCTTTAATGTCTTACATTTATACTATGGAAGGCGCTAGAGACATTTGCGATGAGAATGTAAGATAAACTTTGGTCTAATTAATTTATTAACTTTTTGTACCACATTATAAAGCCATGGTCCAAATTTATTAAAGTCTGTGCCCTTAAAGAGGACATTTAAGGGGTCCATACATTATAATATAACTAGCAGTGGGTGTCGGCCACACTGGGTGACACCACTGATAGGGTAACATCAGTGCCGGCAGAAGATAATTTATTCACTGCACTTGGCTGAAGCCAGATCGCTGTACAGGGATTCCCGGCTTATGAGTCCCAGCTCTGACTCCATATATACAGTTGTGTTCAAAATTATTCAACCCCCACTGAAATTGAGTGTTTTGGACAGTTTGACATTGATTTTGATCATTTCAGTCATCTTGTTTACAATTAAATTAAAGAGGCACTTGTAAGTCAGACAAATATAACATAACATTTATAGTGAAATAACCACAAATGTCTTTTCTGTGCTCACATCATTATCAGTTTTATTCAACCCCCAAGTGACATTCAATCTTAGTACTTAGTACAACATCCTTTTCCAGTTATAACAGCTTTTAAACGTGAAGCATAGCTTGACACAAGTGTCTTGCAGCATCTACGGGTATCTTCGACCATTCTTCATGGGCAAAAGCCTCCAGTTCAGTCACATTCTTAGGCTTGCGGGCTGCAACTGCTTTCTTTAAGTCCCACCAGAGGTTCTCAATCGGATTTAAGTCTGGTGACTGCGATGGCCACTTCAAAATGTTCCAGCCTTTAATCTGCAACCATGCTCTAGTGGACTTGGAGGTATGCTTGGGATCATTGTCCTGTTGAAAGGTCCAACGTCTCCCAAACCTCAGGTTTGTGACGGACTGCATCACATTTTCATCCAATATCTCCTGGTACTGAAGAGAATTCGTGGTACCTTGCACACGCTGAAGCTTCCCTGTACCTGTAGAAGCAAAACAGCCCCAAAGCATGATTGACCCCCGCCATGCTTCATAGTAGTCAAGGTGTTCTTTTCTTCATAGGCCTCCTCCAAACATAGTGTTGATCCATGGGCCCAAACAGTTCTAATTTTGTTTCATCAGTCCGCAGAACACTATCCCAAAACTTTTGTGGTTTGTCCACATGACTTTTGGCATACTGCAGTCGACTCTTCTTATTCTTTGGAGACAGCAAGGGGGTGCGCCTGGGAGTTCTGGCATGGAGGCCTTCATTACGCATTGTGCGCCTTATTGTCTGAGCTGAAATTTCAGTACCCGCATCTGACAAATCTTTTTTCAGTTCCTCAGCAGTCACACGGGGACTTTTCTCCACTTTGCGCTTCTGGTAGCACACAGCAGTCGAAGTCAGCATCTTCTTTCTGCCACGACCAGGTAGCGTTTCAACAGTGCCCTTTGCCTTGAATTTGCGAATGATACTTCCTATGGTGTCTCTTGGTATGTTTAACATCTTTGCAATCTTCTTATAGCCATTGCCCTTCCTGTGAAGAGAAATCACCTCTTCTCTTGTCTTCCTGGACCATTCTCTTGACTTCACCATGTTTGTAAACACACCAGTAAATGTCTAGAAGGAGCTGAGTATCAGTCATTTTAAATCTGCCTAATTGGTGCTTATTATGCTTGATTGCTGCTCCTTGACATCCACAGGTGTTTTCAATACCTGATCGAAAACACTTGAATGAACCTCTGTTCTTAAGTGTGGTAGTCTTTAAGGGGTTGAATAATTGTGTCAATGAAGAAATCACAAAAAAAACATTTAATACTGTATTACAAAAACAATTGATGTCATTTTAGTTGCATTTGGTTCTTTAAAAAATCCTTGTAAGATTTCATTATGAACACAATTACAAATGTACACTAAATTCCCTAAAACCCTTTACAGCATTGGGGGTTGAATAATTTTGAACACAACTGTATATAGATATATATATATATATATATATATATATATATATATATATCGTGTAGTAGTGATATAGCAGCACTCACATGGGTAAAGATGGCTGCTTGACAAAGGCTGCATAGAGCAGAGCAGCTGAAACGTTGCGGAGGTGTAATAAAAGATCCACGTTTACCTTGGAGTGCTGCCTGTTGTTTCAATATATATATATATATATATATATATATATAACTGAAATTTTTAGCCATAATATTAGTACAGCAGGTTAATATGAAGCTCTGAGTGAGTACGATCGGAGGGGGGCCCGTAGCTGCGGCATGATGTAGGTACGTGTGCGCAGCCCCCGCCCTCCTCCTCTCCCCCTCCTCGGCCCGGCGTTCTCACAGCGTCCTGATGGAACCGAAGCTGCACTGACAGTTTGAGGCCGGTGACGGTAGCTGGGACTGCGGCTGGGACTCCGACTGTGCTGGGTGAGGTGTCCGGGGGGTGCTCCCTTCCCTGAGGTGGGCAGCCGGCGAGTACGATCGGAGGGCATCGCGACAGCCGAAGATGGCGCACCCGACTGTACAGTACGGAGTACGGAGCTAACAAGAAGTGGAGAAGTTGAAGGAGAACAAGAAGAAGCAACTTGTGGCCCCCTGCTCCCACGTTCGTACGCCCACTGGAGGCCCACTGGAGGCTGCATGCAGAGGTGGCAGCACTGTGACCGAGGAGTCTGCAAACAGGACGAGAGATCCGCTCTGGAGTGTTGCCGGGGCAGCAGTCATCAGTGGCATACCTGCGGCAGCATGTTGAAGGCAGCAGTGTGAAGGAGCGTGAGTAAACCCTGTTTCAGGATATTCGCGCTGTAATTGATGAGCTGAGCTCTGTCCGGCGTGGCTATCAGCCGCTATCAGCCGTATAAAACTGTTTATTAGTTTGGGAGCAGCCGGGCTGATTGAACTCCGCTGTGCCCTGTGAGACTTTGGGCAGTGGGACTCTGTGATCAGTGGCAGGTGGTATTATAACCATAGACTGAAAACTTTGCTCGGCGTGGATACCAGCTGCTAAAAAGCTACTAATCGTGGTCCGAGGGCTACCAAGCCGACTGAACTCTGTTGAGCTTCGTGAGCCTCTAAGTGGGGGGGGACGCTGTTCAATAGCGAGCTGTGGCAACCCCGTTATCTGTATAAAAGACATAGATACAGGCACTCCCTAAGGAGGGGTTTTTGCTGGCACGCTAAGGACGGTTACAGCGCCTCGTCCGAAGAAGCGATCTGTCTAGATGGAGAAAAACTCCTCACTATAGAATCTAAACATGGGCGGTTTTATGTTTGAACTCTGATATCGGTCACAACTGCTATTGACTTCTCCCTCTATCTGTATTTGTTAACCGGACTGTTTGTATGTTTCAATCGACCGGCTAGAGATTCGTAGGAGACCCACACCTGCTAATTAGGCGTGGTTATAGGGAATTTATAAAAGGGAGGAAAGGAGAGGGGAAAAAAATAAAATAAAAAATGCCACCTAAAAACCAGCAAAGGAAATCAGTAGGTCCATCCTCCCCCCGAGGTACGGGACTATCTAGCCCCGGAAACAAGATTGATAGATATTTGAAGTCACCCCCGCCAAAAGAACGCAGAAAGCAGATAGGGGTTGAATTACGGAATCCGGATAGAAAGCCTGATAAAAATCCCCCGTATGTAGAAGGTGGGGAGGGTGAAGTAGGGGAGATACGGGAGAGGAGTGATGAGCTTATTGATAAAAGGTTAGCAGAAATCTTGGACGCAGTTCACCAAACGAATCAAGCCCTTTCAGATCTAGCGACAAAGATTACGTCAGTGCAGAGTGATATTATGCTTATTAGGGCAGATAATAATAAAATACGTGAGAAGGTGAAAGAACTACAGGATTTTTCATTTAGAGTAGACAAAGAAATGGTCCAAATGAATAAGAGACTGGGGGAAACTGAGGTCGAATTGAGAGTGGTTAGCGACAGAGTGACTGATATGGAGGATAGGCTGAGGCGAGCCAACCTGCGACTCATTGGATTCCCAGAAGGTGTGGAGGGAGTAGACCCTGTGGCCCTTATCCAGAAGTGGTTAGAGGAACAAATAGGGGCAGATAAGTCACTGTTCAAGTACCCGATTGAAAGGGCCCATAGAATACCAGGACGCAAGCCCCCGGTTGGTGCAGCACCTAGGCCCATCTTAGTGAAATTCCTGTCCCAAAGAGACCGAGATGATATTTTAAGATGGGGTAGAGAAAAACAACTAAAATTTGAGAACTACGACATCCAAATATATCCAGACTTCTCCAGAACCACGCAAAAGAAAAGGAAAGAATTTGCAGAGGTTAAGAAAAGGTTACTTAAAGCAGAGATAAAATATGCAATGCTGTATCCAACTAAAATGCGAATAGTGTATAATCAACAAGTTCTCTTCTTTAATAATGTAATCCAGCTTGAAGGATGGCTGGAGGAACATGGTTTATAGGAATGATGGAGAAACAGGAACGCTATTAAGGGACCGCCGGAGGGAGGGGGGGGTGGAAGGGGGGCGGGTAGGGGCGGGGAGGAAGAGGTACATGGATGGTGATGTTAATGTGCCAGGAGAGGGGGTTGGGAGAAGGGGGGGAGGGGGAGAGGGAGGGGTACTGGGCATTGTCATGGAGCAGGTGGGTCCGAGGTTGGCACTAAGTGAAAGTCGGGTACACAATGCTGGGGGGTAGTGATAGAATACTAATATGGAATGTTCGCGGACTAGGAGATAGAACTAAAAGGGCGATTGTAAATGATTTAATAACGATACATCTTCCGGCAATAATATGCTTGGTGGAGACACATCTTACAAGAGAGTCCAAAAAAATCCTATCTAAGAAATGGGCAGGTCTGGAGTATCATTCATTTCATACAACGTACTCAAGGGGCGTAAGCGTTCTAATCCATAAAAAAATAGATATAAAAGTTTTAGATCATAAGATAGACAATGAAGGGAGATTTATCTTTTTGTACTGTAGTTGGAACAATGTAAGATGTATACTTGCCTTTGTATACATCCCTCCGCCCTTCTCCCCTTGGGTCTTGAATGAGCTAGTGGAATTCATGGCGGATAAATCAGGCTGCCCGGTGCTTGCGGGGGGAGACTTTAATGCAGTAATGAATGGGAAGGTAGACAGGAGTTCAACAGCCCATACATTGGGACCCCCCACCATGCAGGTGGAGGGGTCACCTTTAAGTAAACTGAGTAGGGAACTAGGTCTGACAGATGTTTGGAGATTTTTATATGGGCAAAAGGAGGTGTACTCCTGTTTCAGTCGTTCTTATCAGGTAAGATCACGAATTGATCTCGTGTTAGCGAGCACAGAATTCTTGGGGAATATAGTGGGGATGAGGTATGAGGCTAAGAGTATATCGGATCATACCCCAATGCTGTTAAGTATTCGGAATGGATCCAATGGTGGGGGCAATAGAATTTTCAGGATCAATCCTCATTGGTTTGACTTAATACAAGAGCCTGAAAAGATCAAGGAGGAAATAGGGGAGTTCTGGGAGCGGAATATTGATACAGCAAGTGGCAATGTAGTATGGGACACCATGAAGGCTTACTTGCGGGGTATTCTGTTCGCACGGATCTCCTCAACTAAGCGGGGTTTTAGGCAGCAAGAGGAACAACTTGAGCGTAGGGTCAGAGAGTTACAAGTGAAGAGCCTCGATTCAACCATGCAAAAAGAACTTCAGAAAAGAGTGGCTGAGTATACGGCCTGTCTGCAGGAGAAGTCACATCAGAGACAGCTTTTTTGGCAGGCAAAAAAACATCAAGAATCCGGCAGACCAGGCCGTGTGCTCAGTATGATCAACCGCAATCAGGAGAGCACCACTAAAATAGGGGCAATAAGATTGGATGCAGGAGGCATCTCGTCGGATTAAGGAAAGGTCACTCATGCTTTTGTTGAACATTTTGCCAGATTGTATGAAACGGAGGGACGAGGAAAAGAGAATATCATTCAAGAGTATCTATCTAAAATTAAGATGCCATTCCTTAGTAATGAAGACAGGGCGAGACTAAATGCACCCATCAGGATTGAGGAACTATACGAAGCCCTGGGAACAATAGTTGGGAATACGACTCCAGGCTCAGATGGGCTCCCTTTTGAAATGTACCGTAGATATAAGGACAGCCTATTGCCAGGATTGCTTCGGATATGGAGGGGGGCGGTGGAGAGTGGGGAGTTACCCCCCTCCATCTCGGAAGCGATCATAGTGTTAATTTTGAAGAAGGACAAGGATATGCTTGATATTGGCTCCTATAGGCCAATATCATTGCTAAATTCAGACTACAAGATCCTGGCGAAGGCTTTGTCTATTAGATTGAAAAGAGTAATAGGGGGACTGATTCATCCGGATCAGACTGGCTTTATCTCGGAGAGATGGGTGCAGTCTAGTATTCGGAGAACTCTGTGGAATATCCATGTGGGGGAGGGGGATGACCGCTCCATCCTGTCGCTGGATGCCTCTCAGGCCTTCGACAGGGTGGAGTGGGAGTTCCTATGGCAGGTTATGCAAAAAATGAATATGGGGGATGACTTTATAAAATGGGTTGTTATTATATGCAGCCCCTACCTCCAGGGTGAACATCAATGGGGAACTCTTAAAACCACTAACACTAACACGTGGCACCAGGCAGGGATGCCCCCTCTCCCCCATGCTCTTCACAATCTTTTTGGAGCCACTAGCCTGCTTGATTAGAGCAGATAGTAAAATTAGGGGATTTGGCAGGGAGGGCCTGGAAGACAAAATTAGTCTATGCGGATGACATTATTCTGTTCCTTCAGGAAGGGTATAAAATCGTTCCCTATGTCATCGACCTGATCAATGAGTTCGGATTCTGCTCAGGCTACAAAATTAACTGGTTAAAAACCGTTCTATTGCCTTTGAAATCTCCGGCTAAAGAAGAACTGCCGGTGAAGGTTTTATCTACTCATGACTCAGTGGACTATTTAGGCATCAAAATAAGTGCAGCGACCCCTGACTATATTGAAAATAATATAAGCCCCTTGAGGACAACTATAAAAGATAAGATAGGATCATGGTTAAAATTACCAATAGGGCAAGCAGAGAGAATTGCCCTGTGCAAAATGGTGCTCCTACCACAGATACTCTATAGAATTACTTCCTGTCCAGTATGGATAGGAGATAAGTGGTTCAGACAGATAGAAGGCTTGCTAAATGAGCTGATTTGGGGGCGGAAGAGGGTCCGGCTAAAACAAAAATGGCTGTGCCTGCCGATAGAGAGGGGGGGGGTCTCTTTCCCACACATAAAAGGTTACTTTTTGGCTGCTCAGGTGGTTTGGTTGGCACAGATGCAGAAGAAAGAAATATATGCTATTACGGATGGAGCAATGACAGGGGATTGGGATATTTTCACTATTTTGGAATCTGGGAGACTTAATAATAAGAAATGTTGTTGGAGGTATGGATTGCACAGAACGTGGAGTGAAATTAAACAATGGTTAGGGATTAGATGTGCATTACAGTTTTCACCGCTTTGGGATAATACACAATTGAAGGAATTGATGGATTTGGAAAGCCAAAAATTTTGGCAAAAGAAGAATATTTTTAGGGTCACACAGGTGGTACAGGACAGGGCTATTCTTGGTAGAGAGGAGCTATTGGGTATTAACACAGTGTGGTTAGATCACTTTAGATATGGCCAATTGAAACATGCGATAAATAAGGTTGAAAATAGGGCGTACCTCACGGTACAATATAATGATTTTATGGATTATTGCTACAGCATTAGATTTAAAAAGATTAGACTATCGGTCATTTATAAAAAACTGCTTAAATCATCTATAGCAACGCACAGGAGTAGCTGGGAGCAAAAATGGGAGAATGATCTGAGAGAAGAGGACCCTCTGAATTGGGGGGAGATCTATAAAAATATCAAGTTAGCTTCCGCGGCCGGATCCTATCGTCTGATCCAGCTTAAAATCATTCACAGGCTATATTACTCACCAGCAGATCTGTCTAGGTTTTATGCAAACCGGGACAGTAGATGCTGGAAATGTAACCGAGAGAATGCGGGGTTTTTACATCTGTTATGGGAATGCCCTAAAATACAAGACTTTTGGAATGCAGTTAGGGGGAAAATTATGAGATACACATCAGGCAATTTGCTATGGAATGTTAACGTAGCAATACTTGGCTATGTTAATCAACCCCAAGCTATCGCTAGAGCGGAAAAAATATTTGTGTTAAAAGTATTACTCCTGGCCCGTGTGATAATAATGAGGAACTGGGGGTCTAAAGAGGGTCCAGTAATAACAGAATGGATCAACCTGGCTAAGAAAATTAAATCTATGGAAAAAATAAATGTGAAGACCCCAAAACAGAGAGAGGATTGGGTGAAGATCTGGGGCTCCAGAAATCTGGAGCTTTAGGCCCTTCTGCCCTGCACCCTATTATATACCCTTATGCACTGTGTCTTGATCGGGCCCACGATTTGCTCCATGACGATGCTCAGCTAGGTGGGAGGTGGGGGAAGGGGGGGGGGGTTGGTTTGAATAAGTACATAATAAATATGTGATATTCAATGCGATGTGGAGGGGATTTGGTCACTGTCTGGGATTTTTTATCTCCGTCATTTGAATGGCGGTTGAGTGTAAAACACGATGTGATGTGTATATATTCCCTCCTCTTTAGAATGTTATTGTCAATTTTATTAACTGTCATATTATTAATGCTTGGTAAATAATAAAAAAATAAATAAATAATAATATGAAGCTCTGATAGGGGGATGTGTGGATGATACTGATGGGGGGATGTGTGGAGGACACTGATGGGGGTGTGTGTGCAGGACACTGATGGGGGAATGTGTGGAGGACACTGATAGAAGATGTGTGGAGGACACTGATGGGGGAGATGTGTGCAGGACACTGATGGGGTATGTGTGCAGGACACTGATGGGGGTATTTGTGGAGGACACTGATGGGGGTATGTGTTGAGGACACTGATGGGGGTATGTGTTGAGGACACTGATGGGGGGATGTGTGGATGACACTGATGGGGGATGTGTGGATGACACTTAGGGGGGATGTGTGGATGACACTTAGTGGGATCTAGGGAGGGGTGTGGGGATGTTGGGATGGAAGCTCAGGAAGGGGTGGGAGGTCAGATAGGTATGTGGGGGTGGGAGATCCGGGAGGGGGGCCCATACATTTTCTTTAGCTATGGGGCGGAAGGGGGCCATACATTTTTTTGCTGTGGGGCCCAGTCATTTCTAGCTATGCCCCTGGGTTACACCATCAGGAGATGAGCGCTTGCATTATGGAAGCACTCATCTCCTTACATTCATCTGTATCGCCGTCCTCAGGACAGCGATACAGATGAACACTGTAGCAGGGCAAGGGAGAGACGTCTACCTTCCCTGTTCTTCTGATAGGTTGTCGGCACAAGGCCAGCAGCCTATCAGAGGGCGGCGTGATGATGTCATTGCGCCGCCTGAGCCATACTGCTCGGGACACAGGCCAGAAGAGGCCTGCATTGCATCGCTGCCATGGAGGAAAGTATGTGTTTTTTTTTTTTTTTTTTGTTTTTCTGTCAGTCGCTGGGCTGGGCTGCACTGGGGGTCATTTCTGGCATAAAGGGGACACTTTGGGGCATTATTGCTGGCCAATGGGGGACACTATGGGGCAATGGCTGGCACATGGGGGACACTATGGGGGCACTGCTGGCCAATGGGGGACAATATAGGGGCATTACCGGCACATGTGGGACAATATAGGGGCATTGCCGGCACATGGGGGACACTATGGGGGCATTGCTGGCACATGGAGGACACTATGGGGGCATGGCTGGCACATGGGGGACACTATGGGGGCATGGCTGGCACATGGGAGACACTATGGGGGCATTGCTAGCACATGGGGGACACTATGGGGGCATCTAATGGCACATGGGGGACACTATGGAGGAATCTACTGTGGGCATTGCTGGCACATTATGAGGACACTATGGTGTTGCAGAGGAGAAGAATACTATGGGGGTATATTATATAGGCACATTATGGGGGCACTAAGAATGGGCATTTAATACTGGCACATTCTGGGGGACACTATGGGGGAATCTCATAATGGCTCATTATGGGGGCACTATGGGGAAGAGGAGAGGAGCACTATGTGGGCATCTACTAGGGGCATTATACAGGGGTATTTTATACTTGCACACATTATGGGGACATTAGCTCAACTGGCAGCACTAAGAGAGCTTTTTTGCACTGGCACACAGAACGGGAGAACTTTTGAATTAGTGCACATTATTATTATTATTATTGAAGGTGGCAGGTGAGTTGTTAAGAAGGCAGGAGGATGATGGAAAAGTAGGAACCTAAGATGTCTTTTGTCAAACTACAGAGACGAGAAATGGGTGAAAAATCATCATGGCGGTCTGGTCTGAAAGGAGAAGATGAGGAAAGAGAAGGTCTGCATCAGAGAAGTCCTGTTGGGGGTGTTATAATTTTAACCCAAGCGATAACATGGATGGGGGTTTGGATAGTAAACAGACAGCTGGTGTGTGTGTGTGTGGGGGCTAAGCAGACAGATCGCCGACGTGGGGGGAGAGTTATGCTTGGGGGGGTGACACAATTTTCTACTGCACCGGGTGACATCAGCCCTAGCAACGCCCCTGATAACTAGTGGATTCTCTGGGACATACTTATGGCATATTATAGCGCTTATTATTTTCTGTATGCGCTGCTCCGTTCGCCCACTCTGCCCCTTCTTCACTTTTCCCGCCTGTTGTGTAAATTCATACTATCGGTACAGGGAGGAGGAGATGGCCCTGTTTGTCAATGGGTGTCTCCTTCTTCCTGGCTGTGAGCTGTCCAATTGGAATGGAGAGCGTCACAGCCAGGAAGAACGTTAGAATTTTTTTTCGCCCTGGCTGTGACGCCCTGGCTGTCTCCTTTGTAACATTTGGGCACTAGGGTTTCTGCACTTGGGCACTAGGGTTTGGCAAATTTCGGCCGGCCAATGTTCAAATGTTATAGTGAAAGGAGACCTATAGTATATATTACAGATATAAAAATCATTTTAACATCTTACTTCTATGGTAAAATGAGATTCATTGAGGTTTCAGACCCAAAGCTTATACTATAACTGCCAATATTGAAAAACATATTGTCAACATTTAAGCCAATTAAAATTCCGATATTGATAGGGTGATTTGTACCCCCCCCCCCCAAAAGAAAAAAAAAAACGGAAAATAAATAAATGAATTACTTATATTTGACATAAATCAGAAAAGAAAATTTGGTCATCAGATTCTCTCAGTAGTGCAGTCTCAGACTTAAAGGGGTTTCAAGGCTCCTAATATTCATGGCCTAGCCTGATAATAGTTTATTAATAGTGTTGAGTGAACCCGAACTGTTTTTTGGTACCCGGACCCAAACTTTGAAGCACACCTGCACTGCATACTTGACAGGGAAATAAATATAGTTAATCTGTCTGTTAGTTAGGTAGGCAACATATACCCATTTATTGTGAGCAGTATACCTGCACTGCATACATGACAGGGAAATAAATATGGTTAATTCGTCTGTTAGTTAGGTGGGCGACATATTCCCATTTATTGTGAGCAGTATACCTGCACTGCATACATGACAGGGAAACAAATATAGTAAATCCATATGTTAGTTAGGTGGGCGACATATACCCATTTATTGTGTGAAGTAAACCTGCACTGCATACTTGATAGGGTACATAATAAAGTTAATCCGTCTGTTAGTTAGGTGGGCAACATATACCCATTTTTTGAGTGAAGTACACCTGCACTGCATACATGAAAGGGAAATAAATATAGTTAATCCGTCTGTTAGTTAGGTAAGCGACATATACCTAGTGTTGAGGGAACAGTTCGAGCACAGTTCGGGTTCGTACCGAATTTTGGGGTGTTCGGGACCTGTACCCGGACCCGAGCATTTTCAAAAAAGTTCGAGTTCGGGTCCGTTGTTCGGTGATTTCTTCCTGCTTTCTATAGGGGTGCACAGCAGCCAATCAGCTTGCATTTTACTTCTTGCCCTAAGAAGCCATCACAGCCATGCCTACTAATGGCATGGCTGTTATTGGCCAAGTGCAGCATGTGACCCAGCCTCTATTTAAGCTGGAGTCACGTAGCGCTGCACGTCACACTGCTCTGATTAGTGTAGGGAGAGGACACAGCTTCTGTGAGGGCGAGATTAAGCAGGGAAAATTCAGCAAAAGCACCTAATGATGTGATCGATCTACAGCTGTAAATCATTCAGCTTCTGCTAGTAAATTGCACACTGGTTTTTAGACTGCACAGAGCGTTTTTCTGTCACTTTTTTCTGGGGTGATCAGCGGCCATTTTGTGAATTGTGGTGCACCAGCACAAGCTGCCACCAAGTACATCAATCCATCAATACTAGTTTTTTTTTTATATATATCCTACTACATCAGGGGCTTGGCTGTGCTTATTGTCAACTCTAGAAACTCAGGATAGAAATTTCTATATTTTATTAAGGGGTTAAATTCAATTGCCAAAATAGCAATCCCCTAAATCTGGTGTTCCAGCTGTGGCTAGCCAAGTGTAATAATGTCTGCTAAAGGATAGATTATTTTCTGTGGTGAAATTCAATTGCCGAAATAGCAATCCCTTAAATCTGGTGTCCCAGCAGTGGCTGGCAAAGTATAATAGTGTCCTGCAAAGGATATATTTTTTTCTGGGGTGAAATTCAATTGCCAAAATAGCAATACCATAAATCAGTGGTTTCAGCTGTGGCTGGCCAAGTTTAACCCCTTAAGGACCGGGGGTTTTGGGATTTTTGCGTTTTTGTTTTGCGCTCCCTGCCTTCCAAAAGCCATAACATTTTTATATTTCCGCTCACATAGCCATATGACGGCTTGTTTTTTGCGGGACAAGTTGTACTTTTTAACGCTACCATTTATTTTTGCATGTGATGTAGTGGGAAACGGGAAACAAATTCCAAATGGGGTGAAATTGCAAAGAAAAAACTATTTCACCACAGTTTTACGGGTTTTTAAATTACAACGTTCGATTTGCGATAAAACTGACTGGTTAATTTTATTCTTCAGGTCAGTACGAATCCGGCAATACCTAATATGTATAGTTTTTCTTGCGTTTTGATAGTGAAAAAAAAATTAAAAGCGGGAATTTTTTTATTTCATTTTTTTGTCGTCATGTTTTGACCCCTATAACTTTTTTGTAATTATGCGTACGGAGCAGTGTAGGGGCTCATTTTTTGCGGGGCAATCTGAACTTTTAATTGATACCATTATGGGGTGCGTATGATGTTTTGATCACTTTTTATTCATTTTTTTTTAGGAAATGAAGCGTCCAAAAATGGCGAATTAGCCATTTGGACGCTTTCTTTCCGTTTTTATGTTTACCGTATGGTGAATATTTTTTAATATTATTATAGTATGGGCGTTTTCGCACATTGCGACACCCATTATGTGTAATTTTTTTATTTTTTTATTTATTTTATTTTCATTTTGGGGAAAGGGGGGTGATTTGAATTTTTATATTTTTTTTTATTTTTTTTTTATTTTTTAAACTTTTTTTTTTTTCCACCACTTTCTTATAGTTCCCATAGGGAACTATAAGATGCAATCATTAGATTGCTATTCTCATATATTCCAATGCAATAGCATTGGAATATATGAGAAAATCGCATATTTCCTATGGAGCCTATTACAGTCATAGGCTCCATAGGAATACTAAGTAGTAACCTAGGTTTTATTCACAGAAACCTAGGCTACTAAATGCATGCTCCGGCTCCCCTTGTGGCCATCAGGAGCCGGAGCAAAACCAAAGTGAAACTTTGGGTTTTTGCGCGATCAGATGCCATGGTCAGGATTGACCACGGCATCTGAGGGGTTAAATGTCCGCGATCGGCATCGCTGCCGGTCGCGGACATGAGCTGCGGGTGTCAGCTTGATGAATCAAGCGTTTACCCGCAGCTCATGCGCCATCTTTAAAGACCGGACGAAGGGCGTACATGTACACCCATCGTCCTTAAGGGGTTAATAGTGTACGGCAAAGAATATATTTTGTTCTGGGGTGAAATTCAATTCCCAAAATAGCAATACCCTGAATCTGGTGTTCCAGCTGTTGCAGGCCTAGTTTAAATCTGTCGGAAAAAGGGTATATTTTTTTCTGGGGTGAAATTCAGTAGCAAAAATAAAAATAGCCTGAATCTGGTGTTCCTGCTGTGACTGGACAAGTTTAATAGTATCTGTCATAGGATAGATTTTGTTCTGGGGTGAAATTTAATTGCCAAAATAGCAATACACTGAATCTGGTGTTACAGCTGTGACAGGA